>OZ010792.1:14773700-15998484 GCA_963932465.1 Maratus speciosus | reverse complement strand
ATTTGAATTGCAAGCATGGGGGTGCGTAATATTTGGTCATCATCACTATGTTCGGTTTCCGATTTTTCGGAGTCAGAAACATCTGAAAAAATGGAATCTTCTGATTCCTTTCCAGATATCTCAACACTAAAATCTTTCTCTTCACTTGAGCAACATAGAAATTTATAAAATGGTAACCCCGATTTATTCAGATTTGAAACAAGTAAAACATGTGTTTCAACTCTTACAATTCCTTAAGGGGGTCCGGGACACAAAAGTCTTCAAATTTTGCAAAAACATTTTATTTCATTAAAAATTTCTCTGTTTTTTCCTACTTAAAATGACATTTAAATCATGTTTCTATCTGAATTAGAACAAAAAATAAAAAAAATTTCGTTTTGGTTTGTTTTCAAAATCTAGCATTCAAGCGATGGCTGCCATGGAAACGACTTCTTTTAAAAATGCGTTTTTCTTCATGATAGGTTTTGTCACCATTTCTCGTATTTAAATTCTTATAACTCAAGAACCGTTAAAGATAAAGTGTTCAAACTTGGAACATATCTTTTTCAATTGTTTTACTTTAATTTTGATTCAGCATATTTGAAAAAAAAAATAATTACTTTTGAAAATATGTTTTTTTTTTAAGTTGCATCATTTTTTTTTAAATTTTTCCGTTAAATGCTTTTAATTTTTTTATATATTAATATTTTTGAAAATGCTGAATGAAAATTAAAACTTATATATTTCTGTTTATTTAAATGAAAAAAAAATTGAAATTCTATAAATAATATTTCGAGTTATAACGATTTTATATTACCCCAATTTTTTAATAAATTTTAAATTTTAAATAAAAAAAATATCAGAAGTTTTATCATGTGATTTTGTTTACAAATGATAAGGTTAACCATCACAAAAAAAATCAGAATTTTAACTCAATAAATAAAAATTATTTTAAAATGTGTCCCGGACCCCCTTAAATTAAGCATTACGATCTTAAAAACAAACTTGTCATTTCAGAGTTTCTCATCTTTTAAGCGCTCAAGACTTCAATATCGGCATAAGACAATTTATTTCCTTGCAACACTATTTGTTTAAGAAACAATTGTACTTGATTTCCGACAAGAAGTGCAAGCGAAATTTACTAAAAACTATACTTTAAAAATATAGTGTCGTGAACAGAGTATAAAAATAAAATAACGTATTTAAGGCTTAAAAATATTTTCGGGAAGGAAAATGCAAAGTGGATACCAGAAAAAATTAGCTGAAATCATGAGACGTCCAGCCCGTGAGTGTCACGGATGGGAAGAAATTTTTTCATGCAGTGTGATGAATGTCTCGGGCGCGAGGATTAACCCCTTCGGAAAAGTGTCTTTTAAAGAATTTTTAATCTCTTATTACCGGTTTTTCAAAGCAGAAATTTTTGCCTAATTGAATAGGGAAAATCTGGGTGGGGATTGTGAGTGCTTAAGCCATTTCGTAGGCCTCCCCACCTAGCTGACCCTTGAATAGGGAAAATGCTCGGATTAAATAAGACAAAATTTACAATAAAAATTTACTGGTGGGAATAATCACTGATTCTGAGCACCTTACGCGGCTCATATACCGGTCGCTCGTTCCCAAGGGGTTAAAAGATTATCTCAAATATCAAATAAATGTCTCGCGCAAATATATTTTTTAATTTGAACTGTTTGGCAATATTATGAATTCGCAATTTTATATATGACGTAATTTTCTCCATGTACACTTTTAACGGATATTAATGGATTTAATATTTTACAATTTTCTTTCTCTTTTAAAATTCACGTGTAAATATAGTTTTTATGACGTAATTATAGATATCTTCCTGCTTTTAATACGTAATCATTTAATTCTCATTTGAAAGTTTTATTCTGTTTATAATAATCAAGTGTAAACATTTTTTTTTAATTTGAAGGAAATATTATTCATTGCGCTGTTTTTAAATTTGGCAACAATTTAAAATAATACCCTTTTCTAAAAGTTGTAAAATATGCCTCTAGAAATAATGAAAAACTTAATTCAAAATAGAAAAAAAACCTCAAAAAATAAGTTAAATAAAAAAAAATAAATGCAGTCTGCACACCGGCACTTTTAATGTAAAAAATGATTAAATTCCCATGTATAGTTTTTGCGCCTATAAATTTTTTTTAATGGAACGATTTTGACCAACTTTAACATTAAATCTCTCTTAAAATAATTATTCGATTTAAAAACTGTCTGTATCAGCGTGTTTATCAAACATTTCCCTATAGCACCACCGATTTTCATATTTCTGTATGCAATATTTTTCGTTATATTAACGAAGAAAGACCTCCGGTCACAAAAAATTCAAAATCAGCGGCGGCGTTGGTGACAGCGTTAGTTACTTTTTTTAAGAACAAAGAGATAAATTATTTACCTAGTTTGTGAAATGCTGTTAGACGTTATTTTTCCAAATGGCTCATTATTAATAAGATATTCAAGATACGCAACTGAACCCTTGCCGTAAACTTGTTGTCAACATGGAACTCCCTCAAGAATTTTAGACTGCTAAGAGAACGACACATCTCACATTTTCACTCCGTTAAAACGTTTTGTGAGTTGCATGCTGCTTACGTAATGCGATTAGAGTACATTTGAGTATATAGACCTGTCGCGGCTTTTTATATTGTGTGTGCGAAGTATCTCTTGCGAAGTTTTTATATGGTGGTGCTACGTTTTAGATATCTTTCGGCATATCCTCGGAGGGTGACAGTCAAATAATTATTGATAAACTTACAAACATTGAGAATGAAATTATATCTCGTGGTTTCTGCAAAGAGTTCTTAACCTCTTCGACTTTCAATGGAAAGCCAAAGCATTCATTGGCTTATTTCTTCATTTATTGTGATGAATGTGTTGCAACCAAAGCCCGAAATAGGCCAATCCTCGAAATAACCAGCCAATTTGATTTTTTCGAAAAATGAAAACAAAAAATAAGTAATGTCCCGTGTATAAGGCATGCCCCGTGTGTAAGGCGCGCCATGTGCTGTGTAAATGGCGAAAAAATCTTGATTTTTAATATGAGTTCACGTTGTGAGAGCTGTATAATTGTAAGAGGGGACAATACACCTACATGGTGTGTTCACAAAGTTTCAAGACTGGTCTGATAATTCAAAATTTATTAAACATTTTTGTACCGCGAACTAAAATTCTTTGAAATATGAACCTTGGGCATCAACACACCTCTCCCAGTGTTTTTTTCAATTGTTCATAGGCCCCGCAGAAGTCTTCGCACGAAAGGTTGTTAAGGGACCTCGTCGAAGCTGCCTGGATCGCTTGAATCGTGTCGAATCGCTTCCGTTTCAGGTCTTTCTTGACCCGGAGGAACAAGAAAAAGTTGCTGGGACCGAGGTCGGGGCTGTAAGGGGCTTGCAGCAGTATTGCCACGTTAAATATAGCCAAAACCGATGGAGCACTCCAGAGAAAAACTGACCTAACCAGTCGCGTCCGCCCAGACATCAGAAACAAATTGGATTGTTCCCCACGACAATGCACCCTCTCACACGTCGCTCGCCGCCGCCTTGGTTTTGGCTATCTTTAACGTGGCAATACTTCTGCAAGCCCCTTACAGCCCCGACCTCGGTCCTGGCAACTTTTTTTTTGTTCCCCCGGGTCATGAAAGACCTGAAAAGGAAGCGATTCGACAAGATTCCAGCGATCCAGGCAGCTTCGACGAGGTCCCTTAACCCCTTCGGGACGGGAGCCTTTTACGAAATTTTTAATCTTTTGTCACCGTTTTTTAAAAACAGAAATTTGTGTCTTCTTGAATCGAGAAAATGCGCTGATTAAATAAGGCAAATTTCACAGTAAAATTTTACTGGTCAGGAAAAACAAGGATTCTGAGCGCTTCATGCGGCACGTATACGTGTCGCTCGTCCCGAAGGGGTTAACAACCTTTCGTGCGAAGACTTCTATGGGGCCTATGGACAATGGAAAAAAATGCTGGCAGCGGTGTGTTGATGCCCAAGGGTCATATTTCGAAGAATTTTAGTTCGCGGTAAAAAATGTTTAATAAATTTTGAATTATCAGAACAGTCTTGAAACTTTGTGAACATACCATGTATAAATCCATTTTTTGGTTCAATAGTGTAAGCTCTGTTTTATACCTTCCGATGGTGATGATTCTAAGTAATCCGAGCATTTACCCGACTCAATGAGGCAAAAATTTCTGTTTTGAAAAACCGGTGATAAAAGATTATAAATTTTGTAAAAGACGCTCGTCCCGCAGGGGTTAATGGTAGAATATTGGAGTGTTATTCCAAAGATGCGGATTCGATTTCCTGTTTGAACATTTTTCACTCTGCTGGTTTACGCTTAGTTAAAAACGTGAAAAAAATCACGTATTTATTTTTTAATAATTTCGGGCATAATTTCACGGCTGAAAATTAATTGAAAAATTAATTAAAATTAAAATTATAGGAATTTCTAATTTTTTCTTATATAGATAGTCTTTTTCTTTTTTATTGCAGAATATTTTCCCTGATGCTTTAAATTGAATAAATACCACATCTTTTTTTAAATATTTCAAATAGTTTATCCAAACACGTTCACTTTAATTATGGCCACCTAGTAAATAATCAGGCATTATAAACAAAATATCTACCAATGCACAAAATTCGAATAACAGTTATTGCGATCTGACTATTGAGGTTTAAATTAACAATCAAAATTCGAGAAGTGCGACTAAAATCCTCACTCCATGATTAAGTGAACCGATATAATTATGAGGTTAGCACGTTTATGTAAACTGACTCCAAAGCTTATCACACTATCCTGACAATTACCGTTGGTAGGTGCGATATAAATTCACGAATAAATAGAATTATTTGTCTCATAGTGAAACAATAATGACTGTAAACGTCAGTTACGTATTATACTAAAAATACATAAAATGTTATATTTTATTTTAAAGAAGCAATTTTAAACTGGTTGGATGTGCCAAACCCCAAAATTTCCTTCTATCGCATAGATCTTAATATTTCAAAAGGTAGTAACAGATGCTAATACTTCTATATTATTAGTGTAATACTATACAAACTTTGAATTTCATGTTGAATTTCTTGTTCAGTCAATTCATCAGAGTAAAAACGAGTTAACATCGATCATGATATTTATTAAAATCAATAGTTTTTCGTTATTCTGTTGTACATCACATGTTTTCAAATAGTCGGCTTATCAGGACGCTAGTTCCCGTCGTTGCACGAGCCGCAGATGGACAATCGAACTACGAAAAATTGAAAAATATTATCCAAAAATCGCTAACATAGCGCTCCTTTCCGTCTCAATATTTCCAATTTCAAGAAGGACCTGCTGGTCATAGCCAAAAACAAACACAAAGATTTGGTTCAATTCTATGCATAACTTTATACACCTTTCAATGGTACAATAAAGAAAATGGCACCAAAATAGCAATTACAGCGCCCCCTTCCAGTGGGTTTTTTTTTTTAGAATTAAAGGAGGACCTGCTTACCATGGCCAAAAGCGTACACAAGAAATATTATTCGATTCTATGCATAAGTATATACACATTTCGATAGTACAATAAGGAAAATGGCACAGACATAGCTATTATAGCGCCCCCTTCCGGCAAAATATTTCGAAATTGAAGGAGGATCTGTTGACCATAGCCAAAAACAGACACCAAAAATTTCGTTCAATTCTATGCATAACGTCATACGTTTTCGATGGTACAATAATGAAAATGGCACAAAAATCGCTATTACAGTGCTCCCTTCTGGCAGATTTTTTTCAAATTCAGGTAGAAACTGTTTGCCATAAGCAAAAACATACACAAAATTTGTTCAATTCTATGAATAACTTCATACACTTTTCGATTGTGCAATTGCCATACAGGGATAGACAGACATTGTGCCTAAACATGTTTCGGGGATTTCTGACTCTAAAACATGTAAATTCGTCGTTAATCGGAAGTCGAAAAAAATTTCGACTGTAATATTTTCTTCTATTGGAGATAGAAAAAAGTAAAAAACATATTAACACGTTCACGGCGGCGCGGTGGGTCACACTCGACTGTCTCAGAGCTGCCAAGTCTCCGGCCTTTTGGATACCAGTATTTTAATACAGAAAACGTTGTTTTACTTAATTAGAACAAGTGGGCGATTTAAAGAAACGACATTTTCTCTAAAATAATAGTGGTATGCCAAAAGCGGGAGACTTGACAACTCTGAGACAGTCGAGTGTGACCCACCGCGCCGGAGTGAACGTGTTAATCAAGAGTTCTCCAATACTAGAAAAGCTTAACACTAGAACTACCGTCATTTTGACGCCTAACATATGAATTTGTTTCGTTTCAAACCAGAAATTTGATTATGAAATAAGTTTAAAAGATACAAAGAAGAAAAACGTTAAATAATAAAGTTTAACTGTTTTAAATAAAAATTCTGGTATGTAATACTTTTATAAAACTTAGACTCAAATATATAGACTCACATTTTCGGTAGTTCTAGTGTTAAATAGGAGACTTTTGCCACAAACATTAATTTTTAAATCCTTCATTACAATTAGCAACACTTGATATAATTGGTTAACGAAAACTGTTTTATTTTGATTGTTTCGAACATGGTAAATAACAAAAAATATATAAAAGGAATTCTATTTTTAATTTAATTTATTTTAGTTTTCTGTATTGCGAATCGTAAAAAGCGGTGTAATACAGAGTACCAAAAAATGTGTCCCTCTTTTAAACATCAAGACAGTAAGATAACGAAGGAGGTCGAACAAGCTTGGACACTTAGATAAGAGAGTTACACACTTTTCGATTTTTCTATATGGTTACTGGAAATCCCTCCGTGACTACGGGACACGCATTCCCTCTTCAAGGGTAGCGCGTCCACTCATTTGTTCTTTCTATAAGATCCGCCCTTTTGTTGCCCGGTGTACCGCATAAATAGGGACTCCAAATGCTCGAGACACCAGAATTTTAAAGTAAATTTCTTCGCCTTACCAAATGGCAAAGTTACCGTAATTTAACGGCAAAGTTACCGTGGCGTATAATCCGGGGATCAAACAATCATGTTTAGACGCAGAAATTTTTGAAAATAAAAAGTAACAATTTAGATCGCGGTAAATATTTTTCTTCAATTACTGTATAAAATTTCTTAATCCAAACAGAATTGTTTGATCTCCGAATTATACGTCCGAAATTACGGTCTCTGCGCTTACAGGGTTGTCATTGGCGAATATTTTTAATTCTATCTCGCACCACTTTCTCAAAAGATAAATCTTTAACAGACACTTTTATGTACAGTGCTAAACAGTAGAGCAACGTTGAGGGGTTATCTAGCTGTTTTCAGCTGAACAACCAGTCTGAAGATTTAATATCTTATTAATTAATGGGCCACTCGGAAAAAAGAAAAGGTGTTGTTAAAAACTACGTAATAATTAAGAAAAAATATTAAGGATAGAATCTAAAATTAAGAACTTATTTTTAAGAGATAAAAAATTAAAGTTAAGTCTTTAAACGTAGAAATAAAAATTATATTAAATATAAGTATAACCGTAGTTACAAGAACTACTATAAAAAGAATTAAAATTAGGACTTGTTCAGAAGTAACACTCACCAAGCTATGACATGGCAAGCCGTACAATTGCAAGAGAAATATACTTCAAAATTTATTTTTGAAAATATTGGTGCGAAAAGAATTAAAAAAATATACGCCAGTGGCAGCAATTAAAGATGGCGAAATAAACTGTAAGAAATCAATTTTGTTCAGAGCATTTTGAGCCCTGATTTACGCGGGAAACCTAGCAACACTATTTATGATCAACATAATTATGGCTCATCGCTTTTAGTTGCATATCCATTTGAAGTTGCGTCTGAGGGGACGGAATTTTGACTAGGTCTCAAAAATTCCATACAGTTTTGATCCTCAACAGGAATGCTAATTTGCCAGCTCGGTGCCTTTCTCTCTCACAAAGAACTCTGAAAAAAGTAGTCTCGATACCAAAGATTTGACACAAAGGTACATGGCGTTCACATGAAGGGATCAATCTTGTAAGATTTGTATGCAAAATTATGTCCAGATTTAATTATTGTTTTTACCATTTTAGTGATTAGATTATAATTTGCTCTTTTGAATTTCCAGTGGCTTTAGATTTAATTCCTATTGACATTTTCTTCTGGATATCTTTGAGATATTTTACTGGTTTTATCCTTTATAACGTGTTTTACGAATAATTTCGAAAACTGTCAAATTCCAATTTATTATATTCCAACATAAGAAAATTATAATACTTAATTTGTTATAAAATATGGTACCTCTAACTCTTGAAATGAAACACTTTCCAACTAATACTTCTAATGAAACACTTTCCAACACATAAAGAATGCTGTATCAAAACTTCACAGTTTACTAATTTGAAGAATGATGTGTAAATGAATAATACAGTCAAGCCCCGTTATAGCGAACCCGGTATATAACGAGCTCAGGGATATAACGAACAAAAATTTTGGTCCCGCCAGTTTCCTATTGTATTTAATGCTAATTTATCATTTTATAGCGAACCTCCGAAATCATAAGAAACTGCTATAACGAACATTTTTTTTTTAATCCTCCGCTGATTTTTTTTTTTTTTTTTTTTTTTTTTTTTTAAACTTTTGTGAAAACAGCACTTCGACTCTAATTTCTTAAGAAAATGTATGCTGGTCAGTGAACCATGGAGCAAATCAGCGACAGATCTGTTTATAAAAAGGGTAAAAAACAACTGCATTCTTTCCCTTTTACGATAGTCACTCTGCAGGTATGATTAGCAATTAAAGGTAAAATGAATTTATTTCCATTTGTCTTTCTTTTTATTTTATTTAATTAGTATTGTGTCAGTTTAATGTAATCGATTTTAGTCAATTTTATTAATTAATGATCATTTTTAATACATTTTATAAATTTTTATTACATTGTTATTGAATACACATAGCAACTAATGAGATATACATTTTGTGAACTGTAATATTTTTCTTAACTGGTCGGATATGGTGAACCACCGGATATAGCGAACAAAACATTTGGTCCCTTGGAGTTCGTTATGACGGGGTTCGACTGTATAGAAAACGTATAATGTATTTGAAACCCAATTTCTGCTATTACCATGAATAGTCGGGAAAATATGCGACTTTTTTGTGCAGACATGCGTATAATATATTTATATGTTTGTATGATAAATAGTATGCTAAAATTTAGTTAATTTAAACGCATAACACAGTTTAAAATTTCCATTCAGCAATTTACGCCATGAAACGGATGTTGTTGAAAACTTCTCTGTAGCCTATATGTGATCTGCAGAATTTATACACACCATGTAACATTTAAAAATAAATACATTTACAAACGCATACCACAACTGAACTTTTAATCCTTCTTTCAAGTTGCAATCACTTTACCAACTCTTACCAAATAACACAACCAGTGGTCGCATTCTATAGGGAAACTTTCATTGTTCCTACCACTATTTTGAAAATAATATCTTCATCGCACTTTTCTTTAGAATATGTTAAATAAAATGATCATGAAGGTAACTCATTAAGGGTTCTGGTAGGGACAATAAAATTTTCCCTATATAAGGCGACCCCTGCACAATCAAGGCAGAAGAAATTGTACAGTGGGTTTTCACGAAAGTCTCAATTGATGCACAGTGTCTTTTCAAAATCTTGTGGACAATGGAGCTCGTTTTTCATTTCATAGAGCAGTTGATAACTGTCGAATTTGGGTAGAGTGTTGCCAGTAAACTACTTTTTTAAATTCAGATTTCTTCATAGGCACACTTTTTTGAAATAGTAAAATCCGCCTTTTTTAATGGCATGTTAATTAAGGCGAAAACAAGCGTAATTTTACCCTTTTAGATAAGTGGTGCAAAGAAATGTGATTTTAAAAAAGTAGCCTACTGGCAACACTGTCTGGGCACATAAGAATCCATATGGCTATACTGAGAAGTAGCAACATTCACCACGTGACTCCATTTAGTGAGGCTTCGCTTCCTCCATTATTTCTGGTCTTTGTTTCTTTGAAGACTCCTGTGCAAAAGCAGGATGGAAGCTATGCTCAGTTACTGAAGACCACTACTTAAAAAAGCTAAAGGAGAAAATCATGCGTAGCAAATAGATATGCAAACTTTTACATGGAGTATTTTTTATGCAAGATTGGGCATCTACTCATATCAAATCTCCAGTGATGCAGTTCTTGACAACCACATTTGGAGAATATCTGCTAATCAGTCGTTACCGTAAAAATGATTAGTTCCTCGCTCATTATTTCTGGTCCTTTTTTCTTTGAAGACCCCTGTGCAAAAGCAGGATGGAGGCTATTCTCAGTTACTGAAGACCACTACTTAAAAAAAGCTAAAGGAGAAAATCATACGTAGGTAATTGGTATGTAAACTCTTACATGCAGCATTTTTTATGCAAGACTGGGCACCTACTCATATCAAATCTCCCGTGATGCAGTTCTTGAGAACTACATTTGAAGAAGACCTGCTAATCAGTCGTTACCTTAAAAATGATTGGTCTCTCGCTCATTATTTGTGGTCCTTTTTTCTTTGAAGATCCCTGAAAAAAAGCAGGATGGAAGCTATGCTCAGTTACTGAAGACCACTACATAAAAAGGCTAAAAGAGAAAATTATACGTAACTAATCGGTGCGTAAACTCTTACATGCAGTATTTTTGTATGCAAGATTGCGCATCTGACATATCAAATCTCCAGTGATGCAGTTCTTGACAACCACATTTGGAGAAAATCTGCTAATCAGTCGTTACCGTAAAAATAATTGGTTCCTCGCTCAGTGGATTTGAAAACCGATTGACTTTTGGTTATAGGATTACGTAAAGTCTCGAGTGTACAGCAGTGTCCGTCTCCTTTATTAGAAATTAAAGGGAGCCACATTCCACGAAGTATCCTGCATCCATCCGGAAATGCAGCATACCTCAGTTAATGATGCTCTTACTCGCTTGCAATGTATAATTCATGTAGTGGCGAATACGTATAAGATCTACTGCTATGAGCTTGTAAATATATGAACGTAAATTTCAACGAAATTTTGCGATTTCATTGTTGAAGCAAACTCTATTGACAAAAAAGTTAACCTTTATTTTTTACCCCCAAAAATGCCTCCCGTATGAGGATAATCTTGTTATAAACCACATTAAAATAAATCCAATTTAATAATACTTATAGTTTTAATACATTTTTGAAATGTTAACAAATTTATGGGACACCAGGTGTGTACAAGTAGAGTGGTATGTAGAAGGTGAATCTGAAGTTATGGGGAAATCTTTAAGGAAAGTTAAAACATACCTAGATAAGCTCAAAACATCATACAATGCACAGTTGTTACTCAAACAGTACAGTACAATAGCTTTCATTTTGTGTGGAGAATCTCGTTTACAACGCAGTATTTTATTAAAAGTTTGCTGATTTATTTATACTGAACATTATTACTAACTAAAATGCTAATATGGATGGAAATTCGAAGAAGCAATCAAGAAACTGCACACAAATAAATTTATTTATCCAGCGGCTGAGGGATTTAAAATTGGACCAATGTTTTTCTGAGTAACTAAGATTAATTGGGGCATTTTTGCCATACATTGCATGAGCGTATCACAAATAGTAAACAACTATATGGCGCTGCCATTAAACACATAGAGTGCTGGTTTTTCACACGCATCGTTATTTCTACAGTGGATTCCAAAAGGAATGGCTGGTTTTACTAACCAGGAAGTGGGTGTCTGGCATTTCATGTATGGTGCGCGGATAATACTTTCGATTTCCAAACTGTGTTGAAAATGGATTCCTCTCAACAATTAGCAATTGTCCTGTATCCATACTTAATTTTCGATCTTTTATTGTACGTCGTTTTTAGATTTTCTATCTGTATATGATTTCTCCTTAACCCCTTGGGGACGAGCGGCACGTATACGTGCCGCATGAAGCGCTCAGAATCATTGTTTTTCCTCACCAGTAAAATTTTACTGTAAAATTTACCTTATTTAATCAGCGCATTTTCTCGATTAAAAAAAAAAAAACAGAAATTTCTGTTTTAAAAAAACGGTGACTAAAGATTAAAAATTTCGTAAAAGGCTCCCGTCCCGAAGGGGTTAAAGGTTTGCCGGTGAGTTCTGATTTGCACACTATATATACAAAGAGAGAGTTATCCCCTTAATTATCGCTCCCATGATATTCATAAGTTTTTTTTTATTATTATTCAGATTGTTTGATTCCCACCAGTTTTATAAAATAGTGTAATTGGCTTTATTATGGTATAATTTTACTTGTCATTAAACAAGGTGAATATATATATATATATTTTAAGTGGTGCCAATAAGCAATTTGAATTTTTAAACCATAATTTAATGCGACCGTTAAGGGGTTAACACTAGAACCGCTGGAAATTGTACTCAAGTGTTATAAAAATATTTTACACCAAGATTTTTATTAAAAACTATCTAACTTTTTATTTAACTTATTTCTCGGTGGTACATATTTAACTTACTTTAGAAAGAGATTTCTGGTTTGAATCGAAGTACTTTTATTTGGTATCGGTCAAAATGACCCCTATAGCGGTTCTAGTGTTAAGCATTTGTAATAACAGTTCCTTGCAACGGCTGCTATATAACATAAATGTTTACGAAAACTCAATGTAACCTTGTAAAAATTCAGTTTTATCCTTGTATGGTGAAAGCCATCATTATTAAAATTTTCAATTTCGCTCCCAGATGTTTTTTATATTTTTATATTTTATATTTTTATATATTTATATTTTTATATTTTATATTTTTATATATTTATATTTTTATATTTTATATTTTATATTTTATATTTTATATTTTTTGCACCATAAATAAAACAGATTTATCTCCACGGTGTACATATACCTTACCTTTCATTCCCGAAAGCATATACAATTTCAAAACAAATGTAGAATACTTTGCATTAAAAAGACATATTTTTAAAGATGCAGGAGAAGTTACATTTCACTTACTATTTTTCACAAAGGACAGTTGGGAATTAAAATGCTGTTAGGAACAAAAATGCTTAAAATATTTTATTTCAAAAGAAATTTCAGTTTCAACATTCCCCCCCCCCCTTTCCTTCTAGACTTTTTGTGATCCATGCGCCACAAGAGAATTCGTTTATCTTATGATCTGTTTTTAAATAAGATTAGCTTTGAAGTTGCATTAGATTCCATTTTGTATATCTGAATTTTTACAAATGAATTCAATTAGGAAATTATATATATTTGTTTCAATTAAATATAACTCTCACTGCATCAATAAGAGAAAAAATTATATGAAAAGAGTTAGAACACATTTAAGAGTCTTTACATGTATTAAATCATTCAAAGTTCATGTTAGGTATTGAAAAGTTCATTCGGAAAAGAGTTCTCATAAGTGTAAAAGCTTTTAGTGATCTGTGTTTCGAAAGTTTTAATATTATGTGCTTATGTAATACGTAAAAACGAAATGTCATTATGGATGCATTGCAGAGAGAAGTTTACATGTAAAAATAAAAAATATATTACAATTCATCAGACATACAAGTAAAAATTACATAAATACATTTAATACAATTAAAAAGCAAATGTTTCGAGCTAAATTTTAGACCCTCATCAGTGCAATAAATAACATTCAAATGACAGAAAACTATATATCATGTTTACAGTCATTTGAATGTTATTTATTGCACTGATGAGGGGCTAAAATTTAGCTCGAAACGTTTGCTTTTTAATTTTATTAAATGTATTTATGTAATTTTTACTTGTATGTCTTATGAATTGTAATATATTTTTTATTTTAAATCGTATGTCAGACGTTAAACAATGATTATTTATTTTAATTTTAAGTTTACATGTGTTTGCATAAACTTTTAAAGCATTGTTATATATTGCACAATACAATAAAAAACTTTATTTTATTGTATAGAATAAAAACAGAAATTTGATGAAAATCGATATGGAATTCAGGGAAATATCCCTAAAAAATTAACTATTCAAGGGATTAAAGAATCGATACACAGATTTATTTGTAATAGAGTTTTATGTGATTAAAATCCAAAATCTAGTAAATATCTAAAAAATTAAGACGCAAAGAGCATTTTAAAATTTCGTTTAAAATTTCACATTTTTTAACATCTTAAAATTACAATAAGATTTGAAATTTCTTTGAAGGTGTTCTATATACTTATGGTGAATGCATATTTGCACGAAATTTCAAATCTCTATTTTGAAAATTAAAAAAACAGTTTTTTTAAACGTCCACGATCCTCTTAACCCTTTCGAGGTCGGTGTCCTTAAAAAAGGACACATAATTTTAATTCCAAAACTGACAAACGACACCAAGAATATTTTACTAAAATTTTCCTTTTATAACGTACGCGAAAATAAGCAAGTTCAACACCCAGAGCGGATCCAAATCTCACTTTCACCGGCCAATAGGCTTAGGCTACCCTTTTTCCCTTTCAATGCTAACACTCTCACTTTCTATTGGATTTTCTACTATATTCTTAAACAATTATAAAAAATGCTATAAAAAATAAATAAATATTTGAAAAAACTTACAAAAAATTTTATAAAATAAAAAATATATCCTATTGTTGAAATGCTATACTTAAACTTTCTTCTAGACTCTTCCTTTTTATATATTTTTTATTTTTTGAGCTCTTTTCCCATGCATTGACTGTTAGATTTTTTAAAACTTTTTATGCCCTCGCTGCTACCAGCTATGAATTTTGCTATTCCATTTAACCTGCACCATCTTATGTGCAAAGGATGTGGGCATTATCGCCTCAATACTCAAGGCCTCCGGACTGATTTCGTGACGTACCAAATGAAGATTAACCCCTTGAAGAGCAAGCAATTGCGTTTGTGTAATGTTTAATTTCCATCGGAAATTTAGAAAAAAATTATTTCAAAATAAGGAAAAGCAATTTTGAGACTTTTCTCCACTAAAGTAAGAAAACTAAAATTTCCTAAAATTTTTCTGGTGCGAATCCTGATTAATTGTAGGTGGGATAAAATATATCCCACCGCCCCTCAAGGGGTTAAGGAGCGGCGGTATATAATATATGCCACCTACGATTAATCAGTATCTGCACCAGAAGAATTTTAGGAAGTTTTAGTTTTCTGACTTTAGTGGAGAAAAGTCTTAACCCTCTGTCTACCAGAAGGGTCCAATGGACCCGACATGTACATTCAAAATATTTATTCAAACCAGAAATTTCTTCAAAACAAACTAAATGTATAAGTCAGACAATAATAAGTTAAATAAACAAATTAAATAGTTTTAAGTAAAAATTCTGGTGTAGAATGTTTTTATAAAACTTGAGTAAAATTTCCGGTAGTTCTAGGGTTAAAATTGCTTTTCCTTATTTTGAAATAATTTTTTTCTAAATTTCCGGTGGGAATTAAGCATTACGCAAACGCAATTGCTTGCCCTTCAAGGTGTTAATCTTCATTTGGTACGTCACGAAATCAGTCCAGAGGCCTTGAGTATTGAGAAGGTAATGATGTGGGGCATGTGGTCTCAGGCGCCTTGACCAAATCATCTTTGAACCGGAGCAAGTTCATATTTTCTAATAAATTCGTTTATAATTTCTGGTGTCAGTCCATTATTTCATCAGTTTATAAACTGGATTAGTCCGCGCCGGTAAGGGTTAACCCTTTCTGGCGCGGAGTAATTCTGTTTATAAACTGATGAAATAATGGACTGAAACCAAAATTTATAAACGATTTTTTTAGAAAATAGAACTCGCTTATTTTCAAGCACATTATAAAAGGAAAATTTTAACTAAATATTCTTGGTGCCATTTCTCAGTTTTGGAATTAAAATTAGATGTCCTTTTTTTAATGACACTGACCTCGAAAGGGTTAAGGCGAATTTAATTTATTGCAATACACATAGCATTAAATTGGAATCAAAGATAAATACCCACTATGTCACATCATGAGTTCAATCTCTAAACCTAAAAAATATCAATCACAAATCGACAAATGACGTCACCGTTTGTTGTCGCATTCAAGAATATCGACTAGGAGACCATAAATAATAGAGCCACATTCCTACTCTAATACACAAAAGTCCTACATGTTGTGAAATTACGCTAAACTCATATATACAAATATCATATAAAACCCCCTATAGTCTAAAGAGCTCTTTAAAACAAAATTTACTATTGCAGTAATTAATGGAAACTATTTTTAAAACAAAAGATAATTCGTATATATTTCGCAATAACACATAATATTAAAACTCAACACAGGACAACTAAACAACTTGAGAACAGCTGATGAGAATTTTCTCTTTTGAAATCTTGCATTAATTTAAAAAAAAATTAATTGCTACCCCCCCCCCCTTACTTCGTGGCTGAGTATGTAAGGGCGTTCATATGCCAAAATGGCAGTACGAGGTTCGACTCTCGATGAATTCATTGTAGAGTCCGTCATCAATTTACCTGAAGCCCACATAACCAGCGGTTTGTGACATCAGTTTATATGTTTCTGATTTATGTTGGGTTTTAACATTTTCGGGTACGGATCGGGTTTACCGGATTTTTCCAAAGAAAGCCTCCTGGATGAATACTTTTTTTAATGAAAAAACTTACATATTTTAAAATCAATAAGTGTGTAAATGTTTATTTTTTATGCAAAACGAGTAAAATTGATATTTGAGATATAATTTTAGTCCATTTTTTTATAATTGTTTTAAACTATAAATTAATTTTCCTTCCTTTCGGATTTGGGTCAGTTTCAGGTTTAGACCCTTCGGGACGAGCGACTTTTGCAGAACTTTTAATATTTATCACCGGTTTTTAAAACAAATATTTTTGCGTAATTGAATCGGGAAAATGCTCGGGTTAAATAAGACAAAATTTACAATAAAAATTATTGTTGAGAATAATCACAGATTCTGATCACCTTACGCGGCACGAATACCGGTCGTTCGCACCCAAGAGGTTAAATATTTCGGGTTCGAGTCGGTTCAGGGTTGCCATGTGTCAGTTTCGGGTTGAATTTAAGCAGAATTTTCGGGGACCCGGGAGCGAAACTACTCGATTGAACACTCATAGTGAAGAACAGGGGTGTCAAATTGTCGCCCGCCGGATACTACTAAAATTTTATAAAAATATCTGGCTCATCTAATCAACGAATCTCTGCGATTCAAGAAGTCGATTATTTCTTTAAAAAATTAGTGGTATCCGGTGGGCCGCAGTTTGACACCCCTTGTGTAGAATTCCAGACTATGTCTTGTTGAGCATCTGTAACAAATCAGTAATTTGGCGCATGGATTTTTGAAAAAAAAAAAAAAGAAAATGTATGTAAAAAGGTGAAATTTGCAACGAGACTTGCGTGAATTAAATCCATATATAATAAGGATAATTTGAGAAAATAGCAATATCATTTAAAGCTCTCAAATCACTCCTCATTAAATGCCTAAAGGTGTAACATTAATAAAACGAGGTGGAACCCGTCGAATTTCGACGAAAGAAAATGTTTACAAAGGAAGTGTTGCATCAAATTTATAATACATCGACAAAAAATAATTAGAATAAAAAATCCATCTTACACTTGTTAATTTAACTCTCCAAAGACATATTTAACCTAAGATTAACAAAATACTTTTTTCATAAACTTCAACTGTTAAAATTATTGAAAAATTAAACTTTATTCATATACGTCATCAGTAACATATAATCAAGATAAGTAATTTTGATTAAGTTATTAATTGATGCTTGGTTACGGAATGAAAAATCCGCATAAATCATTTCACCTTGACATAATCATAGAATTTTCTACCTTTACTTCTGAACCGAATCAAGTCATTTTCCACGTTTCACATCCATATTAACCATATAAAAACATTTTAACGCGCAATAGGTTATTAATAAATATTTTTTCAAGCTTGAAGTCACGTTTGTCAACTATTACAACATTCCATGTTAAAATTCCCACTTGTGATTTGAGGTCTTAGTATAATATATGTACCTGCGCGTAAAAATTCCAGAAATTTATAACTTTTAGACGTATTCAAGGGGAAATATCTCGTTTTATCAAATAAAATTATCGTTTACTTTTAAATATGACGTCATTTTCAGTCGCCGACATATTTTGCCTATTGTCTCAAACTCAATATCAGCAAAATGAAAAAATAGTGAAATATAAGAGCTTCATCAAGGAAATTGTGTCTTTTTTAAAGCATAACGTCATTTTCTGTTCAAATTTTTAAAAATGATATTTTTAATTGCAATGAGAAAATGACATCAGTAAGAATATAATCAATAAAAATAACTAATCCACTTTTAATAGAAATGAAGTACTTCAGTTGCCACGATTAGAAAATTGGTATTAAAAACTATAAAAAAATTAATATCTCAGAAATAAATTGAGATACAGCTTTCAAACAAATTGCATTTAAAAGTGCATTTTTTTCTGCATACGACGGTGTAAACATTTAAAATGTGGGATGTTTAGAAGTTTAAAAATTTGCAGTAGCGAAAATTGCAAAAGCGAAATTTCATTTCAAATTTCAAAGTGTTGCCATTCGCAGAATGACGTATGCGTTACGCACAGATATATTTGTCCTTTATAATATAGATAAATAAAAACAATACCCCCCCCCCACCCACAAAAGTGAGTTAAACATAGGAGAACGTATATGAGGCATTCTCACATAATTTGGACTTTTAACCTCTTGGGGACGAGCGATACGTATACGTGTCGGAAATAGGCCTAAGGATCCTCGTTTATTCTCACCAGTAAAATTTTACTATAAAATTTGCCTTATTTAATCCGAGAATTTTTCCGATTTGAATAGGCACAAACTTCTGTTTTTTAAAACCGGTAGCAAAGTAATAAACATTTCGTAAAAGGCTCCCGCCGCGAAGGGGTTAAGTCCCTGAGTAATATATTTTTATTTTGGTACATATTTTTGTGTATTTTTTTATTTCTTATACATGAAAACATCCCATTGTTTGACCATATAACAATATTAACGAGATAAATAAGTTATGGACGATGTTGGGGGTCCCAATATACCACGAAATTCTTATACCGTTCCGTGTCCCTGGTGATGTATTTTAATGATGTTGTCTGTAAAAATTGTTACGATGAAATTAATTCGATGTAAATTTTTTCCGAACACCCCATTGCATGATTGCTCAACAACATTAACGAGATAAATAAGTTTTGGACGATGTTGGGGGTCCAAACACCTGGAAAACTCCTATACCGTCCCATGTCCCTGATGCTGATTTTTAAGTTTGGAGCTGTCTGGATAAAATTGTTTCAATAAAAATAATTCGACGTAATTTTTTTCTGAAACTGGAACTAATGTTTTATATGAATATGTAGCAAAAAATGAACCTGCACACATGCTTACGCTTGTTATATTTTTTTTAACCCTGTCCCTGGATTTTAGGTTCCTTACCGTCCCTCTAGCTAAATTTATACAGATAATCACTTGAGATGCAGCCGCAGAATTTTTTCAATATTTTTCTCATGCAGAAGTATCCTAGAGAAAGAATGGCTAAAATTCTTTGAGTAAATTTACTGCAGAATTTAAATCAACATTTAAATATCATTTTCAAGCGTAGTGGCTTTAATGATAGTCTTACCACCTGCAAGGTTTATTCCTTCACTCTTCGAGGTAAATTAAATTCCAATGTAAATAACTTTTTTAAATAAATCAATGAGCATTATGGCTATCACTTAGTCTTAACATGATTTGCCTAAAAATAGGTGGTAATTTTTCTTACCGTCCCATCCTTACTATCCCATCTTTTTGCTTACCGTCCCTTTTTTCCCTTACCATCCCCTTTTTATCTTACCGTTACTTCTTTAACACCCCTTTAAGACACTGTTATACAATAATTTTGTACTAAAAATACTACATTGTTATTATTTCTTATTTGAATGTTCTATAGGTACTATGCAAATTCAGCATAAGTAAAAATTTACAAGAAAATAAAAATTTAGAAAGGTAAAACTGTAAGGAAAATTAAACTCACAAGTTTAACTTAAACCTCAGTTAAATAAAACAATCTTCGCTGCTGACAATTTTTTCTTTATTTTGAATCATCAATGCATTCGTCTATAAGTTAAAAATGTTATTTTAGTAAGTTTAATTTCCCCAGATTTTTATACCTGAAAGTTTAAATATTGTGAGAATGCCTGATATCTCATTTCCTATTTTTTTTCACAAAAGCCACTTGGGAATTAACATAGACTCAGTATAAATGCTTAAATTCTTTTATATCAAAAGTCTTCGCAGTTTGTACGTGCTTTTTTATCTAACCTCGAAGCATTTTGTTACCCACGTGTCACAAGAGATTTCTTCTTCTAAAACAGAAATTATTTTTTAATTAAATTAGATTTGTTGATGCATTAGATTCTGTTTCTTAAACTTGATTTTCAAAATATGGATTTATTTTCGAGGATTTTTTTTTTCCTACGCAACTCTTGATTGTATCAACACTAAAAAAAGTATTTAATGGAAACCGAAAAAAAAAAAAAAAAACACGTTTAATAAAATACACACGCACACACACACATATATATATATAATGTAATGTTATAAAAATGTAAAAGTAAATAAAAATGAGTTATAAAACTTACAAATTGAGTTATAGAAAATATACATTCAAAGTGGAGAATATCTTGTGTTTCATTAAATAAACCAGTGGCTTGCACTGGTGCTACCCGACTTACAAACGGCTAAAAAAATATTACCCAGTGCACAGTACATAACTTACAATCCTTTTTAATAAATAACTGAGACTGTTTTTTTTTTACATTTAATATATTTTTTTCAGATTGTTCACCAGCTCAAAAAATATTTTTATATAAAAGTTACCACTTTTATTCTTATTTAATGATATTCTTAAAATTTGTTAAAAATCTCTCGTTTATGGTCTATTTACATAGAAAATTTCAACAAAAATAATCGAGCCATGTTTCATTTTACTAAATAAAATACTTTTTTTCTTTATGTGAGGAAGATTGAAGAAGTAGTTAGCTTGGGTTATTCATTGCTACTTGTGATAACGCTTTCATTTTCACCTCAGTTTTGCATATTTACTTCACTGCAAATATTTCTTTTCGGTAATGTGGCAAGAAAATGTTCATTGTTTAGTTATTTAAAAAAAAAAATCATGCCTCAAAATTATCGCAACAACCATCAAAAACTGTGAGGTTAAAGGTTATATACAGGGTGTTCCGTTAAAGGGGTCCAATATTAATAGGGGTAATAGAGGAGATCACACGGAGCATAAATCAGTATATAATGCCAGGCCGGATCTCAATAATTTTCAAGTTACAGCAAATAGATTGAAAAATCGGAAATTTGTAAAAAAAACCCTCATTGCTAAACTATCGATAATGCTACATAAAACCGAAGCACATATTTAGAAAGAGCAGAAAAAATCCTACGAAATGACATAAGTTGTTTTAGAATATTGAGAATTAATGGCGAGTTACAAGCTCTGAAACAGTGAAAAAATACAAAATCAAATATTTAGCAAAATAGTTAATCGTTAATTCCAAAAATGCAACTCTACCTACATCAAGGAAAATGTTATAAAATTTGGTCCATTCCGAAAGCTTTCGAAGAAGCTCACAATAAACCATATCAGTTTAATTGTATGGGAGAAATCAAGCAGTTCCCTAGTTACAACTCTGTACTGTTGCACGCTCGGAAAGGGCGAAACTCCGCCCATGACGATTGTAAACACCCCGTTTTAATATCTTTCAATTATACATTTCTGATCAACCTCTATCAATACCCTTTCATTATTCAGTCTGGTCAAGTGAATGACATATTGTGCAGCTCTCGCCTTGTCTTAAAGCAAACTCCGTGACTGCTGCGTTTCCTCCATGAACTTTCAGGATGATGAAGAAGAAGTACTTTTTATGCAAATTTTCTATGTGTATAGGAAGAAAAGTGTAATAAAACAGCAGGCATCAGTGGGCGTTATGTTAAAGGGAGGCTGTTGTAAGTGGGATTGTAGTAAGTTGATGTATAATAATTATGCCGGAATACTCTAACGAAGAATATGCGGACATGCATCTGATGTACGGGCAAGGTCATGGAAATGCATGTCTAGCACAGCGCATGTACCGTGAGCAATTTCCAAGGAGACGTTGCCCAAATTCGAAACTCTTCATAAAAATCGATAGACGATTACGGGAGACTGGATCGTTTAATACAGCAAGCATTGATGCAGGGAAACCTCGACATGTACGAACACCTGCAATGGAAGAAGATGTACTGAATATTTTTAAAGATAACCCCTCCACGAGTACACGAGCTGCTGCGTCTGAAGTCGGTGTTTCTCACCAAAGTGTGTGGCGTGTTCTGCGTGCAGAAAACATGCACCCCTTTCATGTGCAGCGGGTACAACTGTTATCAGTAACAGATTGTGCTCAGCAGACAGAATTCGTACACTGGTTGCTTAATGTAACAGAAAATAATCCACAATTTCTGGAAAATATTTTATTTCCTGATGAAGCAACATTTACGAGAGAGGGCGTGGTAAACACGCACAATATGCACACATGGTCATATACAAATCCGCACACTGTTTTCCCGTCGAACGCACAACAAAAGTTCAGTGTGAACATATGGGCAGGTGTCCTCGGCGATTATCTCATAGGACCATATTTACTCCCAGATGTACTCAATGGCAGTACGTACTTGGTTTTCCTACGGATATCTTACCGCAGTTACTGCAAAATGTGCCAGCAGCATTGCGCCACAATATGTGGTTTATGCACGATGGCGCACCGGCACATTTTTTCATAGGTGTTCGCAATCACCTCAATTCAACATATCCTGGGAAATGGATTGGACGCAGTGGACCTGTTGCTTGGCCTGCACGCTCTCCAGACCTCAATCCGTTAGACTTTTTTGTTTGGGGACACCTTAAATCGCTGGTGTATGAAACGCCTGTGGATACACCGGAGGATTTACTAGCGCGAATCGTTGTCGCTGCAGGAGACATTCCCAACTCCGTCGGAGTTTTTCGGCGTGTTCGCCAATCTTTACGACGTCGCTGTCGGCTGTGCGATTCTGTTAATGGGCGACTTCGAACACCTATTATAATAATGTCCGTTCGTCTGCCTTCCGACATTGAACTGTGCAGCGCAGGCCAGAAGACTATGCTTCACATATGTCATAAAGTACGTGGAATGTAATTCTTTATTTGTCATTTTTCTTTTATTTTCAACACTTTTTGGCACAGTATTTTGTAAGTCACAGACTGTGGTGTACTCAAATTGTAAATTACAAAGTTTGTATGAATTAATTTAAAATTTAGTGTCTTTTTTAAATTTATAATTAATAAAATTATTATGCTATTTGTTATTATTATTTCCTATCATAAATTATGATGCACATATACATACAATAATTGTCCATGTAAAACATGTACTGAAACTTCTTGCATAGTTACAAATCGCAATATTTTTAATTATTTCCGAATTTTCACCACCAGTTTAATTTTAAAGAATTTAACTTAAGCTTTATATCAATAAAAGACCACTTTAAAATGTAGACTATTATTGTAAAGTTATTTTGGTTCATTCAACTCTTGAATAATTAAAAATGTTGCATCTCAGAAGAAGCATGATCGAAAATGTATAGTTGAGAGTAATTAAAAAGGCGGTGTTTCCAATCGTGATGAGCGGAGTTTAACCTTTGCTAGTGTCAAAGAAAGCGGAGTTGTAACTAAGAAACTGATTAATTTCTCTCACACAATTAAACCGATATGGTTCATTGTAAGCTTTTTCGAAAGTTTTCGGAATGGACCAAATTTTACTACATTTTCCTTGTTGTAGCTAGAGTTGTCTTTTTGGAATTAACGATTAACTATTTTGATGTATATTGGATTTCGTACTTTTTTCACTGTTTCAGGGCTTGTAACTCGTCAATAAATATTGCTATTTTAATACAATTGATGTCATTTTGTAGGTTTTTTTCTGCTCTTTCTAAATATGTGCTTCGTTTTTATGCAGCATTATCGATAGTTTAGCAATGAGGGTTCTTTTACAATTTTCCGAATTTTCATTCTATTTGCTGTAAATTGAAAACTATTGAGATCCGACCAGGCTTTATATACTGATTTATGCTCCATGTGATCTCCTCTATTACCCCTATTAATATTGGACCCCTTTAACGGAACACCCTGTATATACTATTTAACCCCTTAACGGTCGCATTAAATTACGTTATAAAAATTCAAATTGCTTATTGGTCTCACTTTTTTGAATTTGAAATATTCACCTTATATAATTACAGGTAAAATGATACCCTAATAAAGCCAATTACACTATTTTATAAAACTGGTAGGAATCAAACTATCTCAATAAAAGACGCAGCCCGTAAATATCACGTTTGCGAGAACTAAGGAGTTAAAGGTATACAGTAGAACCTCGATTATCCAAAGTAATTGGGACCGACCACCTTTCGGAAAATCGAAATTTTCGGATGATCGAGAATGCTTCAAGTTTAAGATTAAGGTGAAATATGTGCAATATTTCTTATTATGATAACAGTGCTTAATAAACAAAAAGCAACAGCAAAATAGAAAAAAGAATAAATTACCTCAATTTTAATTTTGAAATTAAGTACCTTTATATATCAGAAGGAAATAAGTTAAAACCGGTGTGAATGAAGACACAGTCTTCCTACTGCTTTCATAGCAGAAGGACGTCTTCTTTGCGCCTGACGAAGAAAGACTCAGATCTTTCGAAAGGCCTCGCGCATTTAAAAATTTTTGATGGTGTTTTAAGAAGATTTTTTTGTTCTTATATCAGAAGGGTTTGAAAAAATATTTTATTTGTCGCAGTTTCGATTGCCTTTGCTTTTAAGCTCTATCACGGAGTTTTTTAATATTATTCGTTCACCAGTATTACCGTCTTTCTGCTGCCCCAGCCATGCCAAACATTTTTCAAAGCATTCAAAAGCTTCAGAATTGCTAATTTGTTCGTTTTCTTCGTTCTACTGCGCAGTTTACGGGAGCTCAAGTTAAATTCAAAGGAACTCTAAGAAAGGGGATTGATTTATATGTACTCGCAGTTCGGAAAGGACCGCTTGCAACACAAGAAATGTGATAGTTTAAAAAAAAATCTTTCAAAATGGATTTTGCACACAAGGAATGTGATAGTGAAAAAAAAAAATCTTTAAAAATGGATTTTGGTTAACAGAGAGTTTCGGTTAAAAGAGGTTCTACTGTATATTTAATATGTTTCATTCACTATTTTTTTTTCATCACGAAAGACACTTGGGCGTCAAGATACTTTCAGAGAAAATAAAAATGCTTAAAATATTTTATTTCAAAAGAAATTGACGTTTGGAGGTGCTTTTTTGTATTTTCTGTAGAGATTTTGATATCTACACATTATTTATGTTAAAATATTACTTTTCAAAATAAAATGAGTTGTTGTGTTGACGCATTAGATAACATTTATGATATTGAAAATTCAATAAATGAACTAATTTCGGATACAAAGAAACTTTAACTCTATATTAGGTATTAATAAACCTCAGAGCATGAATAAAAAAGTTTGTACGAAAACAAAATCTGAAACTTAATCAAAACCCTTTATATTATGTATTTAAAATATGTGTTTTTAAAATTTTACTTTTGACCAAGTTACATGAAACTGTTAAATTGGAAGTATGGAGGTATGCTATGGACGTATGGAGGAGGAGGCTAACATTTAAGGAAATAGGCTCTTGTTTCGATCTTTACGAACCACACTGTATGTATACATCAATTCATATATAAACAAAAATAAGAGGACTTCATATTGTTACCATGGCTCTTTATATCATTTGGCAACAAATCTCACTTTCTAAAAACCAAATTGAGTCAAACTTGAGCAAAAAACCCCACCAATCCCCCTATAAAGGAAAAGAATAGAAATTCTTTGGAATTTCTTAAGAGTAAAGATAGCACAAAAATCCAAGTCTTTTAATTTTTTTTAGGTGCGTTCGTAATTATATAAATACGTAGCACCTATAGTCGTCGTTCAGTCTGTCTGTCCGTCCGCATATAACAGAGCAAAACCTACCCTACCGAATGGTCTGAAATTTTAAATATATGATTGTTGCAAAATTTTGTCGAGTCACTTCAAATTTTATGAAAATCTTCAATTAAAATGTATATTTTAATTACAGGAACAGTCAAAACTTTTTCTTTACATTACGGCGAATGAAAAAAATTAGTGCAAGTGCATTTTAATGATCTTACAACCTTCCGAATGGTCGGAAATTTTAAATATATAATTGATACAAAATTTTGCCGAGCCATTTCCAATTTTATGAAAATCGGAGGTATAGTTTAATTACAGGGACAGTCAAAAGTTTTCCGTTACATTACGGCCAATTGGAAAAAAAATATTGGAAGCGCGTTTTAATCATGTTACAGCCTTCCTAATGGTCTGAAATTGGTGATGAAATTGGTCTGAAAACCTAATGGTGAATAATGGTCAGAGAAAATAAAAGGTTTAAAATATTTTATTTCAAAAGAAATTGTCGTTTGGACGTGCTTTTTTGTATTTTCTGTAGGGGATTTTGACATCAACACATTATTTATGTTAAAATTTTACTTTAAAAAAAGTTCTTTTAATCCAATAGATAACATTTATGCGATCTAAATTTTAATAAATGAACTAATTTCGGGAATATTTTTTTTTTTTTTATTTCTTGATTAGGTATTAATAAAAACCTCACAGCATGAATAAAAAAAAGTTTGCACGAAAAAAAGCTGAAACATAACTAAATATTTCAGTTTTTAAAATATGTGTTTTAATTTTTTTTGTTTTGATCAAGTTACATTCAATGGAAAACACACTATTTTTCTGTACACAGGGAAAAATCACGATTCTCACGATATTCTTTCCAGTGTCGAGAAACACAATCTATTTATGGACTTAAAAAGTCGTAAATAAAAGTATTACGTTGATCTTGCTGATATTGTTGCGCCATCTAAAATTCATAAGTATTTTGAGTTTCTCGACGTAGGAAAAAGGAAACCTGAAGATGGTTACATTGTAGCCGAAACTTGTTAGGTTTCAGATCTTTTAGCTTTTTAGCTTTTATACGTTTTTAATGTTTTCAAAGATTTATCTTAGATGTTTTATCAATGCCTTTAAATAAACTTCTTACTGTATGTGTGTTCGAGATTAAAACTAAATTTTAAGACCTAACGGTCCTACAGTTTATTATTTTAAATTTCTTTGAATTTTTTTCTATTCTGATATACTACAGAGAAAGATTTCAACTGCACAGACAGAGTTTGGCCACCAATTTTAATCCGAAATTTCAAATTCACACCGGAAATTTCGAAGGAAGAATTTTTACTTTAAGCGATTACTAAATATCTCTTATTTAAAAAGGATAAAATAATATTCTTTATTTCTGGTGTGAACACTAAATTTCTGAGGAAAAATAAGGAGTTCAAACTGGCAACCCTAGCACAGACCGAAACATTTCAAACTCAATGCAGAATGCATACACAAACTCAAAACGAATGCAGGAAATTTTTTCATTTAAAGTTACAAGCCAATATATTTCTGAAAACGTTGAAGAAGTTACAGTTTACTTACTCGTTTTCACAAAAGGCAGCTCGACATCAAAGTACTTTCAGAAAGGTAAACTATCTCTATAATAATAGCCTAAGTCATGTGACTGTCATCAATAGTTCCGGGATGACCGCTTCGCTTTTTATATGCCAGGTCACCATTTTTTTAATTTTCGCGTGGTAAATCAAAACAATACTTTGATATTGAAATTAAAAGTCATGGTTTTTGGAATTATTTATTATTTTTCTTTTCTTTTTCTTAAAAAAGGGAAAGAAAATGTGAAAGTCATGAATTTCAAATTAAAATTATGTATTTTAAATAAAATGAGTGAAATTATTATATTTTAGATGAATTTAATGCGATTGGAAAGACAATGTTTGATAATTAATCACTTGCGCTTGGCTAGCATGAAAAGGTACTACTTAGTTATACCGTCAACCCATTTCGCCAAATTATACAAATTGACATAATTTTTATTTTAAATAGCGAAAGAACAAATAAATTAGTATAACATTAATAAAAATACAAATAAAACTTTGAAATAAAAATAACTTGATGACGTAAACACGTGTAACTGGCTTAAAAACAAGCAAATATGATATTTACGATCAACCATTATTGATATTTAATCTTATAGTTTGGCGATATATTTTTGGTCGACGGTATAACCAAGTAGTACCCATAAAAATGCGGAGTTCTTGATTTCTCTACTAGAAACTTCTGATTTGGCGAAGTATTGAGAAAGTAAATTAAATTTTGGATAAAAGTAACATGGTACAATGCTTAGTACGCATCTAACGGAGACCAAACTTGTCGCCAAAGGCGGCTAGTGTATATATATATTTGTTTGTATAAAAAGCAACAGCGTGGGCATGTCATTTATTATTTCTGTAAGTATTTGTCATCCATACGAGCTGGGAGAATTTCTTTTTTGTTTGCATTTTTAAAAATTGTATTATATATGTTAATGCATTAGATTCTTTTTGTGATACACGAATTTCAATGAATAAATTTATTTCGAAAATAAAGATTTTTTTGTTTTATTGGATGTAACTCTTAGCTGCAACAAGAATAAATAAAGACATATAAAAATGTCTAAAAAATTTTTAAGAACCCATATTTTTATTAAATCTTTTCAGTTTTTGACATTTATATACGCATATTTTTTATGCAATAACAGTTTTAAAACAAATTATTTCCTATTTGTTCCCATACACTTATCAAAATGTAGAAATTATTATATTTGCTGATACAGCATAAATGCTTATGAAAAGATAATGTAAGCGCTTAAATTTCGAAAGCTGTCCTCAAGCCCAGAAGTTATTGTCTTGTCTTTAGATAACTAAAGAAAAAATGGTACTTTTACGCTTGTCCAATCAATTTCAGTTGAAATATAAACCTTTCTCTCATTTCATTCAAAATACAGTGAAACCTTTCTATGCGACCACCTCTATTAAGCAACCACCTATCTGAATGACTATTTTTTCATGGAACGCAGTTTATTCCCATAGGCTCAATACTAATTTTACCTTCATTCAGAGATCATCCCAGAAGAACTCCCTCCATGAGCGACCAATTTCTTTGAAAAAAATTTCGTTTTTTCCTGGTCTCTTGAAGAAAGATTTATTGGAAAAATAATCCCGGAGAGCGCATTATTCATGAAACTTCTAAACTAAGTTTAGATTTATTTTTATCCCGGTAACTTTTAAGTGTTTGAACTCCCTTGTGCCTTTTTAGGCAATGGATTAATGGACAAATTAAGAATGACGGTCAATAAACTCATCTGCCCTATTCCCTTAGGGAACTCTCGAAGAAATAGATAAATTAATGAAATCTTCATTATTTGTTCTCGTCCAAAAAATTTGCATTTATTTACTGATCTTCGAAAGGACTGGGAAATAAAAGTCGTAAGATATAAAACCGTAAAATCAAAGCAAGCGTCAATGTATTCATTCTTAAAACTCTGGAGTAATTAACTTCTATTTTGGTACCTAAATTTTTATGTTTTTTCCTAATGTGAAAAATAAATTTTAGTAACATTAATTGTTACCTTTTTTTTCAACTATTAAAATCTAGATTTAAACATGACCTCCATTATGAGACCACCTCTCGGAGCGACCAATTTTTATTGGAAGGACACATGGTCGCTTTAGGGAGGTTTTATTGTACATAACTTTCACTTTAAAAAATTATTTGAGCTTGATTGGGTGAATAATAAGTATTTTATTAACGATTGAAAATTTGAACAAGATATACATAGCGAGAATGTGAGCTAATAGTAGGAATTGAAAAAAAAAAGTTTCACATTCATGAGAAACACTTAATTAGTTCGCATTTCCCGCATTCGGGTTTTTTGATTTTTTAAATTTAATTGTTTTTATAAGTTTTTTTAAATAAGACATTTTAAATGTATCGCTTTAAATCTGACGTAATTTTCACCAAAGATTTCTTTCTTGTTTTAATAATCACGTGAAAATACTTTTGTTGTTACAAAGGACATATTATTTGCGCTATCTTAGAATTCTCAATGATAGTTTTAAAAGATTATTTCAAAATATCAATTAAATGTCTCGCGCAAATATATTTTTAAATTTAAACTGTTTGGCAATATTATGAATTGGCAATTTTAAATATGACGTAATTTCCTCCATGTACACTTTTAACGCATATTAATGGATTTATTATTTTACAATTTTCTTTCTCTTTTAAAATTCACGTGTAAATATAGTTTTTATCACGTAATTATAAATATCTTCTTGCTTTTAATACTTAATCATTTAATTCTCATTTGAAAGCTTTTTTCGTTTATAATAGTCACGTGTAAACAATTATTAAATCTGAAGGAATTATTATTCATTGCGCGGTTTTAAAATTTGGCAACAATTTAAAATAACACCCTTTTCTAAAAGTTGTAAAAAATGCATCTGAAAATGATGAAAAATTGAATTTAAAACAGAAATAAAACCTCAAAAATGAGTGAAATTAAATAAATAAATGCAGTCTGCATACCGGTCAGTTTTAATGTATAAAATGATCTAAAAATGATTAAATTCACTTGTATAGTTTTTGATCCTATAAAACTTTTTTAATGGAACGATTTTGACCAACTTTAACATTAAATATCTCTTAAAATAATTGTTTGATTTGAAAACTGTCTTCATCAGAGTGTTTATCAAATATTTCTCTATAACACCACCGATTTTCATATTTTTTGTATGCAATATTTTTCTTAATATTAACAAAGAAAGTCCTCCGGTCACAAAAAATTCAAAATCGGCGGCGGCGGCGGCGGTGACAGCGTTAGTTACTTTTTTTAGAATAGAGAGATACATCACATCCATTTAAAATACATATCGTAAATTGTTACAATGTTCGGAAAATAGAAAATTTCATATTTTATGTTTTCTCAGAATTTCAATGAATTGTAAATTTTATTTTAGCCTCTCGAATATCTTTGACATTTTTTCTCTTCTGTGATATAGGCATTAAAGATAAAATTTCCATCTGCAGAGGGTGAAATATTTGAAACTGAATCTAGTAAACATATACAATTTCAAAACAAAAGCTGAAAACTTTGCATTGAAAAATACAAGCCAATCTATTTTTGAAAACGTAGGAGAAGTTACATTTCACTTACTATTTTTCACAAAGGCCACTTGGGTATCGAGATATCTTCAACGAAAAAAAAATGAAATATTTTACTTCAAAAGAAAATGCAGTATGCACGTGCTTTTTTAAAATCATTTCTTGAGGCATTTTTCATCCACATGTCAGAAGAAATTCCTTTTATATAAATTATTTTTTTTATTAGAAATATTTTTTATGTATAAAATGTTGTTGATTATTGCTAAGATTTAATTAATGGGTTAAATTTGGGGTTAATGAAAATTTCATTCGGTATAAATCGTATAAACAAGAACCAAAAACAAAATCTCTCTAGAAAAGAAAAGAAAAACATTTTAAAGATAATTTTTATTTATTGATTCTTTTCTTTATTTATATTTTCAGAAATATAGTTTTGAGAACTTTGCATTGAAAGAATATATAATTTAATTTTTTACATGCAAAGCACATAATGGTATGAATGTTTTAATATACCATAAACGTTTATACAAAAATTAATGTGATCTCGTAAGTAATCACATTAATTAAGTAGTACTCCAATCAATTATTCTTAATTATTCTATTCATTGGAATAATTTAGTAGTATTATAATCCATTATTCTTAATTATTCTATTACCATTAAATTCTAATGATTATACATCTAGTTTTAATGTTTGCTATTTTTGTCTACATGACAGATATGGACAAAAATTGTCTAAAGAACCTACGCTAGTAACTCGAAAACTAATGTTAAACAAAGACACCAATCATTTCAAAATTCAAGATTGCATTTCAGTCTATTTATTTATCTATTTTTTTTTTTTACATAGGATGTATCAGGTTGATGTTTTGAATCAAATGAAGAGACCCGTAAGGCATGGTGACGTCACGGCGACGTCGTTGTGAAGTCACACTGTGATTTTGTGACCGTCGATGTGACGTCATAGTGACAAAAATGCGAGGTCGTTATGGCCGTTTTAGAGGTCGTTTGTGACGTCACATTGTGACCACTCTGTGAAGTCACGGTGTGACAAATTTGTGAAAAGTGTGTCATTTGTGACTATTTTGGCATTAACTTTGTGACGAACCTGTGACGAAAGTGACAATGCTTTGAAGTCACACTGTGACCAATTTGTGAAATATGTGTCATTTGTGACGAACTTGTCATAAACTCTGTGATGATTTCAAATGAAAATCAAATTTCAAATTAATTGCTTAAAAGGCGCAAAGGCGAGCTAGTGAAAAAGATTCCATGCTGGAACTGGAACCCGGGCCATCAGTATAGCGCACTGACATTATACCGACTAAACCACATGGAACGATACCCAGCCTGGAAAATTTCTCACTATTACATGTTGGAAAGGCTACAAACGCAGCACAAGATGGAATATTTATCGTGAGCCACCGACATGGGGCAAACACGAAACTTAATTAAATACAGCATCGATTGAAACTATATTAATAATTGGAAATTTTTCCAGAGAGAAACATTCGACTTGCATACAGTATTTCAAATGAAAATCAAATTTCAAATTAAAATTGCCTTTTAAGCTATTAATTTGAAATTTGATTTTCATTTGAAATACTGTATGCAAAGCGAATGTTTCTCTCTGGAAAAATTTCCAATTATTAAAATAGTTTCAATCGATGCTGGATTTAATTAAGTTTCGTGTTTACCCCATGCCGGTGGCTCACGATAAATATTCCATCTTGTGCTGCGTTTGTAGCCTTGCCAACATGCAATAGGGAGAAATTTTCCAGGCTGGGTATCGTTCCATGTGGTTTAGTCGGTGGAATGTCAGTGCCCTATACTGATGACCCGGGATCGAGTCCCGGCGTGGATGTTTTTCACTATGTTGGCCTCTGTGCCTTTTAAGCAATTTATTTGAAATTTGATTTTCATTTGAAATATTGTATGCAAGGCGAATGTTTCTCTCTGGAAAAATTTCCAAGTATTAATACTGTGATGATTCTTGTCATAAACACTACGATAATTTTAAAGTAAAGTTTTGTTTGAAATATAAAATCTTATCTTTTTACCGTACTTTTTAGCAAGATATCGCTATTTTGGAGTCCTATTCTTCTAAAATATTTTTAATTTTCCATTTAAAAAACAATGCTTATCAACTGACATCTTTTTTTAATAAGTTCTAAGCTTGATCTTGAATTCAAGCTTAATATTAAGAATGTGTAAGTTTTTTAATGTGATGTGATTTGTCATTGCGTTATTAAATACGAACATAGAGTCTTACGGGCATTAATACAACTGTTATTTATAGAACGACAGGATAAGCCCTATTTATTTAATTTTTTATTCCCGTATATATTGTATTTTGTGAATATGAGCTAATTAGATTTGGTATGTTTTATAGGAAAAGACTGATCTGGGAAATAGAAACAACAAGTAAGATATATCATGCGTTAAGAATAGATTGTAAAACACTTTCCAACTCTTCCTAAATGTTTTAACAAGACATCGGGGGAAATAACGTAAATAAGATAACTAAGTAAACATGAAAACGCTTAAAACATTTAAAAAACTGATTTACGCAGTTACCATCCACAGCTATATATGTTTTCTAATTCTTTTAAACAGTCCTGTATTTGATCTGTAGATTGATATATATATGCTATATAATGGAAAAATTTAGTTTATCAAGCAAACGCATAACAGGTTGAAATTCTCTTTCAGCAATTTATACTAATATATGGAAACATACTTAAATAATTTTGTACAACCCCGTAGTTTACCTAGAACCTTTATTACACGCCACTATTTAGTTAAAATTTAATTCAAACGAAAACACTTTTAAAACTACTGAAATCACATTTCCAGAAATTATAATTTATAGACGGCAACGTATCCAATTCTTTGCGTGACCCTGTATATCATTTTATCTATATACTACAAACATTTCTTAGTAAATTAAATGCAGTGCAGCGTAAAAATGCATAACTTATTTAAAAACCACCTTTAAGCAATACTCAGTAACCCTTACGAATACTTTTGTATAGTCCTGCATATGAATTATAGCATTTATATATACACCATATGCTATGCATAAATGTAGTGAATCATAATTAAAAATGCATTTCCAGCAATCATCGCTAATGAACAGTACTTCGGATACAATATAGGGTAGATGTGCCAGTAATGGACACCCTTAAGGATTTTCTTTAAAAATTATTTTTTTATTAATAGTTATATTTATTATATTTCAGTTTTTTTCAATATTATATTAATCTATCAACAATATTTAACCATTCTTATAGCCTCATTTCCCCATATGAATAGAAATTTAATTTTAACAGAAATACATCAAAACACTCAAAAGCCCAGTAATAGACACCCTCTGGCCCAGTAGTGGACACCCTCTGTTCCAGTAATGGACACCCTATAAAAAGTAATAAATATAATTGTTTTTATGACTGTATTTAGAACCAGAATTTAATGAATACATACTAATGAAACAAAATAGTTATTTTTAAATAAATTTAATAATTAGGATACCAGTAATTAATAAAATATTTGTGATAATCATTTACTGTTTGCATCAATTATTGTAATTATCAGAAGATTATTAGAAGATTGTTAGTTTATCAGAAGATTATTTTTAATTATTTTAGATGGATAGTTTAAAATACTAAATATCAGACAATTACAGCTATCAAATTATTGAAACAGTGGTGGATTTAAAAGGTAATTAAAAAAAAAAAGTCTTGGAATATTAATGTTTAGTTTTGTGTCACTATTTTTAACAATCTTCCAGAGGTTACTTGATATATCATTTATAATAATTAATATTACAAATATGAAAGTAATGATATTGTGAGTTAGTATTTTAAATACTAAATAAAATAATTTCAAAATAAAACTGTAGAACTGATGTTTGAGGCCACTGATCTGCAGATTTACTAGTTTCATGAATATTACCTATAACTTTCATTAATAGTATTACTTTTTTTTTTTTTTTTTTTTTTTTTAATAAGGAAACATTTAAGACAGAAAATGGATTTTTAATAGCTTCTGTAACTTAATTGTTTTTATTTAAACGGAGAGGGATTAAGCCCTATGAGCCCCACTTTGACTGTGCTCTTAAACAGTATTTTCTGCTTCCTGGCTGGCTTGATTGCCAGATTATAAAATATGTGAGGTATATATATGTACTACATAAAAAAAAAAATAAATAAAATATCGAAATTTTATTAATCACATAAAATAACTTAAAAGCAGCTATTTATAAAAGTTTTGGTGTTATTACATTTTGGTAAGTATAATTTAAAAATTAAATTTGATTATTTAGGTTTGCAGTTAAGCCAAAGTATTTTATGCATTATAAACATTACTAAAATTGCATTTTTAGCAATGTCTACATGGGGTGTCCATTACTGGAAAATGACTAATTAACCATCCCAGTAAAGGACACCCCCTCTTAAAACCTTAAAAAGAAATGAAATTTTGTAAATAGCCATTAGTATATAAAATTCAAAGTTTTCTATTGCTACTCAAACAAAAGCATTCAAATTTTGCAAGAAAATAAATAACATATAAATTAATTAAACGAAGCCAGCTCTTAACCTCTTCATTAAGATTTTCACAGAAAAACAGCAAAACTTTGAAACATTATTTTCTGCTTCCTGATTGGTTTGATTAAAAGTGTCAACAATAACATAGTTTTATAAAACATGCAAGGGGGAATTATAAAAAAAAATAATTAAAGCTAAATATTTATTAGTTATTTTTTTATAAACCAAAAACATCAAAGGGTGTCCATTACTGGAAGGATGTCCATTACTGGCACATCTACCCTAGTATCTGAAATATTTTGTGTGTCCCTGTAAATGCCATATACACTTCGTATTATACTTGAAATAATTCATAGTATGTAAACCTCAACGACGTATATCAATTTCATTACATATCAAATAGATTAACATAAATAAAGTACGCCGCAAACAATTCCCTCCACCCCTATATCATTATGTATTGGAATTCCTTTTTTAGCCCTGTAAATGAAAAATAACTATTCTTTTGCATCGCATATTCTACGGAATGCACATTTTAGTGCGCTTCATAAATGCATATCAATTTTATTCTGTTTGAAAGCGTGTAAAATCATTAAATTTCATTTGAAACGATTTTTTCCCACAGGCCGTAATGTAATGGAATACAATTGACTGTCCCTGTAAATGAACTAAATATGCTACAAATTTCATTACAAATAGGGACCTTGCTATGGTAAACGTCAATAACATCCAAAAATTTCAGGTCAATCCGAGTATATTTACACGAGTTAGAGCGCGGACAGACGGCCAGACAAACCGAAGTCATAAACACTTTTCAACTTTATCGGGCATCAAAAACACTTTATTTCAATGCTTAAATATTATATTTTATTTTTTAATGCCAATAAAATAAATGTATCGAAATCGTAGAAAATGAGTTTACAATCAAAGAAAATTTAATAACTGATTCTCAATGTCTACAATTAAATGTTTGATGAAAATCACAAACAGCAAAAAAAAAAAATGCTTAAATACAATTAAAAAAATTATTATAACAATTTGAATAACACTAAATAATTAGTATTTATAATTGTACTATTAAACTACAACAAACTATAATAAATGTATTAAATGCATTTAACAATTTCTCAAAAGATTTTCCATCGCCATATTGCTTCTGAAAAGAATCCCAGCTCAGTCTCATTGTATATAACATACAACTATTTAACTCATGATAATAATATATCAAACAGGAACAAAAAATTTAAATTAAATAAGACATACCTTTTAAGTTCCATAAATATTTTAATAATATCCGTATTTTATCCTACATTGTCAGGCATATTTCTGTTAGCTTAAAAAACTAAATTTCCGCGTCAGTAGTTCTCTGATCCTTATTTTATTCTGCGGTTTAATCGAGCGCAGACGATATTAGCAAGCAGGTGCTCCTACTGTATTATTATTATTATTATTATTATTATTTTTTTTTTTTTTTTTTTTTTTTTTTTTTTTTTTTTTTTTGTACACAACAGAGAGTTTAAATGCGCAATAATTTTATCTTATTTAAGAGTATCTGTAATGAAAATTTTCTATTTGAATGAAACACCTGCCTTTTTTCTTTCTTATTTTTAAAGTAAAGTTTGTTTTACACGTAATAAATAAATACGTATCTTCTTTAAAACAATTTGTAAAATAACTTTTTTTAAAGTCATATCTCTAAAACACAAATTTGAAATACGAATAATTATATAGGTTTTGTATAAAATTTGTATACATATGTTTTTGGAAAATACTAATTTTATTTAAAAAGTCTGAAAGAAGTAGAATTTTTTAAAAAATAGTTATTTAAAATAGTTAAACACTAACAGGAAAAAAATATGACTTGAATGCAAATTCTAAAGCAAGAAATGCATATATGACTAAACACTGAGTATTCTTTCTACGTGCTCATTAAAAGATACAGACTTAACTGTAATAGAAAATTTTAGTTTGAAACCACAGAAGGGTTTCGAATACCACTGGTCGACAAAAATAAATAAATAAATAAATAAATAAATAAAATAAAATAAATAAATAAATAAAATAAAATAAAACAACTTCCTCACTGCAAACTAAATATATAAAGTGTACAGATTTAATATTCCTAATTCTAAATATGTAATCCAAATTGCTCCAATACGTACCATTTTTCCGAGAAACACTTTTATAATAATAGCAATCAGTGAAGGATTAAATTGCAATGGTAGATAAAATTGAAGTCATAAAAAAGTATACTTTCACTGTCTTAAATAACAAATTGATAAAATATAGCATGAAAATCTAGTTTGTTGATACTTCTACCGTGCATTTTCCTTTTTCTGCCCTCCCCCCTCTTTTCGTGTCCGAATTTACTATTTCCTATCCACTAATATATTTTCATTCCTTATGTCGCTGTAACTCGGGCATGTAATATCTCTGTTCATTTTCAAAGATTTTTGATGTTCATATTTTTGTCACACTGTGACTTACAACATGGTGATTTTTTTCGTAACATATGTGACGTGACGTACGTTACATGCAGTGTCATAACAGTGACGTCACAATTTTTTTAATTGCCAGAAAATATAATTTTACATAAATAACATGTTTTGAATATTTTTTGTAATTTTTTATGTTTTCTAAGAAGTTCACATCTCAGTCACAATGTGACATCACTGAGTGGTGGCATTTTGGTCACAGATGTGACGTGACCACAGTGACTCACAGTGACGTCACAACGGCGTCACCGTGACCATGCATGCTATGGGGGGACGTCAATGAAATATCACTATTATGTATGAAATAATTTTAATCAAAGAAAACTTACAAAAGGAATAATTACTATTTAAAAGTATTTAATAATACATTTTTGTTACATAATATATTCAACAGTAATAATGCCTTTTGCACTTGCCACCACAATGATCAGAGATCAGGCAGAAGAGATCAGGCAGAATTGTTTATCAACAAAACATCTGCGCAATATTGTGTCTCTTTTCTTTACTGGTATACATAAGTATGTTTTCAAACATACTTCGCACTTGGTTTCTCGAACAGCGGACAATATATGCATGCACATATGACAAAAGAATAGTAATTTATTTCAAATTAAAATCAAATTTCAAATTAATTGCTTATAAAGCGCAAAGGGCAACCTAGTGAAAAAGATTCCCTGCCGGGACTTGAACCCGGACCATCAGTATAGTGCACTGACGTTCTAACCACTAAACCACATGGAACGATACCCAGTCCGGAACTTCTCGCTATTACAGAATGGCAAGGCTACAAACGCAGCTCAAGATGGAATATTTTCCGTGAGCCACCGAGATGCGATAAACACAGACTCATAATTAAATCCAACATCGATCGAATCTATATATTAATATTTGGAAATTTTTCCAGAGAGAAGCAATCGCCTTGCATACAATATTTCAAATGAAAATCAAATTTCAAATTAATTGCTTAAAAGGCGCAACGGCCAACCTAGTGAAGAAGATTTCATGCCGGGACTCGAAACCGGGCCATCAGTATAGCGCACTTCGATCGATGCTGGATTTAATTATGAGTCTGTGTTTGCCCCATGTCGGTGGCTCACGGAAAATATTCCATCTTGTGCTGCGTTTGTAGCCTTGCCAACCTGTCATAGTGAGAAGTTCCAGGCTGGGTATCGTTCCATGTGGTTTAGTCGGTAGAACGTCAGTGCGCTATACTGGTGGCCCGGTTCGAGTCCCGGCATGGAATCTTTTTCACTAGGTTGGCCTTTGCGTCTTAAAGCAATTAATTTGAAATATGATTTTCATTTGAAATATTGTATACAAGGCGAATGTTTCTCGCTGGAAAAATTTCCAAATATTAATATAAAGAATAGTAATGCCAAACCTTGAGGTATTCCGCATTTTGAAATTAAATAATTTAATAATCATTTTATGATTTTAATAATAACTTTGTATTTTCATAAAAATAGATAGCAGATTAAAAGAGATTGCAGACTAGAAAAGATTGCAGACTTTTTTAATGTAAAGAACAAGTTACAAATAAAAAGAGAAAAATTTGATATAAGGACAAATAAGGACAGAAAATTTTGGTTGGATCAAAAATGATAGCGATATCTAAGGATAAAGATCCCCCCCCCCCCTAGAGATATCTCACGATATTATGCGTCAGACACACCCTCCCCACTAATATGATAGGGTAACTCTAGAATAGATGGCCAGCTAAATATTTCAAAATCTATATCTTAGATTGCAGCATAAAATATGGTCGTAAGAAATAGTTCAATGCGTTCATTGAATGCGACGTGCAGCTGTGTTTTTAAATTATAAAAAGAAAGTGTACCTTTAATGTTCATTTAATTTAGTGGTTGGATGTTTTTGTTGAGTTAGGTATGTGAATATTTTGCAGTACCCATGTTACATTTTTGTTTACTATAAGGATTTTTAAAGCACGTATATAAACCAGTCTTTGCTTTAACCCTCTGTCTACCAGAAGGGTCCAATGGACCCGACATGTATATTCAAAATATCTATTCAAACCAGAAAATTTCTTCAAAACAAACTAAATGTATAAATCAGACAATAATAAGTTAAATAAAGAAATTAAATAGTTTTAAGTAAAAATTCTGGTGTAGAATGTTTTTATAAAACTTGAGTAAAATTTCCGGTAGTTCTAGGGTTAAAGTCTAAAACAAAAACGCACAATGGCGGAGTGACTCTTAAAATTGGGTGGCAATCTTTCCATCCATTTTAGGAGAGATGGCATCCTAAAATCAATGTTTCAAAATTAAACGCAGTGAGGATGTTAAATAAATATAATTATTTTTAAAATAATTATATAATTTTTATGTTTATAATTATATTAATTGATATAATTATTTAAATTTTAACTAATATAAATATTTCAATAGAAATAATATAATAGGGCCTAACGAAGTTTTTTTTTTTCAGAAAATATTGAAAAACTTCGGAAACGTTCTTACCAGAAACAGATAAAATTGATAAATAAACTTAAAACCGTAAAAAATCTAAAATAAACGCGAGAAAAAAACAAAAACATGACACTTCCAGTCTCGAAGAAGATGAAATAAATTTGAAATTATTAGATTCTACAGAGTCCAAGTGATTAGAATTGGAAGGATTACTGGATACGATGCATAAGGTGCCAGAAATGGTTCCATGAAACGTATACAAGCTATAAAGTTCTTTACCGAAAATGTGGTAGAATTTTTCGAAAAGTGAAGGACTGAAATTATACTTTAATTTTTTTTATACAACTTTTTTTACTGATTTTTCGTTATATAATTGCATCTTTACAAATTTCTATGTTTTCCTCATGATTAACTACATGAAATGTGTTATTTTTTTATAATTTAACTTCATTTTGTTATTTCTTGAACAGATGACCATCTCGCCTCGGCTTGAAGGAGAGATGGACATCTGCTATTTTCATTTCAGTTTCCCACTTTTATTCTCGATATTTAATTATTTTTTGTCCGAAATATGATAAGTATACATATAAGAATTTCATATATGCATAAATATTTCTTGTATTCTCTTTCTAAGAATTTTTATTTCAATCTTTAAAAACTATGGCCATCTATCCTAGAGTTAACTTATATGCACAACCGCTTATATACATGATTTTATTTTTATATTTTATTAGCAGCAATATAGTTTAATAATACATTTTTTATTAAATTTCTCCTCCACTTGTTGTCAAAGGATAAGTAAAAATGTTTCTTTAAAAAAAGTGGTGAATACCGAATAAATTCGTGTAAGAATGCTTGGGCCTTTGGAGAAGCATTTCGACCTCAAAGGGTTAAGCGTTTCTAGAGAAGGCTCTTGAGTATTGAATGGTAATCAAAAGGTTAAATGGTATAAATATGAGTATTGAAACAATTAAGAGCGATAAAAATTATAAGAAGAATGAAAAGAATCATTGCACGCAAAACAAACTAAACAACAATCCATTTTACAGCGGAAAAACAACGGGAACCTGGATAGATAAAACAGCGCTCGAAGCGTTCCTAAAATTTTCGCACTTTGCTACCACTCTATTAAAACGACAAATTTTATTGTATAATTCTATTACACATGTTAAAGTAAGCTAGCACGAAGAATTCTCATTTAAAATACTGGTAAGAAGATCGAAAATTTTAGGAACGTTGCGAGCCTTGGATAAAAGCTCTTAACCCTTAAATGAGCTTTTTTTTTTTTTTTTTTTTTTTTTCCCGAAAAAATTATATATGATTCTCTGAACGATTTATTACACAGGAAAAATAATGAAAAAAAAATCTGAGGTATATTTTCATATAATACGTTAATCTTTTCTTTTGTTGCACATCTGCAATATAAGAAAAAACTAGTGTCGTGAGCTGTTTTATTCTAAAATAATGCAAATTAAGTAAATACTTTAATAAATATGTCTCCATACACCTTATTTTATATAATTATTTGTTTTATAATAATTAATCTTTAACCCTTTAATTCCCATAATAGAATACGTTCTAGAAATTACGTAGTTCAGAGAATCTGACTTTACCCCGGAAAGATTCAATTTAATTAGCTTTATTTAAGTACGGAATGTCTGTTTTTTTTTAATTAATGCAAATATTACCATTTTAATTTTCTGGTGTGACTTAGGTATATGCGAATTTAAAAAAAATCTATTAAATTCAAAACAGTGCTGCTTGCATACATGCAAAGCTGCGCAATAAAGGATTAAAAGTCCGGTATTGGCAAGAAATGATATAAAGAATTCGTTTAAAATTAAATTCAATAAAATGCAATTTAAGCGTCCATTCAAAAATTATGTCTGAATGTTTAGTACTGTATAAAATATAAAAATCATAGAATTAGATGTTAATCGTCTTTTAATAAACCAGTTTAAAAACATCCACCTAAAAAAATGCTTATGTAAACAAGCAGTTTATTTGAATATCACACACTTTGAAAACATTTTACGAATTCGAAAGGCTTTTCTCACGTATCATTTGCACTCAGTACTGACTTGTAAAGCATTTTTACGAAGGGTTCCGTGGTAATCTGAGTAAGATTTGAAAAGCATTTTATATGCTAAAGAGAAATATATATGTAGACAGTATACGCAGCTTTATGCATCATTACATCGGAAAAATATAATGAAATGAACGAAACTTTCAAGCTAGATTTATCAGTTTGTAAATTAGATTCACTATTTGCTGTTCAAATATTCTTTGAAAGCTAAAATCTTCTTCATAAAAGGTAGCAAAAGAGTTTTGAATAAGCATGTTACGAATTTTATTGATTCTGGTGATACAGATAACAAGCTGCTTAGAAAAAGTTAGCATAATCTTTAAGGGGAAACGTGAGTGAATTTTTTTGAAATTTTCATTTTTTTTTTCATTGGCTTAAAACATTCTTTGAACTTTCCTGAATCCATTTGCATGCCCAGTTTGTTTTTCTGACCATTAGAAATAATTGTAAAAAATTAAGAGAAAGCGCGACTCGGACGCCACGCCTATTCACATTAATTTTACGCTAACATTTTATACTTGCTTCTATTTTTATATTCTACTAGCACCACTGTATTTTTAAATTAAATTTTGTAGTACGCACATGTTGTCAAAGTATAAGTAACAGTTGCTATAGATGCTATAATAAGTAAGGTTAGCTGGGTGAAAGAGTTCCACCAGATTCGTCTGGGATAGCTCAGATGGTAGAGCACTGGCGGCTTCATCTAGGAGATCTCTGGTTCGAATCCTGGTCCGGGCACTTTTCGTCCAGTTGGATACTTACATCTAATATAAGAAACAGTGTTTCTCATTAAAAAATGTGGTGCTAACCGAATAAACTTCAAGTAAGAGATGTTTGCCGGAAGTCACAGGGAAAATGACATGTGGCGGATAAGGGTTAAAATATTACCTCATTTATTATGTGAAACTAAATTTTATTCAAGTGTTTATATATACTTTAATTCATGTGTTTGATAAAATTGTGGAAGAACGTCACACAAGTTAAAAGTGTCTAAATTGTTTGGCTCTTCTGAAAGATCACACTTTTCCGGTAAAAAACCCACTATCTCCTAAATTACTCGAGCGATTCGAATAAATAAATTTTTGGTAGTAGAATATAAATCTAAGATCATATGTGGGAGAGAGTTTTAAAATATTTAAATTAGTTTCGAGAAAAAATAAATCTGAAAAACGGAAAATTTCTGAAAAATTGCCATTGCTCAAAATAAAAAGTTTTAATTGCAGAAATAAAAAGGTGTCAGCAATAAATCTTGAGCATAATCCATTGAATATCGATTCCAAATTTCATAAAAATCAGGCGGGTGGATTCCGTAAAAACGGGTCTTGAAGCTCGCATATATCTCATAAGATTGAAACCACTCTTGTCTTCCATTAAGTGTTCTTTTCCATTAGATAATCTTTAACATAATCTAATTTGATTTTTCTAGATCTATTTCTCTTTATGTTATAACATAAATTTTCAAAAGAGAAAATTTATAAGAATTTATTTTAATTCAAGGCGATAAATATTTATTTTTCATATTTATTTAAGGGGTCTCAGGACTCTTAAAATTGGAAAAAGATGAAAAAAAACCCACAATTTTTAACATTTAATATCTTAACCACTTAACTGTTTTACAGGAACAAAGTTCGGACAAGGAAAGTTAGCTTGCTTCGTTGCTAAAAGCTTCACCACACCACTAATTTTTACCTGAAATCTTCGGTTCATTAAATGGCAGACTTTTCTCGATTATTCAATTCCTACTATTAGTTCACACTCTCCCTATATTTATTTATTTATATATTTATCTTGTTCAAATTTTCAATCGTTAATAAAATACTCATTATTCATCCTATCAAGTTGAAACATTTTTTTTTAAACTTGTACTGGCTGACAATTGATGTTAATACAGTTTTTTCAAATATTAATTAATTAATTAAATTTTAATTAATTAATTTTAGTTTTGAATGGGAAACAAAATGGCGGCCATTGGTTATTGAAGATCAATGGAAGTATTTTCAATAAGGGGTAACCATACGGGGAACCCTGTTCTGTCGCCAAATACCGTCAAGTTTGTCGCCAACTTGACGATATATCCCCAAATTATCACCAAATTTTCCCTATTTATTTAAGGGGTCTCAGGACTCTTAAAATTGGAAAAAGATGAAAAATACACAATTTTTAACATTTAATATCTTAACCACTTAACCCTAGAACTACCGGAAATTTTACTCAAGTTTTATAAAAACATTCTACACCAGAATTTTTACTTAAAACTATTTAATTTGTTTATTTAACTTATTATTGTCTGATTTATAGATTTAGTTTGTTTTGAAGAAATTTCTGGTTTGAATATAATATTTTGAATGTACATGTCGGGTCCAATGGACCAGTCTGGTAGACGGAAGGTTAACTGTTTTACAGGAACAAAGTTCGGGCAAGGAAAGTTAGCTTGCTTCGCTGCTAAAAGCTTCACCACACGATTAATTTTTACCTGAAAACTTCGGTTCATTAAATGGCAGACTTTTCTCGATTATTCAGTTCCTACTATTAGCTCACACTCTCCCTATATTTATTTATTTATATATCTATCTTGTTCAAATTTTCAATCGTTAATAAAACTAGAGGATCGATCCCGAGCTCCTCGGGTTACAGAATATAGGTGACAACCAATTTTTTTTTTTTTTTTTTTTTTTATCTAATTATTTTTTTACATGTAATATATATTTTTGATAGCCCACTAACATCCAAAAGAATTTTTATATGAAAAATATCAATTATGCAATCAAATAAAGTTTTGAAATTTATTAAAAGCGATACTTTCACATGTCACTACATGCCAGGAGTTATTAACGCAAGATTTTGCGACTTACGCTAGTCTTTCGATCATTTCGGTGCATAAGCGCGTGGTTCAATCACATGTCTGTTAAATTTGTTTCTTATTTACATTAAATTATTTATTTTTCTATAGAGGAATTTTTAACTTTGTTATGAAACATTAGACGAAAACGTATATGGAACTTTTTACATTGTTTTAAGGGCAAGCGAATTAACCTTCCGTAATCGAGCTACACGTGATAGAGATAAATTAAAAAATAATTTATGCTTGAAAATCTATATATATATTAAGCTATCGTACGTGGCACAGAAATCGCGATTAATTTTTGGTTAATTGTTCAATTGGTTAATTGTAAACAATTGGCGGTTAATTGTTTAATGGCAACGCCCGAATGAAACGCACCTCATTTGCTTATTGTGTAATATTTTAAAAAAGTGAAAAACGATAAATAAATAAAAAGTTTAATTAATAACTATAGAACAAAACAATTTATATAATTTTAAAAAATAAAATAAAAGTAAATGAACAACTACATCCGGGTTACCATATCAAGCAAAATAACGACACTTTGGCGCCAGTTAAGTACCCCGGTGCGTATATGACATTGGCGTCGGAAAAAAGTCGTGCCAACGTAGTGCGTATATGACACCTTTTATTCATCTAATTTAAACTACAATAAATAAAATTATAAATGAAGGTGCTTTTCCAGTATACGTACTTGGCGAAATAGAGAAAAGGTCCATGGCGAGAAAAGAAATTTTTTCTGGCAACCGATTTAATCCAAATATTTTTTTTCAAATAAAACTACATAAAAGTGTCTATGACCGCAAAGAGTTCGTACTTTTATGTTAGCTGGGTGCAATTCTCGCCAATAGCATTTTTTAACTCTCCATCAGCATTTTTTATTTTTCGAGGGGTAAATTAAAACAATGCTTTGATGTTGAAATTAAATGGTTTATGGTATTATTTATTCTTTTTCTTTTTGTAAAGAATTTTTTTTTTTAAGTGAAAGTCATGAATTTTAAAAGTTCTATTTTTACATTAAAGTCATCCATTCTAAATAAAATGAGTGAAAGGATTATATTTTAATCTGAATTAACGAAATATGAAAAAAAAAAAATGCGATGGGTACAATGTTTGTCGATTTATCACCTGTGCCCGACTAACATAACTGTAGGAAGTTCTCGATTTCTCTATCAGAATCTTCAAATTTGGCGAAGGATTGAGTAAGTAAATTAAATTATGAATAAAAGTAACATGATACAATGCCTAGCATACATTTAAGGGGGACCAAATTGGTCGCCACGGGCGGCTAGTTACTTAAAAAATATAATAACTCAGTCAAGTAAGATACAATTTTCAAACAAACTGCATTTGAAAGTAGATTTTTTTCTTTATTTGACGGTTTAAAAATTGAAAATGTGCGATATTTAGAAATTTAAAAAATCGCCGACATAGCACGTATTTTAATTTCCATTTATTTTTTCAGTTTTTATGAAAAAATGGCAAGAAAAGGTACAGTAATATATTATTTTCTTTCTTCCGTAATTAGTTTCCCTTTACTTTCAACCCTCCACGACTTTCAACAGAAATGGAGTTCTTCAGTTGCCACAATTACAAAAACTGTATTAAAAACTACAAAAAAATTAATATCTCAAAATTAAATTGAGATAGAGCTTTCAGACAAATTGCATTTAAAAGAGCATTTTTTTCCTCATACGACGGTATAAAAATTTTAAATGTGCGATGTTTAGAAGTTTAAAAATTTGCAGTAGAGAAAATTGCAAAACCAAAATTTCATTTCAAATTTCAAAGTGTTGCCATTCGCACAATGACGTATGCGTTACGCACAGATATGTTTGTCCTTTGTAATATAGATACTCATTATTCATCCTATCAAGTTGAAATAATTTTTTTTAAACTTGTACTGGATGACAGTTGATGTTAATACAATTTTTTCAAATATTATTTTTGTACTTATAAAGTGGTGTTGGCTCCCTGTTTTTAGTTTATGATATCGAAAAAATGTGACAGTTAGGGGGTTAAAATGTACATGATTTTAACCTTCCGTCTACCAGACGGGTCCATTGGACCCGACATGTACATTCAAAATATTTATTCAAACCAGAAATTTCTTCAAAACAAACTAAATGTATAAATCAGACAATAATAAGTTAAATAAACAAATTAAATAGTTTTAAGTAAAAATTCTGGTGTAGAATGTTTTTATAAAACTTGAGTAAAATTTCCGGTAGTTCTAGGGTTAACCTCTTAACCCGCTCGCTGCGCAACCCCAGAGTTTCTCGGGAACGCAAAAGTAGCAAAATTTGCGCAACCCGAGATTTCATCGGGATGCATTTATTCCGTCTAATTAGCCCCCCTTAATCATTCCCACCAGTAACTTTTTATTGTAAATTCTGTTTATCTAATCGAAGCATTTTCCCCTATTAAATCAGGCAAAAATTTCTGTTTTGTAAAACCGGCGACAAAAGAATAAAAATTCTTAAAAGACGCTCGTCGCGAAGGAATTAAATACGCAATTTTTGAAGCTAATTTGATAAAACAATTACTTAGCGAGAGGGTTAATTCTCGTTCCCGTGATATTCACGGGCTGTGTTTTTTATTCAGATTGCATGATTCCCACCAGTTTCGATAAAATAGTGTAAGTGGCTTTATTATATTATCATTTTACCTGTCATTAAATAAAGAGAATATTTCTTTTTCAAAAAAGTAGTGCCAATAAACAACTTGAATGTTTAAACCGTAACCTAATGCAACAGTTAAGGGGTTAAAACACGATATTTATTGGGATGAAATATATGAGTATGTTCTTTCCTTTCATGTATTTAAAAAATTGCAAACTGCAGAATTAGTATTTATAGGGTGCTTCAAACTGTCAGATGATTTGTCGAGCACAAAATTGGTATCACTGTTTACGCGCAAGGTTACAAAATAAATTTTGCAACTAGAATAAAATTTTATGTGCCTTATTAAACTTCAGATTGTAATAATTCCCCTGAAGCTAAATAAATATGCATTTAAAGCATCTTTACATTTTCAATACAAAGTTGTATTTAGCTAATACAAAATTTTGAAATTTTCAAGCGTATAATCACCTAACAAAAGTTCTTTTTTTTTAGAATAAAAAGGAAATTTTAGGTTCCGTTTATACAGATTAACATGAAACATATGTTTTGAAAATTCTATAGAAAGATGTTCAGAAGTATTTGAGATATCCTGTGCGTTATGCCCAAAAACGTCACTTGGAGAAAAATGACTTCCAAGTTCCGGAAACGCCGCTTCAGCTATTGAGTGGGTATAATTCTAAGAGTTATAATTTCTGTTCTAATAATTATTTCTAGGAAACAATTATATCAAAATGTTCAGAAAAGATAGGAGTTTAACATCTAAACAAATTAAAATTTCGAAAATTTTGAAGCTTTAACCCTCTCGCTGCGTAATATTTTTTTTATCAAAGTAGGTTAAAAAATTACTCGATTTTTTATTACATATTTCAAATCTATATATATTTAAAAGTTTAAATATGTAAACATTTTTTTTGTAAAAGACTTTTTTTTTAACCCAAACCTGAATCAACAATTAAACATTTAAATCAGGCTAAATCAGGGCTGTCACGATATTACTCTTGTGGATGTTGTTAAAGTCTATATGGAACTTTTTGTATTTAAAAAGTGTTCCGAAGTTGAATTAAAAAATAGTCGCCAGTGGAATAAATGAATGCTGGGAGGAAATCTCGGGTTGCGCAAATTTTTCTAGTTTTACGTTGCCCGAGGAAATCTCGGGTTGCGCAGCGAGAGGGTTAAGAGTCCCGAGACGCCTTACCCCTTAATTCTCGCTCTCGTCAATATCACGGACTGAGGTGTCATTCGTTATTTCTCGTGCCCGTCATATTTCCGGGCTAGAGATTTACTGCTGGGAAAATCTTCTGAAACCAGAAAAATTTAACTGGCATTTCGGTGTGAGGCAATGGAATAGTAGCGTTAGAGTTTGGTTTTTGGCGCTGATTGTAATGTTGGACTTCGTATTGCATGTTTTGAAATATATCATGGTCAAAAAAATTATTAATAATCAAAATTTAACCCTTCCCACTCCGTTGGCTCCGCTCCGGAGACATAATCTTTCTTTGCAAAATTTGTTTTTGGCACCAATAATAAAGGAAAATAAAATTTACCTTATTTAATCAGAGCATTTTTGGAATTATGTACTTGAAGGAAACTTCTTTTAAAAAAGTGGTGCCGATAGAATAAAATTTGTGTAAGAGACGCCGGAGCTTTAAGGGTTAATGTATATAATATTATTTCAAATATTATTTATAAAAATTTGTTTGATGATGATAAATAAAGATCTAAAATGTGAAAAATAAAGGTCTTATTCGCATTAATTTGTATGGAGTAAAACAAGCATTAAAACTCAGAATTCTCATATGATGGCTTTTCCACAAATGTGAATTTGATCTATAACATCTTTTTGTTAGCCTTAGAAAAAAATTAATTGCATATTTTATATGGAATCCACATAATAATTCAGTTTCTGTAATAAAGAAAATAGGTACTTTTTATGGTTTTTCCAAATATTAAGTGACTGTTAAGGGTTTAAAGAAAGAAATTCGCAGGGAAATACTGCTATCTTTACAGTGCTTGAATACTTCTGATATGAATTTGGTTTTACCTTGACATTCTATTTGTCAGGGTTTGTACGGGTCAGGGAATGCTTCTAGGAGAACTGGCAGTATTTTTTAAAATAGAAAACGATGACTAGGTTAAACGCGAGAAACTTTTAAACCTTCGAGCGTCTTGCAAAAGTGTAAACTGGTAATGTTGTTTTCTTTGCATTTTGCTTTAAATGCTAAGAAAATATGATTATTTCAACATTGTAAAAAATAATGAATCACAAATATGAATGTAGTTCTTGAGAGTAATAATCATTCTTCAATGTATTTAAAATTCATTAAATTTATAGAATTATATTATCTTAAATATTGCTTGTATTGTTGCGAAACCCGGAGCTTAGTGAACGCGTAGCTGCCAACCTCAAACTAATCTTCCGTAATACATGCGTTAATTTGACCCTGGTTTAATACGTTTCAAACCAGAAATTTTTTTAAGAAATGAAAATAAATATGTTCCACGTAGAAACCTGGAATTAAATAAATAGGCATTCATGAAATTAATTTACTGGTTCGAAATGTGGTTAGCCTGGGTTAAATTAATCAAGACATTACGGAAGATTAGTGGAAGGTTGGCAGCTGTGTGAACGGCATGTTACGCCCCAAACACTTAGAGGGTGGCATAGATTTTTTGTAAGAAAATACTGGTGCTGGAGGATTTTTTAGTCTGAAAAATTTCAGAAGCCGTACAAACCCTGACTTGTGTTATAGAAATGTGACTGGAGTTATACAATTTTAAGTTATCATACATATTTTTCACTAAAAGTTTATATGAATTCCACCGACAGGCGGCGTTGAAAATAATAGTAATAAGAAGAAGAATAAATAGTAGCAAAATGCACTGCAATGCTTCCTGTACACTCTAAAATTGGGAGGAGTTAAAAGTTTACTCTTTGAAAGAGGGTCGGATATTTTCATTCTTTTTGGAGTGAATCTTTAAAGAGTGTAATTTTTCACTCCCTAGGAAAGAGTGAAATATTTCACTTCATTGGCGAGAGTGAACGTCTGGCATTACACACTTTTAAAAAATTTCGTTTAACTTTGAAACAATATACGGAGTAAAATAATGAAAAGCACTGAAATATATTACTTCTTAATTTTCAAAAGCTTCATTTCATAATGTAACCTTGGAAATTACGTTGATTTGGTACTAAAACGCGCTCATTTTCAAGAGTGAATAGTCACTCCTCTGAAAGAGTGGTTATTAACTCCTGCTTAGAGTGAATATTCACTTCTTAGGAGTGAGTATCGTATGCATCGTATCGTATCGTATTACCCAACAGCCAGTCAGAATAGAAAGTATAAAAAGCCTTTTCTAAGATGAGGGAAATAATTACTTTTTCGTCAGCCATTTTAGGATCAAAACAAACGGATATTATTAAAGTGATTACTTAGGGAACGTAAAGGTAAGTCTTATTTAATTTTGATCTTTTATTCCTGCAAATTTTGTATGTTATGATTACGAGTTAAATAGTTTTATGTTATATAGATGATTATTTAAAAAAAAATGATGTGGAATAGTTTTACTGATTTCAGACGCGATTGCCTGTTATATCCCTTCTTCATGCAGCGCTTTGAAATATAATTGCTTTAACAATTGAATAAAAAAAGAGTGATTAGCACAAAATAATCAGGACTTCATTGCTTTTGCCTTTGTGAATAAAAAATGAGTGTAAATATTTTTGTTTCCTATTAGATAATGTGACGTAAAATACTTTTACTTGCAATTTTTCGAATACAGAAATAAAATACCGTGTATCTCACGTTTAAAATGCTTACACAGATATTTCTTGATTCATGATGCAGATCCATGATATGATGCGTGATGATTCATGCTCATGTAAACATTATTTTGTACTGAATTATTGAAAATGTATTGAGATAGTGATTTCTGATGTTGGATTTTTTTTCGGTTTTTTACGGTTTTCTGATTATAAACACTTACAGTATATATCGATATTATTATTTTGGATATAAAAATACATTCGGTTACTATGATATTACGAAAAGTTTCAGATTAAAAAATAGCATTATACTGGGAAAATGTCTTTTTACATATTACAGTTTTTAATTTAAGAAGTGAACCTTTTAAAAACTTTTTTTTACTGCTAATGATATTTTAAAATATTATTTAAAGTCCTAAATCTTCTTGCCAATGTTTTCAGATTTGTTTAACATTCACAAATTTCTAAAATTAAAAAGAATTTCTTATATAAAATGACAAGATTTTTGAGGCATTGTTAAATCTAATAATGCAATTAATTCATCTATTTTATTTTGTTGTTTTTAATAGTATAATTATAAAATACTAATTATTATTTTTAGTGTTTCTATATTTGAAATATTCATTTTTTAACTGTACGTATGCATTTTTCTGCTGTTTATGATTGTAATCAAAACATTTATTTATAGACATTCTGTATCAGTTATTAAATTCCTTCAATTGTAAACGCATTTCTACTTTATGATACTCGTAATTACTGGCACTAAAAAATAAAACTTGATATTTAGGCATTAAAATAAAATGCTTTTTATGCCTGATACGAAGTATATGGATAAAACTGTTTTAGTATATTTCTTAAAAAGTTCAAATTATCACTTACTTAATATAGGATTGAATATTTTTGAAAAAGATAAATAACTACTTTTTACATTCAAAAAGTTTTTCAAGCAATAAGAACAGAACATATGCAGTCATTTCTTTTAATTTTACATTTCCTTCTTTTTTTCTTTTATTTCCTAGATCAGTCTTTTCCTATAAAACATACGGAATCTATTTAGCTGATATTCACAAAGTACAATATATACGAGAATAAAAAAAATAAATTAGAATTTTTGATTAAGTTAAGGAATATGTTTAAAAGAAAATTATAAACATATTCCAGAGAATGCAAAAATTTAGACTCCATGTTCATGTTTGTTAAAAAAAAGTGACAATGTACAACACATAAAACAAATTCTTACACATTCTTAATATTTCGATTAAGCTTAGAACTTATTAAAAAAAGATGTGAGTTGATAAGGATTGCTTTTTAAGAGGAAAAATTAAAAATGTTTTAGAACATTAGGACTCTGCAGAATAGCTATACTTTACAGAAAATTACGGTAAAAATATAAGATTTTATATTTAAAACAAAAATTAAAATGACATCACACATTGTTAATCATATAACATCCACCTATTATATAATTATTAATAAAACTTGAAAAGTAACTAAAATGCAGTAAACAATAACGTTTGATTAGATTTAAATTCATAAGCAATGAATACTGAGATCTAAATATTTAATATTTGAATTACACAAGAAAAAAAAGAACATAATTAACCCTAGATCTACCGGGAATTTTATTCAAGTTTTAATAAAACGTTCTACACCAGAATTTTTATTTAAAACTATTTAACTTATTTATTTACCTTATTTTTGTCTGGTTTATATACTTAGTTTATTTTAAAGAAATTTCTGGTTTGAATGAATATTTTGTATGTACCTGTCGGGTCCAATGGACCCGTCTGGTAGACGGAGGGTTAACGTATATGACGGGAATTATTAAATCACTAAATACAACTTACTGGATATATGGAAAGAAAAAATAAAATTAACTCATTAACATTTCGGTTAATTGTTTGTCCTTATGTGCATTTTAAAACTATCATATCTTTATAGAACAAGTAATGAAAGCAAACACAAGGGATAAGATTGAAATAAAATATTTTATTTTATTTCTGTCTATAATCTAATTCATATGTATCTTTTATTGAATTTTTCGTTAAAAGTTCAATTAGTGTTGCAAACTATGTATTAAATAAATGTTGCCAATAAAGTATTTTATTCCAACCTTTACTACTTTTGCATCTATTTTCATTGCATGTATCTATTTTCAGCCTCACTGATGATTCTGGGAGTCATGAGCACCAAAGACGACCTTATGCCTCCACATTTCGTTGTTCAAGGTACCAGAGTCAACGTCGTTTTTTATACCGAGCTGTTAAGAGTCTACACTAGTCACTCAAAAAGACACGGAAGATAATGTTAATCCTATGGGGAAGTTATTTTCAAATATCTCGCTTGAATTTTGATATTTTCGAATGATCTTTTTTCCATAGGATAGCTGAGGACTATCTACAAATGGGCTAGTTTTTACTTTTTTGATTTTAGTTTCATATATTTTTTTTAATTACTTTTAATTTCGGAACCGGTTTGAACCGCTTCCTCATACGGTTAACATTATCATCTGGGTCTTTTTGAGTGACTAGTGTAGGCTCTTAATGGTCTGGATTACTTCTTTAGCACTTTGGAGTCCGTACGTATTTTAACAAGACTTTGCACTATCCCATACAGCCAATACAAACCAAAAATGGATGGCTAAAGCATTCATGACGATGTCATCCTCAATTTGTTGCCTCCCCCCCCCCCAGCTACCGAATTGTTTCTAAATGACAAAATAGGCCAGAATGACATGATACCATAGTCATCTAGTGGGTGTACTTTTTTTGTTTTCGTTATGAGAAATAAAACTTCCATTTTGTTTTTACAAAATCGTGTTCGAAGCAGTTAATGTCTTGTCCTTCCAAGACAACGATTTCTCTGTTGAAAAATCGTACAGCAGCTTTGTATTTGATACAGCGTAAAGATTCGAAAAGTATGTGTTTTTAATGGCTTTTTACTTACGTGGCGTAGTTGAGAGGGACTCCAATAGTCATCCACACATCGATGTTGCGGCCTCCAATTTAGCCGTTGTGCATGCAGTGTCAAATGTTCCCAACACTCATCTGATCATTACTTGCAGCCAGATTTGACAGCCTGTAGAGGCTGTTATTACGGTTGGCAGAGATTTCAATGAATGATGTTATCCAGTGTGTATGTGGTCACTTTTACAGAACTACAGAACGTTAAAATATCAAAAATGCTCTATCTCTAGTGTAGTGTAATTCCGGGATTTATGCTGCACATTTTTTTGAATTTGTGTATAAAGTCCCATGGTGGACATAAAATTAAAAAAAAAAATCATGCTGTGCTATTTAATGTTAAATATACAATGCGTGTACTGTGGCAAAAAAAAATCAAAACAAATTATTAATATTTTTTAACATTTTTTTCTAAACCATTACACTGCGGCGCGTCACCCGTACATTCATTCTCAGACGCCGCACTTGTGCGGTAGTTATGCCTTTCTTGTAATAAGAAAAGTATGAAATTATAAATAAAAATATTAAAAAAAATATTCATATCTGGACACATAATTAAAGATGTAATAACAAAATCAAACTAAATAAGTACAATGAAACGTATTAGTAGATTGAAATTAATAACTGTTGGCTACTTTCACTATTAAAATTATCGACTTATTTTTTTATATAAAATTTTAATCGTTATTTCAGCAACAACGTAACATCAATGTATTAGAAAGGGGAAAAATAAAATAAAATTGTGTTTAAATAATTTATTTGTTAACCCTTTCGGAACCGGTGGCTTTTATACAAATTTTATTCGGTTGGTACCACTGTTTTAAAAGAAGTTACCTTTTCTTAAATAATCAAGAAAATGCTCTAATTAAAGAAAGCAAATATTACTTTTCTTTTTTATTGGTGCCAGAAACAAATTTTGTAAGCTCTTTATGAAGGTGCTTATATGCACCTATGGTCAATAATGTGTTAAGAGACCTGTTTTTTCGACTACAATCTACAGAAAAAGTGTCGAAAAAGTACAGTCTTTATGTAACTACATTAAAACACATGATGCAACGAAGCCAATTGCACTTCCTCTTTTTTGGAGTAGTTTGCAAAGAACTTTTGCAAATAACTTGCCCTTCTTACTTTTTATTTTCCCCCTTTTCTCCTTTAGTTTTAGTAAACTTGATAACATGCCTAACATGGCTAGTCTGTGCAAAAAGAAAAGGAAAAGTTAATAACAATTAGTCATCTCGTACAAAAGAATTGCGGCATGTATACCGGAATAGCAATGCGGCATGTATCTCATTTTGCATGGTGCAGACGTCGGCCATCGCAGTTTCCTGCCATCGCTAAGGGGAATGGCGTAACCATACACGCAGTACTCTATACAAACGCTACACTTAGTTTTGACTTCGAAATCATGCATGCATTTAGTAATTAGTGTATGAAAAGTATTTAAACATAACGTGTTTAACATTTTGGACAGTGAAATCATGCACTTACGTCAAATTAAGGATTGTACTTCTACAAGTAAGCATCGAAATGGGATTCACCCTATACACTGGTTAAAATAATCTCATAGCGCACCTATACTGTGCGTTTGACGACCATCTATCGATAATTACAAGAAATACAAGGGGTGCGGCATCTATCCCATATGCGGCGACTCTCCCGGAGTTACCCTATATTTCTGTTTGAAAGCAGGCGTTGATTCGTTCTCAAATACCTGGCGCACCCTGTATATAATATAAAATATTTTGGTTATAAATATATATATACATATATATATAACCCTGTATATATATATGTATATTATTTTTATTATTTCATTTACTCATCATTTATTTATTTATTACTATTATGATTTATTTATTTATCTTATTTTCTAATTGCTAATTTTTATTTTATTTAATTATGTATTATTTGAAATATTTGTATTTTTGCTTCAGTTTTTATTAAATTGCTTGTCTGTGTTCTTCTCTTTGGTATTGCGTTTGTGTTATTGGCTTATTATTTCTATTTTCGTATTGTCTGTTTCTCCAACTTGCCTCTTTTCCTTAAGTGTTCTCTGTCAGTCTTGCTGCTGTTTCCAAAGTAGTAGGCTTCCTTTATTAAAAATTTTATGGTGTTTTTTGTTCTTTTTATTAAACAGCTTTATCTTTTATAGATCATAATAAAATTTGTATAAAATCTTTTTGACCAGAAGAGAATTTTCAATACCAGAAAATATAAACTGAGCGCAGTTGGAAGACCCTATACAAACCATGTTAACCTCTTGGGGACGAGCGTCTTTTACAGAATTTTTAATCTTTAGTCACCGGTTTTTCAAAACAGAAATTTTTGCCTAATTGAATCGAGAAAATGCTTGGATTAAATGAGGCAAAATTTACTGGTGAGAATAATCACCGATTCTGAGCACTTTACGCGGCACGAATACCGATCACTTAATAAAATAATGAACATTAGGTGGAAAAGGTTAAATTAATGAACTTTATCTCAGGAACTACGAAAGATATTCACTTGAAATTTTTTATATACATAATATGAATAATTCCTGATGAAGTGAACTCAAATGTATAAACAAATATTCTTTAGTTATTTTGAAAACAAATCTGGAATAAAACCACTTTTAAATAACAAAAAAATTGCATTTTTTCCAAAGAAAATATTTTTCATAACACTTTTGTACATATGTTTGTAACAAAAGTTCACTTCAGATTAATCAGGGATATGTGTAAATATTCAGGCAAGATTACAAAAAATAATATGCAGTGGTTTCAAGAAAAGGTACATCGAAAAAAAAAAAAACAACATTTTGAGAAAATTGAGTTTAAAGTTTATGTATGTAATGTTTATGTATGCTGTAATAAACGCAATTGTTAAAAAAATTAATTTCCTGTATTCGTAGAAAAAAGTTAATATACCATTCAAAAGGGGGGACATGGAGAATTCAAAATATTAAAAAATAAAAAAACGACTTTTCTCACAAATTTACCTTCCAACTGCCCTTAACGAATGCATTTCAATGGGATAAATTTATACATCAATTTTTTAAAAGTGCATATTGACAGTTTAAACATTAATGTTTCTCATAAATCCTCCGCCTAATCAACCTGAAAATGAACTCTTTTAAGCAAAAAAAAATTATTAAGCCTAGAAAATAATTAATAACCTTTTTAATTTTAAATGTACCAAATATGATTCATTGTACGTCAGTTTTTTATAAATTGCAATCTTTCAAAAAATAAGAACAAAATTTTGTTTTGCCACTTCGTAACCAATTTCATCTTGAACAAATTAATTAAAATATACGTTTTTCTAGTGGAAGGGGAAAAAACCCGGTAACAATGGAGAAAAAATGACCCCGTCAGTATAAAAAAGGGGTTAACTGAGATAATCAATAAAACCAATTACTTTTTTTTCTATCAAAGCTTTTTTTTTTTTTTTTTTTTTTACAAAAATGTTTGTGGTTTTTTTCGTAGTTTCGTCAATGTTTTTGAAAGAAAAATAATGAGATTTTTTTCATGAAAAGTTACATTATATTATAAACCAAATAATTGAAGTTTTCCTTATTTATATGTTTTTCTTTTTTGTTTGATTTACTAATGCTGTAACAAAAGTCTCAGTAATGTTCTTTAGAAAAAAATATTTTTACAGATTTGCGGTCGTAATCCTCCCAGACACAGACATCTCTTACACGAATTTATTCTGTTGGCACCGCGTTTTCTGCTTTTTTAACCCCTTAATTCTCGCTCCCGTCAATATCACGGGCTGAAGTGTCGTTTGTTATTTCTCGTGCCCGTCATATTTCCGGGCAGGAGATTTATTGCTGGGGAAAACTTCTGAAACTAGAAAAATTTAACTGGCATTTCCGTGTGAAATCTTTGAATATCAGCGTTTGGGTTTTTTTTTTTTTTTTTTTTTTTTTGCGCTGATTGTGATATTAGACTTTGTATTGCACGTTTCGAAAGACATCACACTAAAAAAAAATTTAATAATCCAAATTTAGTGTATATTATATTATTTCAAATATTACTTGTAAAAAATTTTTTGATAATGATAAATGAAGATTTGACATGTGAAAAATAAGGGTCTTATTCGCATTAATTTGTATGGTGTAAAACAAACATTAAAACACATAATTCTCGCACGATGGGTTTTCCACGAATGTGAATTTGTTCTATAACATCTTTTTTTTCGCCTTAGAAAAAAACTAATTGCATATTTTACATAGAAACCTTATAATTATTCAATTTCTGTAATAAATAATAGGTACTTTTTTGATGGTTTTTCCAAATATTAAGTGACCGTTCAGGTGTTAAGAAACATTTGAACTTTTACCAGACAACATATGTAAGAGGAATTTACTAAATAATGTGCTTTTAAAATATAGTGGTGCGAATAGAATATAAAAATAAAATCATGTATATAAAGCTTGGGCGCTATTTGCCGACACTCGACCGCAAAGTGTTAGCCACTTGGGGACGAGCGACACGTATACGTGCCGCATGAAACGCTCAGAATCCTTGTTTTTCCTCACCAGTAAAATTTTACTGCAAAATTCGCTTATTAAAATAAGCGCATTTTCTCGATTCAAGAATACACAATTTTCTGTTTTTAACCCCTTGGGGACGAGCGACACGTATACGTGCCGTATGAAGCGCTCAAAATCCTTCTTTTTCCTCACCAGTAAAATTTTATTGCAAAATTTTCTTATTAAAATAAGCGCATTTTCTCGATTCAAGAAGACACAATTTTCTGTTTTTAACCCCTTGGGGACGAGCGACACGTATACGTGCCGCATGAAGCGCCCAGAATCCTTGTTATTCCTCACCAGTAAAATTTTACTGCAAAATTTTCTTATTAAAATAAGCGCATTTTCTCGATTCAAGAAGACACAATTTTCTGTTTTTAACCCCTTGGGGACGAGCGACACGTATACGTGCCGCATGAAGCGCCCAGAATCCTTGTTATTCCTCACCAGTAAAATTTTACTGCAAAATTTTCTTATTAAAATAAGCGCATTTTCTCGATTCAAGAAGACACAATTTTCTGTTTTTAACCCCTTGGGGACGAGCGACACGTATACGTGCCGCATGAAGCGCCCAGAATCCTTGTTATTCCTCACCAGTAAAATTTTACTGCAAAATTTTCTTATTAAAATAAGCGCATTTTCTCGATTCAAGAAGACACAATTTTCTGTTTTTAACCCCTTGGGGACGAGCGACACGTATACGTGCCGCATGAAGCGCCCAGAATCCTTGTTATTCCTCACCAGTAAAATTTTACTGCAAAATTTTCTTATTAAAATAAGCGCATTTTCTCGATTCAAGAAGACACAATTTTCTGTTTTTAACCCCTTGGGGACGAGCGACACGTATACGTGCCGCATGAAGCGCCCAGAATCCTTGTTATTCCTCACCAGTAAAATTTTACTGCAAAATTTTCTTATTAAAATAAGCGCATTTTATCGATTCAAGAAGACACAATTTTCTGTTTTTAACCCCTTGTGGACGAGCGACACGTATACGTGCCGCATGAAGCGCCCAGAATCCTTGTTATTCCTCACCAGTGAAATTTTACTGCAAAATTTGCTTATTAAAATAAGCGCATTTTCTCGATTCAAGAAGACACACAATTTTCTGTTTTTAACCCCTTGGGGACGAGCGACACGTATACGTGCCGCATGAAGCGCCCAGTATCCTTGTTATTCCTCACCAGTAAAATTTTACTGCAAAATTTGCTTATTAAAATAAGCGCATTTTCTCGATTGAAGAAGACACAATTTTCTGTTTTTAACCCCTTGGGGACGAGCGACACGTATACGTGCCGCATGAAGCGCCCAGAATCCTTGTTATTCCTCACCAGTAAAATTTTACTGCAAAATTTTCTTATTAAAATAAGCGCATTTTCTCGATTCAAGAAGACACAATTTTCTGTTTTTAACCCCTTGTGGACGAGCGACACGTATACGTGCCGCATGAAGCGCCCAGAATCCTTGTTATTCCTCACCAGTAAAATTTTACTGCAAAATTTTCTTATTAAAATAAGCGCATTTTCTCTATTCAAGAAGACACAATTTTCTGTTTTTAACCCCTTGGGGACGAGCGACACGTATACGTGCCGCATGAAGCGCTCAGAATCCTTGTTTTTCCTCACCAGTAAAATTTTACTGCAAAATTTGCTTATTAAAATAAGCGCATTTTCTCGATTCAAGAAGACACAATTTTCTGTTTTTAACCCCTTGGGGACGAGCGACACGTATACGTGCCGAATGAAGCGCCCAGAATCCTTGTTAGTCCTCACCAGTAAAATTTTACTGCAAAATTTTCTTATTAAAATAAGCGCATTTTCTCGATTCAAGAAGACACAATTTTCTATTTTTAACCCCTTGTGGACGAGCGACACGTATACGTGCCGCATGAAGCGCCCAGAATCCTTGTTATTCCTCACCAGTAAAATTTTACTGCAAAATTTTCTTATTAAAATAAGCGCATTTTCTCGATTCAAGAAGACACAATTTTCTGTTTTTAACCCCTTGTGGACGAGCGACACGTATACGTGCCGCATGAAGCGCCCAGAATCCTTGTTATTCCTCACCAGTAAAATTTTACTGCAAAATTTGCTTATTAAAATAAGCGCATTTTCTCGATTCAAGAAGACACAATTTTCTGTTTTTAACTCCTTGGGGACGAGCGACACGTATACGTGCCGCATGAAGCGCTCAGAATCCTTGTTTTTCCTCACCAGTAAAATTTTACTGCAAAATTTGCTTATTAAAATAAGCGCATTTTCTCGATTCAAGAAGACACAATTTTCTGTTTTTAACCCCTTGGGGACGAGCGACACGTATACGTGCCGCATGAAGCGCCCAGAATCCTTGTTTTTCCTCACCAATAAAATTTTACTGCAAAATTTGCTTATTAAAATAAGCGCATTTTCTCGATTCAAGAAGACACAATTTTCTGTTTTTAACCCCTTGGGGACGAGCGACACGTATACGTGCCGCATGAAGCGCCCAGAATCCTTGTTATTCCTCACCAGTAAAATTTTACTGCAAAATTTTCTTATTAAAATAAGCGCATTTTCTCGATTCAAGAAGACACAATTTTCTGTTTTTAACCCCTTGGGGACGAGCGACACGTATACGTGCCGCATGAAGCGCCCAGAATCCTTGTTATTCCTCACCAGTAAAATTTTACTGCAAAATTTTCTTATTAAAATAAGCGCATTTTATCGATTCAAGAAGACACAATTTTCTGTTTTTAACCCCTTGTGGACGAGCGACACGTATACGTGCCGCATGAAGCGCCCAGAATCCTTGTTATTCCTCACCAGTAAAATTTTACTGCAAAATTTTCTTATTAAAATAAGCGCATTTTCTCTATTCAAGAAGACACAATTTTCTGTTTTTAACCCCTTGGGGACGAGCGACACGTATACGTGCCGCATGAAGCGCTCAGAATCCTTGTTTTTCCTCACCAGTAAAATTTTACTGCAAAATTTGCTTATTAAAATAAGCGCATTTTCTCGATTCAAGAAGACACAATTTTCTGTTTTTAACCCCTTGGGGACGAGCGACACGTATACGTGCCGCATGAAGCGCCCAGAATCCTTGTTTTTCCTCACCAATAAAATTTTACTGCAAAATTTGCTTATTAAAATAAGCGCATTTTCTCGATTCAAGAAGACACGATTTTCTGTTTTTAACCCCTTGGGGACGAGCGACACGTATACGTGCCGCATGAAGCGACCAGAATCCTTGTTATTCCTCACCAGTAAAATTTTACTGCAAAATTTTCTTATTAAAATAAGCGCATTTTCTCGATTCAAGAAGACACAATTTTCTGTTTTTAACCCCTTGGGGACGAGCGACACGTATACGTGCCGCATGAAGCGCCCAGAATCCTTGTTATTCCTCACCAGTAAAATTTTACTGCAAAATTTTCTTATTAAAATAAGCGCATTTTCTTGATTCAAGAAGACACAATTTTCTGTTTTTAACCCCTTGTGGACGAGCGACACGTATACGTGCCGCATGAAGCGCCCAGAATCCTTGTTATTCCTCACCAGTAAAATTTTACTGCAAAATTTTCTTATTAAAATAAGCGCATTTTCTCTATTCAAGAAGACACAATTTTCTGTTTTTAACCCCTTGGGGACGAGCGACACGTATACGTGCCGCATGAAGCGCTCAGAATCCTTGTTTTTCCTCACCAGTAAAATTTTACTGCAAAATTTGCTTATTAAAATAAGCGCATTTTCTCGATTCAAGAAGACACAATTTTCTGTTTTTAACCCCTTGGGGACGAGCGACACGTATACGTGCCGCATGAAGCGCCCAGAATCCTTGTTTTTCCTCACCAAAAAAATTTTACTGCAAAATTTGCTTATTAAAATAAGCGCATTTTCTCGATTCAAGAAGACACAATTTTCTGTTTTTAACCCCTTGGGGACGAGCGACACGTATACGTGCCGCATGAAGCGCCCAGAATCCTTGTTATTCCTCACCAGTAAAATTTTACTGCAAAATTTTCTTATTAAAATAAGCGCATTTTCTCTATTCAAGAAGACACAATTTTCTGTTTTTAACCCCTTGGGGACGAGCGACACGTATACGTGCCGCATGAAGCGCTCAGAATCCTTGTTTTTCCTCACCAGTAAAATTTTACTGCAAAATTTGCTTATTAAAATAAGCGCATTTTCTCGATTCAAGAAGACACAATTTTCTGTTTTTAACCCCTTGGGGACGAGCGACACGTATACGTGCCGCATGAAGCGCCCAGAATCCTTGTTTTTCCTCACCAAAAAAATTTTACTGCAAAATTTGCTTATTAAAATAAGCGCATTTTCTCGATTCAAGAAGACACAATTTTCTGTTTTTAACCCCTTGGGGACGAGCGACACGTATACGTGCCGCATGAAGCGCCCAGAATCCTTGTTTTTCCTCACCAAAAAAATTTTACTGCAAAATTTTCTTATTAAAATAAGCGCATTTTATCGATTCAAGAAGACACAATTTTCTGTTTTTAACCCCTTGTGGACGAGCGACACGTATACGTGCCGCATGAAGCGCCCAGAATCCTTGTTATTCCTCACCAGTGAAATTTTACTGCAAAATTTGCTTATTAAAATAAGCGCATTTTCTCGATTCAAGAAGACACAATTTTCTGTTTTTAACCCCTTGGGGACGAGCGACACGTATACGTGCCGCATGAAGCGCAAAGTATCCTTGTTATTCCTCACCAGTAAAATTTTACTGCAAAATTTGCTTATTAAAATAAGCGCATTTTCTCGATTGAAGAAGACACAATTTTCTGTTTTTAACCCCTTGGGGACGAGCGACACGTATACGTGCCGCATGAAGCGCCCAGAATCCTTGTTATTCCTCACCAGTAAAATTTTACTGCAAAATTTTCTTATTAAAATAAGCGCATTTTCTCGATTCAAGAAGACACAATTTTCTATTTTTAACCCCTTGTGGACGAGCGACACGTATACGTGCCGCATGAAGCGTCCAGAATCCTTGTTATTCCTCACCAGTAAAATTTTACTGCAAAATTTTCTTATTAAAATAAGCGCATTTTCTCGATTCAAGAAGACATAATTTTCTGTTTTTAACCCCTTGTGGACGAGCGACACGTATACGTGCCGCATGAAGCGCCCAGAATCCTTGTTATTCCTCACCAGTAAAATTTTACTGCAAAATTTTCTTATTAAAATAAGCGCATTTTCTCTATTCAAGAAGACACAATTTTCTGTTTTTAACCCCTTGGGGACGAGCGACACGTATACGTGCCGCATGAAGCGCTCAGAATCCTTGTTTTTCCTCACCAGTAAAATTTTACTGCAAAATTTGCTTATTAAAATAAGCGCATTTTCTCGATTCAAGAAGACACAATTTTCTGTTTTTAACCCCTTGGGGACGAGCGACACGTATACGTGCCGCATGAAGCGCCCAGAATCCTTGTTTTTCCTCACCAATAAAATTTTACTGCAAAATTTGCTTATTAAAATAAGCGCATTTTCTCGATTCAAGAAGACACGATTTTCTGTTTTTAACCCCTTGGGGACGAGCGACACGTATACGTGCCGCATGAAGCGACCAGAATCCTTGTTATTCCTCACCAGTAAAATTTTACTGCAAAATTTTCTTATTAAAATAAGCGCATTTTCTCGATTCAAGAAGACACAATTTTCTGTTTTTAACCCCTTGGGGACGAGCGACACGTATACGTGCCGCATGAAGCGCCCAGAATCCTTGTTATTCCTCACCAGTAAAATTTTACTGCAAAATTTTCTTATTAAAATAAGCGCATTTTCTTGATTCAAGAAGACACAATTTTCTGTTTTTAACCCCTTGTGGACGAGCGACACGTATACGTGCCGCATGAAGCGCCCAGAATCCTTGTTATTCCTCACCAGTAAAATTTTACTGTAAAATTTTCTTATTAAAATAAGCGCATTTTCTCTATTCAAGAAGACACAATTTTCTGTTTTTAACCCCTTGGGGACGAGCGACACGTATACGTGCCGCATGAAGCGCTCAGAATCCTTGTTTTTCCTCACCAGTAAAATTTTACTGCAAAATTTGCTTATTAAAATAAGCGCATTTTCTCGATTCAAGAAGACACAATTTTCTGTTTTTAACCCCTTGGGGACGAGCGACACGTATACGTGCCGCATGAAGCGCCCAGAATCCTTGTTTTTCCTCACCAAAAAAATTTTACTGCAAAATTTGCTTATTAAAATAAGCGCATTTTCTCGATTCAAGAAGACACAATTTTCTGTTTTTAACCCCTTGGGGACGAGCGACACGTATACGTGCCGCATGAAGCGCTCAGAATCCTTGTTTTTCCTCACCAGTAAAATTTTACTGTAAAATATGCTTTATTTAATCAGCGCATTTTGTCGATTCAAGAAGACACAAATTTCTGTTTAAAAAAAAAAAAAACGGTAACAAAAGATTAAAAATTTCGTAAAAGGCTCCCGTCCCGAATTGGTTAAAAAACGGTGACAAAAGATTAAAATTTTCGTAAAAAGCTGCCGTCACGAAGGGGTTAAATAACAATCAAGGGACCAAAATCATGCGCTATGCGTAAGTTGTATGATCTATTCCAAAATATTTCGGAAGCTCTTTAACGTGAGGCTTTCTGTATCTTGAAAAAAGTTCAGTAATTGCACTAAGAAATGTACTTACTGATAACTGCACCGAAACATTTTTTTTTAATTTTGTTGTTCTCAATTTCTGATTTCATTGAGTTTTTAAAAGCATTTAAATTTTAAAAATCCATTAAACTGTCTAAATTTTTAAAGAACTTCAACTTTAAAGCATTTAAAAATTATAACATTCAAGCTTTGTTTTTCATTTTAACATCACGTTTTCATAATGTTTCTAAAACTGAATAAATTTTATAAATCAAAAAGTTGATGTTGTCTGTCTAAGCGTCAATTGCTTCCTCGATATTCGGCAATTTTTGGAAACGTTAATATGATTTTTTTCGAAAATCTCCTACAGGGTCTGTCATACAGCAGGGCATTTGGTGCCTGGTTCCTATTCTAAATTGTTTATATATATATATATATATATATATATATATATATATATATATATAATCAAAAAAGAGTCTTTAAGGGGTCTCAGGACTCTTAAAGCTTTAAAATTTTGGAAATTTTAATTTTTTTACATGTTTAACTCCTGTCTTTTCTGAACATTTTGATATACAGTTAAACTTGGATTATTTGAAGTTGAAAAGACCCGAGAAAAGTTCTAGATATCCAAAAATTCTAATTACATATATTCTCTCTCTCTCAAAAAAAAAAAAAAAAAAAAAAAAAAAAAAAAAAAAAAAAAAAAAAAAAAGATATAAACAAAAAAGATTAACTCCACAATGAAAGATTTAAGGGGGTCCGGGACACATTTTAAAATAATTTTATTTATTGAGTTAAAATTCTGATTTTTTTTGTGATGGTTAACCTTATCATTTGTAAACAAAATCACAAGATAAAAGTTCTCAGAATTTTTTTAAAATTTAAATTTAAAATTTATTCAAAAAGTGGGGTGATTTAAAATCGTTATAACTCGAAATATTATTTATAGAATTTCAATTTTTTTACAATTAAATAAACAGAAATATATAGGTTTTAATTTTGATTCAGCATTCTTAAAAATATTACTTTATACAACTAGGGGGGTCGGCCCCCTACGAGCTACGCTCGCCAACCCCCGTCCAGACACCGTAGACTCTAAATGCACAATAATTTGATCGGCTTTAAAAAGATTTCGAAAGATTGAATTGTAATTTAAAAAACAGTGACGATCTCTCTATAAACGGATTTCTATTCATTTCTCTTTGATTGGGGAATTTTAACGCCAAATCCGTTGCGGTACTACTTGATTATCCCGTCGACCAATTTCGCCAAATTATATAAATCGCCGAACCACTCGCCAAATTATACAAATTGACATAATTTTTATTTTAAATAACGAAAAAACAAATAAATTAGTACAACATTAATAAAAATACAAATAAAACGTCGAAATAAAAATAACTTGATGACGTAGACACGTGTAACAACATTTCAAAATAAGCTAATATAAAAGGAATTAAGTAAACAGAGTATTTGTCTCCTGGTATTTTTTAACAAAGTGAAAAGAAAGTTCTTTTAAATGAGACATTTTAAATTAATCGTTTTTAATCTGACGTAATTTTGACCAAACTATTCTTTCTCTTTTTAATATTCACGTGAAAATACTTATGTTAGAAATTAAATATTATTTGCGCTTTCCTAACAAAAATAGTTGAAAAGTATCCTCTTAAAATATCAAATAAATGTCTAGCGCAATTTCTAAATTTAAACCGTTTTGCAATATTATTTTGTGTTCATTTTATGTAATAACTTTAATGTGACGTAAATATGACGTAATTTCTCCTATTTAAGACTTCTAACGCATGTTAATAAATTTATTGCTTTACAAATTCCTTTCTCTCTGAAAATTCACGTGTAATTATAGTTTTTATGACATAATTTTTAATAAGTTCCTGCTTTTTGTACATAATTATTTAATTCTAATTCCAAATGTTTTTTTCTGTTTATAATAGTCACGTGTAAATAAATTTTTAATTTATTTACACGTATAAATATATATATATTTTTTTTGAAGCAAACATTATTGCTTCCGCTGTTTATACAGTTGGCAACAGTTTAAATTAATATCACTTTCTAAAATCTGTTAAAAATATCTCTAGAAATGCTGAAAATCTGAATTTAAAATAGAAATAAAACCTCAAAAAATTAGTCAAAATAAAAAAATTAATGCAATCTACACTCCGGCAAATTCTCACCCATAAAATGATCTAAAAATGATTAAATTCCTATGAACAGTTTTTGCTCCTATAAAACTTTTTTAGTGGAACGATTTTGTCCAACTTTAGCATTAAATATCTCTTAAAATAATTCTTCTATCTGAAAACTGCCTGCATCAGCGTGTTTATCAAACATTTCTGTATAATACTACCGATTTTCATATTTTTGTATGCATTATGTTTCTTAATATTAACGAAGAAAGACCTCCGGTCACAAAAAATTCAAAACCGGCGGCGGCGGCGGCGGTGACAGCGGTAGTTACTTTTTTTTAGAACAGAGAGAAAATTGAAAATATTTAACAAAAAAATTTCAAAAAATGTGGTGCAACTTTAAAATAAAAATCATATTTTCAAAAGTAAATATTTTTTTTTTTCAAATGTGCAGAATGAAACTTAAAGTAAAATAATTGAAAAAGATATGTCCCAAGTTTGAACCCTGTATCTATAACGGTTCTCGAGTTATAAGAATTTAAATATAAGAAATGGTGAAAAAACCTATCATGAAGAAAAACACATTTTTACATTACAGCCATTGCTTGAAAGCAAGATTTTGAAAACAAACCAAAACGAAAAAATTAATATTTTTTGTTCTAATTCAGATAGAAACATGATTTAAATGTCATTTTAAGCACGAAAAAACAGAGAATTGTTTTATGAAATAAAATGTTTTTGCAAAATTTGAAAATTTTTGTGTTGTGGACCCCCTTAACACATAATTTTTATCTAAGAATACTGCTACATTTTTTATTCATTAAATCAAACCTTTTTTACTAGATTAATTATTCATCTCTTTTAAGAAAAAGTCCGGTACTTTTGATTGCTTCTTTGAATGTAATTTTTGAGTCTTATCATATGATTCCAACCTAGCAATTGATACAAATATAGAATCTTTTACATTAGACTGAAAAATCATTGAATTTCATTATGTACCGGTGTTGAATTCAGACATTTTTCTCCATTAGAGATTTTTATGAGTCCAGGGGGGATGGGGATTACACTTTTTGACCATTCAAAGCACAAAATCCCAAATCTTCCCAGGGGACGTCTCATTGCTCCAGGGAGGAATGTTCCCCCCGGGCCACCCTCTGAACTCAACAATGATATGCAGCATAGCTTCTGACGAACTACGTAGGGGCTTTCGCCATCGATCATCATTTCCTTAGAAAGATTGTTGAAATAAACTGTTAAAATATTTTGCACCGTAGCTCAAAAAAGTCTCAGGAACAATTTTAATGCAAAATTTTAAGGGCAATCGTACGAAAAATTCGAATTATACTTAATAAAATTCGAAATATGACCGATTTTTTTTACATTATTTTAATACAGAATTCTAGGGACCGAGCAACAAATTCGAATTATCCAGCATTTCGAATTATACAAGTTCGAATTATCCAAGTTTCACTGTAATTGTTTCCTTGAAAATCGTATTAGAACAGAAGTGACTTTTAGAATTATACCCGCTCAATAGCTGTAGCGGCGTTTCGAAATTTTGAAGTCATTTTTCTCGAAATGACGTGTTTGGGCATAACGCACAGGATATCTCAAAAACTTCTGAATATTTTTTCATGAAATTTTCAAAACATATGTTTCCTGTTAATCTGTAAAAACGGAACCTAAAATTTCCTTTTTATTGTTCCAAAAAATATTTTTTAGGTGATTATACTGTTGAAATTTTCTAAATTTTGCATTAGCTAAGTATAACTTGTATTAAAAATATAAAAATGTCTTAAATACAAATTTATTTAGTTTTAGTTATTTTAATCTTAAGTAGAAGTAAGCACCAAAATTTTCATTCTAGCCGCAAAAATTATTTTATAATCCTGCGCGTAATCTGTTACACCGATTTTGATTTCGTCAAATGTCTGACCGTTTGTAGCCCCCTACAAATGCTAATTCTGCATTTTGCAATTTTTTAAATACTTGAAATGAAAGAACATAATTATATCCTTCATACCAATTAAAATTGTGTCGTAAAATTAAATAAATTTTAAGATACTAATTGTTGAAAATGGCCTTTTTTTTTCAATTTAATAGTACTGAGACCCCTTGAAGGTAATTAAAAAAAATTCAAAGTATTTTTAAGGAACCCCAGAATAAAGTGTTGCCAGTATTGTTAACTCTACACTGCAAGATTTCTTTCTTTGGAAGTATATATTTTTATATTCATTTTTAGAACTAGATACCAGAAATTTCTGAGTAACTCTTTACCTTATTTTATAGAAATCTTTTACGATTTTCGGGTGCATATTTGTATTTAAAACTCGGTTACCATCCTTATAAGATACGGTGACTCTTTTATTTTACTGCAAAGACGACTCAAGTGATCCCGATTTGGTATATTGTTTTTAGTTTTTTTTTATTAAAAGCAAAATAACGTACAATTCTAGTTAATTACAACCTTTCCCCGAAATATCACTGTATAAAATGTAAAAAAAAAAGTTAAAAATATAAAAAGTGTTTTGAGGATAGTAATAGAGTGTTAAATATAGTGATTTGTTAAAACTATTTTTTTTTTATTGAATGTTAAATTTTAATTGATTCCTATATGACGACTCACAACCAAGGCCTAATTTCCGACGAGGCACGCTTACACAAATAAATTTTAAAAGAAATGTTTGCCTTATCTAGACGCCGTATTCTTGATAAATTTCTGCCATGAATGAGGCAAAATTTTCTGTTTCTTTTTACTGGTGGGAATGTGCCCCGTTGATAATCAGGCGCTGCTCACAACCATAGTAGACCAAGTCCATTTTGAAAAAATTGAGATAGTCCATTTAGAAGGTGCAATAAAATCTGTTTTCTCTACTCCCATAGTGAACCAAATCTGTTTTCTCATACTTTCTCGTGCATGGCATCTGTTTACAGACTTGGTTCACTGTGGGAGTGAATAAAAAAGATTTTATTCACTTTCTAAATGCCAATCTATTTTTTTTTTTTTCAAAATGGATTTGGTCTACTATGCTCGTGAGCCCCTCATATGAAAACTATGCAGTGTACTGTTAAGCTATTAAACATTCTCAATTGACTAGAATTTTGTGTCAGTCGAATAATAAAATTTCACTCGAATTCGACCCCATAGGGTACAAAAAACCAGGGTGTCAGTTTGGTATTTTTTAACTCAAAAATCACGAATTCACACTGGAAATTCCGAAAAAAGAATTTTTACTTTATGCAATCGCAAAATATCTGCTATTAAATTTTAAAAAGAATACTTTATTGAATTTCTGGTACGAATGTGAAATTTGGGAATTAAAAAACAACAAATCTGGCAACATTGTGCAGAACAAAATAAATTAATTTTGTTTATTTCTGCGAATCAGACTGGCTCTAACTTCATTTGTGGTTATTTGAAATTCTCCGTTACTATAGTTTCTTTTTATATAGTTTAACAGCTAAACCTGGTGATTAAAATGGGCATGAGTTTAATTCAGCTCTTTTTGTTATGCTGATTATCTCTGAAACCGTTGATAATACAAAGATCTTTCAAATATCAAAAAAAGATACAAATCAAATATATTTTCACCTATCGCATTTATTTCGCATATTATCTACATTCAGTAGACCGCCGATTATCGGAACTCCAATTAACCGAACTTCCAATTATTCGAATAGCCAATTTTTCCCCAAAAAACTTTTTTAACCGAACTTCCAATTATCCAAATAGCCTATTTATCTAAAAAAAAAAAAAAAAAAAATTAAACGAACTTCCCCCGAACGAAAACACCCTATTAGACCTGTATATCAGATTTTAAATGATGATGAGATTGTGGATGAGATTGAAGATGAAAAAGAAATTGAAGAAAGGAAAACGAATGCTCTTAAAATAACCCAGGTCCATCGCATAACGAAGCCTTTGAATGTTTTGAAACAGATATGAAATGGCTCGAACGGCTGAAGAACGCTGATCCTACTAAACTAACATATTTAAGAAGGATTCTAGATATGGCAGCATTGAAAGAATCTATTCTTTGAAGCCAGAAAATGATGTAAAAAAGTAAACAAAAAAAATAAATTAAAAAGACAAATATCAATTTTTAAATATGCCAGCATTAACTAGTGCTATCGGTCCGAAGTATGGATAAAGTATGACGATTTTAGTATAGTCAGGAACATCCGTTAAAATTGTCTGTCCGTTTATCCGAACTATGGTCGGTCCCGACTTGTTTGCATAATTGGCGCTCTACTGTGTTAAAATACGAAATTTATTTTTATATGGTCTCTGACTAGGGAGCATCCCCAACTGTCAGTTCTGTGTTCTGATGAGAGAGAAGCTTTTGACGCGACGTTCAAAAAATGTATATGAACTATGCTCCCGAATCCTTTGGTTCACGAGATAAGGGCAATTTTCTGTTTCGAAAAAAGAGAAACAAAGAAGGGGAAATTACATGATAATCCTTCAAAAGTTTGTCGAAGGCAGACCTTTTGTATTGTAATTAATCTTGATAAGGGTTTTTCTAAGTAAAAATGACACAAGGCACAAGCAAAGAAGGGCATTCATTAGTGAATGACAGTAAAGCAGCTGTCTTGATCTACTTCAATTCCTGGAGCTTCCCACCTAGGACCTGCACATGCCCTGTTTCAGTTCCATAAGATCCTGTTAGGAGCTCCTGTTGCTAATCATAATACACTCGCAATTTGCATGTTTGCCCACTAATTCGTAAAAGAATTTTTAAATATTTTCTTCTTCTTCTGCTTATCATTTTGCTATTTCCCACTGCGAATATTTCGTGAACTGTGGGATTCGATAGTATAGCTCCTGTTCATTTCATGTTCATTCCTGTTGATCCGCGTGTCAAGAATTTTCGAACGATATCGCACTTGTCAAAAACCAGAACTGACAGTTAGGGATGTTCTCTAGTGCAGGGTTGCCATGGGCGACTATTTTTTAATTCTACCTCCCACCACTTTCGCAGAACAAAAATATACTATTGACATACTGTTTGAGAACATATGCTTGGGAAATATACTACAAAATCTCTTTTATTTAATAGTTGTGCGAGTAGATTAGAAAAATGCTCACATGTTCCAGCCCTGCCCTAGTGAGACCTACATGTTCTATATAGAGTGGTTTTCTGTATGATGTAAGAAGTAAAACAGTAAAATATCAGTTATCGTATGGTTAAACTCATCGAATATTGATATTTTCAAATTTGCCAAATATTGTAGCTTTCCGGTACTAAAATGTCGTCTGTCATTTTTTTAGACCAGGAAAGCTCGGCACTTTCATAAAATTGAAAAAATCGTTATTCGCTCAATTTTTTCCATAGAAATTTGGATGCGTTTGCTATTTTGCTTGTCAATGACAGAGTTGCCAGTTTGGCCTTTACTTTAATTTAAATAACTCCAAAACCATAGGAAATTCTTAAAGAAGTACTTTCATTTTACTTTTTAATGAAATACCTCTCATTAAGTAAAGAAAATAATATAATTGGTAATTTCTGATGTGAATGCTAAATTTTGAAATGAAAAATAGGTCAAACTGGCAACCCTGGTCACTGAATGGATACAATGTTTCTAAATCTGACATATACGTCCCAGAGATCCTATACAAATAAATTTCGTATTTTAAAAGATATACAGCCTAATGTAACACAAATGCGATATATAAAATGCGTATTTGGTTTAAATACTTTCTGTAAATGGAAGGACGATTTTATTATTATATGTTTAAAAGATAATCGCCTTGAACTATATTTTTAATCACCTGCCAAAATTCTAATAAATTGCATATATCAGTATTCGGTTTTCCTTATAAACTAGTTGGATGTGCCAATCCTAAAACTTTCTTCTATGTCATACATTTTAATATTTCAAGATGTTGTTACAAATGTCAATATTTCATTTTTATTAGTTCAATACTATATCAACTTTGACTTTCATCTTAAATTTCTGCTTCAAACAATTAATCAGAGTAAAAACGAGTAGATTTCCATCATGATATTTATTAAAATCGATAGTTTTCCATTATTCTATTGTATATCAGCTGTTCGCGAATAGCCGGCTTATCAGGATGAGAAGTTTCCGTCACTTCACAAGCCACCGGTGTATAATAAAACTACAAAAAATCAAGAAAATTACACAAAAATCGCTATTATAGTGAACCCCTTTAGGCGGGATATATCCTAATTCGGGAGGACCTAAAAATTTGGTTCAAATCCATGCACAACTTCATGCACTTTTCGATGGTACAATATTGAAAACGGCACCAAAATATCTATTACAGCGCCACTTTTCGGCGGAATTTTCCCAAATGCAAGAAGGACCTTCTTGCCTTGTCGAATAAAACATACACAAAAAATTTGGCTCAATTCTATGCATAACTTCATACACTTTTTGATGGTACAATATTCAAAATGGTACAAAAATCGCTGTTACAGCGCCCCTTTCGGCAGAAATTTTCCATATGCACGGAGGACATTCTTGCCTTTGCCAAAAACATACACAAAAAATTTAGTTCAATTCTACGCATAACTTCATACACTTTTCGATTGTACAATATTGAAAATGGCACAAAAATCGCTATTACAGGGCCCCTTTCGGTGGAATTTTCCCAAATGCAGGGAGGACTTTCTTGTTTTGGCCAAAAACATACACAAAAAAGTTGGTTCAATTCTATGTATAACTTCATACACATTTTGATGGTACAATATTCAAAATCGCACAAAAATCCCTATTACAGTGCCCCCTTCCGGCGGAATTTTTCCAAATTCAGGGAGGACCTGCTTGCCATAGCCAAAAGTTTAAAAAAAATTTGGTTCAATTCTATTTATAACTTCATACACTTTTTGATGGTACAATGGCGACAGACATACATTTTCTATAAACATGTTTTTGGGGATCTCTGACCCCTAAAACGCGTAAATCCGTCAATAACCTGAAGTCGAAAAAAATTTCAATTACAATACTTTCTTCTATTGAAAATAGAAGACAGAAAAAATGCATCTTTTATTAGAAATATCACTATAAACCATACGTTGTCAACAATGCTTTGCGCAAATGTCTATTTTTTTTTCCATCTAACACACAAAACAATCTATGTATCAATCTATCGTCTTTCAATCAACTAACAAAAAATATTTTTTAATTATGATGATATATGATAATATAATATGATAATATAATAGAATGATTTTATAAAAATATTTTATAAATATTATAATGACGATTATAAGTAAATATGTATATAATAATAGGGCATACGCAAAGAAGGATAAAAATTATTAATGACACCCATTATAATAAAAAAGTTCACTTGATATAGAAATAGATTCTTGCTTATTAGCGTTTAATTATAGTACTATTTTTACTTTCTTCTATCTTTACAAGAAGAAAGTATTGGATTACTGAAAATTTTCGACTTTCGGTTTTCGACGGATTTATTCGTTTTAGAATGCCTTGAACTCGATTTGATGGTGTTTAGAAAATGTCTGTCTGTGAGTTTGTCACTCTGTCTGTGAGTCTGTATGTGACAAAAATTTGTGGTCGCACTGTCTCAAGAACTAATGCACGAAATTTCACAAAACTTCAGACCCAGTTATACCTTGATATAAACTGGACCTGATTAGTTTTGGGTGAAAATCGCTCAACAGGTGGCGCTGCTACACGGCATTTTTCACGATTTCTGCAATAACTATATCTCAAGAACTACTGCACGGATTTTCATAAAACTTCAGATTCAATTAGTCCAAGATATAATTTGGTGCTGATTATTTTTTTGTGAAAATTGCCCAACAGGTGGCGCTGCTATGCTGCATTATTCATGATTATCGCAATAGCTCTAACTCAAGAACAAATGCACGAATTTTCATCAAACTTCAGATTTAGTTAGTCCGTGATATAAATTAGTGCTGTTTAATTTTTGGTGTAAATCGCCCTACAAGTAGCGCGGCTGCGCTGCATTTTTAGCGATTTCCGCAAGAGCTGTATCTCAAGAACTAATGCACTGATTTTCATCAAACTTCAGATTTAGTTAGCCTTGACATGAATTGACGTTTTATACATTTTGGTGTAAATCGCTCAACAGGTGGCGCTGCTGTGCTGCATTTTTGGCGATTCCGGCAATAGCTTTATCTCAAGAACTATTGCTTGGATTTTCAACAAACTTCAGATTCAAGTATACCTTGATATCAATTAGTGCTGTTTATGTTTTGGTGTAAATCGCTCAACAGGTGGCGCTGCTATGCTACATATTTCAGAATTTCAGCTATAGCTCTATCTCAAGAACTAATGCATGAATTGTCATCGAACTTCAAATTCAGATATACTTTGATATGAATTGGTGCTAAATTGATGTTATTTCTAGTACTATTTAAATGATTTAATTGACGTGATTTATACAGAAGAAAGTTTTGTGTTGGCCACAACATACTAGTTTCATATTTAGTAATGCATAATTTATTCGGATTTAAGAATTTCAAATTCGTTTCTTTTCCGTGTTGAAGTATGTAAGGTTAAAGTTATTTTGCTGGGTACGTTCTGTATTTACTGCAAATTCATGATTGGCCTAAAATCTTGGATTTGGCACAACCCAACGACTGCAAAAATTTACAACAGACATTTTGCACTGTTTCTGACTGACAAAATTGGTAAGAATGACATGATACCATAGTCATATAAGTGGGTGAACTTTCTTTGTTTTCGTTGTGGCTAGTCTTTGCATCCATTTGAGATAACATATAACACTTTAGAACAAAAAGTTCATGATTTATCAAGTTTTAAAAATGTATAAGCACAGTCATTTATGGAGAAATAAAACTTCCGTTTTGTTTACTCATAGTCATATTCTAAACAGTTAATGCCTTATCATTTCAAGGCAACGATTCATGTCTTGACATACGTGCAGCAGCTTGGTATTTGAAACAGCTTAAACTTTCGAAAAGTATGTATTTTGAAAAATTGTCGCAATAATTTTAGAAAATACGAACGTAAGTTTTCGAATTTCTCAACTACAAATTGCAGGATATATTGTACAAAATTTGCATAATCATTAAAGTACAGTTTATCTGAAAGGATTAAATTTATTTAAACTGACGGTAACCGTAGGTTAGCGCATTACAGTTGTGCAATTACACTATACTTTTAAAAAATTCCAAATATTGAACACGTAATTACTATTATTTTCATTTATTTTTTAATTAAATATTTCGAAAATCGAAAACGTATACACAATGCCTCACCGATAGCGTTATAGCAAAGCGATATAAGTAAGCGTCCTATCTTAAATGGGAGAAGTAACCGCAAGATTAAAAGCGAGGTCACATCAATCAAGGTCATGCGCCACTTAGCGGATGGAATGTGAACTACAGGTTTTTACTTTACTGTTTTCTTACTGACACCGCTAAAATTGTAAAGTTTTTTTCACCTTGATTAATAACTGAAGTGTATCTGATAAGGCCAAGAAAACTTCGTGGTATCAAGTGCGTCTGGGTGCCTCTCTCGCTATGCCATTATTTTGCAATAAATCTTGCAAACAAAACTGATTTCCATGAGTGACTGAAGATTTAGAGAATACGCCCCACACTAAAATCCCGCGTATGTGAATTATCACTCCGTCCTCAAGGTGGCGCAACTGTTTTAATTTGCGCCTGATTCCAGCATTACCTTTGTTCGCTTACTTATAACGCTTTGGCGTTATAGAGACTCTCACACTGGTCCACGAAATTACATATTACTAAGTATAAATAACCCGTCCGTTGTCGGGCTGGATTGTAACACGAATTTTATATAGAAACAAAAGAAGGTACAGAAAATATTTAATTTTAAAACAAATATATATTTCTCTAAACTTTTTCTGGTTTAACGTTTTAAAAAATAACCGAATGTTTATTATGTACAGATTATCAATATTAATATTATAAAGAAGTAACAATTGTTTCTGTGTTTGTTAGAGGTAACCTCTGGAGCTGCCTAACCGATTTCAACAGTAATGGTATCAAAATTATGGTGTTAGTCCAACTTAGAACATAGACTATATTTTATGTCGATGTCACTACCTCAAAGGGGGTGCAGGCGCAAAACACGTACTAAAAATGCAATTTTTGTGTTACTGAAGGGCCTAGAAATACGAAATTTGGAACATTAGTTACTTATAAGATATAATTGATGTCTAAGAACATTTTCTAAGCAATACGAAATTTAAAAGAAGTGGAAATGCACAAAAGAGTTCTAAAAAACGTTCTAAATGGTGGTTTCTACACAATCTCAGGAAATACCAAGTCGATTTAAAAAATCCCTGCCGGCCCGGCCTACAGGCAGAGGTAGATTTCGAAGTCAAATATACTAATTTCACAAACAAAAACTAAATCATGATTAGAGATAAATCCACTTTAACAATTTTATCTGGCCGCTTTGGACGAGTTTTTATTTCGTTTTTATATAATAGCTGGTTTTATCAGAATCATGTTAGGGTGGCATACAAAAAAATAGTTTTCCACGCTCAACAACTCGAAATTTTCTGGCATAATTCCAAATTCATTAAAAAAAAAAAAAAAAAAAAAAAAAAAAAGTAAAAGTAAAAGAAACTTGCTGACGTGATTTTTGAAGAGATTTATAAGCGACCTGTGTTTTAATTTTTTGTTCAATTAATTAAAACTTGATGTATAAACAATTATTTTCTCAAAAGGACAATATTTTTTGTTTCTAACACAATCGCTTCGGGAAATTCCGTTCAAAATGCCCACTTTGACATCATGTTTTGAAATATATTTTGCCTCTATAAAAAAAATCGATCATCATGGTAGATTATATAGTTTCTGAATAAGCGAATCTACCAATTAAATGCGTTTGAAAGCAAAAATGACTTTAAAAATGAGTCAGAAAATAAGCAGTTTGGATTTGAGTGCATCCTTATTACAATGATTTTTCCAACAGAATCCGCTTCGGTAAATTCGGTTCAAAATGCACTTTTCAACAGCATTTTTAAAAATATATTCTGCCTCTATCAAAACATCGACCATTACGGTACATTATATAGTTTCTGAGTAAGAAAATGTACCAATTGGAAGCTTTTGAGAGCAAAAATGAATTGTAAAATGAGTCAGAAAATAAGCAGTTTGGATTTGAATACTAAGATGATTTTTTTCTTCAACCGCTGTGTATCTTGCGTATAAGTTACGAATTAAATGAACTTGTGTAAACCGAACATTTTACTTAATAGATGGAAGTTTAATATATTAAACTGGAGAATATCTTACATTTTAATTAATGTACTTTCTTGTGTCAAACGTATATGTTTAATCCGCTGCTTATACAACGGATTTTATGGCATGTACTAGTTGAAAATACTTTATTTGTGAGATATGACGTTGTTATATTTATTGAGATATATGTTAGCGTTTAGGCTATTAGTTTTTCTGTTAGTAAGTCTATTAATAACGTGTATAATATAATTGCTCTTAATCATATCTGTACAATAGTATAAGTTACTGATTAAATGAACTTGTTTAAAACCGAAAATTTTACTTAATAGATGGAAGTTTAATATACAAGACTGGGGAATATCTTACATTTTAATTAATGTACTTTCTTATGTCAAACGTGTATGTTCAATCCGCTACTTATGCACCGGATTTTATGACATGTACTAGTTGAAAATACTTTATTTTTCAGATATGACGTTGTTATATTTATTGAGATATATGTTAGCGAGGCTATTAGTTTTTTTTTATTAGTAAGTCTATTAGTAACGTATATAATATAATTGTTCTTTATCATATCTGTACAATAGTCTTAAGAACATTCCAACCTTCTTTTAGAAATACTGAATAAAATAAAAATATGAATAATTCTTACTGTCACAAAAATTTTAAAATGTAGAACAGTTTAATTTTAAATATACGTACTACGTTTTAGCCTGCTTGAAAAAAGTAAATCGTTACGCAAGATCGTTTGATCAATCAAAATAAAAAAAAGGGGGCACTTATTTTAAATTAAACTTTTTAATAAAAAATATTTCGTTTTCAACTACAGAAAGAAGATTGCGAAAAGTATATTTTCAAATACTTCAATATAATCCGGTAACTTTCAATATTTGACCAAATAGTTTTCAAACTCATAGAGAAAAGTAAATTCTTTAGTATTTTTATCGATCCTCCGAAAAAAAAAAGTGCTGAACGAGCTGAAATTATTTTTGTAAGGTCATAGTTTATTGAAATACTTTGATTAACTTTTAGAATTCTATTATTTTTTATTGCTTCATTTCTTTGTAGAAAATAATTTAATTTTGTAACAGTTTTCGAACATTTCTGGTGAACATTAATTCTTTAAATATATATCGATCACATTTTCGAAGAAGTCAAAATTAATAATGCGTGAGGCATTAACCCTGTAAGGTTCGTGACAGTACTATAAAAAAAATATATTTTAAAGAAAAGGATTTACATGAAAGTTAAGAATTCACAAACTCATTTTCCATTATCCTTAATTTACACTTTTGCATATAACCATTAAAATACGAAGTCAAGAAAAAGATACAGAGTTTCTGAAAGACATTGAACGTTTTTATTTATTTATTTATTTATTTTTTATTTAATTACCAGTAAACACTTACAACTAAACATTAAATATATATATATATTATACATATGTACAAGGTGATCCACAATTCGACTGACAAATTAAGAGAGGTGATAGTCATCAAGGGGATGAAAAATTACAATAGAACATGTGTTCGCAAACCACGTATTTAAGGGGGTCCGAGACACATTTTAAAATCTCCTACAGGGTCTGTCATAGAGCAGGGCATTTGGTGCCTGGTTCCTATTCTACAATTTTTTTATATATAATCAAAAAAGAGTCTTTAAGGGGTCTCAGGACTCTTAAAGCTTTAAAATTTTCGAAATTTTAATTTTTTTACATGTTTAACTCCTGTCTTTTCTGAACATTTTGATATACAGTTAAACTTGGATAATTTGAAGTTGAAAAGACCCGAGAAATGTTCGAGATATCTAAAAATTCTAATTACATATATTCTCTCAAAAAATAAAAAAAAGATATAAACAAAAAAGATTAACTACACGATGAAAGATTTAAGGGGGTCCGGGACACATTTTAAAATAATTTTTATTTATTGAGTTAAAATTCTGAATTTTTTTGTGATGGTTAACCTTATCATTTGTAAACAAAATCACATGATAAAACTTCTGATAATTAAAAAAAAAAATAAATTTAAAGTTTATTAAAAAAGTGGGTAATTTAAAATTGTTATAACTCGAAATATTATCTGTTGAATTTCAATTTTTTTCATTTAAATAAACAGAAATAGATAAGTTTTAAGTTTTATTCAGCATTTTTAAAAATATTAAGTTATAAAAAAAAAATAAAAATATTTAACGGAAAAATTTTGAAAAAAGTGGTGCAACTTTTAAAAAAAAATCATATTTTCAAAGGTAAACATTTTTTTCAAGTTTGCTGAATCCATATAAAACAATTGAAAAAGATATGTTCCAAGTTTGAACCCTTTATCTTTCACGGTTCTCGAGTTATAAGAATTTAAATACGAGAAATGGTGAAAAACTTATCATGAAGTAAAACTCATTTTTACAAGAAGTCGTTTCTATGATAGCCGTTGCTTGAAAACTAGATTTGGAAAACAAGCCAAAACGAAAAAAATAATATTTTTTGTTCTAATTCAGATAGAAACATTATTTAAATGTTATTTTAAGCAAGAAAAAAACAGAGAAATTTTTAATGAAATAAAATATTTTTGCAAAATTTGAAGATTTTTGTGTCCCGGACACCCTTAATCAAAAATACAGGGCGTTTTATCCCAATTCAATGTATGTTTATGGCAATAAATTTCCGAAAACTGGAGTATATTATAATAAAACTTTTAACAGGCATTCTCAGCTTTGTTGTAAATGTGATAATATCTTGAAAAGTGGTAGAAGTTTCCATTATGCGCGCCAGCAGTATACACTTGGCACTCCACCAGTTCATACTGTATCATCGATTACTTCAGCACCCAGTTTTTACAGACGTTTCCCTGATATTATAACATTTCACACAAAATAAAGTACATATCGTTGCATTTTCATGGTAATGTTTTGATAGTTCTCAAAATTATTATCGTCAACGCAGGTTCAGATAGGATGAAATATCCTGTATTTGTGACTATAAACGTGGTTTTCGATTCCATGTTAGATCCCATGTTTAAGTAAAAAAAAGTTTAATTTAGTGTTTCGGAAAGATGCATGCTGATACACAGAGCGTCCTTTATTACTGTAAAGCTAAAAACAATAGCTAATTCCTAAACCGTTAGTTTTAGGTGCACTTCCAATTGCAAAAATGTCGAACGTGCTGTTCTTTATCATATGAAAATCCATTTTGCTTCCTTTAAAGGGCATAGCCGGATAAGCATTGGATACATGCTTTCAATCAAATTTCCTGATTTTTTCCCCATATGTGGATACATATCTGATAATATATTTCCCCTATTATCACCCTATAAAAATTGATATTTAATGAGATAAAAATGTTTTCTCTATTTAAAAAAAAAAAAAAAAAAAAAAAAAAAAAAAAACGGATTTTCTCAAAAAACTGTTGCACGGAATTTCACGCCATTAATTGAGGATATATAGATACTAAAGATGCTTAACTGGTAATTTTTGTATAATTTTCTGTTTATAAAAACTGTGTGAAATAGCGAAATAAAAATTAAAAAATATATAAATCATATCGCATGTTTATCCGAAAATTACCATTTTCTTTTAAAAAATTCCCCGAATGTGCCCGTATATTCTATATAAATGACGAAAGTTTGCGTTAGGTACTACATATAAATATTTGCAAAAATGTATATTAAAATTATTGGAATTCATTTTAAGGCGTTATTTGGGGCGGAGCTATTCAACTTCTACACCCGAAGAATCTTTGGAATAAACAGTTACAGAATTGCTGTATTTTAAATTTTAATGAACACATGAGCATCATTCTCAACGCTGTCGATATCAAAATGAACACGAAGTTGAAAAAGATGGCTTATATGCTTAATGGAATCTAAAATACATCAGTTGACATATTGTCTGCTGACTTTGTTCCAAAAATTCTTCTGATGTTGAAGTTAAGTAGCTCCGCCCCAAATAACGCCTTAAAATGAATTTCAATGCTTTTAATATACATTTTTGTAAATATTTATATGTAGCACCCAACGCAAACTTTCGGCATTTATATAGAATATATGGGCACATATTGATAATTTTTTACAAGAAAATGGTAATTTTCGGATAACCATAAAATATGAATTTTATTTTTTTGAATTTTTATTTCGCTATTTCACACAGTTTTTATAGACAGAAAATTGTACAAAAAATACCAGTCATGCATCTTTGGTATCTATATTTCCTCAGTTAATGGCATGAAATTCCGCGCAGCAGTTTTTGAGAAAATCCGTTTTTTTTTTTTTTAATCGAAAAAACATTTTTATCCCATTCAATATCAATAGTTATAGGGTGATAATTGGGGAAATATATTGTCAGATACGTTGCCACATATGGGAAAAAATCAGGAAATTTGATTGAAAGGCATGTTTCGAATGCTTATCCAGCTATGCCCTTTAAAACAACTTAACAAAAATAAACAGACAGGAGATTTGACAGAACTTTTTTTGTTGTGAAGCTGAAGGAAGATTCTTCTATTTGACAGTGGGAGGTATAACTCGAGGAGCGTGTTGACATCTTTAACGATCGCTGATTGGCTTAGAAGCTGTAATCGTCTCCGCGATATACATGTCTGAAATATGCATCCTGGCCCCGAAATTTTTCGTCTAGCTCGAAAGTAGCAACTCATACTTGATGACTCGCACGGTGTTGCCCGGTGCCAGCCAAAGTGATATAAGTAAGCGTACTATCTTAAATGGGAGAAGTAACCGCAAGATTAAAAGTGAGGTGACATCAATCAAGGTCATGCGCCACGTAGTGGATGGAGTATGAACAACAACTAATAACAGCAATACCCAACTATTTTCTTACTGGCACCACTAAAATTTTAAAGTTTTTTTCACCTTAATTAATAACTGACGTTCTTCTAATACTAGCTGGCTTCGCCCGCTAGCGGGCCCCTCCTTTTCATGAGCCCCTCCCTTTTTATAAAATCTCGAAAGAACGAACCCCTATTTTTATCGGAGCCCCTCCTTTTTATGAACCTCTAATAATATGAAATCTCGAAGTGAACGAACCTCGAACCGGGTCCCCGCTGCCTACGGCACCATATAGCAGGCGTGCTGCGCACGCACTGCAAACTCTTTTAAAAAACCTTTCGCTATAACGAAAGTCGAACCTGGTCCTCGCTGACTACGGCACCGTATAGCAGCCGTGCTGCGCACGCACTGCAAACTCTTTTTAAAAAGCCCTTCGCGCTCGAACGAAAGTCGAACCGGGTCTCCACTGCCTAAGGCACAGTATAGCATGCGTGCTACGCACGCAGTGCAAACTCTTTAAGGGGGGAATTGGGGGGGATGGACACCGGAGATGCATAAACATAGTAGCAAGAGGGGGGAAGAGAAAGATGGGGAAAAACTGGGCTCGTGATGCCCAACAATTTGATGAGAACTCTCTCTGAGGCGGAACTTCCTACTTATAGGAGCAAAAATCACCAAGTTATTGTCTTTTGAAAAAAAATGTTTGCAAAAATTTGCTTTTTTTGGCCATAACTTTCTGGAAAGACCTCGTAAAGCTTAGTTAACATGATTTTCAGTTCGGAAATTTTAATACCTTTAATTTAAGGTGTATTATGTGGGGGGTATTAGCTTAAATTAAAAAGTTCAATAAAAAACGGTCATAACTTTATGGTCGTCCCTCGTATGTCTAAGCTTGTATGTTATTCAGTTCGGAATTTAATTTACCTTTATTTTAAGGTGTATGTTGAGGGGGTGCGTGGGAAATTTAATGATGTCGAGTCTCAGATTCAATTTTGAAAGGATTTTCCATCGATTATGAGTTGTTAATTAGCTAATGACGTCCGTAATTACGACCGGATTTTCTCGAAACCACAAAGACCGTTTTTCTCGGAAAATGGCGGCCCGAATCGACATATAATAAGACCCTCTGCGCCGCCTGTGAGAAAAGTAGTTCCGGCGACACGGGCAAGTGTTACCAACATACAGACAGACGTTTACGGACATTAATAGTAGTAGAGAAGGTGAAGAAAACTTCGTGGTATCAAGTGCGTCTTTATCAAAGCATTATAAGTAAGCGGACAAACTTAATGCTGGAATCAGGCGTAAATTAACACAGTTGCGCCACCTTGTGGACGGAGTGATAATTCACATACGCGGGTTTTTAGTGTGGCGCGTATTTTCTAAATCTTCTGTTACTCAAAATGAAAACTAGAAATGAATTTTGTTTGCCACATTTATTACAAAATAATGGCGTAGGGAGAGGGGTATCCAGAAGCATTTGACACCACGCAGTTTTCTTCGCCTTATCAGAGGCACTTCAGTTATTAATCAAGGTGAAAAAAACTTTACATTTTTAAAGGTGTCAGTAAGAAAACAATTAGGTATCTACCTGTAGTTCACACTCCATCCGCTACGTGGCGCATGACCTTGATTGATGTGACCTCGCTTTTAATCTTGCGGTTACTTCTCCCATTTAAGATAGGACGCTTACTTATATCGCTTTGGTCTGGATGCCCCTCTCGCTACGCCATTATTTTGTAATGAATGTGGCAAAAAAAACTCAATTCCATGAGTGACTGAATATTTAGAAAATACGCGCCACACTAAAAGCCCGCGTATGTGAATTATCACTTCGTCCACAAGGTGATGCAACTGTGTTAATTTACGCCTGATTCCAGCATTAAGTTTGTTCCTTTACTTATAACGCTTTGGGTCCCGGCATAATAGCATGATGATGATACCAAAAAATCGGTTTTGTAGTCAGACCTTTTTTCTCCGGGTGGAATTTTTGCAGCTCTAATGGAGGCATGTAGAATTCCTGGGTGAAGGGGGTTGGGATTGCAAATCATTATTAGGCATAAAATCCGTTTCATGAACCGAATGAAAAATAAATTTGATGACCGCGTGGTCTCCTGCATCATCATGAGAACGTGTAATGGGTGATACTTCAGAAACCAACATTGAAACTTTTCCTTTCTTTTTTGACTGTATTTCAGCAAAAACTAGTAATGGCGAGATACTACTCTAATAAAAATAGCAAAAAAAGTCCGAAATTGAGACCAATAACTGTCTTTCTTTCCTGGATGTCCTTGTTATTCGTTGTGAAAATGGCTTTCGGACTACTGTTTTTCGTAAACCTTTTGCTGTCAGTCTCCCACCTCACAGGTATTCTTCTCATCCCCCTAACCAGAAATTTGCTGCTTTCAATACTTTTATTTTTCGGGCTACCAATATTTGTTCCACTCCTCAGTTACTTAGTGCTGAACTTAACTACCTCAAAGCTATTGCTGTTAATCGTGGATATTCCTCTAATATAATTGATTCTATTTATAAGAAATTGAAGAAATCCGTCCATTCTGAAAAGCATTCTAATTCCAACTCTAATACTTCAGTTGTGTTACCATTTTTTCCCTATAATCAGCCTGCAAGTTGCTAAAATCTTAAAAAGGTTTGATTTTAATGTTATTTTTTCTCCTGTTAATAAAATCACTTTTTCAAATCTCTAAACACCCCGTTGATTGGCTAGATAACTGGTGTATCTACCAAATCTCTTGCCAGTGTGGCCTTTCTTATATTGGCCAGACTAAACTTGCTCTTAGATTTCGTTTAAAAGAGCATGAAGGTTATGTTAAAAATCAGGAGCTTAAATGTTCTTCTATTGCTCTACATTCTTGGTCTTATCAACATAGGTTCGAATTTTCCTCAGCCATCATTATCCAAAAATGTTCTTCTAACCTTGATCTTGATTTTTGGGAAGCTTACCATATCATTAAAAATTCCCACTCTTTAGTCAATGATTTACCTAGTATTCCTGATTTTCCAAGTATTTCCAAAGCATTAATTTAATTTCCCCCTTTTTTGGTTCCTTTTTCTCTCCTTCTCCGGTAGATGTCGCTATTTGCCCACCCAGTCGTTTCCACTGCTTCTCTCTCATTGGTTGTTTTTGGCGCCTTCGCTACCCGCATCGGGTATATAAGTCAGCGCGTCTATGTGTATCATTTTGCCCAGCCTTACTTTTTCTAGCACGCTGTTCCCTTTTCCCTGTCTTGCACTTAACCCTAGATCTACCGGGAATTTTATTCAAGTTTTAATAAAACGTTCTATACCAGAATTTTTATTTAAAACTATTTAACTTATTTATTTACCTTATTTTTGTCTGGTTTATATACTTAGTTTATTTTAAAGAAATTTCTGGTTTGAATGAATATTTTGTATGTACCTGTCGGGTCCAATGGACCCGTCTGGCAGACGGAGGGTTAAGAAGAATCTCGCTAGTAGATTCGAAACAGCGTTTGCTGCTTTTCATGTATTATTTGTGCATTTTTAAACGTTATTTTTTCTGCTTTTTACTACTCTAATAATTCATCAAAAACATATTTCTATTGTTTGGTGTTCTTAATTCGATTACAGAATGTCTGCGCCATACATGGGTTAAAATAAAAGATTGGATAGATCAAAAAGGTATCGTTAAGAAAAATACAAACTTGTCATTTTTTGGCGAAATACGTCCTTCTATATATAAAAAAAAGTTTTGATTTGGAAATGGACCAATGAACATCTGCGTAGATATTCCGGGTTGATCCGCATCCAATTTGAATGCTTAAGCATGGCCTTTCATCGTTAATATTAAGAAAACTGTTGCATACAAAAATATGAAAATCGGTGGTATTATAGAAAAATGTTTGATTAACACGCTGATGCAGACAGTTTTCAAATCGAAGAATTATTTTAAGAGATATTTAATGCTAAAGTTGGACAAAGTCGTTCCATTAAAAAAGTTTTATTTGAGCAAAAACTATGCATGAGAATTTAATCATTTTTAGATCATTTTATACGTTATAAGTTCCCAATGCGCAGATTGCATTTATTTTTCTTATTTGACGCATTTTTTGAGGTTTTATTTCTATTTTTAATTCAAATTTTCAGCATTTCGAGAGATTTTTTTTACAAATTTTAGAAAATGTCATTAATTTAAACTGTTGCCAATTGTATAAACAGCGAAACAAATTATCATATCAAATATTTCTTCAAATTAAAAATTTATTTACACGTGACTATTACAAACAGAAAAAAAACTTTAAAATTAGAATTAAATGATTACATGTTAAAAGCAGGAAAATTACGTCATAAGAACCATATTTACACTTGAATTTTACGTCATATTTAAAATGCCCAAAAAATATGGTAAAACAATTTAAATTGAAAAATATATTTGCGCGAGATATTTTGAGATAATCTTTTGAACTATTATCGTGAATTCGAAGACAGCGCAAATAATATTTCCTTCTAACAACAAAAGTATTTTTACGTGAATATTAGTAAGAGAAATAAAAGTTTGGTGTAAATTACGTCAGATTTGAAACGATACATTTAAAATGAATTATTTAAAAGAACTATCTTATAGCGCTGCTAAAAAATACCTGGAGACAATGACACTGTTTACTTAATTCATTTTACATTAGCTTATTTTCAAATAACTAATGTGTTTAATTAACCCTAGAACTACCGGAAATTTTACTCAAGTTTTATAAAAACATTCTACACCAGAATTTTTACTTAAAACTATTTAATTTGTTTATTTAACTTATTATTGTCTGATTTATACATTTAGTTTGTTTTGAAGAAATTTCTGGTTTGAATAAATATTTTGAATGTACATGTCGGGTCCAATGGACCCGTCTGGTAGACGGAAGGTTAAATGCGAAAACAGCCATTGTATCTCTTAACAGCAACAGATTTGGTCTTAAAAATCCCCAATCCAAGAAAAACGAATGGAAACCCGTTTACAGAGAGATCGCTACTGTTTTTTTTTTTTTTAATTTTAATTCAATATTTTTAAAGCCGATCAAATGCGTGCAATTAGCGTGCTTTTTGGATTTTGGTGTGCCTGAACGGGGGTTGGCGAGCGTAGCTCGTAGGGGGCAGAGCCCCCTAGTACTTTAAAAAAAATCACTATGGGAATTCCGAATAAACTTTATAGGAAAAACGAGAAATATTAATCAAAATTATTGGATTTACATTGGTTTTATGAGTGACTCAAAATCGCTGGCAAAAATGGAAAATCTAGAAAAGGGCGATTTGTTCGGTTCAACAAAATCTCTAATAAGAAAAATTCAAAATCTGAAACTCCGGTTAATTTGAAACTGTTTTCGTGTATTCAGAATCTAATTTGTTCAGCTCTACGTGCGAAAATTTTCACACTATTCCTAAACACACACACACACACATACAGACAAATATCTGTCTTTTATTAATATAGATTACGAAAAGATTTTAAAACACTCTGTACGTTTTGTATAAAATACATTTACATAAGAAAAAGAGGTTGCGTGATAAAATTTAAAATACGAAAGTTTTAAATAAAAGTACGGAAAAATCCTTCAAATTTTATATTTACTCTAACGCAGAAAACATAACGTTATTAAACATTTAAAAAATGCATATTTTAATTAAAATCGTTATTGTCTTCGCTATAAAAATCTTTTCATTATTTGGCTGAATTCTTTAGAGATACAATATTGACACATGAGAATATGCCAAGCAAATAGAAAATGAAAGAATCCGTTTTTTCCTCCTTTAAATTTTATACTTTAGTGTATTTGAGTTTCGTGTATGTGGAAAAAGTTGGAGAAATGTACTTTTTAAATCTCTTTAAACTTATGCGATATCCTTCAATATTTGATAAAATATTCCCTGAAAATGCTTAGGAAAGTACATACTTTAGCGTTACTCATGAAAAAATGAAGAAAAAATATTCTGAATTTGCAAAGTCAGATTTACTACAACATCAGAACACTAAAATATGTTATTAACCCCCAAGATATCTTTGAGTATTATTTTGTTTTCGATCATTTTTAATTGTGGAACATAAGTAGGTTATTTCTGTAGGTAGAGTTACAAGTAATGTTTCTAATGCATTCAAATATTTATTTAAAAAATATATGCATGCGTGGACATCAATCCATCCATATATGTATTTAGTATATCATAACTGCCAACTTTTATGCTTTTCACTACCACTAAAATTTAATAAATATTTTTGTCTTGTCTAGTTGCGAGATTTCGATAATTAAATACGACAATTTACTATAAAATTTTAGTGGTAGGAAAAAAGCATAAATGTTGGCAGCTATGGTATATAAGTGTATATATATGAGTCATTCTCTGAAAAGTGGCAATTTTATGTCCCAGGGGCCTTGCAAAAGTGTTGCCAGATGGGCTACCTTTTTTTTTAATCAGATTCTTCATTGGCACCACTTTTTTGAAATGCTAAAATGCGTCTTATTTAATGACATATTAATTAAGGGAAAGACAAAGGGGATTTTACCGTTTCAAAAAAGTGGTACCAATCAAGAAATCTGAATTTAAAAAAAAAGTAGCCCACTGGCAACACTGCCTTGAAGACATATTTTTAAAATTACAAAAAGAAAAAGTGATTTAAACTATCGATATTAATTAGTTATACATATAAACTGTAATTATTTGCTTATTGAAATTGAAATTTGATAAATTTAATGTATTTTTTAACGCAAATATCATTCCCTTACTATGTCCCCTTCACATATGCTGAAAAGAAAATGTTTTCTCTGCCATTGCAGCACGTATATTTATATTATTATTTTTTTTTTTTTCAATCCATTAAACACACTTAAATACAGGGTGTTCCGTTAAAGGGGTCCAATATTAATAGGGGTAATAGAGGAGCTCACACGGAACATAAATCAGTACATAATGCCTGGCCGGATCTCAATAATTTTCAAGTTACAGCAAATAGAATGAAAAATCGGAAATTTGTAAAAAAACCCTCATTGCTAAACTATCGATAATGCTACATAAAAACGAAGCACATATTTAGAAAGAGCAGAAAAAATCCTACGAAATGACATAAGTTGTTTTAGAATATTGAGAATTAATGGCGAGTTACAAGCTCTGAAACAGTGAAAAAATACAAAATCAAATATTTAGCAAAATAGTTAATCGTTAATTCCAAAAATGCAACTCTACCTACATCAAGGAAAATGTTATAAAATTTGGTCCATTTCGAAAGCTTTCGAAGAAGATGACAATAAACCATATCAGTTTAATTGTATGGGAGAAATCAAGCAGTTCCCTAGTTACAACTCTGTACTGTTGCACGCTCGGAAAGGGCGAAACTCCGCCCATGACGATTGTAAACACCCCGTTTTAATATCTTTCAATTATACATTTCTGATCAACCTCTATCAATACCCTTTCATTATTCAGTCTGGTCAAGTGAATGACATATTGTGCAGCTCTCGCCTTGTCTTAAAGCAAACTCCGTGACTGCTGCGTTTCCTCCATGAACTTTCAGGATGATGAAGAAGAAGTACTTTTTATGCAAATTTTCTATGTGTATAGGAAGAAAAGTGTAATAAAACAGCAGTCATCAGTGGGCGTTATGTTAAAGGGAGGCTGTTGTAAGAGGGATTGTAGTAAGTTTATGTATAATAATTATGCCGGAATACTCTAACGAAGAATATGCGGACATGCATCTGATGTACGGGCAAGCTCATGGAAATGCATGTCTAGCACAGCGCATGTACCGTGAGCAATTTCCAAGGAGACGTTGCCCATGTTCGAAACTCTTCATAAAAATCGATAGACGATTACGGGAGACTGGATCGTTTAATACAGCAAGCATTGATGCAGGGAAACCTAGACATGTACGAACACCTGCAATGGAAGAAGATGTACTGAATATTTTTAAAGATAACCCCTCCACGAGTACACGAGCTGCTGCGTCTGAAGTCGGTGTTTCTCACCAAAGTGTGTGGCGTGTTCTGCGTGCAGAAAACTTGCACCCCTTTCATGTGCAGCGGGTACAACTGTTATCAGTAACAGATTGTGCTCAGCGGACAGAATTCGTACGCTGGTTGCTTAATGTAACAGAAAATAATCCACAATTTCTGGAAAATATTTTATTTACTGATGAAGCAACATTTACGAGAGAGGGCATGGTAAACACCATATTTACTCCCAGATGTACTCAATGGCAGTACGTACTTGGTTTTCCTACGATATATCCTACCGCAGTTACTGCAAAATGTGCCAGCAACATTGCGCCACAATATGTCGTTTATGCACGATGGCGCACCGGCACATTTTTTCATAGGTGTTCGCAATCACCTCAATTCAACATATCCTGGGAAATGGATTGGACGCAGTGGAACTTTTGCTTGGCCTGCACGCTCTCCAGACCTCAATCCGTTAGACTTTTTTGTTTGGGGACACCTTAAATCGCTGGTGTATGAAACGCCTGTGGATACACCGGAGTATTTACTAGCGCGAATCGTTGTCGCTGCAGGAGACATTCCCAACTCCGTCGGAGTTTTTCGGCGTGCTCGCCAATCTTTACGACGTCGCTGTCGGCTGTGCGATTCTGTTAATGGGTGAAACTTCGAACACTTATTATAGTAATGTCCGTTCGTCTGCCTTCCGACATTGAACTGTGCAGCGCAGGCCAGAAGACTATGCTTCACATATGTCATAAAGTACGTGGAATGTAATTCTTTATTTGTCATTTTTCTTTTATTTTCAACACTTTTTGGCACAGTATTTTGTAAGTCACAGACTGTGGTGTACTCAAATTGTAAATTACAAAGTTTGTATGAATTAATTTAAAATTTAGTGTCTTTCTTAAATTTATAATTAATAAAATTATTATGCTATTTGTTATTATTATTTCCTATCATAAATTATGATGCACATATACATACAATAATTGTCCATGTAAAACATGTACTGAAACTTCTTGCATAGTTACAAATCGCAATATTTTTAATTATTTCCGAATTTTCACCACCAGTTTAATTTTAAAGAATTTAACTTAAGCTTTATATCAATAAAAGACCACTTTAAAATGTAGACTATTATTGTAAAGTTATTTTGGTTCATTCAACTCTTGAATAATTAAAAATGTTGCATCTCAGAAGAAGCATGATCGAAAATGTATAGTTGAGAGTAATTAAAAAGGCGGTGTTTCCAATCGTGATGGGCGGAGTTTAACCTTTGCTAGTGTCAAAGAAAGCGGAGTTGTAACTAAGAAACTGATTAATTTCTCTCACACAATTAAACCGATATGGTTCATTGTAAGCTTTTTCGAAAGTTTTCGGAATGGACCAAATTTTACTACATTTTCCTTGTTGTAGCTAGAGTTGTCTTTTTGGAATTAACGATTAACTATTTTGATGTATATTGGATTTCGTACTTTTTTCACTGTTTCAGGGCTTGTAACTCGTCAATAAATATTGCTATTTTAATACAATTGATGTCATTTTGTAGGTTTTTTTTTGCTCTTTCTAAATATGTGCTTCGTTTTTATGTAGCATTATCGATAGTTTAGCAATGAGGGTTCTTTTACAATTTTCCGAATTTTCATTCTATTTGCTGTAACTTGAAAACTATTGAGATCCGACCAGGCTTTATACACTGATTTATGCTCCATGTGATCTCCTCTATTACCTCTATTAATATTGGACCGCTTTAACGGAACACCCTGTACATATTTCGACATTTAATTATATTTATATCTTATATAATTAATGAATTAGGGCATTTTTTAATGATGTCCCTAACATTTGTAGTCATTCCCTCACATAACTATAAATTTGCCATTATTTACTTAGTAGAAAGCAGCACATGCTTTATATATGTCTAGGACAGTTTGTACAAGAGTAAAGCGAAGTATCTATCTTGTTCTTTGCTTAAAAACGTTCTTGAATAGTTAGTATATGGCTTTGAAGTACAAGATCAATGTAAGTATTTTTATTACGCGTCATTCCCTCATCTATTATAAATTTAATAAAAACTAATGGAATGTCTTTTTATGTTATTATATTATTATATTATTAGAAATGTGTTTCAAAATATATTTAGTAACTGAAAATATACCTAAGACTAATCACTTTTATATAACATGGTTTTCAGAAGTATTTCATCATTCCCTCACAATCATTCCCTCATAATTTTAATATGATGGGATGATTTAAATTTTGAGGGAATGATCTGAATCCATTTATATATGTACTAAACAATAAAATAAGAAAATCTAATGCAATAAAATACGCATTAAAAAAACTCATAAGACTTTTAATTGCCGTAAGTAAAGATAATAAATTTTTATTATTTTACAGGGAGAAGTTAAAAAAATTGTTTTTGTACTAATTCAAATAAACATTAACTCTTCTAAATGTTAATGCTTTATCTTTATTTTTTTAAATTGACATAGAGTAAAAAAAAATATTTATTGACAGTATGACTTCTAATTATAATTTCCTTTCTTTTTTAACCCTTTCAAGGGCGGTGGTATATTTATGAAACGACTTAATTTGAATTACCAAGCGCCACAATGGCACCCGACTTTTTATAAACTTTGATCTGTTTAAGATATATGTGAAATATAGTATTTTTTTCTGATTTACAAATAAATTTGCTCTTAAATTCCGGTGCCAATCATTTATTTGAACATTTTAGCAATGGAAATGCTTTGAAATTAAAATATCAGGACTATGAGATACAGTTTGGTTCATATTATTTTTTGATAAATATAGCAATAAGGTACTCATAGGCTAAATTTTGAGATTTTTGAGACAATTTTATTGAACCGCAATTTTTTATTTTTTTTTAAACAGCCAATACTCAGAGAATGGCCCATATATATATATATTCTTGATTAATATTGTATGTATATACTTGGAATGTTTCATGAAAGGTAATTTGTCTTGTTGATCCAGTCAATTTTTCACTCCTTTGGAATAGGTTTAGGGATATAATTTTGTTAAATGTTGCCTTTTTTAAAAAGAAAAATATTTGATGCAACGTAATCAAATTGTTTGCATTGCATAAAGAATTTGTTTGATTAACAAACGAATTTAAAATAAAATTTAAAATCGTCTGCTTGCTGTGCTAGTATTTTCTTTCTTTTCTTGAGTTGGCATTGGTAGTATTTTATTCTTAGACCAACGTCAGACGGGCTTCTTTTTTGCTGCTTTTTTGCTTAAGTATTATCCATTCACAATGCTATAGTATTCTGAATGGATAATACTTAAGCAAAAAAACAGCAAAAAAGGCGTCCGTCTGACATTGGTCTTAAAACAAATCCTTTCGCAGTTTTGATTAGTTTATACGGATTTGTAGCTATTTTTTTCGTTTGTCAAAAGGTTATTGCGTGATTATGGGTAAAGCACGTGATATTTCTCCTAGAAACCTAGCTGTGGTAAAGTGTCTCATCCAAGAAAATCACTATACACAGCACGAAATCGATAAAAAAGCAAATATTTCGCAAGCATCTGTGTGTAGAAAAAAATATGTTTGGATTCCAAATGTGAATATGAAAATTCTAGTGTAGGAAAATGCGGAAGGAAAAGTAAATTTACTGCAAGAACAGAAAGGAAGTTAATTCAAATTGCTAAAGCTGACAGGAGAGCAACTAATTATGAACTAAAAATCTCTTTGCAAGCGTATAGAGTAAACGTATGTGATTCTTCTATCTGTAGAATGCTCATCTCATATGGACTCAGTGCTCGTAGTCCTAAAAAAAAAGGCTAAAATCACATCTGCTATGGCAAAAAAGAGAACTTGCTTGGGCAAAAGTTGGGCAAGAACAATTCGGAAAGTACTGAATCAAGGAGAGAAATATTATTTTTCCTTTAATTAATCAGTTGAATTCATGTTGTTAATTTCTTTTCTTAAAATCACGCTTTTTGCATACTGACTAAAGATACAGAACTGTTTATAAATTTTATTAAGAATTTCTTTAAAAGAATATTTCTCTGCAAATTATATACCTTAACCCCTTAACGCTCGAATTAAATTACGGTTGAAAAATTCAAATTGCTTATTGGCACCACTTTTATGAAAAAGAAATATTCACCTTATTTAATGGCAGGAAAAACGACACTAAAATATAGCCAATTTCACTATTTTATTTAACTGGTGGGAATCAAACAATTTGAGTAAAACACACAGCCCGAGAATATGACGGGAGCGAGAATTAAGGTGTTAAAGTATTTTTCATCTTTTAAGTATATTTTTACGGTGAATTAATGTTTACGATATCAGAAGAAAGCAGTCAATATGTCAGAAGAAGTACCAGTGAAGAATTTTCTCCAAATTGTATAGCACAAACGGTTAAACATCCCACTAATGTAATGGTTTGGAGTGTGATGTCTATTCAGGGTACTGGACGTTTATACATTGTAGTCACATGATGGCCCAGCATCAGTATAAAACAGTGCTTGAACAAAGACTAATTCCACAATTAAAAGACTGGTTTCGAAATGGAGACTTCATATCCATGCATGATGGAGCTTTGTGCATTAAAGCTTCATCTGTGACCAAATGATTGGATGAAAAAAATATATAAACACTTACATGGCCTGGAAACAGTCCAGATATGAACCCCACAGAGAATCTTTGGGCCATTGTAAAGAAAAAATGAAAGAAATGCAACATTACATACATGAATGGTCTGATAGAAAGACTCATCCAAATTGGGCACCATGACAACGAAATAAAAATTAATTGCCAAAAAGCCTCCGAAATGCCTTCCTGAAGCGGTAGAGGCCACTGAATAGGAGTGGGTTTTCGAGCTTGCTTGTTTCGAAGCTTCATTTCGCATTTCTCATTTTATAGACATAAAATACAAGTAAATGAAAGGAAAGGATACAACATAGGAGAAAAAAGGTGCATATTACTCGTTGTTCATAAAGATAAAATCAAAAGTAACAAACAAAAATCCTTACTCATATCAAAGGAGGTATTCGAATTGACGATCCCAGCATGTGATGCATGCCTCACATCTTTGCTGCATGGAAGTTTGAACATTCGCAAACATTCCACGAGTGCCTTGGATTTCCCCGGCAACTGTAACGATGCGTTCTATAAGGTCCTCGGCGCTGATCAAAATATCTCAAATAAAAAATGTCGCCCACTGGCAGCACTTCCAGGGTCAAATATCAGTTTTGTGTGATCCAGCCTTTTCAATGCCCTTACTTGATCAGGATGGCGTTTTCTACTCGGCATTCTTATATGATTACGAGCCATATAGGTGTATCCTACCTCCTTTCGAAGTTTGTTAGATCTTAGCTGGGACACCCTGTATATATTTATAGATACGAGGAGTGGAACTTTCATTGTGGCAGCACTACGTTAGAGACGCCAGGCAACGAAACTAAAGAAAGCAGCTTACACCACACGCACGTCCCATTCCCATATTGCCTTAGAGCAAATTCGCACCTTCCATAAACGTCACACGCCTGCGCAGTGACAGGACAAACATAGTTATGTTTTAGTTGCCGGTCTATCGTCTAACCATTAATGCATTCTGCTATTGTGCGTTCAGCGCAGCTTTGAAGGAGGAAGAAACAGCAATACTTTCTGCAGAACCCACCCATTATATTGCATGATAATGCTTGCTCACATGTACTGCAAACTGTGATTGATGCATTTTTCTTGCTGGCGCTTATAAGTGCGTTACCATCCCTCACATTCCCTGCGCATAAATCCATGTGCCTTTGATTTTAACCCCAAAATGAAGTCCTGCTACATGACATTTGGTCCCATACCGTTCCAGATATGCTGCAGGCTGAAGACCGCTCCATTTGAAAGATCAACAGAACTGGCGCTGCCAATGGCATTGTAAATTTTTTAGAATGCTGGCAACGGATGTTAGGCGACGCTGTATTACTACATCAAGAACTGTAAAAGTTTCCCCCCAGTATCTCTCTGTATTCTTTGCAAATACATAGTTACCACAATTAAAGTTCTATCCTCTATATATATATGTGTGGAGGTGGAAAGATGAACAGCAACTTAAAAAAAAGTGTTAACTGCATGACGTTTACGTGCTGTGATAAATTCATAATTAGTTTGAATTCACAATCCCCGAGAATGGAATTATATTATTAGTGAAAAAAAATCTCGACTTCGATCGGATGGAAAAAGATGGTATTCAAGGCTTAAGAGCCTACACTAGAAATGCGGAGAAATATGAGTCTAGTTTCTCTTTTAGAACCGGTTCCAAATGGAAAAAAGTCCGTATATAAAATAACTGTAATGAAAATTGAAAAAGTCGAAACACACAATATAAGATATCGGCCAGAGGTATCCTTTTAAATAAAGGCATTTAAAAATATTAAAATACAAGCCAGAAATCTGTAACAATTTCTCCCATAGGATTAACATAAGCGTTCTTGTTTTTTCACGTGACTAGTGTAGGCTCTTAAGTGCATTAGAAGTTGAACTGCAAAAAAGAGAAGCAAAATTACACTCTAGACTACTCGGTCAGAACGACTTCGCTCGACGTTCCTCTTAAATTAAACCAGTTCAAAAATGATGTCCCAGTAAACTTAGAGAGAGAAAAGAAGCTTAAAATGCTCATTGCGCATGCTTAGATGAGACAAAATCGCTTTTAGAAAATCCGCTTTGCGAATTTGTACATATTACTATGCATTTTTTTTATAGTAAGTATAATTTGCATAGCAGTTGCTATGCATTTGCTATGCATATGCATTTGCTATGCAACATCACATACATATGTTTAAGACAATCTATGTTAAATACAATAATATATATATGTGTGTGCGTTTTAAGCCAATTATGTAAGTTTAGTTCAATGTTTTAATTTTCTTATTACTTCCTCACTGGAAATAAAGCTTCAAAGATGAAAATACCATATCGTTTACTTAGCTAAATCTCTCGCACTTATATCAATGCATTATTTCCATATTTAATTACGAGATTTTAAGTATTTTCCACCAAAGCTTACAAAGGTTTCCCTAAACATTCGTAAATATTTTGAGAAAATTTTGCTATTCTGCCACGGGTGCATTTATTACTCCATATTTATACCAAATGTTATTTACGAGAGATTGATCTGTTCCATCAGCATGACGTTAAATTTAATATGCAAGCTTTTATTAACAAAATACTGCGAAAAAACTTTAGTTTCATAAACTTTCAAAGCAGCTAATTTTGTTCTAACGGGGAAACAACTGGAAAAAAATTACACAATATGCAGCTACTTTTGTTCAAATATTTTGAAGTGTTTTATTTTTCTGTGTCTCAACGCCTTTCTACTAAATTTATGAAACTTCGTCAAGCCAAATAACACCTAATTATTGAACATGATTTATGTAAACTATAAATAAATCAATGATACAATGAGTACCAATGACAATTTTCAAGTAACTTTAATTTAATTATATAATATTTTTAGTTTATAAATTCCATAGTGGAGATAGAACTACACAGACAAAAGGCTAATATCGACTATTCAATTAAATATTTAACGTTACGTAAAGTGTCTTAGATGCAGTATTTATGTATTTACTCAGAATATTTGAGTACAGCCCTGCAAAACGTTAGAAACGTTTCCCGAAACAATTTAGTAAATAGTTTTGAAATTTTCTGCTGTTCTATTTTGGGCGTAATTATTATTCAATATGTACCATAAGTGTTATTTACGGGAGAAGAATTTGTTCGTAGAAGATGCTATTAAGTTTAACCTGAAAGCATTCACAAATAGCTGAAACTTGTATTTTCAAAACATTCAAGGACAGATATTAAATTTAGTAAAATTTATTAATATCTTTAAATTTTTTCTACATTTTTAAAAAAGTATATAGTCGCATTTTCGTATTATACCTCTACCCCTTTTTTCAGCTGCAAAACATATGAAGTTTCTCAAGATGACACGGGTATTGTTCTTTGTAATCTTTTGAATATTTCGTAACACTGGAAAGACGGGAATTTTTACTCAAGTTTTATAAAAATATTTAAAACAAGAACTTTTATTTAAATATATTTAAGTTATTTAATTAACCCTTTTTTTCCTTTGTATCGTTTAAATTTATTTCATAAAGAAATTTCTGGTTCGAAACGAAATATTTTGTTTTGATAGGGGCCAAAATGGCTCCTCACACAGTCATTCTAGTGGTAAGCTTTCAATTAACTGTGGAATATATGATATGATTTTAGAATTGAATTGTTAGATTATTCTAACATTGGAAGGCTTTACTAGTGAACGAAATAACTGGTTGTTATGTTACCAGTAGTGCAATGTTGAAAATGCAGTGCTAGCGCTCTCGATAGTAGTTGTGGATCACATACAGCAATAATAGAAGTGGTCAGAACAGATAATTCGAACCTGTTTTATTAGTATAACAATTTGTTAATTGCAGTAGTCGAGTGAAGACTATGGAATACATCGTTCCGTGAAGTTTCCCCAGAATGAATTGAAACGACACATAAGATCAGCTCAGCACTTTAATTAGAACATCTTTCAAATGGCGCAGTTTCCACCACGATTATTTATTAGCCATCTCTCCGTAGTAGTAGTAATTAGGTCTAAACAAAGTTCCAGATAATCGAATAAAAGGGCGGTGACCAGGGGATGGATGTAAACTGGAAAATCAACTCAAATCTTTCAAAATCTGCTGAAACACAGCGAGTATCAACTTTTTGTTCCTCACGTGTAAGAATACAAATATGACGTAGGTCGCGCTCTCAACCAATGAATAATTAAGAATGTCACGTCATATAAAGAGTGCGGACAGAACACGCGGATGAATTTGAAGGGAAAAAGGATAACCTCAGAAATGCGCGGGAAAGTAATAATGAAAACTAAAAGAATATTTTCGAAAGAAAAAAGCACGGAAATGGAACATTTAATTTAAGAATACTAAAAGCGTAATATTTAAGCGATTAAGACAAGTGAGACATTAAATTAAAGGGAATTAAACACAGTTAACGATAGAGATTATTTAAGGATAAGGATTTAGTGAAATTAAAGTAGTAATTTAGAATATGATAAGGAAATCGCGGAATTAGATCTAATAATGTAACATATATTTCAGGATAAAGTGCCAAAAATGGATTTCTTTTTCTCTGAATGGTTTGAATGAATTTTTGGAAGAACTGCAAAATTACAAAAATCTGACAAATGCTGCAAAACTGCTGAACTTTTCGCGGGAAATTATCGCCCACTATTGGGATTACCTACTAAATGGTAAATTACATATTACGCATTGAACGAACTGAGTTCGGGCTTCACGGAACTGAAACACTGATTTTTCTGTTGACCGAACTCAGGTTGGGCATTCCAAAATTGGCGCATTTGCGTTGCCCGAACTGAGTTCTTGCGCCACAGGCAAGGGGTTTAAATCTTGAACGGCCGTGAGCGGTCATTTTGACCGCTACCATATGAATATATTTCGGTTTAAACGAGAAATTTCATCATAAAATAAGCTTAAAAGATACAAAGAGGAAAAAAATTAAAGAAAAAAGTTAAACTATTTTAAATGAAAATTGTGGTGTGAAATATTTTTATAAAACTTGACTAAAATTACCGGCCTTTTTAGTGTTGAAGCACAACAAGGGCTAAAATAATTCCGATTGAGAGTTGCCAAATATCTGACTTTTTGCACATCACTATTATCTAAGTGAAAATGTTGTTCCTTTAAATCGCCCAAATGTTCCAATTAAATAAAATAACATTTTTTGTATTAAATACTGATATCCAAAAAGCCAGAGACGTAGCAGACCTGACGATCTCATTTTCGCGCATAATAACATATTACTTTTTAGTTCTTAAAAGGGTTTACTATGCATAGCTACCAACTTTTACGCTTTTTTCGTACCACTAAAATTTAATAGTAAATTTTACCTTACTCAATCTCAGTAATCTGCCGATTAAAAAGGTAGTAAATTTCTATTAAATTTTAGTGGTAACAAGAAAGCGTAAAAGTTGGCAGCTAGGACTATGACACGGCCATGTTGTTTCTAAAGCATGTATTTTACTTCCTTGTTGTAAGTAGAACGTACTAAAAAAAAAAAAATGGAATATGCAATTAAATCTTTAACGTAATATAAATTGCGCTTCTATGTTATCTCCATATTTACTCATGAGTTTTCAAGTGTACTTCCTACAAAAGCTTGTGAGCGTTTTCCGAAACATTTCAGTAAATAGTTTTAGAAATTCCTGCCATTCTACTTTGACCGTAATTATTATTCCATGACTGTCATTTGAGAGAGAAAATTTGTTCGGAGAATGTGATATTACATTTAATATGAAAGCAATTTTAAACAGTTAAAATTGTAAAACCTATAGTTTAATGACACTTTAACATGCCTGCCATTGACGAATGTTTTTTAAATATATCTGGATCCACTTCCTAAAAACAGTGATTAAACAGCTGCGCAACAGTTAAGCGATTGTCACCACTAATTTTTTATAATATTCTTCGCCTTCAAAAATCTCAGAAATTCTGTACTGAAGTTAGATGAAGAATACTAATAAAATTTTAAGGCGTCTATTGATTCCCTGCTGCTACACTGTTCCCTCACTGTAAAAACAAAACTTTTACCACGCTCTCAAACATTTGCAAGATATATATATAACAAAACGTGTTTTTTTTTTAATAATGGTGCGAATAAAAAAAATGTTGGATGTGCCAATCCCAAAACTTTCTTCTGTCTCATATATTTTAATATTTTGAAATGTTGTTAGAGATGTCAATATTTCATTTGTAGTAGTTCAATACTACCCCAACTTTGACTTTCATCTTAAATTTCTGCTTCAATCAATTAATGGGAGTAAAAACGAGTGAATCTCGATCATGATATTTATTAAAATCACTTATCAGGATGGGAAGTTCCTGTCGATTCACGAGCCACTGGTTTAAAATACAACTAGGAAAAATTAGGAAGATTACACAAAAATCGCAATTACAGCACTCCCCTTCCGGCCGAATTTTTGCACATTCAGGGAGGACCTTCCTGCCATGGCCAAAAACATACATAAAAAATTTGGTTTAATTCTATGCATAACATCATAAACTTTTTGAAGGTACAATACTGAAAATGGCATAAAAATCGCTATTACAGCGTCACCTTCCGGCAGAATTTTTCTAAATTCATGGAGGACGTCCTTGTCATGACCAAAAACATACACAAAATTTGGTTTAATTCTATGCATAACTTCACACACTTTTCGATGGAACAATATTAAAAATGGCACACAAAGGGTACAAAAATTGTTATTACAGCGTCCCTAGCGGTGAATTTTTTCCAAATTAAGGAAGGGTTTGCTTGCCATAACCAAGAACTTAAAAAAATTGGTTCAATTCTATGCTTACCTTCATACACTTTTCGAAGGTACAATATTGAAATTGGCACAAAAATCGCTACTGCAGATCACCCCTCCGGCGGAATTTTTCTAAAATCAGGGAGGACCTTCTTGCCATGACCAAAAAATTGGTTCAGTTCTATGCATAACTTCACACAGTTTTCGATGGTACAATATTCAAAATGGCACAAAAATAGCTATTACAGAGCCATTTACTAGCTACTACTTTTAGCTATTACAGAGCCAGAGCCTATTACGATTTTTCTTCAAATTAATGAATGACCTGCTTGTCATAGCCCAAAACTTAAAAAAAGAAATTTGGTTCAATTCTATGCATAACTTCATGCACTTTTTGATGGTACAATGGCGACAGAGAGACATTTTCTATAAACATGTTTTTTGGGATCTCTGACTCCTAAAACGTATAAATCCGTTGAAAACCGGAAGTCGAAAAAAATTTCGATTACAATACTTTGTTCAATTGAAGATAGAAGAAAGTAATAATCGCCAGTCTTAGTCCTGTTTTAAGTGACAGATATTAGAAAGGATGCTATATATTAATATATGATAATTATAAATAATTAATAATTAAATTTTGCTAATTATTTTTTCGAATATGTAATAGCTTTTTCTCATTCTCTCTTTGCCTGTTTATTTTTAGCAATTCTAAACTATGTTGGTAAGTGTTCATGACACCGATTAGTCTGTTTACCGTCTCTCTATGCTCTCACGAAAATATACTTGTGTTTTCATGTAACAGACATACCTGTTTGAAGTTTACTATGATATATACTCCATTAAAAATGAAGTGTGTAGCATGTATAGTTCGTTTACAGAATCACTCGTGAGATTCCTGTTACACTAACAGGACTACTATAAGCGACTAATTTTTTTATGTACATTTTGTAGTATATTTCTTTTGCGAATGTCATCAATGCTTATGTAAAAGTTTTCTGTTTTGAAAAAGTGGTGCGAGATAGAATAAAAAAATAGTCGCCTGTGCCACCCTGTGATTCTGATCTGGAAGGAAAATCGTTTGCAGTAATAACACCATTCTTAATTAAACATAATGAAATCGCATGGGTTTCCGAAGTGCAGTGAAATATATTTTCAGTAGAATATAGAGCACAAAGCATTAATCATTCACTTACAGGGTCATCCAAAAATTTTGTTAAATAATTGCCTACGCAGAAAAATGTTTTTATCGTAATTTAAGGATGTTATCAACATTTAAATCATAATGAAATTTATATACAATGATTAACAAGTTGACTGCCACGCTGTCAGTATACTCGTAGCTTTAATATTCGTGGCTTTAATTTATTACTTTCTCACCATTATTTTAAAATAAAAAAAAATTCCCTTATTTATTGGCAGAAATTTCGCTGTATTAGTAAAGCGAAATTTATCTTCAGAATTTGTGGTGGCAAATGACTTCCAAGAAGAAATTTGAAAATTCTTACTTTTTGCGGCAGTGAACGTGTTAAGGTTGACTACAAAAGGCTTGCTGTAGAATATGATGTGCAGAACATTTATCGTTCACTTAAAGGCACACACAAATATTTCGACTACAGTACTGTTTATTTGCGATAAATCTTGGAAGTACGATTTCAATTATGCTATACGTTTTAATGTTTAACCCTTTCAGGGGCAAAGCAATGTCATTGCTAAAGTGTTGAAATTAATGATTGACACCGGAATTTGAAAACAAATTTATTTTTAAATATGAAAAAGGCGATACTTTTGCATGTATAGAAAACCGAAAAAAAATTTACCAAAATTCTGGTGCCATGTAGCATTTGGGAATTAAAATTCAGTGGTTTCATAGAAATATCACCGCCCCTCAAAGGGTAATCTAAAGTTTTGCATGGGATGTTGTGCCTATATTTTTTAAAAAACATATGCAGATTACACAAAAGGGTTCCGAAGCATGAATGTGAATTGTTTATAGTGGTTTTTAACCCCTTGGGGACGAGCGACACGTATACGTGCCGCATGCAACGCTCAGAATCCTTGTTTTTCCTCACCAGTAAAATTTTACTGTAAAATTTGCCTTATTTAATCAGCGCATTTTCTCGATTCAAGAAGACACAAATTTCTGTTTTTAAAAAACGGTGACAAAAAATTAAAAAATTCGTAAAAGGCTCCCGTCCCGAAGGGGTTAGCCCTTTGAGGGGCGCCGTTTGCAGTCTGTAAACGGTTAATTTTAATGCCTGAATTACCACATGGCACCAGTAATTTTTTAGTACAATTTCGATTTCATAATATATGTCAAAAAAAGCTGTTGATTATTTTCAAATAAATTTGTTTGTTAATTGCGGTGCGAATTAATTATTTGAACATTTTATGAGCAGAATAGCCTTGCCCCTGAAAGGGTTAAATGAGTTATTCATTTTCCATTTTCACTATGTTTCGTACGCAAAGAGATATTTCTAGAATGTAAAAAAATAATTATACAATGATGCATGAAGAACTGGATATATCATAAATGATTAAATAAATCAATTATGATATATTCCATATATCATAAAAATTTCTGGGAGGGTGTTTCAGTAGCGTTCTCCATTTTATGCCTGAATCAAATTTTGGCTCAATATGTGTCGTGTAAAACCTTTGCATAACATACTGTAGATAATATAGGGCTGTACAAAGGTATTCGTGAACATTTCCGTCTATTGGCAGAAATTTCTGAAGTGGAATTTTATGCGTTTTTTAACTAAACTGAATTTTAGCATGTTATATAATGCAAGATTGCAGAAAATAATTCGAGTATATTCCGACTTTGGCTGCCAATTGCAAACATTCTGGTTTTAACTTGTGTTATGCATTTTGTAAACTATTTATTTTGATATCTTTTACATCTAATTAAATATTGAAAATTTGTTAAAGAAGTGAGTGTTGAAAAGTATTTCACAGTATATGATTGGTGCATTCTTATTTTTCTTTCAATTAATATTTAAAACAGTGTTGCCAGTCGGCTACTTTTTTAAAATTCAGATTTCTTGATTGGCACCACTTTTTTGAGATAGTAAAATTCCCTTTATTTAATGACATATTAATTAAGGAGAAAACGAGGGGAGTTTTATCATTTCAGAAAAGTGGTGCCGATCAAGAAATCTAAATAAAAAAAAGAAGCCCACTGGCAACACAGATTTAAAATAAAAGAGGTTTTAAAGTTGACTAATACTAATTTTTTTTTTCTTAAAGCTATCTTCTATTAAAGCACCCTAAAAAAAATTTGCTTTCTCAAGCTTAATAATGTATTATCTTCTAGTTCTTTATTAGATTTACTAAAACACAATGCTGAGGTTACCGGTGTGTGTATATTAATTAATTGCTTGCTCGAAATATAACTATGTGGAAGAAAAACACATCGCTTATTCACTTAACAGTCCACATCAGTCACGGCAAGAAAGGAAAACACTAACGGTAAGTCTGTGGGGCGTTATTTTCAATTTTCTCTCTTTGATTTTAATATTTTTGAAAGATATTTATTCCCTTCTATCTTCAATAAAAGAAAGTATTCTAATGGAAATTTTTTTCGATTCCGGTTTTCGACGGCTTACACGTTTTTGGGGTTAGAGATCCCAAAAAAACATGCTTATAGAAATTGTCTGTTTGTCCGTGTGTCCGCATGTCGCCATTGTACCATCAAAAAGTATATAAAATTATGCATAGAAATGATCCAAAATTTGTTTATTACGTTTTCTGCTATGGCAAGCAGGTCGTCCCTTAATTTGGAAAAGTTCCGACGGAAGGGGGCGCTGTAATAGTGATTTTTGTGCCACTTTCATTATTTTACCATCGAAAAGTGTATGAAATTATGTATAGAATAGAACCAAATTTTTTGTGCTTGTTTTTGGCCATAGTCAGAAAATCCTCCCTTAATTTGGAAAAATTCCGACGGAAGCGGGCGCTGTAATAGCGATTTTTGTGCCATTTTCATTATTGCACCATCGAAAAGTGGGGAGTTATGCATAGAATGGAACCAAATTTTTTGTGTATAATTTTGGCTACGTCAATCAGGTTCACCTTGAGTTTGGAAATATTTGGCTGATAGTTAGTACTATAATAGCGATTTTTGTATAATTGTTTTCATTTTTAGCAGTGCTATAGTACACCGGCGACTCGTAAAGCGACAGAAACTTCGCATCATGATAAGCCATCTATTCGCGAACAGCTGTTGTAGAACAGAATAACGGAAAACTATTGATTTGAATAAATATCATTATCGAGATTAACACGTTTTTACTCCGATTATCTGACTGAAGCAGAAATTTAAGATAAAAGTAAAAGCTGATATAGTATTGAACTAATAAAAATGAAATATTAACATTTGTAAGAACATTTTGAAATGTTAAAATATATGAGATAGAAGAAAGTTTTGGGATTGGCATATCCAACTAGGTTTTATATTCTATTCGCACCATTATTTAAAAAAAAACGCGTTTTGTAATAATTTCACTTACAATTGTTACGAGAACGTGAGAAATTTTTTGTCTTTACAGTAATGGAACAGGGTAGCAGCAGAGAATCAATAGACACTGCAAACTTTCATTACTGTTCTTCTTCTAACTTCAGTACAGAAGACGAAGGATATTATAAAAATTTAGGGGTAACAATCGCTTAATTGCTGCACCACTGTTTCCTTACTTTTTTTAGGAAGAGGATCCATATATAATTAAAAAACAGTCTAATAATATTAAAGTATTGACATTTTAACTACATTTTGAAGTATTAAGAAGTGTTAGATAAAAGAAAGTTTTCGGATTGGCATATCCAACTAGTTTTTGCATAGGATAGGTGAGGGCGATCTACAACCGGACTGGTTTTTACTTTTTCGATTTTGGTTATAGTCTTTTTATATTAGGATAGTTTCAATTTCAGAACCGGTTCTAACCGGTTCCGAAAGTGAAAGTAATTTTTTTTTTTTTTAAAATCTGAAACCAAAATCGAAGAAGTAAAAACTTGCCCGGTTGTATGTCGTCCTCAGCTATTCTATGCAATAATAATAATTATTATTATTATCACTATTATTATTATTACTAGGGGGCTCGGCCCCCTACGAGCTACGCTCGCCAACCCCCGTTCAGACACCGCAGTCTCTAAAAGCACGCTAATTTGATTGGCTTTAAAAAGATTTTGAAAGATTGAATTATAATTTAAAAAACAGTGACGATCTCCCTATAAATGGGTTCCTATTCATTTTTCTTCGATTGGAGAATTTTAAGGAAACATCAGCTGCTGTTTAAAGATACAATGGCTGTTTCGTCTTTGATTAAATAAAATCAGTTAAACATTTTAAAATAAGCTAATATAATAAGCAAATCTGCATCAAATTGCACATATATTTTACAAATACCAATGCCTTCTTTTGACGGAAACGACACAGAAGGTTAACGAATCTTAACTAAACCATTTAAGCAATTTCTTTATTTTCTGCTTCACAGACTTTTCTCTTTCAAATCATATTTTTTGTTGATGACACTTCATTTTCAGCTTGTAATCTTTTTTATTTTTATTACATTACTAAATAATCGCTCGAAAGCAGTCTAAACGCGTTCAATAAAATTAATATTAATCTTATTAATATAATCTCAAAATATCAAATTAATGTCTCGCGCAATTTTTTAATTTAAACTGTTTTGGAATATTACTTTTTGTTCATTTTACATAATAAGTGTAATGTGACGTAAATGTGACGTAATTTCTCCTATTTAAGACTTCTAAAGCATGTTAATGAATTTATTATTTTACAATATCCTTATAAAATTCACGTGTAAATATAGTTTTCATGAAGTAATTTTCAATAAGTTCCTGCTTTTCCCACGTAATTATTTAATTCTAATTTGATAGTTTTTTTTCTGTTAATAATAGTCACATGTAAATAAATTTTTAATTTGAAGCAAACATTATTATTTGCGCTATATCTCTCGAAATGCTGAAAATTTGAATTTAAAACAGAAATAAAACCTCAAAAAATGTGTCAAATTAAAAAAAGTGAATGCAGTCTGCACACCGGGAAATTCTAACGTATAAAATGATGTAAAAATGAATTAATTCCCATGTATAGTTTTTGCTTGTTTTTTAAAGGAACGATTTTGTCCAACTTTAGCATTAAATATCTCTTAAAATAATTATTCGATTTGAAAACTGTCTGCATCAGCCTGTTTACTAAACATTTTCTATAATACCTCCGATTTTCATATTTTTGTATGCAGTATTTTTCTTAATATTAACGGAGAATGACCTCCGGTCACAAAAATTTCAAAACCGGCTGCGGAGGCGGTAAGTTATTTTTTTTTAGAATACAGAGATTATTATTATTATTAACCACATTGAAAAATTGTTATTGTCCTCGGCAGCGTAGGAAATCAAAAGCATATCTGAAACTTTGTATTGGTTTAATCCGCATTTTATTCGTTTTCTGATTGGTATATACACTAACCTTTTCTTTCAACAGAGCTGGATACTTCTGTTGCCACTATGACAAAAAAGTAATAAATCTACAAAAAAAATTAATAACTCAGAAACAAATTGAGATACAACTTTCAAATAAATTGCATTTAAAAGTGCATTTTTTTCTCTATACGACGGTGTAAAAAGTAACATTGTGGGACGTTTAGAAGTTTAAGAATGAAATTTCATTTAAAATGGGTCGTCAGATTTCTTGGAAATCTGACGATAGAAAACCCTGTTCCCGAACAGCCAATGAAATGCTTGGATAATACGTAAGTTTCAGGTGGATAATACGTACGTTTCATGAAATCTGACGAGTCGCATGCGATTTTTGTCGCTTACAATTTTTACGTGTAATAACACTATTAATGTTTAATTCATGGCGTACGTAATGTATGATCAACTCCGTATGATTCTTTCTGTCTTAAATTTTAGTCTTTGAAAAAATAATTTTCCAAATGGTCGTTGTAATTTGTTAAATTGCTTTTTTTTAAAATCTGAACCGTTACTAATAACACTTTATTATTATTATTATTCAAAAATATTAGAAACAAACCGAGAAATTTGAAAATAACACCCATATAGACCTAATGTTAGCGTTTTCCTTTCTTCCCGTTCCTGAAGTGGACTCTTAAATTATTAAAGATATTTAAAGTACGCTTATATAAATACATTATCTACATGTTTACTCAGGAGATTTCGGTTTCGTACTTCAAAAGACGAGAAAGGTTGTCTGAAACATTTAAGTAAATAGTTTTGGAAATTCCTGCCATTCTATTTTGTGTGTAATTATTGCTCCATAACTGTTATTTACGGGAGAAAGATTTATTCGGAGAATGCGTTATTAAATTTAATATGAAGGCATTTGTTAATTATTAATGTCGTGAAACATTTATTTATTCAAACTGTAAACAAGGTTCATACGTTTCAGAGAATATTCTGGGTGAAATATTTTTTTATAGAAAAATGAATGTAGGCTAAACGCGCGAAATTTGCCTTATTTAACCCATTAACCGCCAAATCTATAATTGGGAATTTTAAAATTTATTGTTGAAAGTCGTTTGCCACTACAAATTCAGAAAGGTAATTTTCGCTTTTTTAAAATAGCAAAATTTCTTACAATGAGTAAAACCATTTTTTAAGTTCTAAAATAGTGGTGGCAAAGTAATTTATTTAAACATGAGCTTTTAACTGTTGCAATTTTGTAGCAATTTTAACTGTTGCGTTAACGCTACATCAGCGGGTAATGGGTTAACCCCTTAATGCTCGAATTAAATTACGGTTGAAAAATTCAAATTGCTTATTGGCACCACTTTTATGAAAAAGAAATATTCACCTTATTTAATGACGGGGGGGGGGGGGGCTATACTAAAATATAGCCAATTTCACTATTTTATAAAACTGGTGGGAATCAAACAATTTGAGTAAAAGACACAGCCCGTGAATACGACGGGAGCGAGGATTAAGGGGTTAAAGAGAGATTTTTTACCAGAAAATACTGTTACCGAAGAATTTCCTGGTCTGGAAATTACAGGGTCCGCACGAACCTAGATAAATGAGAAATATTTGATTTCATAAAAAATATGAATCAAATGCTAATTCATATTTCAAAAATGTTTTATATTCTCATTCTTTCTCTATGAATTTTTTTTTTAATTTTTCGTTTAAAATCATCTTCAAATAGAAAAAAAAGAAATTTGCATTTTCCACCATAATAACGTGTTATTGTTTAGTTGTTTATCAGGTTCATTAAAACACACACCATGGGTTACCAAAGAACGTGAAACAATTCTTTGTTGCAAATAGAACTATGACAAACACAAAAGAAAAATCGACTTCTGAATTAACTATTTGACGTTACGTAAATAGTATTACATCGTAAATAGTATTACATCAATGCATTATCTCTATCTTTCGTCAGTAGAGTAAGAGCACAACCTTTCAAAACACAGAAAACATTTTGAAACATTTCAGTGAATAGTTTTAGAAATTCTTCCTATTTTATTTTGCTCGTAATTATTGCTCCATAACTCTAATTTACCGGAGAAAGATTTGTTCGGAGAATATGTTATTAAATTTAATATAGAAGCATTTGTCCATAATTAATGTTGCGAAACCTTTAGTTTATTCGAATTATAAGTGAAAGATATTAGATTTCATAAAAAATAAAAATCAAAAATAATTTATATTTCACAAATGTTTTATTTTCTCATTCTTTCTCTAACATTTTTAAAACTTTCTTTTAAAATCATCTTTAAATAGAAAAAAGAAATTAAAAAAAGAAATTTGCATTTTAATACATAATAACGCACTTTAGAGTTTTAGTTCTTTCTCAGGTTCACTAAAACACTTGGTCATAGGTTAACAAAGAACAATTACAATGCAGAATCTTTTTGAAGTTCTTACAATGTTCGTCATATTGCATTTACACTTTCATCGCGAGGGACGAGATAACTCGTCTGCCAGGAATATTAGCTATCACTCAAGGAAAATCAATTCGTACCGAAAAAGTCTGTTATTTAATTATTAGATATTGATTCCGATACCTAATGTCTAATAATTACCGGGCAGAATTCCGGTGCGAATTGATTTTCCCAAACGGAAACGACATTTTATTATTTTTTTTTATGTTTGTAAGGACAAACAAATCATTAGAGTTAAAAATGTTATTGATTATTATTTTTCAAAGTAAAATAAACAAGTTTTAAATGAATTTGAGTTTTGTTTCAATTTTAACGCTGCGAGGAGCGTCTCAGGCTCTTACCGCAAAGGGTGGGACAAAGACGCGCCATTGCCATGATGAAAGTGTTAAGCGGCACGTATATCGATTGGTCACTCGTCTCCAAGGGGTTAAGACTAGTTTCCTCAGAAACTACTCCACCACTTTTGATGAGATTTGGAATTCATATTCACTGGATTATACTCAAGACTTATGGCAGATGGATTTTTTCTGCGACTAATTTTTTTTATTTTAGAGGAATGGCAATTTTTCAGAAATTTCCTATTTTCATAAATGTTTTTTTCTGAAACTATTTTTTTTTTTAAACTTCCTGCCATACAGGATCTTATGTTCATACTCTACCACTAACGGACAAATTATCGAAATGTGCTCGAGTACTTTAGGAGTTAACTGGCTTTTTAGCTGAAAGTACAATTTTCCGTGGACCTAAAAAACTTAACACTTCTATCTTGTGCGAAGTTCTTGCACAGTTTCATCAAATACATGAATTAAAGTATGTATAAACAGTTGGATAAAATTTAGTTGCATATGATAAAAGCGTAGAAAATGTTAGAGTAAAATAAATATGAGTGGGCGTGCCGTCCCAGTAGTGTTTTCTCTTAAGGGGTCTCAGGACTCTTAAAATTGGAAAAAATGAAAAAAAAAGACCATTTTCAACATTTAATATCTTAAAATGTATTTGATTTTAAGACACAATTTTAATTGGAATAAAATATATAAGTATGTTCTTTCATTTCATGTATTTAAAAAATTATAAGATGCAGAATTAGCATTTACAGGGGCTCCAAACTGTTAGACATTTTTCGAGCAAAAATTCGGCATAACAGATTACGCGCACGATTACAAAATAATTGTTGCAACTAGAATGAAAATTTTGGTACCTACTTATACTTCAGATTGTAATAATTACCCTGAACCTAAATAAATTTGTATTTAAAGCTTTTTTATATTTTTAATACAAAGTTGTATTTAGCTAATGCAAAATTAAGAAAATTTCAACAGTATAATCACCTACAAAAATATTGTTTCGAACAATAGAAAGGAACTTTTAGGTTCAGTTTATAGACTAACATGAAACATGTGTTTTGAAAATTTCATGAAAAAATATTCATAAGTTTTTGAGATATCGTGCGCGTTATGCCCAAAAGCGTCATTTGGAGAAAAATGGCTTCAAAGTTTCCGAAACGACGCTTCAGCTATTGAACTTGTATAAATGTAAAAGCCATAACTTCAGTTCTAATAGGAATTTCAGGGAAAAAATTATATCAAAATGTTCAGAAAAGATAGGAGATTAACATCTAAAAAAATTAAAATTTCGAAAATTTTAAAGCTTTAAGAGTCCTGAGACCCCTTAATAGATTATTAAAAAAAAGCTAGGCATCTTCCTGCAGTGTTGCCAGATGGGCTACTTTTTTTAATTTAGATTTCTTGATTGGCACCACTTTTTTGAAATGGTAAAATACACCTTATTTAATGACATATTAATTAAGGCAAATACAAAGGGAATTTTACCGTTTCAAAAAAGTGGTGCCAATCAAGAAATCTGAATTTAAAAAAAGTAGCCCTCTGGCAACACTGTCCTCCTGTAGTTCAACCCCATCCGCTATGTGGTGGGTAACCTTGATTGATTAGACCTCGTCTTTAATCTTGCAGTTACCTCTCCCATTTAGCATAGGACGCTTACTTTATATCTTGCTTTGGTACATAGTTTTGGAAATTCTTGTCATTCTACTTTGAGCATAATAATTGCTTATATTTACGGGTGACGAATTTGTACCACAAAGAGGTTTTTATTCTAATATGAAAATATTTATTAATACTTTATGGTTTAAAACATATAAATAGATTAAATTAAAATAAAAAGATATTAAATTCAGTGAAAAAAGTAATATATATTGATCTTTGATGGATGTTTTCCCATTACTCCTTTCCAACACAGAGTGCCCACGTCGGGATACCTAATTTTAATTCCAAACTTACGACCGACACCAAGAATATTTTAGTAAAATTTTGCTTTTACAATGAACATTTAAAGTAACATGTTTTGAATTAAAAAAAAAAAGTCGTTTGTAAATTCCGGTGTCAGTCAGTCATTTCATCATTTTACAACAAAAATTGTCTGTGCCGGAAAGGGTTAAATTGGAGCTCTTTCTTAATTTCTTTGTATCTAACGGTAATAATTTCATTTTTAAAATAGAAGATTTTACTTAATTTGACCACTTGCGGACTTTTTTCAATCTTTTGAATAACTTTTAACCCCTTGGGGACGGGAGCCTTTTACGAAATTTTTAATCTTTTGTCACCGTTTTTTAAAAACAGAAATTTGTCACTTGTTGAATCGAGAAAATGCGCTGATTAAACAAGGCAAATTTTACAGTAAAATTTTACTGGTGAGGAAAAACAAGGATTCTGAGCGCTTCATGCGGCACGTATACGTGCCGCTCGTCCCCAAGGGGTTAACACCTTGAGGGGTAAGCAATTACGTTTGTGAAATTCTGAATTCCCACCGGAATCTTTGAAAAATTCTATTTCAAAATAAGTAAATGCAATTTTACAGCTTTTTTATACCAAAGTTAGAAAAGCAAAATTTAATAAATTTTTTCTGTTGTAAAACTTCATTAATCGTAGGTGGTATATAATATATATCGGTGCCCTCAAGGGATTAAGCACTTTATTAAACTACTTTAAAGAAGTAAATGAGTAGGTTGCATGTTAAAGCGAAAGATTATTAAACAGTAGGCGTTCAGATTTACAAAAACATAAAGACGCAGTTTTAATACATGTATATGAATTCCTTTCTGCCGATAGAGCTACATTGAAGAAAGTCTGATATCAATTAATTAAATCATTAACGTTATATAAAGCGTGCGTATATCAATGCAATAACTCCCTGTTTACTCATAAGATTTGAAGTTAATCCTTTGAAATCTTAGAAAGATCTTCCGAAATATTTCAGTAAATAGTTTTGGAAATTCCTGCCATTCTATCGTGCATGCAATTATTGCTTCATATTTGCCATAACTACTATTTACGGTAAAAGAGTTTGTTCTGAGATGATGCGATTAAATTGAATATTAGAGAATTCATGAATAATGAATGTTCTGAAGCATGTAGTTTAAAAAAAAAAATTCAAGTGACAGATATTAGAGCTACGGAAACATATTAATATGTACTAAATTGTACTAGATTCCTTTTATCTTATTTTAAGTAAATGTGTTGAATTTTTTTACCATTTTCTCTCTACATTATTATTTAACCCTCTGTCTACCAGAAGGGTCCAATGGACCCGACATGTATATTCAAAATATCTATTCAAACCAGAAAATTTCTTCAAAACAAACTAAATGTGTAAATCAGACAATAATAAGTTAAATAAACAAATTAAATAGTTTTAAGTAAAAATTCTGGTGTAGAATGTTTTTATAAAACTTGAGTAAAATTTCCGGTAGTTCTAGGGTTAAAGTATCTTCAAAATACAGAAGGATATTTTAATTTACATGGATAATGTTTCTTTAATTATTCTAAGGCTTTTTAAGTGAAGACAAGACTGGGTACAATCCTATTGGAAATATGCGAGCATTAAGACCCGTTTCCTCGAAACCTACTTGACCGATTTTGATGAAATTTGGAATCCATATTCCCTAGACTATGCTCAAGATTTATGGCAGACTGTTTTTTTTTTTTTTTTTTCTGAGACTAAAACTTTTTATTTTAGAGCAATGGTAAATTTTAAGAAAATGTTCACATTTTTTTTTTCTTTTAACCCTCTCGCTATGTGATTTATTTAATCAAAATATGTTCTACTATTTGCGCATTTTTTATTACATATTCCAAATATATATATATTTTAGAGTTTAAATATGTAAACATTTTTTGTAAAACAGTCTTTTTTAAACCCAAACCTGAATCAATAATTAAACATTTAAATCGGGCTAAATCAGAGCTGTCACTGGAGACTATTTTTAAATTGTCGCATCACTATTTTAAGAAAATCAATTTTGCAGTATATTTCTCTTGTAGATGTTGTTAAAGTCTATATGGAATTTTTTGTATTTAAAGAGTGGTCCAACCTGAATTAAAAAAATAGTCGCCAGTGGAAAAAACGAATCCCCGAGAAAATCTCTGGTTGCACAAATTTTGCTACTTTTACTTTGCCCGAGGAAATCTCGGGTTGCGCAGCGAGAGAGTTAATTCCAGACCGGCAAATGGCACCAAGAATACTATAATAAGATTTTGCTTTTCTAATAAATGCGCAAAATAGCGAATTTTTATTTACTAAGAAATTCTTTTCAATTCTGGTGTCAGTCAATTATTTCATCATTTTACGAACAGCATTTTTATGTCACTAAAAGGGTTAAATCGTCGGACTCTGGTTCCGATAAAAAAATATACCTTTAGAGCTTCCTTTGCTAGTCTTCATGTTACCATCACCAGCGAAACTAGTTCTTTACATTGTCTTCCTCTTTCGTTAATTTTAGTACATAATTCACTTTTCTTGACTCTTTTTTATTAAATTTAAAAGACTATCTCATTTATTCTTTCTTTACTGTGCAGTAATCCCGAGTAGGCGCGGCTTACGTTCTCGACCAATTGGAAATTACACGCCTTTCTCTACTAGACTTTTCCTCTCAAACGCAATTGTCTTTTTCTGTGGTTCTACTATTTCTCTTCCTACGAACTCATACATTGCAAGGCACTGCTCTACTTTTTGAATGGGAGTAAAGTTGTCAATAACTAGGAATTCTCTCAATCTGCTTACGCTGTTTAGCACTATGACTATAATACCCAAAATTGACTATTCACACTTTGTGGGGAGAATTAAGAATTTCTTATAAACGATGTATAAATAGTATGTTAGGACACCTTGCTGAATTCATACCTAAGGGAAAGGACGTGTCGGACACTTTTACATATAAATTTGTTTTCTACTTAAATCATCAACCCCTTGGGGACGAGCGGCACGTATACGTGCCGCATGAAGCGCTCAGAAACCTTGTTTTTCCTCACCAGTAAAATTTTACTGTAAAATTTGCCTTATTTAATCAGCACATTTTCTCGATTCAAAAAGATACAAATTTCTGTTTTTAAAAAACGGTGACAAAAGATTAAAAATTTCGTAAAAGGCTCCCGTCCCGAAGGGGTTAAAAGCGCAAAATTTCGAATTAAATATATTTATATTTACTCAACATTTATCAATCGCAATATCAATAGTCGTTATATCACTGCATCGGGCAACATCGTTAATAGGGTTGTGGTCGTTTCTCTTCACAAGATTAAATTTGCCGAAGTAAACTGTCAGAAATTTGTGGTGTCGATAGCATTCGGCTTCCTGATTTACGTGGGACACCTGGCAACAATAATTGTGATATATTAAATCTACCGGTAAGTTTTGTCCGATAATGTTACTTCAGGCCTACTTTTTTAAAATTCAGATTTCTTCATTGGCACCACTTTTTTGAAATTGTAGAATTCTCATTATTTTACGTTTCACATTAAGGTGAAAGCAATGGGAATTTTACCATTTCAAAAAAGTGGTACCAATAAAGAAATCTGAATTTTGAAAAAGTAGTCGTGAAATAACGTTATCGGACAAAACTTTCCGGACGACCTAATATTTATCCAAATTTAGTTGTCTGTAAATGGAATTTTCATAGAAATGCTTCGTAACGCATTGAGAAATTTAAATCCCACTGAATAATATATTTATCACATCTAAATTTCAAAACATGTATATGAAATTTCGAAATCGTATTTAGTGAACAAAGATTAGTAACATTAAATATAATCAAAATAAATGAGATATAGGTACTGGTTTCATTCGAGAAACTTAAAATAGATGTAAACATAGAATCAGTATTCCTCACCCAAAATGTTTAGTAAATGATTTCTATAGATTTATTAGCATAAACAAACAATTCCTATTTACTCACATTTACTGGTTTAAATAATATCTTTATTGTCTTTAGATATCTATTACAAATTCTCTTGTATTTTAATCATGTTCATTTAACGATGATAATTAGAAACATTGCTGCGGAATTTGAAGTACATTATCTTTAATTGCAAAAGTTTATTTTCAAATGAGGTAATTACATTTTATATTGCTAATATATTCTAATTCATCCATAATCCATATGCAGATTTCATAAAAGTATTATATCTGAAATAGTGAATTATGGACAACTCTAATTGTTTAACATTTTAATGCATAGTGATGCAAACTTGCAACACTTTTTATTTAACTTTTAATAAATAAATCAAGTTCTTTGCTACCACTATATTTATATAGAAATATTTATTCTGTCAACGTTAAATAGGTATGCTACAAAATAAAATTAAAAATCTATCTTAAAATTTCTGGTGTCTAATCCTTAATATTAAATTAAAAAACACAATTTTAAAAGAATAATTCATGCATTTAAGGAAAGACAAGGGGAATTACTATGGGAAATGTGCGAGTTATAAGACCCGTCTCCGCGGAAATTTCCCGACCGATTTTGAGGAAATTTAGAATCCATATTCACTGGATTATGCTCAAGACTTATGGCAGTCAGTTTTTTTCTGCGACTAAAACTTTTTATTATAGAGCAATGGCAATTTTTCAGAATTTTTTTCTGAAACTAACTGAAGTTTTTAAAAACTATCTGCCACATATGATCTTATATTTATACTCTACCACCAAAAAAATTATCAAAATCTTTTGAGTACTTTATGAGAAAATGGGATTTTTTTACTTGAAAAGTACGATTTTTCAGGACAGCTAAAACACTTAGACACTTCTGACTTGTGTGACGTTCTTGCACAATTTTATCAAATATATGTATTAAAGTATACATAAACAATTGGATAAAATTCAAATTCATAAAAATAAATGATATCATATTTTAACATTTATGAGCTCTGTGCAGTGTTGCCAGATTGGGGACTATTTTAATTCAGATTATTTGAATGTCACCACTTTTTAAAACTAGTATAATTCGCCTTATTTTTTAGAAGTTTTAATCTATTTTTAAGTATGCCGAATAATTCTATTTAAAAAGCAGTTACAATCATCAATCTGGGGGCAAAAATGTCCCCAATCTGGCAACACTGGTTCTATGACACTACCCACGCGCCTTCCGGGCCAACAGCTCTTGCACGAATTTTATTCTGTTAGCATCACTTTTTTTTTTTATAACAAACACTGCTTCCCCGTACCTTGAGAGCATGTGCGTACTACAAATTTTATTTTAATATATAGTGGTGTGAGTAAAATATAACAATAGAATCAAGTATAAAATGTTAGCGAAATATTAATGTGAATGGGCGTGGCGTCTGAGTCGTGTCTTCGCTTGAGTTTGTACAATTATTTCTAATGGATAGGGGGAAAAAACTGGGCATAGCAATCGATTCAGAAAATTTCAAAAAATTCTTTAAGCAAAAAAAAAAAAAAAAAAAAATCATTTATGTCTCCTTTTAAGGGTTAACAACATGGTTTAAGATTTCTTTGCATAAGTATAGTTATATTTATTTGATACAGGCTTCAAAATATGCATCTCATATATACACAGGATGTCCTCTCTTATCATTTTGCAATAGCGAATTTCTAAACCGTTAGTTTTAAGGTATAAATCAGGAAAATGTTTTCAATATTGTTCTTCAACATATCAAAAGCCGTTTACGTTAAAAGAGTTAATTTCGTAAAACTTGCGAAATTTAAACTATTTTACGGTTATTTAAATCATATGTCGAACAACTTTCTATTTTGAAAAAATCAAACAAAATCATAGCTGCAAACCTCAAACTAATTTCCGTAATGCGTGCGTTAATTTGACCGCCCCACCAGTGGCTGAGAGGTTCTGCTCTCGAAACTGGTAGACGGGTAGTGCTGGGTTCGATCCCAATCGCGCCCGTCGGCCTAATCGTTCGGAGTTTTCGTGGTTTTCTTCGAACCATGGATTTCCATGCGTTAATACGGGTTAAGTTCCCTTAGAAAGACCCCCACGAAGGGCACTCCCCCTCGGGCCTATATCCCTAGTGCAGATAATCGGCCGTCACAAAATCAACCAACCAACCAACCAACCAACCAACCGTTAATTTGACCCTGGTTTAACACGTTTCGAACCAGAATTTTTTTAAAGAAATGAAATTAAGTACGTTCTACGTAGAAATCTTGAATTAAATAAATAAACATTCATAAAATAAATTTTCTGGTTTAAAAGTGGTTAACCTGGGTCAAATTAATCCAGGTATTACGGAAGATTAGTGGAAGGTTGGCAGCTATGCAAAATCAATATATAATTCTGTACGACCAAAACATACTGTATTATGATTCTTTGAATTTTCAGCCTTTTGTGGCAGTAAAAACAGAAATACTCCTTTCTCGTGCTATTTGCAGAAGGATAAGACTTCCACACTGTATAAAGCAATTGCAACTAGTAATATATTATTACAAAATGCGTAATATTGGAAGAACTACCGTAAGAATAATATTGAACCATTTTCCTAATAATTATTTTAATTAATTGGAATTTAAAAACGTAAAATATACTCTTAACATCCTCAAACATTCAAAGCATTTTCATTCAAATAAATAATTCATTTTTTTATGCTCCCATAAATAAATAACTGCACCCACAAACTGCTTTAAAATATTTATAAAAATTTAAAAATTTAAAACAGAAGATTATATCATACACTGACTTGTCATATATAAATTTTCAGGTAAATTGTACACTGGCGGAAAAAAACCCCAACACCAAGAAAGACTTGTGTTAGATAAACGAAATTTGGTAGGCGTGTTTATACATCTGAAAGATGACATCGATTGAAATTTCGCGATTCGCGCATAAGTGTGGCGCTAGTAGCGCCACTCAGAACTTGCAGATCAGGTTTACTTTAAATGCGTGCTGAAAAGTTCGTGGGAGTTATTTAGCTTCGAAAGGGGACGTATTGAGTTGATGTTAGCCAAGAATGTCTTTAACAAGACGAAGAAGCCACTGTCACCAGCTCACCGAGTTGGAGCGAGGTCGCATATTCGGGCTACGAGAAGGTGGATTTTCTTTCCGCGATATTGCAGAAGGACTTCGCTGGAATGTGTCTACCGTGCCTGATTGTTGGAAGCAGTGGTCAAGGGATGGTACTGCCTCAAGAAGACCGGGTTCCAGGTGGCCACGTGGCGCCCCTGAGCGGGGAGATCGCCGTATTCGGCGTACGACTGTGCCGCATCGTATTGCGTCTGCGGCAGAAATTCGAGCTGCAGTTGGTACCACAGTGACACAACGAACTGTTAGAAATGGGTTACTTCAAGGACAGCTCCGAGCCATGCGCCCTGTAGCGTTCATTCTACTGACTCCAAGCCATTGCCGTTTGCGACGCCATTGGTGTCAAGTCAGAGCTCATTGAAAGACAGAGTGGAGATCTGTTGTGTTTTCTGATGAAAAAGAAACACAGCAGATCTTCACTCCGCCCACCAATGCGCTCTGGCTTGACACGAATGGCTTCGTGAACTTCCCGCGAACTTTACAGCACGCATTTAAAGTAAACCTGATCTGCAAGTTCTGAGTGGCGCTATTAGCGCCACACTTATGCGCGAAGCGCGAAATTTCAATCGATGTCATCTTTCAGATGTATAAACACGCCTACCAAATTTCGTTTATCTAACACAAGTCTTTCTTGGTGTTGGGATTTTTTTTTCCGTCAGTGTACTTTCGTTTTTTTTTTTAATACATGTACAGATATTAATACGTAAAGGTCATTATTATTAAATGCCCATACTACATAAACCTTCATTGCTTTTTGAAAATGGTATAAGATTAAACATAACATGCCGTGTTATTCAAAATAGAGTTATTGACCATTATCTATTATTTCACTGATGGGAGAATAATACTTTAAATCAGTATACAAATCAAGTAAGTGGTCTGTGTTGGACTTTTGTTTTACAAGTTGATGTATACATATTAAAATACGAAATTTAATTCTTATATGACGGATTCATATACCGTTTTCAGTCATGTATAATGCGTATCCCATGTTCTTGATTAGGGAATAAAAAATGCTTCGTGCATAATAGTATTTTAATGAAAGAAAATCCTAGAATAGAAAAAAAAATTGTAGAAATCCTGAATCACCAGAAATAAAATCCCGAACTTCAATTTCCATCTTTAATCTAATATGTTTTACCGCCTGATTAAAATCCCAGAAATTTAAGGTTTGCGCAACAAAAACTTTACTTGTATTAGAAACTTTATTTTACAACATTTAGCGACATCGGAAATATACTAGTACTATAAGTTACGAAAAATTGTGAAAGGTACTGTTATGAGCTGTGGTATATTGTAGGTCAAGTATTTTTTTTTTTTTATTAAAGAATTCTGAATTCACACCAGAAAAAAAAAATAAAGAATATTTTTATTTTACGTCATTCACACAATACCCAGCATCACAAAAAGAAAATAATCATTCAAACATTTTTATGAGAATGCGGACTTTCTTGATAAAAAATAGCCATATTGCCAACACTGTTCTTTAACACGTTCGGGACTATGGGTGCATATATGCATCTTTAGAAAGAGCATACAGAATTTGGTTTAGCACCAGTAAAAAAGAAAAGTAATAATGAGTTTCTTTACTTAAAGCATTTTCGTGATTGTTAAAGTAAAGGTAACTTTTTAAAGAAAAGTGATGACAACCGAATAAAATTTGTGTAAAAGCCGTCGGTCCCGAATGGGGTTACGTTTTAAGTGCGAAACTTCTATTCCTTAACCCCTTGGGGGGCAAGCAAAAATGACTCTAAATATTGAATTAACGCCGGAATAATTGAAAAAAATTATTTTTAAATAAGGAAAGACAATTCTTTAGCGATTTTTCCCGAAAGTGAAAAGTATAAAATTTAGTTAAATTTTTCTGGTGAGAATCTTGTTTAGATTAGGTGGGATATATTTTATCCCACCTACGATTAATGAAGTTTTGTACCAGAATAAAATTATGAAATTTTATTTTTTTAACTTGAGTGGTAAAAAGGTCATAAAATTGTTTTTCATTATTTTGAAATAAAATTTTTCTAAATTTCCGGTGGGAATTCAGCATTACACAAACGCAATTGCTTGCCCCTCAAGGGGTTAAAGTAATTCGGTAAATTACAACATATGTGCGATTTTGAAAAATATATATACCAGGTGTTCGAATACCATCGCACAATGTGTGAAGAACAAGATCTCGCTATGAATATATAAAATGTTGTCGAAAATACCGTATGTTGATAATGCATAGTTTTCGAGAAAAATGCAAAAGTAAAATTATGACGTCAAATAAATCTTAGCCATCTGTAATGCATTACCATTACACTGGCCGAAATTAAAGTAAATATTTCGATACTTATGAACGGAATACTTTATCACTATGTGATGATTGTCGATTAGCTGAAGGCTTTTTAAAAGAATCGAACTTACACTGCAAATACAGGCATCTTAAATTAAGACATATATGTGACTGAAAAGGAATTTAAGTCACTTAAGTATCTGAATCTGAAAATTCAGTCATGATAGATGTCTTAATTTAAAACATATAAGTGTCTTACTATGATCATGGTGTAAACGAACTGAGAAATGTGTCTAAAAAATCTGCAAGTGTCTAATTTTAAGACACTTTGTAACTCCGTTCGCATTAACCACCAGGGGGCACTCTCAGTTGCGCATGCGTTTTAGATGCCTTTCGTTCAAATTGGATGTTCGTTTGTAATTCAAACTGAACGTTTGCTTTCATGTACGCGTGCATTTTAACTAATAATTTATTTTGACTTGATGCGGTTTTTGCGGAAGGTGAAGTTCCGGGATTTAATCCTCATCGACATAGTGGTATTCCGTATTAATTTATAGCAATAACTATAATATAGTGTTCTTCTTCTCGTCAAAGCAGGTAAAGAGAACTGTTGTCTGACGGGCTATGTTTTAAGTATGAAAATATTCCATTCTTTTAACAGAGCTAGTCGGATGTGCAAAAGGATTTTCTTTTTCAAATATCAAAGTCTGCTTAACTCACGGATACCAACGTAGCCTCCAATCCGGACGTCCCCTGGGCGGATGTGTTTAGGAATAATCAGACCTTTTTCCAGGTAAGTGAGGCCTTCACTATGTATTGAAAACTCTCTGCGAATGTTTTCTCTTTAATTAGAGACCTCGCATGAGTCTATAGCTTTATTAGTTCCTGAGTTATGACAAAATTTGTTTAAAGCATTTTGCCTACGGGATTTCCATGTTAAAATTTTATCTTGCTAATATTTAAATATCTACTATTCAAATCATCTGCAATCATGTTTCTGCATTATTTTCCATCCAATGTTATCCTTAAAATAAGTTTTGGCGAGTCTGCATGGTGCATTAGTGGTTACTGAATCTACTGAGATACACCATCCTAAGCCTTCTTTCTCTGTATACTCGCACGCCATTACTTTAAAAATAGCAGTGACAGCACCTGTTGATTGGCTCATAATTTCTTAACTACCATCAAGACTATCTTAACAGCGTTTTTTTAGAGTAATTATTACACCGGAGTACCTTTTATATGGGTTTTATTTATGAATACAATATTTTTATAAGCATTTAATGCGACAGCATTTGTAACGTTCACATCGGTTTTACATTTCCCATAGGTTTAATATGTGATATGTACTAAATTCCCAACTCTTTATAGTAACCATCCCTTATTTAATTTTTATTTATGTATGCTTTTATTTATTATGTATGCTTTTCATGTCTGATGACGTTTTCTTGCGTGTCATATTTTATACACCGCGATAAATTTTAAGTTACTTAAAAGAATATAGTTCGAAAATCCTTCCATTTACCCATATCATCATTTCCCCAATACATACAGCGAATTACTTGTATTCATTTATTAATTTAAACTGTTTTGACTGATAAAACTCATTAAATCCGGTCATGGAATCTGTTTTACCCTTCTGCTATATACTTTTGTTGTTTCCGAGCATTTTAGAACTATTCTATTTGCTATACTGAAAGTAGTCAACTTCAGATATTTTCATTTTCAAGCCCGGCGATTCACACCACAATTTTAAGACTCATCAGAAATCATCTGAAATCTGTAGACGTAGAAGCGGAGAAAATTTTGTTGGCGTCGCCAATAAATCTTCTTATTTAACGATTTAGAAAATGTTCTCGCCTTATCTCTGTATTAGTCATGATTATTTGTAGATTCTTAAATTCATGTAATTATGTGCTGTTAACATAATTGTAAAAATACGGTAAATATATACAGCTATATTTCATTTGAAATCAATTATAATATTGATTTTTTTATTATGTTTAGTAAAAAAGAAATCTGAAATTTAAAATGAATATTAGCAAAAAGATAGAATTTTATACTATATTTACTTGAGCATAACTACTAGATTTTGTACTTAAAGCTGAATTATTCTATATTTATTGAATCACGATGCTGAGTTGGAATTTTTCTAGAAGGACTTGATTAAAGCACGGGTAAACTTTGGCATGTCCCCCCCCCCGCCCCCACCACCATCACCTACGATTTTTGCTGACCCAAATTCGATATGCAATTTTTTTAAAGCTTATACGTTAAATGTGTTTCGACATTGTATATTGGTTATAATCAATATTTTGAACTTAAAAAGTAGAATAAGATTAAAAGTTAAGTACAAAAAATTTTAAATACAGTAAAAACTCTTAATCGCGGGCACCTTCAGAACGCTGAATCTGTCTGCGCTGACTGTGTTACCTTTTATGAGGTTGCCTACATACAGTGAAACCTACCTGTGCGACCACCTCCCTAAACGACCATTTTTTCATGGAACGAAATTTATTCCCATAGGCTCAATACTAATTTTACCTCTATTCAGAGACCACTCGAGTTGAACTCCCTCCATGAGCGACCCATTTCTTTGAAGAAAATGAAACAAATTCCGTTTTTTCCGGGTCGCTGGAAAAAGGTTTTATTAGAATAATAATTCCGGAGAGCGCATTATTTATCAAACTTCTAAACTAAGTTTAGAATTTTTATTTATTCCGGTAACTTTTAAGTGTTTAAACCGCTTTGTTCCTTTTTAGGCAATGAATTTAACTCTGATGACAAATTAAGGATGACGGTCAATAAACTCCCCTGCACTATTCTGTCAGGAAACTCTCAAAGGAACAGATAAAGTAATGAAATCGTCTTAATTTGTTCGAGACCAAAAAAAAAAAAAAAAAAAAGAATTTATTTACTGAATTTCGAAAGGACTTGGAAATAAAATTTATAGTAGATAAAACCATAAAAGCAAAGCAAACGTCAATGTATTCATTTTTTAAACGCTGCAATAATTAACTTATGTAATTAACTTTTGTTTTGATACTTAAATTTTCATATGTTTTCTTAATTTCAAAAATATAATTTTAGTAACATTAATTCTTACTTTTTTTCAACAATTAAAATCTAGATTTTAATATGACCTCCATTAAGAGACCACCTTTCGGAGCGACCGATTTTTATTGGAACGGAAGTGGTCACTTTAGGGAGGTTTTACTGTATATTGGTAAAGGTGAGTGTTCGCTAAAGACAACTGTTCGTATGAAGGCTTTGCAGTAAAATCTCCATAACGGACACTCTTAAATAAAGGACGCCACTATTTAGGAAACACATTTTTTTATTGAAAATATGCAAAATTTTTATACACTTATACATAGCTGCCAACATCTTACGCTTTTTCAGACCACAAAAATTTTATAGTAAATTTTACCTTTTCAAATCGCCGTAATCTGCCGATTAAATAAGGCAAAAATTTCTATTAAATTTTTGTGGTCTGAAAAAGCGGAAGAGTTGGCAGCTATGCTTATACCTCAGAAAAGCAGACACCTCCGAACGTCGGACAAATTCCACGGTTCCGAGGTACCCGCTATTGACAGGTTTTACTGTATTGAGACAAATATATTTTGTTTTTAACCTTATTCTACTCTAGAAATTCATAATATTGGTTAATAATAAATATTGATTAATAAATATTACAATATAATACTCATATACTGTAAATTTGGGGGAATCCAATGTTAGATTTTATTTAACACAGAAATAAAAATGCTTAAACTAATTTACTGGGAATATCTTATTTAAATGGGAAAAAATTGCACAACATAGCAGGGATGGGATTCTTTCTGAAGGAGTGAATCATATTTTATAAATGGGAGTAATTTGTTACCATAAAGCAGAGCTGATTGCAGCATGGGCAAACTGGGCTGTTTCTATGGGCCTTTAGCTGTACGGGCCCCTAAATTTGGTACGAAATTTCCATAAAGCTGATATTTTAAATTTGGTTTGATCTTACACTTATTTTAATAAATATTTTGCACTTTTAGAACATGATTAGGCTAAAGAAAATGATATATTTATCCAAATATGTATTTGGCGGCACACAATAGGCTTAATTTTTTTTGTAACAGTATATGTAGGCAATGTGGGGAGGGGGTGAATGAATACTAGGTCTTTGGACTAGCAGCAATTTGAAGTTCTCACTAAAAGTAATAAACATTTTTGATGCCGTAGGGCATATATGATAACACATAAATACATATTTAGGTGAAAATATGTATATATATATATATTATCCTATTCTAAAACTACAAAATACTGATTACAATCCTCATAAGGTCAAAACTGATTTAAAATATCAGCTTTATGAAAATTTCATACCCAATTTTGGGTACCCTAAAATCAGGGGGCAGAGAAGCATCCCAGTTTTCCCACGCTGCAATCAGCTCTGCTGTATGGTAACAAATTATTCCCATTTATAAAAAAGGATTCAATGTGGTCAAATATGGCTGCGTATATGGCTTAGAAAGAAAAGTAGTCAAAGATGGCTTCATATTGGCTAGAAAAAAAAAAGGCTCAAAGATGGCCGCAATTAAGACATTTGAAATGTCTGAAATTCAGACGTAAGAAGTGTCTGAAAAATTTAAGACACTTTAAACCGTCTTAAAATTGAACACTAGTGTTTCAGACACTTAAGTGTCTGAAATTCAGACGCAAGAAGTGTCTGAAAATTTTAAGACATTTTAAAACGTCTGAAAATTGAACACTGCGTTGCAGACACTTAAATGTCTGAATTTCAGACATTTTCATTTGCAGTGTATGGTGTAGAGTATCTATATTTTAAAGTCCTATTTTTATTTATTGGTTCGTAGCTCAATGCGTAGCTCTGTGACATCAAACATTTTTTTATGCGCATTTTTCTCGAAAAATATGTGCTTTCGAAGTATGGTTCTTTGATTAATTTAAAAATACAGTAGCCTCCCTCTTAACCGGAACTCTGCTTTAACCGGCCGACTTTTTTTCCCAACATAAGGCAAAATTCAGGGATTACGGGCTCGGGAACCTAGCCTACTCTTTCAATTTGAAGTGTAATTCCGAGGGGAAGGACGTAAAATTCAGAAAAGAGAACGTCGATTCTAAATGGATACGCGTAGACCTTCTCCAGTGTCGAATTCAGGTTGTGACCCGGGATGGTGAACATTTCCCCTAGGAATAAAGAGATGTCCCTTTGAGAATTTGTGTTTTTAATGGTCAAAAGCGTAATTTCGCCTTTTCCCCCACCTCGGACTCTATAATGTCTGATCTATCTGCGAACTCTTTTGTACAAACATTTAAAAAGCTTGAAGGATGCAAACAGATTACCGTAGAAGATGTATAATAGTTGTTTGAGTCTGATAAAGATATCAAGCATGAAACATTATTTGACGAGGATATAATTAGGACTGCAACTGATGTTATTCAATACGAAGACGATCCTAAGGATGATTCAGTCGAAGTTGACACTGCTAAAATTCCTCATACGGAAGAGGTAAAAGCATTCGAATTGGCGTTACGCTATCTTGAGCAGCGGCTAACAGCTTACTCGGTTAAACTTATGATGTTAAAGAGATGGAGAGATTATGCTGCAAATTGTCGGGCATCTTGCCTTCAACAAAAGAAGATCACTGATTTGTTTATGGTTGATTAACTTAAATATACATAATGTAGAACAATTTCAACTTCTTATAAAGTTGTGTGACACGATTTTCAACAATTTAATTTGTGTTAAATATTTTCATTATTTGTTATCAGTGATAATTTTTCATTCAATTCAGTTAATTATAACTAGTATCCATTTCAAAAAATATAGAAGATATATATATATATATACATATATATTAATTACACAAATTGAAAAACTAAATGCATCGTACGGGTTTAATTCATTAAATTACCCAGATACTTATTTAATTTATTTTTACTTCTCCACTTTAACCGGTTTTTCTCTTAACCAGATAATCCTCGGTCCCGTTTAGGCCGGTTAAGCGGGAGGCTACTGTTCTCTGAGTTTGAATTCTCGTTCTGAAAAGTTTGTGTAGTGGTATTGGAACACTCTATATTGGCAGACATCCCATAAAAACACATTTTGTCAAAATTATACAGAATTTATAAAATTACAGAGATAACATTTAGAAGAATATTCAAATAAATTTTATTTATTACTCAAACAAAGCGCTCGCTTTTACGTTCTCAGCCTAATTTTAATTATTCATATTGAAATATATTACATACTATAAATGATCATGGAGACAACAATTTGCAAAATACGTAATAGCAAATTGCTTTAACACGTTGACTGCCGCACTACGAGTATACTCGTAGCTTTAATATTCGTGACTTTAATTTAATACTTTCTCACCATTATTTTAAAATAGAAAAAATTGCCTTATTTATTGGCAGAAATTTCTCTGGATTAGTAAAGCGAAATTTACCTTTCAGAATTTGTGGTGGCACGCGACTTTCAAGAAGAAATTTGAAAATTCTTACTTTTGCGGCAGTGAGCGTGTTAATATATATTATTTTGTAGCTTCCTTATTTATTATAAACATGAATATATTATCTATTATATTTAAATAGTAAACGAGATTGTTCAGGAGCCGTCAAATATGTGTAATAACTCCAATGAATGAAGTACTTTTTTAAGTATTCAGTTTGGGAATTTGCTGAGAGAAATTTGTTTAATATCTCGTAATGTGTTTTTGCAGACTAATGTAGTTTCATTATCAATATCATGATTGTAGATATAATGATGGTAACAAAAATATCCGTTTTCAACTGAAAAATTAAATTTCATTAATATATTATTAAAAAAAAAACATTATAATTTTATTACATACTAACTTAAATTAAATTCGAGTGATTTACATCATTATAAAATTATAAACTCAGCAAGAACTTTTACATGTCATAAAAGCAGTTTTAATAAATCCCAAATGTCAATTATAAGAAAATTCAAAATTGAAGGCAGAAAATAAAACTGAAGGGAGAAATAAGTTTTTCTACGAAACCAAAAGAATGTATTGTATCACTTATAACTTTCGCAGAAAGTGGATATGCGTTAAATGAAAAAAGTGATAAAGAAGGGACATAATTAAATTTTAGGCAGGGCCATTTTCTATGGTAATCAATCAAGATTACTGTGAAAGAAAAACGTACTTCTTTCTATCTTGAAAAAACAATTTAGATCTTCTAGACAACTGAGAAGAGACCTTTTTAAAAATATTTATGTTTATTTTATTTTATTTTAAGGTTAATCCTACACTGTGTAGTGATAGATATATGACTCAGTTAAAAATTAATTTTTTTTTAACCTCTTCGCTACTGAGTACTAATGTAATATTATTAATTAATACTTAATTGTTTCTCCTCCATTTGACTTCAGAGCAACATTTTTATTTTATTTGCATTAGCTCAAATCTTAGTCTTCGAAATATATAACTCTGATATCGAAATTGTAATTATGTTAGAGTACAATTAATAAAATTGGACAAAACGGAGGTCCCCATTTGGGGACCCAGAGAGCGAAGAGGTTAAATAAATTGCGTTCGAGGCCGAAAACGGCTCTGGCTAGTAATTATCGATATAAGGTGTGGCGATAATTAAAATACCCCTACTTCGATCTCTCTGTATATCGAACTACTCAGCGTGTGGCCTTCAAATTTTGTGCACATGCTATTCAAGACATGGGGAAACAAATTACTCGAAAAACATTTGTATCAGTAATCACCTATAGAGGACGCTGTATAACATGCGTCATACGCTCAGGGCTAACGCAGACGACTATTTTTATATACCACCAACCCTCCAGGCATTTTAATAGACATCCTCAATAAACACACAGGAAAGTGTCACCACAGCAAAAAATCACACGGATTAAGATCCGGAAAACAAAATGGCCAGGTTGGCAGAAACGCATGACTCGTTCCTTTGTCATTATAGAAATGTTGCAGAAGAAATAACAGCTCCCCAGTTTTATTTTGTTTTATACCCAGAACATGGCTGTAAACCATGGGTTTATGGAACCTTTTATGCTTACAAAGTGAAATTGTAGTTGCAATGGCAGTTTAAGTTTATTTACTTTTTTTTTTATTAGGGCAATATAAATTAAAACGAAAAAAGTTTATTTCCTGTGTGTTTAATTTTTTAATCATTTTCCTTGTCCTTTTTTCTTATTTTGTGTGGAACAGCGCCATATATCAGTGTTACTGTACTAATTTATTTTTGCATAGTCCGTTTCCCCTTATGTCTTTAATAGTATGTACACAAAATTTGAAGCCAGTGGCTCCCAACCTTCTATTGTTCACGCACCACCGAAGCATCTCTAAAATCGCGATTGCTCACCCCCCCCCCCCCCGAACATCCTTACCACACACACATTCTGCAACATATATCTCTTAACTTTATTCACCTGAAATAAGTCAATTCTGCATTCCTTTTAAACTTATGAAAGAAATTAATTTTCCGTCAAATATGTGATTTTAACATACTTTCATGCCAAAAAGTGTTTGTTGTTTCTTTCCAACTTTCCTGGATATTCAGCAAAAGTGTTACATGGTCCGCATTTTTATCTTTGCAAAATGCTTGAAGAGAAATGTTACATTTAGCATTAAAATTGATAACATTGACACATTTTATAATTCTTAGAAACTTATTGAAAGTTGGTGAACATTTTTCATAATATGGATAATAAAGCACACAAGAAGCATTTCAAAATTCTGACCTTTATTAAATGTAAGATGCCATTATTCCCCATCGAAACGCATTTATCTTTTTTTCCCTTCCCAAGTATCATTAATTGACTGTCGTGTATTATCGGATTTTAAAATTTAAATAGCTTATGTTTTACGTTTATTTACTCTGTAGGTAAAGGATAATCTTCATGATATTCCAGAGTTTCATGTTATTCTTAATTTAAATCAAGGTTGGGAGAGCTTAGTTGTAGAATTCACGCTTCATGTAAAATCTCATTAAAATAATCAAGCCTATTTTCATATTTCACGTTGAAAGTGGCGCAGGTGTTGTTCAATTAAAAAGCACGTGATGATAAAAAACTTGAAAATTCTATTTACACTTTTAAATATTTACAATATTTACAATGAAAACATTTGGATAATATTTGTTATTCCTCGCTGGGAATCCAAGAGAATCATAATAAAATATCAGCAATTGCGTTCTTCTATAAAGAAGCCAAGAAAATGCATGATTTCATATTCGAAAATAAATTTTCCTTTTTAAAATCAAAACATCATTTCTCCTATAAAGACCATGACAAAAAACATACGCAGACTACCTGCTGCGTTCAAGATTCACATTCACAATAAAACTAAACTAAAAAAAGGAACAAGAAAGAGAAAGTGTTTTTTAATATTAATTCTCTAGTCTGACCACGTGATCCGGCGCCCGCCGTATCGCAAAGAGAGGTCCGCTAGAGAGGGTTGCAAAATATTCCACAGTAGGAGTTCCTGCACTTTAGTAATAAATAGTTACACATTTCCTTTTATAGTACTATTTAAGATTTATACAAGTTGTTAGCACCACGTTGAGATATTCCCAATATATTTTAGGTTAAATATGTTCAAGACAGTAAAATTTAGATATGCCATTAAGTAGTTTCACAAACAAAAGTTTCTTCATGTTACATACAGCAGAGAAAAAAGAAATAAAAAACTCATTTAATAAATAGTTGAAAAAGTCCAAATAAAATTGTAAAACAGAATAGTAACCAGAAATATTATAAACAATTTTTTAATATAAAAATGCGATGTCATTGAATTTGTAAAGGTAGCACATATAATTATTTTAATATTAAATTTATTTTAAGCTTTTGATTTAGATTTTTATTTTAATCAACAAAAATAACCCTTTTTTAATATTATTTTTATATCTTGCATGTGCTACTCTTACTTTTAGTCTAAAATATTACTTTTACAAACGACTTGAAAGCAAATGGGTGAGTTACAAATTTGAAATTTCCCCTCGGTTTGTCGTACGCCCCACGTTGGGAACCACCGCTTTACACAGAGTAGTTCGATATAAATGGATGTCAGAGTAGGGGTCTTTTAATTGTTGCCATCCGGTATGATACCAGTGCTGCCACAGGCGACTATTTTTTAATTCTATTTCACACCACTTTTTCAAAACAAAAATCTTTTGAAAACGCTTTAACAAAGTTTGGAAGAGAAATACTGCACAATGTAAACTTAACAAACAGTCTCCTATGGCAGCCCGGTATTACATACATGCCAACGTTGCTATATTCTTCCGTCAAAGGTTGGTTAATTTGACTCAGTATAAGATGTTTCGAAACAGAATTTTTTTAAAGAAATGATTTTAAATATGCTCCACGTTGAAATATGAAACTAAATCTACCCTATACATATAAAATCCTAATGAAACGAATTTATGAAACGGATATTAAGAAACGACTGAATTGAAACGAATTTATGTAACGATTCTATGAAACAACTGATTAAACAACTGATTTTCACGGCGATTTCGCCTAAAATATGGAATACTTTGCGATGAAATTAACACCAAAAATCCATATTGATCCGCAGATCTCAAAACTGGTATTAGAATTTTTAAATTCGAATTAGTTTTCGAAATATTAATTTTTTTGTAATTTTATATACTTTTCTCTAATGATGGCAACTCAAATTTTAATCATAACAGATATTTTTTTTTCATATTTTAGAAAAGGTTATTATTTTAAACTAATTTGGCGACCAGTTTGGCCTCCCTTAAATGTATGCTAAGAAATGTATAATTTTACTTTTATTCATAATTCAATTTGTATTTTATTATCATTTTATTTAATACAAAACTTTCATTTAAAACTGAAACCTTTAAAATAAATGGCTTTCACTTATTTCTTTTTTTTAAACGAAATGAAAAGAAAAATATTCGGCACAGATGTCATATACGCAATGCTGTACCTAATTGGTGCCAAAATAGCGTTATTTTGCCTGACATGGTAACCCGGCTATTGTTGTTTATTTATTAATAAATGTTTATTTGAATTTATTTTCTTTTTATTTACAAAAAATGTTATAAATTGTTTTGTTCTATAGTTATTAATTGAACTTTTTTCATATCTGCCAACTTGTACGGATTTTTGCTACCACTAAAATTTAATAGAAAATTTTGGCTAATTTAATCGTCGAATTGCAGCGAATGTTAGTAATTAAATAATACAAATATTTCTGTTAAATTTTAGTGGTAGCAAAAATCCGTACAAGTTGGCAGCTATGTTTTTTTCTTTGTCGTTATTTAATTTTTAAAATAACACAAAATAATTTAAAAATACATATGTAACTGGTATTCGAAAACGAGGCTTTCCGCCAAATTGTGGAAAGAAAAACTACACGCCAAACCCGTTGCGTATATGACAATACAACAAATCATGACATTTAATTTCAGCTTCAAAGCAATGTTTAATGGTACTAGTTCTCCCGTCGACCAATTTCGCCAAATTATATAAATCGCCAAACCACTTACCAAATTATACAAATTGACATAACTTTTTATTTTAAATAACGAAAGAACAAATAAATTAGTATAACATTAATAAAAATACAAATAAAACGCGAGATAAAAATAACTTGATGGCGTAAACACGTGTAATTTCCTATAACTCAAGTGAACGTGATATTTACGATCAACCATTATTGGCATTTAATCTTATTGTTTGGCGACAGATTTTAGATATAACAGGCAACAGATTGTAAATCAAACACGAAAACAACCATTGGAAGTCTTAACAGCAACTGATTCTGCCTTAAATGTTTGCAATCAAAGGGGATTGAATGGAAAGGGGGGATCACTACAGTTTTTTTCAGTATAATTCAATCTTCTCTAATCTTTTTAAAAGCGATCAGATTAGCGTGCTTTTAGATTCTGCAGTGTCTGAACGGGGGTTGGCGAGCGTAGCTTGCAGGGGGCAGAGCCCCCTAGTAATAATATATAAACATTGTGATCATAAACTTTTTTAGGTTAGAAACCCGTTTAAAGCGGTTTAAATTATCTTACATTTTACGGAAGTTTAGTCGGAAGGTGGCAAGTATGCTATTTACTGGTATTATAGCTCGAAATATAGACTTTCGGGATTATTTTGCTTTCTTTCTTGTTCATTTTGACCTAAGGGATAGCGTCTGCTTTTTTGTAAAATTTAATAGAAAATTTTGTCTTATTTAATTGGCAGGTTACGGCGATATAAAAAGGTAAAGTTTATTATGAATTTTTTGTGGTACAAAAAAGCGTAAGATGTTGGCAGCTATGCCTAAGGGGTGCTTCTATACTTAATGATTTTCTGAAGTAATTAAGCTGAAGACTTTCAAACATATTTACATATCATCGCCTCAGAGAAACAGAAGAACATCAAGTAATAATCGAAAATTAGATGTCTGACTTACTGCTATGAAAAACTGTGTCTTCATCTAGTGGAACAGTAGGGAATTTTTGTAAAACACGTCTCATACATAGCATTAAACATAACTTTGTGTTTCAGAAGTTGTTCCAATAGATGTAAACACAGTTATTCATAGCGTGTAAGTCAGACATCTCATTTTTTAACAATTTGGAAAAATGGTTATTGTCCTCGGTCAGGGTAGGAAATCAAAAACATACCTGAAGCGTTTTATTAGTTGAATCCCACATTTTATTCGTTTTATGATTGGTCTATACAGTAATCTGTATTTTTCCTTTACTTTCAACAGAGATGGATACTTCTGTTGCCACTATGCAGTGGTGGAAAATTGGCGCAGAGGAGGTGCCTACTGACACCACTAAATTTTCGTAGTATTTTTCGCCGTATCTAATGGCAGAATTTCTGCGTTTTTTTTTTTTAAGGTGGAGAATACTATAAAATTTTAGTGGTGTCAATAGGCTCCTCCTCTGCGCCAATTTTCCACCACTGCACTATGACAAAAAAGTAATAAAAACTACAAAAAAAAAAAAAAAAAAAAAAAGGCCTCAGAAACAAATTGAGATACAGCTTTCAAAGAAATTGCAATTAAAAATGCATTTTTTTCTCTATACAACGTTATAAAAAGTAATATTGTGGGATATTTAGAAGTTTAAAAATGAAATTGCATTTAAAATTAGCCCAGGAATGTTAATGTTTAATCCATGGCGTACGTAATGTATGACCAGCTCCGTAGAAGTTTAAAAATTTACACTACCGAAAATTGTAAAACTGAAATTTCTTTTAAAATTTGTTCATGATGGGTCCAGGAATGTTAATGTTTAATCCATGGCGTACGAAATGTATGATCAACTCCGAGCGATTTTTTGGATCTTAAATTTTAGTCTTTGAAGAAATCATTTTCCGAATGGTCGTTGTAATTTGTTAAATTGTTTTTTTAGTAATTTTTTTCATATTGTTTTCTTTCCCTTTTTTTTTTCATTTGCTAGATGTCCTACTGTTGCTGTGAGGCGACGATATACAGCACCAGACGTTTTCAGATATTTTTTAATTTCATACTATGTACAGCATTTATATTTCTCAAAAATAATTTAAAAAAAAACTCCCAAAAATATTTCGTCATAAAATGTAAAAAATACAGGCAGTAAATTGCCATAAACCCCTACTTTTTTATATCATTGGAAAAAATTCCTCTTTGACTATACAATTTCAAGATATTTTGAGTTTTGGTTCGCGAATTAATCGTGTTTGGATGTTGAAACAAGAAAAAGAAACAGGCAGCGCAGTTGCTAATTCATTCATTTTATTTGACGAAAATATACCTTTAGAACATTTCGAATAATTTCTTCGTTAAATTGTTGAATTTTCTCTATTTTGTTTGGAAAGTGGGCAGATAAAAACGGAATTTTTGTGTTTTAACAAAATACATCTTGAATCCACATATTTTTTTTTTTTTGAAACTGCAGATTTAAGCATTTTTTTTATAACACCGAGGAAGTAAACAAATATGCATACAGCAAAATATTTATATTGTTTTATTTTTTAAATTAAAATATTACTTTATCGACAATTAATTTTTCATTTCTATTAACCCTTAATTGCATAGTGATGTAAATTTCCATCACCTTTTTATTTAATTTTTAATACATAAATTAAGTTCTTACAACCATTATATTTATATAGAAATATTAATCCTCTAAAATTACAAAAATATGCTACTAAATAAAGTTAAAAATCTATCTTAAGATTTCTGATGTCTAATCCTTAATATTAAAATAAAAAACACAATTCTAAAAGAACAATTCATGCAATTAAGGGTTACTCGATTAACCACATAATCGCGAGAAACTGTGTAATTCGATAAAGCCGTATGGACAGAACTTTTCGTTTAGAAAATAAAGATCTCGTATTCATTTGAAAACATTACAAATTTAATTCACCTGTATATAATTACATTCCCGTATCTTACTAGAGGATTTTTTTCGAATTATTTAACTTTTTATAAATTATTAAATTTACCAAAGAAGCTTTCATTAAAAACAACAAGTTATAAAATATATAAACGTCATTACTCTAAAAATTCAAAATTATATTTTGAGATTAAAATCTAAAGAAAAAATTCATCAGTTTTTACCAGAACTTCAACAAAAATATAGTATGATTTTCAAGTAAAAAAAAAAAATAGATAATGTGCTAAAGAAAAAGTGAGATAGTAGGGACATAATTACATTTTAGTCAGCGGTATTTTTTATGATAATCTATCAAGTAAAAGATGAGTATAGTTCTTTCTCTCGTTTGTTCTATCTCTAAAATCTAATTTAAATTTTATTTACATATGAGAAGACCAATAAAAAATATTTACGTTATTATCTTTTAAGATTAAATAAGACGGAAGCGATGTATTTTAATTAAGAAAAACTTCTATTATCTATATATTACATTTATAATAAAAATAAAATGAAAAAAATGTAAGATTTAGTATCTAATAATCTTGAGTTTTTAAGAGGAGTCAATGTTTTATTATTTAATACACATGAGAACATAGATAAGCTGATGTAGGAAAAAGTGGTTCAAACATAATAATAATAATAATAATAATAATATCATAAAAAATAGTATTATTTTTAGTAGCCGTAGTAGTGACAGTAATAATACTAAAAATATTAATAAAAAATACATTATTTCGCTATTTCAGAATTTCTACTCCCCTTAGCGAATAACTTCCCCTAACCTTTTGCTTTGATGTGCAGCGAACATTTTAAAAGTGTAGAAATATATATAAAAATACAATAATATGTCCTATCATAGAAAGAGACAGATATATGACGAAAGTCTGTTTGAAAATAATCACATATTAGCAAACTGTAAGCAAATGCTGAATTAAAGACTCTTTTTTAAAATAAAATACAGGCTTACAAAAAACCGTAACTTATCACATTCATCAGTTTTGGTAAACAAAATCACAAGAAATTCATTTCAGCAAAAAATATGTATAAATATTAGCATTTGCTTAATTACTTTATTATTTATTCTCAAATCTATGAGCGATGCTCACATAAATGTATATATATCTGCATATGCGGACTCGAGGAGATTTTCAACAACACCCGTTTATTACCGGAAATTGCCGAATCGAAATTTTCAATTGTGCTATGCGTTTAACTGAAAGTGCATAACTTTTAGCGTATTATGTAGTATGCATACATATCTATAGATCAGTACATGGCTGCACACACACAAAAAAAAATCGTGTACTTTTTAGACTATTCCTGCTGCCACAGGCGACTATTTTTTTATTGTACTTTGCACCACTTTTTCAAATCAAAAATCTTTTACATACACTTTGACAACATTTACAACAGAAATAAACGGCAAAATGTATATTTTTAAATTAGTGGTGCGAACAGAATATAAAAATAGTCGCCTGTGGCAGCACTGTTCATGGTAATAGCAGAAATTGGGTTTCCAAATGCATTATTCGTTTTCCGAATTGTTCATTTAGACATCACCTTTCACATAGATGCCAACATCTGTTAATTATTCCGGAGTTTTGTCCAAGACAAACATGTATTAAAAAGGAAAATGTATATAAGGAAATGTGTTTTATTTTGATGAGATACTTGACAGAATCAGTTTTAGAATTTTTGATTAAATGAAATTTCTGGCTGCAAACATGTTTTTCTTCGATTGGACTCCGGAATAATTAAGAGATGTTGGCATCTATGCCTTTCACCATACACTGTAAAAAAATACGACCAGTTTTCCTGTAGGAATCGGAAAAATAGTTGCCCTTATTGAACCGGAAAAATTTTCCGACCCAGCTCGGAATAAAATCCGTAAAATACCGTTTTATTGATTATTTCCTTTTTTTTACGGATTTTAATCCGAGCTGGGTCGGAAAACTTTCCGGTGCGATGAGAGCAACTATTTTTTCCGATTCCTACAGGAAAACGGTGGGATTTTTTTACAGTGTAGTAAACTGGGAAATTTTGTAATAATATTCCGAATGTTTTGAAAGGAGTTTTGTAATCTATGCCGTACGCCTGATTTTTTTTTTCATGTTTATACGGTAAAGAATTTTAACCTTCACCACGATGTCTAAAAAAAATCTAGTTGTTTTTTTCACAGCTAGGGCTTTGTGTTTAGAAATTTGTTTCTAACACTCAATGCTTTAAAAGTTACACACGAGCTTTCTCTTTTCGTTCTGTTAATATTTTAACAGCTCAATAGCTTAATAAAAACACAGCAATGAGGATGAATCCTATAAGGATGTTTTTGAAATTGTTGTTATGACAAAGATAACACGATACCTAATTCAAAAAGAAAACTCTGTACATGATATTTCGTAGTTAAAATTTATAAATATGAATTAAAGTTCTATGCGTGGAAGAATCACTACACGATTCTAAAGTAATTCTCGCATATGAACATTTAACAAGAAAACAAGTAAATTAATAAAAATTGTGTTGTTGAGTTCATCTACTGCACCAAGTTTGTACTCGCAGCTTCTTGAAAACAACATACATATAGGAAAACGTTTTGAAATTTCTCAGAACGGTAAAGAATTATTTGTACGTTGTTACGTTTTTGCCTTGTTGTTGGTGGTGTTCTTCTTCTTTAGGAACTAAATAATATCTGTAAATATAATGATTCCGCAGAAATAATCACCCGTAGAATTTTAACCCTTTCATTCATTCGGCCTCATATGAGGACAGATAAGTATTGCCCTAAAAAGCAAAAAAAAAAAAAAAAAATCAGTATTCATTTATGGAGATCTGATTTGAGGACCAGATAATAGCTAGCATGCAGCACAATAATAAAATTATTTTATAATGGGTTCTCATTTATCACAAAAAAAGATTTTTTGTGAATAATGAAAAATAACGAAAAATAATTTATGCATGAAAGTGTTAACCAGATCTACATTTAACCTATGAAAAGTTTTCACGTGTTTCCAGTTTTGTAAATACTAACAGTATTTATATTTTTCAAGAATAATTTATAACATTTATCTTACATATCCTTGACTATGTGTGTTTAATATTAGAACAAGAAAAAATGCATGCAAACAATACAAATTTTATAACTTTAAGAGTTACATATAGGAATATTAATTTATGGATCATTACTTTTTATGCCGTTACGCTATTAACCAAATGATCGCCAGAAACTTAATGATTCTGCAAAGTTATGCGGTTGAAAAATTTCGTTCAGAGTTAAAACATCAGCAATTTTGAATAATTTAAAGCAGAATTATGCTCGAATATGTGGAGCAGTTTAAAATTCTCTATTTAAATAAATCGAGCAAAGCCATTCGAAACTAATTCGATTAGGGTAATTAGATTTTACAGCAGAAGTACAATTAGACGTGCAATTGTTCGTGATCTTCTGAAATTACTTGAATTTTTGGTGAATTCCACAATACCAGTAACTCTTCTTTGATTTTGTATTATGCGGTATAAATTTCTACTTATATATATGCAGGACGATAATATTATTAGAATGACTAAACATTTAAATAACATGACATGAACTTTAATATAATTTCATAAAGATAATTTTCCAACGTTTCGTTAGTGGATTCTTCAAATACATCATATTTCTCACTTAAAACATATACTATATTTTCTTTCGAAGAGTCCAATATGGCCTAAAAGTGCCTTTATGACATTTCATATGTCGATGCTTCATGAATGATAAAAAGATTACTTTTCTAATATTCAAAATCTCGTGGCCATGAACGAACTCCATAGCCATGAACACTCGTGGCCATGGATCATCCTGGATATTATATCCGGTACAAGTCTACTTTGTCGTCTATGTTACAGTTTGACTTAACTGAATTATCCGGAAGCTGTGATGTATGGATTTCCGGTCCTCTCAGGTGTGGTAAAGATTATGCTGCTCATCAGTTAGGTAGTGTTTTTGTTAAATCTATGAATAAATGGTGGGATGGCTACCGGAACGAGAAATATGTTTTATTATCAGATGATGAACCGGATGTAAGTGGCTCTGCTATTTTTTTAAAAATTTGGGCAGATCGATATCCATTTACTGCAGAGATAAAAGGTGATTCTATGGTAATTCGACCGAAAATGATGTTTGTAACATCAAATTTCACAATCCGGGAGTCTGTGCCGGATAACATTCGTGACGCAATAGAAGCGAGATTCACGAGCTATGATTTTGATAAGATAACAGGGTACAAAGTTCATAAACGGCAGGAAAATTCCGGCTAGTGATAGAGTATTGAGAGTGTTGCAGTTGTACGAGCCGGACGTGTTCGAAAGTAATGGCGTATTGGAAGTACAGAGACCGACGACTCTATCCTTGGAGGAAGCGGCGTTTGGATCGACCGAAGTACCGGAAGGTACGTAGAACCAAGAAAATGTACCGCCGCAGACGTATTCAGAGGAATGAATATTTAAAAACTGTTTTTAAAGATGAAGAAATATATCATGCCGGATTTATTGATATGAAGCAAGGTTCGTTATGGAAAGAGATAACAACATGGAATACAACAAATGCTAGATTTTTTAAATTAGAATTCATGCCTTATCCTTTAGTTGGAAGATTTAAAGAATTATGTGCAATGTACAGGTGGGTAAAATTTAATTATGTTCCATTTTATTTTGCTTTTTCTGCTTATACATTTACTGGTGAGTCTAATATGACTATTAACATGACAACAGATCCACCTAGTTCTACAAAATCAAAATTTGAAGGTGTTGTGGAGTCTCGTGGCCATGAAATTTCATAACTCATGCTTTCAAATCATAGATAATGAAAAATTCTAGAGGGTCAGATAATTTGATGATCGCGCACGTTATAGGGAAAATAAATTATGTTTAAATTCAAATCCTATATATATATATACATATGTTACGGCCAAAACCCGAAATTGGCCAATTCGCGAACTGGCCAACAACATTTTAAACTGACTGGCCAATTCGGGAATTGGCCGGCCAAAACCCGAACTGGCCAGATGCAATCGGCCAGTTTGCGAAGTGGCCATACACTATCGGCCAATTCGCGAAATTGGTATATAGAAACCGATTTTTACGTTTTATCATTTTCTAACATAGTTGAAAGTGTTTATGAATTCAATTTGTCTGGTCGTATGCATGCCCGTGCTCTAACTCGGGTAAAGACTCGGATTGACTTGTAATTGTTATAATATTTAGGTTTATAAATACATTTTGGTATTACTAGTGAAGTTGTACTATTTTTGGTTAATTTGCAGGAACACGCAAAAGTATTTCATTACAATATCCTCAATGGTTTTTTCAGTGCATTTTAATGTTGTTACATTATCTCAATTATAATAAAATAGGTATGCTTCATTAAGATGGACGACAAATTGTTATCTAAAGGGTATGAAATAAGTAGCAATTATAGTTTGTCTACAGAAACACTCAAAAGTATTTCGTTACATTGCAGTGAATGGTGAAAGATAATTTCTAGTGCACTTAATTGATATTACACTATTTCAAATATAATAAAATTTACATGCCTAACTCATGTAGTGAGCAATATGTTTTTTTTTTTTTTTTTATAGAGTATTGATTAAGTAGGCATTATAGTTCGTTTATAGGACTCCCAAAAGAATTCAGATAAAGAATTATGATATATGTGAAAAAATCGTTTATAAGGTATTTTAATTATGTTACACTACTTCAAATGTAATGAAACTCTTATATATTACTAATATGCTCTACAACATTTTTCTATAGTTTATTGCTTAGGTAAAATTTGTCGTTTATTTACAGAGTCCCTCAAATAATTTGTTTATTGGATTGGACAATGAATCCGATGCATCGATATTTGTCACAGAGGACAGAAATCTTCAGCAGATTAGAATATAATGCTCACAATAAACCCAATTTATCGAAATATATCAAACAGGCGCGAAATTGTTCAACATATCAGAATATAATCGTCACAGCATAGAACGTTCTTTCCTATCAAGTGTGCACGTCATTGCCACCTACCGGGTAGCCTTGAATCTCCACTTCGTATATTGGCCAAGGCTTCCCGGCTAGTTCGCGAATTGGCCGGCCAAAACCCGAAATACGCTGTTCATTTCACGTATTTCGGGTTTTGGCCAGGAATCTCGGCCAGTTCCCGAATTGGCCGGCCAATTCGCGAACTGGCCAAGCTCCGGGTTTTGGCCGTAACATATGTTTATATATATATATATATATATATATATAGTCAGTGTAATGTATTTATACTCAATTTATTAATTTTTATTTTTTTAAAAAGATGATAAATTGTAAAATTATGCAATGGTTATATATATATATATATAACCATATATATACATATATACATATACATATATACATATATATATATACATATATATATATATATATATATATATATATATATATATATATATATATATATGTATATATAATACCTTTGAATCAAAATTTATCTTACAATTTTAAATAGCAATATTAACACGTTCACGCCGGCGCGGTGGGTTACACTCGACTGTCTCAGAGTTCCCATGTCTCCGGCGTTTTAGATACCAGTATTTTAATACAGAAAATGTTTTTTATTTAATTAGAACAATTGGGCGATTTAAAAGAACAACATTTTCTCTAAAATAACAGTGGTGTGCAAAAAAGCCGGAAACTTGACAACTCAGAGACAACCGAGTGTGACCCACAGCGCCGGCGTGAACGTGTTAATCAAAATTCTAAATGAAGATGGTACGAAATAAAATTATACATTAATCGTTATAATAAAACATATTGAAGAAAACCTAATTAGCATATAGAACTGAATAGAAATCTCAAAATATTGACAATCCTAAACATTTTAATATGTGGATGATACATAATAAAATTGACATAAAAAGTAAATACAGTAGACCCCCTCAAATCCGCACAACTTGGGACCAGAGGTTGTGCGGATTTTAGAAATTTGTGGATTTCTGGTCATTGTTTTGTTTACATTTTTAGAGTAATTTTAATGTAATAATGTAATCGAAATTATTATGAATGCTTACCATAGTTGCCAACCTCCCGATTTTTTTCATACCAATATTTTTATGCAAAAATTCTTGCCTTATGCAATCGCTCAATTTACGCAATTAAATAAATAGAACATTTTTGTAAGATTTTACTGGTATCCAAAAAATCGAGAGGTTGGCAACTATGGCTTACAATATGGTAAAATATTAAAATGATTAAGTAAAGTAATAATTTAAAATAATAATATTTAAGATAATTTTAAAAATGATAAAAATATTAAAAGTAAAGGTCAAGTAAATAATTAATAATGTGTAATTAAACCTGCATAATAAAAATGAGATACATGCTTCCTAATTTATTAAATGAAACTTGCCTCACAAAGGTCCCCTACTAATTCACATCAAAATTATAAAATAAGGAAGTTTTATTTCAGGTTTAGCCAGACTTAATATCCAAAAAAGCTTGATTAATACATAAATATATTTGGTAAAAAGATTTTGACTATCAGCGATATCAGCGATATCTTGAATTTCTTCATAAATTTATGCTTCCTTCATGAAAAAGCATGAGTTTAGTAACATTAATAAGAATTACATATTAAAAGACAAGCAGAATTGTTATAAAAATATAAAAAGTCTTAATTTTGTCCCTACATCTGAACTGAAAGTTTCATTGTTTACATCTGCGATGATGTGCGGATTTCAGGCGTTTCTAGATTGTAGGGTTGCGGATTTGAGGGAGTCTACTGTAATTACAAATGGAACAAAATGTCGTAGAAAAATATAATGAAGGGAAATAAAGATGACAAAGATGACGTATCTGTAAAAATGCATTATTGCATGTAACAGGCAGATAAATAACATGTTACTTGCCAGTACAATGCATTGGAACAAAATATATAACATGTTACTTGCCAGTACAAGGCATTGGAACAAAATATAACTTGTTATTTGACAATTTAACCCCTTGAATGGCAAGCAAAAATGTCTCGAAAAATTGACTTCTCACCGGAATAATCGAAAAATTTTATTTTTAAATAAGGAAAAGCAATTACTTAACGATAGCGGAACTACCCGACTACGAGGTATCCGACCCCATTAACAGAAAACGCCCTAAATACTCGCCTTTGGTTAACGATGAAGACTGAGTTTCCCTCACCTTCTGCTATACTTTTAACCTTTCTGTTTGTTCTGCCTTGTCTATAGTATAAAAAAAAATTGTTTTTCTGCTAGTTCTTTAGCATTATATATTTTTAAACTAATGTATGTCTCTGAAAAGAGTCTTTTTTTATGGGGCACTCCCTTGTAGCTTTTTCGTCTTTTCCTTCTTTTTTTGGAACTAATGGAATTTTCTTTCTTTTTTAATTATTTTTTTTTCTTTTCTTTGTTTTTTTTCTTTTTCACATATGTTATACATGTACTTTGTTATTTTTTGTTAGTATTTTCTTTTTCTTAAAAGTAAATTTAACTTTTGTGGCTACCAGCCACGTCTAAACATTATTTTTTTTAAGGCTCCCTAATGCCCTTGCAACACAATCACCTATCCACTGGATGTAAAGTTGCAACGCGACTAGGTAATCCATTCAGCTGCTCACATTGTTCCACTGTTCCATTAACGATTTTCCTCCAAAGTTAAAAATACAAAATTTAGTTAAAATTTTCTGGTGAGAATCTTGTTTAAATTTGGTGGGATATATTTTATCCCATTTCTCCTCAAGGGTATAATGCATTGGAATTCAAACTAAATGAAGAGACAAAAGAAAAAATAAATAACAATTGATTTAACCTATTGAGGGGCAAGTAATGATGTTTCTGTAATGTCGAATTCACACCGGAATCTGCTAAAAGCTTTATTGCAAAATAAGGAAAAGCAATTTTACGACTTTTTTCCACCAAAGTTAGAAAAGTAAAATTTAATAAAATTTTTCTGGTGCAAATCTTCATTAATCGTAGGTGGGATAAAATATATCCCACCGCCCCTCAAGGGGTTAGAGGAGTAAAAAACGGAATTGTACTCATATTATTACATATCATGCATACGCATCATCCAACATAACAGAATGCATATAAGAGGATAACCTCTTTTTCAGAAACTATTCTAACAGATTCCAAAAGTAAAACTATCCTTATAATAAAAAAACTGTAAACAAAATCGAAAAAGTGCAAACGCACAATAAAAGATAACGAACCCCAGGTATCCTATGCAAAAAAATCATTTAAAAATACTAACATGCGAGCATGAAATCTGCAAACAATCTTCCCATAGGATTAACATCAGCTTGAGCGTTTATTTCAGCGACTAATGTAGGCACTTGATGCTTTATTTTGTCACTTATGACTTAATTGCATAATCTATCTTTTAGTATAGTCACGAATTCTTAATCGTGTTTCTTAATTAACATTTAAATTAAAACTTTTGAACTTGTTTAACTTAAAAATAATACAGAAATTGCTACACTATAGAAATATGCTGCTGTCATCCTTTTTACATATTTTTTACTTAATTTCTAAATCGTCAATTGCTGTATATTATTTTTTTTAAGTAGTTGAAGTTTGACATTTTAATGAATTTTCTAATTATTTATCTATTTATGGAATATACATTGTGAATATGCAAATACATTTCCAGCTAATACAGTTGATTGTAACCGCACTTATTTTTATAGTTTTTATTACCAATAATTAGAGCAAAATGTATTATATTTGCTAGACAAAATTGCTTGTGTTTAGTAAATATAATGATTGAAAATAACAGTAAAAAATATATAATAATCCTCATTATTTTTACCGTCTCTCATTTTACTACAACAAGTGAATATCCCAACTACTACTCTTTGAATTTATTACGGAAATTTTGTATAGATTATAAATTAATTAATATCAAAGAAGAAAATTTAAATTAGAAATTTTTTAAAGAAAATTTATATACGACTTAATTTAGTTTAAAAAATTAAATATTAATGCTATAAAAAAGTGGTACAATAATAAATCAAGAGATTAATAAAAATATAAAGCTTTAAATATGAGTAAGGATAAAAAAATGAATAAATAGTTATCCTTTCGCTTACCAGATGGGCCCAATGGACCAACAGGAAAAACGGAAATGTCTCAAATACAGTAAAATCCAGCTTAACACGTTCACGCCGGCGTCCATAACCGGTGGGTCACGCTCGACCGTCCCATGAGGCGGCGTGCATCACCGGTTGGCCACACTCGACTGTTCCATAGAAGGCGTGCACTACAGGTGGGTCACACTCGACTGTCGCATCAGGCGGCGTGTATCACCGGTGGGTCACACTTGAATATTCGAAAATTCAGTAGTAAAAACAATACAATACTATAAACATAACATATTCCCGACGGGAAACGAGAATTCCCGTTTTCATTCAAAAAGTATCATTGACTAAGTTGCTTCTACTGTACAGAAAATGCATTTACATCATGTTAGCCATATTTCTTTAGATTGTAAGACATTTTATATTAAATTCGTACACTGAAAGATATTTACGTATGCATAGACTTGGGAAACCTGTCTAGAATACCAATGTACAAAAGCTTTTCAGAACAGGGAGGAATTTCGGTTGATTTAAAATTCAGATTTTATAAAAATTGCCCGTCGACAATGTGTTAATATAATTATTTATTTCGATGCAATTTTTTAAAGCATTCTAAACAGAGTATTGGCTGGCCCTTACAACGGTTACAATACGCCGTCACTTTTAAAGTTTTCTTCGAGGTATACTGTCTGCCTTTTCTTTTAGATAAACGTTTGAATTTTTCTTTACATCTTTGTCTTTTTTCTTCCATACTTATGCCGCTTGTATGGAATATATTAACGAAAACCGTGGATTCCTCTCCATGGAACAATACTTTCGTCGATTACAATGTTTTTGCCAGGTTTAACAGGATCTTCAAAAGTATCAACAATTGCATCAACAGTATTTCGAAATTTGTTCAACCGATCTTCAGGTCTAGCTGTGGTGTTGTCGGAAAAATGTAAAAAAAAAAAAAAAAAAAAAAAAAAAAAAAAAAAAAAAAAAAATAGATAAATAAAATAAAAATAAATAAGTGGGCGGCATTCTCACAATATTTTGACTTTATGTCCCTGAATAATAATTTCTATTTTAGTAAATTTTCTTGTGTTTTTTTTATTTCATATACTGGGGAACACCCCATTGCATGATTGCATAACAATATTAACGAGATAAATAAGTTTTGGACGATGTTGGGGAGTCCAAATACCAGGAAAACTCCTATACCGTCCGGTGTCCCAGATGCTTATTTTTATGTTTGGAGCTGTCTGTATAAAATTGTTTCAATAAAAGTAATTCGATGTAATTTTTTTCCGAAACCGGGACAATTGTTATATAAATATGTCGCAAAAAATTAACCTGCACACATTCTTATGGTTGATATTATTTTTTGAACTCTGTCCCTGTTTTTTTTTTTTTTTTTTTTTTATCCTTACCGACCCTCTTGCTAAACTTATACAGAAAATCACTTCAGATGCAGTCACAGAATTTTTTTCAAGTTTTTTTCTCATGCAGAAGTATGCTAGAGAAAGAATGTCTAAAATTCTTTGACAGGAAATTTACTGCAGAATTTAAATCAGCATTTCAATATCAAATTCAAGATAGTGGCTTTATTGGTCGTCTTACCGTCCACAAGGTTTATTCCTGCACTTTTCGAGGTAAATTAATTTTTTTTTTAATTTAATCCAATATAAACAACTGTTTCTAAAAAATCAATGAACATTGTGGCTACCACTTAGTCTTAACATGATTTGCCTAAAATAGGTGGTAATTTTCCTTACCGTTCCATCCTTACCGTCACTTTTTTTCCCATTTCGTCCCTTCTTTAACATTCCTTTAAGACAATGTTATACCAAAGTATTGTACTAAAAACTAGACTATTATTATTTCTTATTTGAATGTCCTTTGGGTACTATACAAATTCATTTTAAGTAAAAATTTAGAAGAAAATTAAAAGTTTTAGGGGTAAAACGGTAAGGAAAATTAAACTCGCAAGTTTAACATAAATTTCAGTTAAACAAAAAAATTTTCGCTGCTGACCATTTTTCTTTATTTTGAATCATTAAGGCATTCGTCTATCAGATTAAAATGTTATCTTAGCAAGTTCATAGCTGCCAGCTTGTACGGATTTCTGCTACCACTAAAATTTAATAGAAAATTCTACTTAATTCAATCGCAGAATTGCAGTGAATGTTGATGATGAAACAAAGCAGAAATTTCTGTTAAATTTTAGTGGTAGGAAAAATCCGTACAAGTTGGCAGCTATGCAAGTTTAACACGTTCACGCCGGCGCCTATATTTATGTTTTTCGCTGTGAGGCGGCGCACTAATTCATGTTTTGCTTCATCTGGCGACGCGGTACTTTCGCTTATTCAGACACTGTATGTAAAGACACGCCCCCCTCTCGTATTTATTAAATTGAACTCGAATATAACAAGCAAAGTTGATTGTGAATGTCTGAAAGTTCATAAGGAGTAAGCAAATTACTTAGAGACATGGTTTTATTGACTGCATATGTACGAATTTAATATAAAATGTCTTAAAATCTAAAGAAATATGGACAACATGATAAATGCATTTTCTGTAAGGTAAATGCATTTTCTGTAAGGCCACGCCCTTAGTCAATGATATCTTTTGAATGCAAACGAGAATTCTCGTTTCCCGTAGTGAATGTATAAGGTTTATAATATTGAATTGTTTTTAGTACTGAATTTTTGAATATTCAAGTGTGACCCATCTGTAGTGCACGCCTTCTATTTAACAGTGGAGTGTGACCCACTGGTGATGCACGCCACCCAATGAGACTGTCAAGCATAATCCACCAGAGATGCACACCGCCCGATGGGGCAGTTATGCGTGACCCACCGGTGATGCCTGCCGGCGTGAACGTGTTAAGAAATTTTGGAACAACTCACCGTATTAAAAATTCTTTGAGATTTTACATTTCCAGTTTCACTTACATACAAAGTGATGAGTTGTATACAAATATACTTCAGCTCAAGAAATCATAATAACTATCATGAAAAAAGAAGAAATGACATCATAGCAAGGATGTCGATAGGATTATCGAACGACAGTTTCTTTCATTAGTTGGATGTCATTATGTGATCGATGTTCGACCAATCGTACGTATTTTCGATAATTTTTCTAAGATTTTGGCCACTGCAATTTTGTCAGAACGGTAAATTTATGCAAAAGTAGTAAATGAGTTAAATGCTAAGACGTCGACCAAGGATCAAATGTGCCCTTCAGAGCTGTTTTTTCTATGTGATGGTTTTGTTTTAAGAAAATGCAAACAGAATGTTTACTGTGTATGCAAAGTATAAAAGAATTAATGGAGCTGCTTGTAAGAAATGATTTAAAGCAATTTTTTGATCTTTTATTTATAGAGCAGGAGCCGGCAGCACAGACAACCACCTCATCGAGTTTGAGGATGAAATTCCAGAATTAGTTAAAACTCGATTCCCATATTAAAACGCAATCGACCTGCCAAATCATATCTTGGTGGAAAACACCTAAAAACCAGATTTTAGCGGCCGACTTGTAAAGTTTACCATTGCGTTTTTCTGCACCCTAAGGTATGAAAACAAGGCGGGCTGGGAGCAAGAAAACACAATGGTAAACCTACGTGTCAACCGGTAAAATCGGGTTTTTAGGTGTTTTCCACCAAGATATGACTTGACAGACCGATGGCGTTTTAAAATGGGAATCGAGTTTTAGCTAATTCTGTAATTTCTGCCTCCAAATCGATGAGGTGGTTGTCTCATGGTTCGTACGCCTCCTTGAATTTTGGAAATCAGAATTTTTTTTTGGCACCAGTGTTATCTTATAGAAAATCTCTTCTTAAAAGAAGGCGAAATTTTGCACGTTTAACCTAGATTTCTTTCTCTATAAAAAAATACTGATAACATTCCTCGAGAAATAACGGTATCCTTACGAACCATGTGTCTGTGCTTCCGGATCGCGGTCTATAATCAAAGTTAGTATAACAAACGGGCTAATAAACATAATTAATATTTTTTTAACTCAGAGAATAAATTATTTATCACCTTTTAATTAATATTCAACACATTGGAAAATGGCAATTCGATGGCAAATACCGTAACAAAAGGATTCACGTTTATTTTCACTCGTACAAAGGGTCTGCTAGAAAAAAGACAAAGATGCAAAGAATAATACAAATATTTATCTAAAAGAAAAGGCAGACAGTATACCTCGAAGAAAACTTAAAAAAGTAACCGCGTATTGCATCCTTTGTAAGGGACAGCCACCACTCTGTTAAGAATGCTTTAAAAATTGCATCGAAATAAATAAACAAATATAATATTAACACATTGCCGACTGCCAGTTTTTATCAAATCTGAATTTTAAAAGTGTAGAAACTCCTCCCTGTTCTGAAAGGATTTTTGTAAATTGGTGTTCTAGATTTGTTTCCCAAGTTTATGCATCGGTAAATATCTTTCAATGTACGAATTTAATATAAAATGTCTTACAATCTAAAGAAATATGAAAAACATGATGTAAATGTATTTTCTGTTAGGTACAAACCAAATCCTTCAATGGAAAAGTTGAGTGTGACCCACCGGTGATGCACGCCGACTGTTGCGACAGTCAGCCGTGACCCACCGGTGATGCTCGCCGCATCACCAGCAAAAGTGTAGAAGCTCCTCCCTGTTCTGAAAGGCTTTTGTAAATTGGTGTTCTAGATTGGTTTCCCATGTTTATGCATCGGCAAATATCTTTGAATGTACGAATTTAATATAAAATGTCTTACAATCTAAAGAAATATGACCAACATGATATAAATGTATTTTCTGTAAGGTAGAAACCACGCCTTCAATGGAAAAGTTGAGTGTGACCCACCGGTGATGCACGCCGCCTGATGCGACAGTCAGCCGTGACCCACCGGTGATGCACGCCGCCTGATGGCACAGTCGAGCGTGACCCACCGGTGATGCACGCCGGTGTGAACGTGTTAATTTCACCAGATTTTTATTCCCGAAAGTTAAAAGATCGTGCGAATGCCTCAAGTATCAATAGAAAACGATCACGTTTCATCGCAATTTTTATGCGCACGTCAGCGTACATGTCTCTGTTAGACCAGTACAGGCGACTATTTTTTAATTCTACCTCGCAGCACTTTCTCAAAACAAAATTCTTTTAGATACAGTTTGGCAACATTTGCAAGAAAAATATACCACAAAAATTATTTTTTTAAAATAGTGGTACGAATAGAACAGAATAATAGTCGCTTGTGGCAGCCCTGTCAATATAATCTAATTCCTGAGAATTGCGCTCTTTCTTTCTGTAGATCGTTCTTTCCATTATCAATGTTAGTCTAAATGTGTATTATATGTAGAGGTTGAGCTGTATTAAGTGTAGTCAATAAAATCAAGTCTCTAAGTAATTTGCTTACTCCTGAAGAACTTTCAGACATACACAATCAACTCTGCTTGTTGAATGTTGAATTTGAGTTCAATTCAATAAATATGAGAGGGCGAGTCATTACATTCAGTGTCTGAATTAGCAACAGTACCACGCCGCCAGATGAAGCGAAACATGAATTCGATCGCCGTCTCACAGCGAAAAAGTTGAATATAGTCACCGCCGTGAACGTGTTAATGTGATGAACTTAAGAAATTGGTTTGTAAACTAGTATTTTTTTATCTAAATTTGAAAAACCTAGAAACATTTTAAATCAATATCCAATACAAATGTAGTTAAACGGCATTTTGATGCGTTATTGTAATTTTGTACACTGTTTTTTTTTATATAGTCCGCTGTCAATTAACCCCTTAACTGCTTCATTTTTTTTTTTTTTTTTACACCATAAATTGAAAATAGGTGCATAACTTCACTTTTTCTGTACTAAAATATTTGCCTTATACAATCGAAAAATATCTGGCAATTAATGAAGGGAAATTTACAATTATAAATTAGTGGTATCAAAAAGGTCTTAGTAATGTCTTCGTTGCCCGAACGCAGTTCTGTCAAAACAGTTAAGTGGTTAAGTGAAAAATATTGTTTGAAAAATATGTAAAGCACAGTTTTAGCAGCGTAAAGCTGCTTTTGAAAGCTTTTTTTTTCTTCTTTTTTCTTAATAGAGTAATAGTATTTTTTTATTAGTTTGTTACAGTATAACAGTATATAATTTTTTTAAATTCAGTACAGAAGTAAATAAGTGAAATAAAAGTAAATTTAGAGAAGTCATATGAACTCAAGTTCACTTACATTATAAAATATAGTTCAAACTATAATTCTTGAACGTTCATATTCACATTGATTAATATATAAATATACGATATTACAATTCTAATAAAATATTACTTAAAAGGTGCTAAAATACATGAAAAGTTTTCTACAACATAAAAAACATCAAAGATGTTAAAACCCCAAGCGCTTTCAACTGCATTATAACAGTCGTCTTCAGCAAGGAATTTCCACGAACTTTCACTCCTCTGATTTTCCTCCTGAAGACGACTGTTATAATGCAGTTGAAGACGCTTGGGGTTTTAACATCTTTGACGATTTTTATGTTGTAGAAACCTTTTCATGTATTTTAGCACCTTTCAAGTAATATTTTATCGGAATTGTAATATCGTATATTTATAGTTCACTTACATATGACAGAAAATTCTAGGGCGTCCTGGTATTAAAACGAAACCTTTCACACAAATTACGAATTCTCAATATCGGAGCATCAGTTCAACAATTGTTCTTCCACATATATAAAAATGGTATAAGTGAATTGTATTTTCTCTTTCTAGAAAGTGGTTTACGAAGTTATTGCTGATACAAAAGTCAATTAGACTTTTATCCTGTCCAATGGTTCACTATTAATAAGATAATCATCTGAAAATTGGGCGTAAAATTGTTGTCAAGTCGGAAGCCAATCAAGTACTTTTAGAATGTTTAGCACTGGCATATGTTTAGTCTATGTTTAATGCAACATGACGAGCATTGTTAGAACTCCAAAAAGATTCTATAGGGCCTATATCCCTCGAGCAGATAATCGGCCGACAGAAATCAATCCAATCCAATCCAATCCAAAAATAGTCTGCATTGTAATTCATTCAAGTAACTCATTTTATGAAAATCAGTCTACTTCGAATCGAAATACATTTGGCAAAGCTGCTAAGTTTTATGCTTAACTTTTACCAATATTTATTAAGAGAGAAATCGGTCTTAATCATCGAATACATAGCATTAAATTAGCTACATTTTTCGAATTAAAAATAATGGTAAAAAAATAGCGTAAAAGTTAGCATCTATGTATTTAGTAAACATCAAAATGGCCGTTCTAGTATTAATCAACCTTGGTGTTTATAATAGTCTGCATCAATTTTATTAGGGTCATAAAGCTGTATGATTGATTGTATGTGTATGTATATATTTATCTTTTGAGTAAAATGTTTTCTAGGTTTTAACTACTAGATTAGAGAATCATTTTTCTTAAAATCCCCTAACAGCGACGAAATTCATATACGTTTATAAAATACACAATACTATTATAAGAAGAAAGGTTTATCTTATCGTGTATAGTAATTTTACAGGGACACGTAATCACTTTTAATATAGTATGATCGTCAGTTACGCATCAAAATGAGACATGTTGCCGACAATGTGATTAAAAACGAATGTGGACAGCAGGATATTTTCGGCAAAAAATGCCCTTACCACGAAAACACTCTAACTTAATTACGACAATTGGCCTGTAATATGCATATAACATAGTAATACATTAAGTAACAATAATTTAATTTTGTCAGCTGGCGTCCTATCAGTGTAACAAGATAATGAAAAATTACTTAATCGTTCCAACACTTGTGTAAAAAGTATATATTAATGTAATATGCTAGTGCAATATGAATATGAATAGTGGAGTCGGTTTTAGTTTGTATTAACCCCTTGAGGGGTGGTTGGATTTATTTTATCCCAACTACTATTAATGAAGATTTGCACCAGAAAAATTTTATTAAATTTTACTTTTCTAACTTTGGTGGAAAAAAAAAGAAAGGATGTAAAATTGCTTTTCCTCATTTTGCAATAAATCTTTTTGCAGATTCCGGTGTGAATTTGACATTACAGAAATGCAATTACTTGCCCTTCAAAGAGTTAAAACTCGCTTATTGGAAAAATAGACGAGAAATACATGAAATCTGAATTTATTAGCATAGAGAAAACTTTGTAAAACAGGAATAGATTAATTAAAAAAGGTTTAACGCGTTTACGCCGGCGCGGTGGGTCACACTCGACAGTCTTTGAGCTGCCAACTCTCCGGCTTTTTGGATACCAGTATTTTAATATAGAAAATGATGTTTTATTTAATTAGAACAATTGGGCGATTTAAAAGAAAAACATTTTTTTTCTAAAATAACAGTGGTGTGCAAAAAGTCGGAGACTTGATAACTCTGAGCCAATCGAGTGTGACCCACCGCGCCGGCGCACCGTGGATCAAAGTATAGGCGATGTCGAACATAGGATTATCACGATAGTATAAGCTTGTATATATGATGTTTTTTGTTATACTTAGGTTTAAATGAGTAAAATAAATTATACTGAAAATATCTGCATGGTTTTCACGAACAATTTCACGCAAGATGCTGGGTAACTAAAATAAACTGAAAAAAAAAAAAGCTTGTGGGGCGATAATTTTAGTATCTATGCAGTTATTACATATATCCAAATGACATTTGTGGAATATTTAAAGCATTTGTTTAATTTTTAATTGGCAACATATGTGATATTTACATAACTCTAAGGGGACAGTGGAGCTTAAAATCCTTAAAAATATTTTTTTTTTTTTTTTTTTTTTTTTTTTGTAAATTTCAACTTAAATATTATTCAAGGGTACATTATATACATTATAGCATGCATTTATCACAAAAAAGTTAAAAAAAAATTATTTTTGAGAAAAAAATGGAATTTTACAATATTATATATTTCAATTTAAAAGTAAAAAAAAAAAAAAAAAAAAAAAAAAAAAAAAAAATCAAAATTTCAAATTTTTTTTCGAAAAAATTTAAAAATGTTTCAAATTTTTTTTTAATTTTTAAATTCAAATATATAAAATTCGATGCTCTATTTTATTTCTATATATAAACCAAACTTTTATAAAAAATATGGGGGATTTTCATTGATATGGAACGCGCAGGAGGCACTTCGAAGATTTCTAAGACGACGTGTAAAATTCCATTTTTTTTCTCAAAAATAATTTTTTTTTAATTTTTTTTGTGATAAATGCATGCCATAATGCATATAATGTACCCTTGAATAATATTTAAGATGAAAATTACAAAAAAAAAAAAAAAAAAAAAAAAAAAAATTGAAAAAATTTGAAATTTTGAAAATTTTTCGAAAAAATTTCAAAATTTTTCAATTTTTTTTTACTTTAAATTCAAATAATGTAAAATTCGATGCTCTATTTTATTTCTATATATAAACCAAACTTTTATAAAAAATATTGGGGATTTTCATTGATATGGAAGATGCATGGGGCATTTCGAAGATTTCTAACACGACGCTTGAAATTCTATTTTTTTTATCAAAAATATTTTTTTTTTTTTTGTGATAAATGCATGCCATAATGTATATAATGTACCCTTGAATAATATTTAAGTTGAAATTTACAAAAAAAAAAAAAAAAATTAAGGATTTTAAACTCCGCCGTCCCCAAATCGTTCTACAAAACTGCAACATTTTAGAAATCATTTCAGTGCATATTTGTTATTGTTGGGTTTGATTTTTTAAAAATAATACTGTAGTAATATTAACTTTAGCATATTTCTTTGTCTTTTTTTATATTCTTTTGAAATATTATAACAAACAGAGATTTGTTTCTGTTTCTGAAGAATTTAAATGATGGTTTTAGTTATGAAAAATCAATGCTTAGTTTTGTAAGTGAACAGTGTGGAGTAATTGTCTCAGAAATTGATGAAGAAAATTCAAAGGAGCGTTTAGGTATGTTTTGTGTAAATGCAAAAGGTTGCTGAGTGAAATCTGAACGAAAATTAGATCGTTTCAATAATAAAAACTATTCTTGGCTTCAGTGTTCCTTTGAAATTGGTAATGAGCTTAAACCATTTGAAGTTGAAAATTCGCAGAAATCAACATCACGGAAACCTTTTTCAGACATATCCGAAATTCATAAAAGAAAACTAATTGTGTGTTTGAGACAGGATACTTCTGGAAAAGCTAAATTAAGAAGAAAAATAAAGAAACATTCAACGCGCATTAAAAAAAGAATTAGGTTCGCTAATAGATGTTGTTAAACAGGGAAGTGGTTTGACACACGATGGAAACACTGCAAGGACATTTTTTGTAGAGTTTAAAAAAGACAGCTGAGATCACTGTATTGGAAAATAACTTATTAAACGTTTTGCAATTATAATGCGAGTGATCTTCCGTGATGAAGTAATTAATGCCGAAAAATTTCGCACTGGAAACAGCTAAAAAATGTGTCTCAAAGTACGGGTGGTATTATATGCCAGCTTCTGCTTCTGTACATAAATTACTAATTCATGGGAAGGATGTAATTATAAATTTTGCTGTTTTAGTTTAAAAATTATCGGAAGAAGCTATAGAAGCTCAAAATAAATCGTTTCGAAGGTAACGGGAGTCCCATACGCGAAAAATAAGTCAAAGAGTATGTAACGAAGACTTTTTTGCACCATTTGATAATAACGTCTGACCCTTAGATTTCCAGTATTAGACAAAAAGAAAAAACCTTTTAAAGGAACAGAAAGTTTCCAGAAGCATTGAAATTTTTACTTTAAAATATAACAATTTATCACTGACATAGCAGCTCATCCATTTATTAGAGTACATTTAACCCTCTGAGAGTCTCATCTTTTCAGCATTTTAATGTAAACGTTTATGAGAAGAGAGATACGAGTATATTAAATTTAATTTCAATAGTTTAATGTTAAATTAGTCTTTTATATCATTTCATCCTAGAAATTTCTTGCAGCATAATCTTCTTTAAAAATATTTTTGTCAACAGCCAATTTAACATGTTTTCTGGAAACGGAAAATTATATGATAGCCGCTTCAAGTCCATTTATCTCGAAAACGCGCAGATTTACGCAAAAAACCACTATACCACGTTAAAATATAGGCTTTCAGGAATACCAACATGAGTTCGAAATTTCAAACAACTTTAAACAATTTAAGTTACGTGACTTTGAAATTTATGATACCGTTAATTCTATATGTGTTGTTAATAATGTATAATGATACATAAAATGCAATCGAAATGTAGTCAGCGGTGGTTTAAAATGTGTTTTAAGAAATTAATAATGATATTTTAAATGAGTAATTAGTAGAGGTTACCTAGGTTCCATTTCTGGGCACATTTAAAAGTCACTAAAATTCGCAGAAAAATTCCTCTGCTGAAAGGTGTGTATTCTGAGCTATACAAATACGATATATTTTTGTATAATTTAACAAATAAACATATATTAGTATTTAATAGATATCCTTTTAAAATATTTCATTGCAAAAAATTAGCTATTTAATGATTTTTTTTGGCTCTATGTTCGCATTTTCTTAACCCTTTGAGGGGCGGTGGGATAAAATATATCCCACCTAATTTAAACAAAATTCCCACCAGAAAATTTTAACTAAATTTTATATTTTTAACTTTGGAGGAGAATCGTTGAAAAATCGCTTTTCCTTATTTAAAAGTAAAATTTTTCGATTATTCCGGTGAGAATTCAATATTTAGAGACATTCTTGCTTGTCCCTCAAAGGGTTAAGGATTGATCCACTGTGCGGCGTGAACTTGTCAAGATAGTTTTATTGGGTCGTTCGGAAAGCCGTGTCCGTTTGGAAAAATCAATTCGTACCGGAAAATTCTATCATTTAATTATTAGACATTAATTCCGATATCTAATGTCTAATAATTACCGGACAGAATTTTCCGGTACGAACTGTTTTTCCCAAATGGACACGACTTTCCGAACGACTCAATACCTAAAAAATAACCTCGTATTCATATAACCATTTATGCCCTGACGGTACTTTAAAGTACCGTTAAAATAACTTGTTATAAAATTCATTTAATACATCGATTATAAATAATTACAATTTAGAATGAGTTATAGATACTTTAGTTTATCTTGTTCCAACAGCATTATTGGTTGCACAAAACGAAAATATTTTTTAAAGGATGATTTCTTTTTCATTTGCATCTTTTCAGCTTTCTTAACGTTGAAAGATTGAGAAGGAAAAGTTTTCGTTCGGAAATATTTCTATACTTCTCTTGTAAGAGTATTTGATACAAATATATTATACTAGCAAACAACGCGGCTTTGCTCGCGTAATAGTTGAAATATGCCAAGTAATATTTGCATGACTATTTTTTATTAGAAGAAAACTTTTTGGAATAATTCAAAAATTACAAATTAAGCCGCAGTTTGACTAAACTTCATTATTAAAGTGCAAGTTATTAAGTGCAGAAATGAGATTTTAATTAATAAGAAGAACTAAAACTGGTTCGAAATAAATGATAATTTAGAAAGTATTTTGAGACTTTTATGCTTATTTCATACGCTCATTTCAGTATTCATTTGAAGTTTTGAATTTTTTAGAATCCATCCTAACACATTTACATCTTAAGATTAACCTCATATCAAATACTAAGCTTTTTGTCTAAGTGGCACCAACATAAAATGCCGAAACAGAGTTGAAATAGAATGTCTCTAAAAATGTTGAAACAGAGACTGACACCATTACTTTGCCAAGATTAACCTTGGAATCAGTTAGTATTTCCTAATATTCTATAGAAAACGGAATTTGAATGTTTTTAAAGGCTTTCTTGTTGTTCCTGCCATCCAGGTGGTAGTGACACGGGCATAAAATATAGTCCATATAGGATCATGGATTGTCACTCTTGATTCGCAAGCTATAACTTCTGTAATCGGTTTACTATTTCCTGAGATTCCATAGAAATCGTAATTTAGGACTCTTTTAGAATGCTTTTCGCTCCTTCCCTTCGCTTCATCCCTTTTTAATTTCGAATTTATTTTCGACAGTTCTTAGAGGACATTTATATTTTATAAGTAACTATCGTGCTATATTTAAAGTTTCTAGCCTCTTCAGTACCGCAGAAATCGCAACTTTGGAAGTTTTTTTGTTCCTGCAACCCTCTAGGGGTTGTAACCATCATGTTTGAAATCGGTTTCGTATTTCATACGACTGCATAAAAATCGCAATTTAAAACGCTTATAGAACGCTTTTAGCTCACTTCATCCTTTTAAATTTGGAATTTTCTTTCGACAATTCATAGAAATTATTTGCATCTTTGAAGTAATTACCATTTCAAATTTAAATGTTAGACCAACCCTCAGTAACACAAAAAACGCAATTTCGAACATTTTTTGCTCCTGTAACCCCCAGGTGGTAGTGACAACAACGTAAAATATAGGCTATGTTGGAGCAGGGTCTCTCACCATCAATTTGAAACCATTACTTCTGAAATCGGTTTATCAAAGATTGCGTACAAATCGCCATTTAGAACGTTTTTAGAACGTTTTTTGATGAATTTTCACCCCTTTTAAATTTCGAATTTTTTAAGAAATGTTCATAGAAATAATTTATATCTATCAGTAACTACCATGCCAAATTCTATGTATCTGGGCCCATCAGTAACACAAAAATCGCATTTTCGAACGTTTTTTTTGCTCCTGCACCCGCTTTATTGGTAGTGGCACCGATATAAAATGTACACTATGATGGAGGAAGGGTTGTCGCCATCAGTTTGACACCATTATTTTTGAAATTGGTTTGGTGCTTCTTGAGATTGCGTAAAAATTGCCATTTAGAACGTTTTTTAGAACGCTTTTTGCGCATTTTCGCTCATTTTAAATTTCGATTTTTTAAGACATGTTCTTAGAGATAATTTATATTTAATAACTACCATGCCACATTTCATGTTTCTAGGCCCTTCAGTAACACAAAAATCGCATTTTTAGAATGTTTTTTGCTCCTGCACCCCCTTTTGACCAGTCGTACGGACATAAGATAGAGCCTATGTTCTAAGTTGGACTAACACCATCATTTTGATACCCTTACTTTTGGAATCGGTTTGGTAGTTCCAGAGCTTACCTCCTACAAATAAACAATTTTTACCTCTTCATAATGTTAGTATAGATATAGATAGATATAGATTTGTACATTTCCTAATTCAATAAAATACTACAGAAAAGATTTTAAAGAAAAGATTTGAGTGTAATGATAAATACAGAACAAAATCCCTATAAATTCAAATATAATTAATTAATTTTAATTGGCAAAATCCTTCTAACATTTATTAAATGATTGTCAAAATCTTCTAATGTAGTTTCAAAAATTCACGAAAAATGATTTAGAAGAGGAAATTTTCCCGAATTCATAATTTAAGACATAAAGGTTTAAGATACCTGACTGCGTTCTGAGCAGCCCTTATTAAAACAAAATGTAAAATATTGAATAAATTAAAAATTATGTAATTAACCCTCCGTCTACCAGACGGGTCCATTGGACCCGACAGGTACATACAAAATATTCATTCATACCAGAAATTTCTTTAAAATAAACTAAGTATATAAACCAGACAAAAATAAGGTAAATAAATAAGTTAAATAGTTTTAAATAAAAATTCTGGTGTAGAACGTTTTATTAAAACTTGAATAAAATTCCCGGTAGATCTAGGGTTAAAACAAGTGCACTTTGATAAAATTTACATACATTAAAATTACACACATGAAACAATATGAAACACATAAGTCTCTTGTGTGTTTCATATCATCCTGAAGGCGTTCACAGATGTGAAATGAAACGTTGATGTTTTATTGTACTTTTAATGTATGTACCTTTCAGCAAAGTGTATTTGTTTTAAATATATAATTTTTAATATAATTCAGGTTACAATCGTCCAATTTTTAAATTGAATAAATTGTTTTTTGTTCACTTGTAATGCAGAATGTTCCAAAAACACAAAGTCCTAACAATATCTTCATAACATTTACAAAAATTATTGTTTTTTGCTAATTCTTTACCAAAATTTCATCCTTACGCTAGACAGCGTGCACTCAATATATCTAAATATTTTTCAATTTCCTTTTTGCTACTTACTACTATTACATTTACCTGTGCACTGAACTAGGAGTTTTATAATATCTTCAAAATTAACTAAAATGTTTCAAAATATGTCAAAAAAATGTTTTTTAATAACAAAATACCATTTTTTCAAAAACAAATTCGAGTACCTATAAAATAATTATTTTATCACATAGAGCTTATACCAGGGATGAGATTTCCGCGTTTTTGAACACCAATACTTTGTTAGAAAAAATGATATTTCATTTAATCGGAACACTCTTGCGATTGAACAGAACAACATTTTCTCTAAGAATATACCGGTGTGCAAAAACGTGGAAATCTCATCCCTAGCTTATACTGTAGTTCAGAAAATATTGAGTAATTAATATGGAAAGCATTCTGAGAAAATGTAACTGAAATATGTTTAAAACATTTTATGTAATGAAGTTTATCGAGCGTAAAAATAATCGGAGAATTGATTTTCTCGAAATCGCATTTAGAGATTTCTTTTATACCTTTCGGATACGTACAAAATTAAGTTTTATTTGTGTTTTCATGTAAAACATGTAAGAAAATGATGCATAGAAACATTGTTAACATTTCTTCTGACCTTCCTACACCCACTTCTGGTGTTTGTCTCATTACTTGCATTGTTCCTGTTACTATCATTGTCCCTGTTTGTTTAAGCCTCTCGCTGCGCAACACGAGATTTCATCGGGGATGCATTTTTTCGTCTAATTAACCCTCCTTGATTATTCCTACCAGTTATTTTTTTACTGTAAATTTTGCATTATTTAATCCAGTGTTGCCAGTGGGCTACTTTTTTTTAAATTCAGATTTCTTGATTGACACAACTTTTCTCAAATTGCAAAAGTCTTCTTATTTTCGCCTTAATTAATATGCCAGTAAGCAAGGCGAATTTTACTATTTCAAAAAAGTGGTGCCAATGAAGAAATCTGAATCTTTAAAAAAAGAGCCCACTGGCAGCACCGATTTAATCGGAGCATTTTGCCATTTAAATTATACAAAATTTTTTGTTTTGAAATACCGGTGACAGAAAAATAAAAATTTTTAAAAGACGCTCGTCGCGAAGCTATTTTGATAAAACAATTACGCAGCGGGAGGGTTAATTGTTCATAATCCCTCTTCTGTTAAGTATACAATAAAATTAGATTTATAATCGTAGAAGATTTCTCTTTTAAATAAAACAATAAAAAAATGAAAACTTTCACGAAAACAGACTTTTTATGTGGCCCTGCCTTTAACTATTTATCTACTGCAATTACAGAATAAACATAAAAAAATACTCACCCGTTAGAAATTTAATTCCTTAGAATTAACAAATTAAAGTGGTAGTTTAAAGTACCGTCAGTACACTATAATATCGTAACAGAAAGCCCACAAGGCATTTCAAATGTCACCAGAATTGTGGTAAAATATTTTTGATATAACAGGTATGTGAACTATAACTTTTTTTCATATTTATTAATAATTTCTTTTAGCAAATTCCAGTGCGAATCATTTATTTCAACACTTTAGCATTGAAGATGCTTTTCCCCTGAAAGAGTTAAAAAAAACTTTTTTTTAGATTTCGATCTTGTTAGAAGTCTTTTAGTTATGCGACATCTATATTCCAGGGACAACATGTTTTCCCGCACATCTACATATGCAATATATGAATTTACATATGCCATATCTAGCATAGCAAAGAAGAGCCGGTGACACAAATTTTTCGATATCCTATAAAAAATAATAATGAAACAGAAAAGAAATACTAGAAAAATTATTACTACACAACATTTTAGTAATTACATTTTAAAGCAGATAAAAACGGTGGATAACTACGCAGACGAAAATTAACAAGAAGTTTTTCTCCAACATTCAATGTACTGACACAAAAATACCACCGAGTAACATAGCTGCCAGCTTGTACGGATCTTTGCTACCACTAAAATTTAATAGAAAAATTTGCCTAATTCGATCGCCGTACTCCAGTGAATTTTGATAATTAAACAAACCAGAAACTTCTGTTAAGTTTTAGTGGTAGCAAAAATCCGTACAAGTTGGCAGCTATGGAGTAATTCAACTGTTAAATCAAATACTAACACGGTTCACCTAAAATAGCTAGTCAAATTCTATTCTATGATCATACATACTGAACAGATAAAAAAAATCGAACACTTATCTTATATCCTTTACTTCGTTTGCAGCAATAAAAAGAGGAGCGTGACAATCTGTACAAAATGTCGGCACAAAACACATCGACTGTTTCAATGATAGCCTCCTTCCTCGCTAAAATAAACTTATAACTACTGCTGCCATGTATCCAGATAAAGTGAAGTTAAGAGGGTGTTTTTGCAAAGTACAATTAGAATATAAAAAATTCACTATGGGATGAAGGCTTATAGTGATTGATACATATAAGTACCGTAAATAGATAAAGGGTTAAAAGGCGGCAAGCTTAATGAAACCATGCATGCTTCAAATCAATAAAATGTCATTGGGTTATTTTGAATTCTTTAGATTTTTGTACATTTGCTAAATTAGCAAGGAAACTGTTATTAAAAGTTAACAACTGGAAAAAATCACGAGGAACATTTTTAAGGAAATCGAAAATTAATTTTTCAAAGTGAAAAATTAAGACGAAAAATATATTTGTTTGTACTACAAAAGGAAAATTTAGCATTACTTTCCAGCGATCAAGAAAATAGAATATCTATGTATTTTGGTAATGGCAATTTTTTATGGTAATCCATCAAGATACAATAAAAGAAAATCTTTTTTTCTTTAAAACCAATTTGCTAGATAAATATGACGAGAGAAAACAATTTTTTACTTTAGATTTTTTTATTATTATTTTAAAATTAAATAAGAAAGTAGCAGTATGATTTTAATTTAGGTGAAATTTTGAGCCTGTAACCACTATTTCCGCTTGGAGATTTTCTAATTAGTATTGTAATTGCATTAGAAACGCATCGTTTAATTGCAGAATTCGTAATACTATTCGCCCTTGGTGACCAGTTTGGTCTCCTTTAAAATTTATGTTTGGGAAAGCATGCTAAGCATTGTATCATGTTACTTTTATTCATAATTTAATTTACCTAGACTCCCTTAAATATAATTAATATACTTACTTAACCCTCTCGCTGCGTATCTCGCTGTCGAATCGTTTTATCAAAATAGCTTCAAAAATTGTGTATTTAAGAATTTTTATTGTTTTGTCACCGGTTTCTCAAAACGAAATTTTTTGCCTATTTTAATCGGGAAAATGCTCCGATTGAATAAGGCAAAATTTACAATAAAAAATAACTGGTGGGAATAATCAAGGAGGGGAAAATGTATCTCCGAGAAAATATAGGGTTCCGCAGCGAGAGGGTTAAGCTAATATTAGTTTTTGTTGCATTAAAATATCTCAATTTGTTGATTCTCTGTAAGCAAGTAAACCGTATTGGTTTGCAATGGAAGTCTATGGGAATTCGGCGAAAATATTAGAGGTATCGTCAAGTTGGCGTCACATTTAACGACTAATTTTGGTGGCTAAATTTGGCAATATATCACCAAGTTGGTAAAAAACTTCCCAAAATTTTGCAACAGAACAGAATCTCTATAGTAACCCCCCATTATAGGTATGGATATGCATTAAATGCTGTTCAATAACCAATGAGATGCGTTTCTTTCGGGCGTTGACATTAAACAATTAACAAATAATGGCGATTTCTGTTCCACGTACGATAACGCAATATATATATAGATATATATATTTTCTGCGATTAAATAAGGCGAAACATTTTATAACAAATAGTGGAGAATTAGTACGAACCCTGCTTATATTATCCCCGGGCGCAGAATTGGCGCACCGCTGCGACGCACGTCGCAGACTCTTGAGAAGGTCTGCAGACTATTTTTCCTCTGTTAAATTTGAGAAAAAAATGTTTGCTAGAAATTATTTGCCATACTATACGGTCCATGCTACATGCGATTGACGTAGCTCCAATTCCCTTTAAAATATAAATAATTCACGAAGACAACTCTGGACACGCGATCGTGAAACGCCCATTATTAAATGAGTCAATCCTCATTGGGGTGATTTCTTAAGAAATTTAAAAAAAATCGGTCATTAGTCTGAAAATTCGGACGTAAATATCACGAATTTCGACGAATGTTCGCCGAAAAAACAAATCGTTTGCAGTTAAAATAGCCAATTTCGTTAAAGGATCGCGGAAAAAAAACTAATTTCGTCAAAGGGCTACGGGAAAAATAGCAACTTTCGTCAAAAGATCGCGGAAAAAACACAAATTTTGACAAAGGATCGCGGAAAAACCTCGAATTTTATCAGGATCGCTAAAAAATCAGAATTTCGTCAAAAGATCGAGGAAAATAAGCGAATTTTCATGGAAAAAACGCGAATTTCGTCAAAGGACTGCGTAAAAATAGCAGCTTTCCTCAAAGGATGGCGGACAAACGGGAGTTCCGTCAAATGATCGGGAAAAAAAAACGTGAATTTTGACAAATGATCGCGGAAAAAGCACGAATTTTGTCAAAAGATCGCGGAAAAAGGCTAATTTCGTCGAAGGATCGCGGAAGAGACGTGAATTTCGTCGAAAGATCGCGGAAAAAAAGCTAATTTCGCGCAAAGATCGCAAAAAACACGTATATCGTCAAAAGATCGCGGAGGAAACGCGAATTTTTTTCAAAGGATTGCGGAAAAAGCGCGAATTTTGTCAAAGAATCGGTAGACAAAGCGCGAATTTCGTCAAAAGATCGCGACAGAAACGCGAACATCGTCGAAAGATAGCAAAAAACGGGAACGTTCTCGAAAGATCGCAAAAACGTGAACATCGTCAAAAGATCGCGGAAGAAACGCGAACATCGCCGAAAAATAGCGCTAAAAACACGAACATCGTCCAAAGATCGCGATTAAAAAAACGCGAACATCGTCGAAAGACCGTTATAAAAAAACGCGGATATAGTCGAAAGATCGCGATAAAAACGCGAACATTGTCGAAAGGTCTCGAAAGAACGCGAACATCGTCGAAAGATCGCGAAAATACGCGCATTTCGTCAAACGATCGAGGAAAAAAGGTGAATTCCGTCAAAGAATCGCGGAAAAATTTGCTGCAACATTAATGTTTTCACGACATTTTTTTTACAGCTGAGTGGCAGGTTAAATATTAGTCATGTTTTGAGTGAAAGCATGTTACATTTTAAATTGCAAAACTAGCTCAGATTGCTAGGTAAAGCATTGCATTAGAATGACTTATAGTATTTGCATGAATTACTCAAATTTGAATCCCTCAGAATTTCAATCTGCTCCAAAAACAGCTTTTATTGCTACAAAATTAGATTTTTGCTGCTACAAAAATGTATTTTACTGCTACAAAATTAGATTTTTGCTGCTACAAAAATGTATTTTACTGCTACAAAATTAGATTTTTGCTGCTCCAAAGTGGCTTTAATGCACTTTCATCCCTGTATTATCACATGTATATATAATTTTTGATCATATCACATTTATAAATTGGTGTTCATATGTTATTTTTACTGTTATTCTGTTTTCTAACTTAACAGCAATTTTGACATTTTTTATGAAATATTTTTCAGACAATGGTGTTAAAAATTTTGAGGACAAATGTAAATTATTTTAAAAAGTACTTTCCTTTTATATTAATCACAAACACTTGTGGGGTTTGAGTGCATTAAGGACTGAAAACAGGGCGTTTGTTAAGTTCAGCAGACTGTTTTTAAAGTTTCTACTTGTGTTTAGGTCTCGAAATGGAAAAATCCACGAACCGGGACGCTATTTCATAATATTGTCGACTATATATATATACAGAGCTGCCAAGTCTCCGGCTTTTTGGATACCAGTATTTTAATACAGAAAATGTAGTTTTACTTAATTACGACATTTGAACGATTTAAAAGAACCAGATTTTCTCTAAGATAATAGTGGTGTGCAAAAAGCCGTAGACTTGGCAACTCTGTATATATATATTTAAGTACAGTAAAGTCCCGTTTAACCGAGTTTTCGCTTTAACCGAGTTATTTTCTTCGTATGGAGTGATGGTTTCCATTATTATGAAACAGCCATTATAAATGAAGTGTTAGTTGTAGATAGATGAAAGAGCAGCCGTAAAAAGTTAGAACTCTGATTTTCTGGTCAGAATGGGGAGAAAAAATGACCATAATAAAAAAAAAAAAAAAAAAAAAGACCATTTTTTTCTCCCCATACTGACCAGAAAATCAGAGTTCTAACTTTTTAAAAAATTATGGCCATTTTTTCTCCCCATTCTGACCAGAAAATCAGATTTCTAACTTTTTACGGCTGCTCTTTCATCTACACCTAACACTTCATTTATAATGGCTGCTTCATAATAATGGAAACCATCAGTCCATCGGAAGAAAATGATCCATTCCAAAGGTATAAGTTCGATTGAAAAACATACTTAATATTTTGAGCAGACAGAAGAGGCTACATCTGCAATTTTCATGACAGTAATAGAATCATATAGCTGCTAATTTGTACGGTTTTGTTACCTCTAAAATTGAATACAAATTTTTGCCATATTTAATCGTTGACAGTTGTTAGATTTCGGCGATTAAATTAAGAAAAAATCACTGGTAAGTTTTAGAGGTAAGAAAAAAAATCTTAGAAATTGATAGCTATGCAGTAGCGTAATACTGCAGCAAAAAAACTGCAGCAAAATTGACATTTAACAAACAAAAAATTTTAAGGGCTTTTTCAAATGAACAATTTCATTCCTCGTATTTATTAAAAGTAACGGAAATGAATAAAATGTACATAGAAAAATGTTACTAGTACCATAAAAATGAATGAATTAGGTGAAAATTTATATTTCATCTCCTTAGTGAATGGCGATTTGTGTCAATCCGGCTTATATGAATTCTTTGCTTATCCGAGGTAAGCTTGGTCCATATTAATTCGGATAATCGGGACTTTACTGTGTAGCAAATTTATGTTTAACCGTAGAAAAAACAATTTAAAAAAATGCATTCATGATTCTAAATAATTAGGAAAAAAACATTATAGAGAGTATAATAAGCTATGTGTATGAAACTCTAATAATGTTTTTTAATAATTCCACGAACCGGAACAATAATTGTCACAATTTCACAAACCGGAACATCGTTCCGGTTTGCTCTGGTTCCTTTCGAGCCCTGCTTGCGTTGCAGACTGCAGAAAAAATTCTGCTGCTGGGATTTTATCTACATATGTTATCATACTCCATTTTTAGATGCATTCGTAATTATATAAATGCGCCCCTTTGTCCGCATATAACAACACAAAAACTACCCAATCGAATGGTTTGAAATTTAATATACAGGGTATCCCAAAAGTCCCTGACACATTTTAAATTTCAAAATAAAATAAAGTAATGGTCGTACAGGAGTGCGGTTTGGACTGAAACGACCCTAGGATGAAGAGTCTTCTTCAAGCGAATTAAAATAATTAGTTCCAATCTTAGATCGTAGATGGCGCTAGTTGTCTGTGTGTTTAGTTTCAAACATGCATTTTTTTTTTCTTCAGATTTTCAGTTTAGTTTTGACGAAGTGACGCAGAAATGACGACCCCCAGCCAAAAAGCTGAATTCGTAGGTTGATACTTCGGAACCAAATCGAATCTAACCTAAAAATCAGAAAAAAAAACTCATGTTTGAACCCAAACATAAGGACAAGTGGCGCCATCTATAATAAAAGTTTAGAAGTGTTTTTTTCTCTTCGTTTGAAGAGAACTTTCATCTTGAAAAATAATTTATTCCAAATCGCAAAATTCCTGCACGACAATTACTTGATTTCATATTGAACATTAAAATGTGTCATGGATTTTTAGACACCCTCTATATAATCGCTGGGGAATTTTGTCGAATCATTTCAAATTTTATGAAAATCGAATGAAGACTTAAAAAGATATTAATACATAAGTGCAAACCTCCAAGTAGTCCGCCGTAATACGCGTATTAATAATGGAGTTATGAATAAAGAGGAGGAGACATATAGTGTACTGTCTACCAGTTGCGAGTGAAGTAACTGAGGTGGTTGTCACAAGATGGTGGCTGCTCTTTTAAAATCGGAACTACAGTTTCTGAATACCTGCGGAGCAAACTTCACACCAGCAAAATTGAATAGGAAATTTTGTCTTATTTAACCGTCTTATTCATGGAAATATCTTCTCACAAATATGATAAAAATTCCCATTAATTTTTACTGGTGTCAGTTTGCCTTGTAAAACAATCAGTTTATTTCACCAGTTGTCACACTATGGCGGAAACGCAGGGACTGACGACCGCAAAAGTAAACTTCTACCAGTAAAAATGAAAATCTGTTTCTCTATTACTTATGAGTGAAGTTTTGCTTTATTAAAGGCCATATAAAACGGAGAAATTTTCTATATAAATTTACTGGTGGAAGTTTCCACTGGATGTAATCAGCCATCGTGAAAGCGGCTACAGTTGAAGCTTCACCATTTTAACCCTTCATTGCATAGTGATGTAAATTTCATCACCTTTTTATTTAATTTTTAATACATAAATTAAGTTCTTATAACCACTATATTTATATAGATATATTAATCCTCTAAAAGTTGCAAAAATATGCTACTAAATAAACTTAAAAATCTGTCTTAAGATTTCTGGTGTCTAATCCTTAATATAAAAATAAAAAACACAATTCTAAAAGAATAATTCATGCAATTAAGGGTTAAGGATATGTCAATTCCTTTTTATTAACTCCTTAAAGCTCGAATTACATTACGGTTTAAAAATTCAAATTGCTTATTGGCACCTCTTTTATGAAAAAGGAATATTCACCTTATTTAATGACAGGTAAAACGATACTAAAATATAGACAATTTCACTATTTTATAAAACTGGTGGGAATCAAACAATTTGAGTAAAAGACACAGCCCGTGAATATGACGGGAGCGAGTATTAAGGGGTTAATAGTTCGATGAGATTAATTTGACCCCGGTTAACCATGTTACAAAGCAGAAGAGTTTTTTTTAATTAATCCTTCAACTACATTTCAACAGTGAAATTACGTTTGAAAATATTCACCGATGCTGGGTTCATTTGCGTCTCATGTTACGCCGCAAGACTGTGCGCTCATGATGACTTCTCCATCTAATAGCTGAGGTAGCAGACTTACCGACTTATGTGAGTGAGAGATGCCAAACTGGGCATCGTCTTCGTGGTTTAAATGTTAGAGCACTGGAGCGTTATTCCAGGGTTCCGGGTTCGATTCCTGGCTTGGACATTTTTCACTCTGTTGGTTTACGCTAAGTTAGCAAAGTGATAATTCACGTCTTGACTATGCAGAAGATTTATTTGAGGATTATTTAATTTCAAAATTTTACATGGAATTTATTTCATTGTATTTCTTAAAAAATTATTTCTGGTTCGAAACGTGTTAAACCTGGGCCAAATTAACTCATATTACGGAAGATTAGTAAGATCTTGTCACTTATGTTAATAAAACTTTTCTTCATTCTATTAAATTCTATCATACGTAATTAATTCAATGATATCTCATGAAAGGTAATGATTCTAGGTTGCCATGGTGATTACGTCTTATTTAAGATGGAGGCATATTATTTCCGTATTAATGAATTCAATATATATAATTGTAATAAATCTTGTATTGATGCATTTTTGTGTAAGAGCGCAACATCTACTGCACCAAGATCTGAAAATTAGGCACCTCATTGTCCATGTTTGACGTACAATTCCGAACTTTTTTCCAATTGTAGATATATAGATAATATAACATGTTGTCGATTATATATTTATTATTTAATTTTAAGTATATTTTTCTACTAATTTAACTAGAAAACATAATTTGATTTTAAAAGCAATAGCAGTACCTTTCTTTACTTGTAGCTGGATTGATTACCATACAAAATACACCGGACTAAAATTTAATTATATACTAACTTATCCTTTTTTACCGCGTCATCCATTTTCTTAGAAACGAAAATAATATTAAATTTTCTTTCCGTTTGGTTAAATCAAATGTACTTTTTTCCCATTAATTTTATTAATACAGATTAACATTGATTTTTCTCAATAATATCGCTTGTGATATATTAAAACTATCTATTTTTAATCAGAGCTTTCATGCTGGCTTTGCAATTTTTTAACAACTTAAATCATTCGAATTTGCTTCGTTACTTATTTAATAAGAAAATTATAATATATATTGGAATGGATTTTATTTGTAACGTTTTCAGTTAGATACTAGATTTTCTTGAAAAATTACATGATTTATTCTAAAACTATTTTCTAGAAAATCTAATTAAATAACATTATAATAACTTTGTTTGAAATACAATATTGGAAAAATAATATTTTCAATTCATATTTATAACAAAATATACTTATAATTATTATTATTATGCACAATATATATTTAAAAATCATTTTTAATATTGAAATAATTGCAAGCATCTGAACACAGTTTAACAATTTGTTCACTGTATAATAGTGTTTTTTGAAATAAATATTGATGCTTATAAAAACATGAAAATTTACTCAAATATAAGATTTCTTAGAAATATGGTTTTTTGTAGATTCTTTATGATCTCCGAAGATCTACACTCGCTCTGTAAGATTTAACCCATTCGCGACCATGGGTGCATATATGCACCTTCAAAATGTTTATACAGAATTTGTCTTTGTACCATTAACCCCTTCGGGACGGGAGCCTTTTACGAATTTTTTAATCTTTTGTCACCGTTTTTAAAAAACAGAAATTTATGTCTTCTTGAGTCGAGAGAATGCGCTGATTAAATAAGGCAAATTTTACAGTAAAATTTTACTGGTGAGGAAAAACAAGGATTTTGAGCGCTTCATGCGGCACGTATACGTGCCGCTCGTCCCCAAGGGGTTAACAAGAAAAAGTTATATTCGCCTTATTTAATTAAAGGATTTTCGCGATTACCAATGTGAAAGTAACTTTAAAATAAAAAGTGGTGTCAACCGAATAAAATTTGTGTAAGTGACGCCGGTCTCGAAGGCATTAAGCAGTCTTTCTGATTCATTTTTTTTATTCTGGTAGATATATAATATAAATAATACACAGTAAAAAAAAAAAAAAAAAAAAAAAAGGACTGAAAAACGGAAATACTACTGGCCGGAAATACTCTAGAACCCATTACCATTTCCGTTTTTTTTTTTTTTTTTTTTTTTTTTTTTTTTTTTTTTCAGTGTACACATATATTCTAATACACTTTATTTAGCTGCACAAGACTGAATGGGACTTCTTGAATAAAAATCTAGGTACGTTTATAGCATAGAGACCTTGGCGAGGTAGAGAAAATGGTCACTGTGAGAGAAGAAAATTGGCTATGCTTTTTCTGTCAACCAGTTAACTGTTTCGTAAACACAAGCACTTTTTTTTCATTATTTATACAATTCATTTAATATAAGGAAGGCATTTGTCTATTTTTATATACAAACAGACGTATATAACAAACAATAATAATATATATATAAATAAAATGTTTATATATACAACAATTCATATAAAAACAAGCATAAAAGTTTATTAGGTTAGTTTTCATTGCTGTTTATATCTGGAAATAAATCTCATTTGCTGAAAAATAAGGCTTTTGAAAAATGCGGTGAGTTTCCTATAGTGGAAAAGTGCTAAAATTTAATTCGCCTTTAAAATGATGTGTGTACTGTGTGGGGAGATAATCCAGGGTCCGTACTGGTACCGTCATTTTTCAGGTGAAATACCAGTATTTTTTTTAATAAAAAAATAAATCTAGTTCAAATGCGACAGTTTCTCGTTATTTAAGGAGATATTTTCTGAAAGAAAATACTGTGGCGAAGAAGTTTTTGTCTCAAAATTCCAGAACCCGTACGAACCCTCGAATCATTATCCAAGCATTTACGATTAACTATTATATGCGCGATTTTTTATTTTGTTTCGAAAAAATTATATATGATTCTCTGAAAGGTTTATTACACAGGAAAAATGATGAAAAAAAAATCAGAGATACATTTTTCATATAATGCGTCAAGCTTTGCTTCTGTTGCACATCTGGAATATAAGTAAAAACTACTGTCGTGTGTTTGTTTTACGGTAAAATATTGCAAATTAGTAAATATTTTAAGAAGTATGTCTCCAAATACCTTATTTTATATAATTATTTATTTTATAAAACTTATCCTTTAACCCTTTAATTCCCATGATAGAATACGTTCCAGAAATTACGTAGTTCAGAGAATCTGACTTTACACCAGAAAGTTTTAATCGTTAAAATCGCTTTATTTAAATACGGAATATCTGTTATTAATTAATGCAGATATAGCTATTTTAATTTTCTGGTGTGAATTAGGTACATAAGAATAAAAAATCTTTTAAATTCAAAGCACTGTTCTTTTCATATATGCAAAGCTGCGCACTAAAGGGTTAATATGAAACTATTAAATTTTATTTTATTTTCCGTCAAATTAAATACATAATGAATCTCATAAACAATCAAGAATTGTATAAAAATCTAGGTCGGTGGATGGTAATAACAGTTTCCCTTTAACCACGACTATTTTTAGCCAAGTATTTTCAAATTTTTCGCGATCTTATTTTGTGATTTTCCGAGTTTTTTCGCGATTCCTGCTATTTTTCGACGGGCCGGGAAGCGGAGAGTGGATCAGCCCGTTAAAAACATTAATAATAATTAGTAAATTAGCTTTAATTTTGAAATTTCGATGTGAAATGCGCGGAGCCTTAGAATAACTGTTTTCTTTTCAACCTGCAATTCAGCAACCTGTAACTTCAAGCATATTCTAGGAAATTTAGAGGTGTCACAAAGTGATATTTTAATATAATAGTTAAAATATTTAGTTAAGTTGGTATATTTCAAGGTTTTAATGCTTTCTATGTTGAAAACAGAACCAAATCTTTGAAACTTAAATATTGATAATATGAATAGTGCGCAACTTATCTTACTAAACATACAAATATTGAACGTTAACACACATGTTTCACATAGTATCGTTTATTTGGAAGAGATGATAAATGCATAGCTCCCAACTCGTACGGATTTTTCTTACCACTAAAATGAAATAGAAAATTTGACTTATTTAAACGTTGAATTTGCTTGAATTTCGGTGAATCAATTAGCTATAGTTCCCTATAAAATTTCAGTGGTATGAAAAATCCGTACAAGTTGGCAGCTATGTAAATGTTGTGGATTCAAATAAGACTACCTGGGTCTACTTCTCACTTGGTGATAAATTAGGAATCTTTTTGTAAATAAACACCATAACTAGTAAATACCGTATTTTGCGCGGAACATTTTTGCTTTATTTAACTTTGTAGTTGTCGGAAAATTTACTCGATATGAAGCGATATAATATCTTAAAACCGTAAGAGAATGTATAAATATTAATGAAGTATATATTATGTTTTATACATACATAATTTAGAAACAACTACAGATACTAACACATATCATCGCTGTTTATCTAACTATGAATTACAATTGTTAGTGTGAACCACGACATGCAACATGCAATTACGTCTTCAAGCCCTTGAATTTGTTGATAGCTTCCAGGGTATATTCTCAAATGGTTATGTCAAATATTATGTTATGAGCAATAACTGAAAAAACTACCTATATGCTAGGTTAATTTGCATAGTTTATTATAGAATTAATCATCTGGTGTGTATATTTTAACCTTTGAAAACCGACACTATGTTATTAATATATATTAATAATTAACATGTCATTAAATAAAGCGAATTTCACTAAAAAATCTGACTTGAAAAATTATCCCACTGGAAACACTGCTACAAACAAAGAGTAATTGACTTACGGTGACGAAACGACCAATTACAGTTGACATACGACCAGTTACAGGCATATAAATTCAAATCATATAATTGCTAACAGGATTCGTGCGGTTCAAGCATTTTTCTAGGTGTGTTACCGGCATTTTTTTTTATGGAAAAAGAAATCTAAGTTAAATGGGCAAAATTTCATCTTCTTCCAAGAAGAGATTTTCTATTAAAAAAATACTGGAGACGAAGAACTTTCTTGTCTGCAAAATTTCAGGAGGCGTACGAACCCTGTACTAAGTATCAAATAGTTTCAATATGCTTCTTGCACAGCATAAAATTAAATTCTACTTGGTGTATTTATTATCGCAGAAAGTAAAACATCCCCATAAAACTAGCTGAAGTTAAAAGATTTTCGGCCTTTTAAATCCTTGAAATATTTTTTTTCATAATCCAATCATTTAAACCTTCTCGCCCCCACATCCAAAGGTACATATTAACAGATTCAGCGATAAAGGTAGCTATCTACAGGCTTCGCACTTAAGCCACGCCCCATTAGTAATAATCGCATAAAACTATCTTCTAGTTAATGAATGGTGAAAAAAATTATCTTTATAATAATACTGGTGGTAGAGTCCTTACAAAACGGGGCGTGGCTTAATAGCGGGCGAATTCTGTCTATCAAAGAATGACCTACAAATTATTTTACCTTCAGTGAAATACCAACGTAAGAATCCCTGTAGTATTATTTTTGTGTGTTTCCTGTAGCGTCTCTACAATTACTTACGATGATTCACTCGTTACGCAGTAACTGGGTGCGAGACTTGGAGGGGTTTTGTTCAACTTAAAAAAAAAAAAAAATTAAATCAATGTCGCATGCAGTTGGTTCCATTTTTTTAAATTCTTCTACTTCAATTGACCTTACGCTGTATTTTCATTTAAATGTTCAAGACATACATTAGCACAGAGTGATATTGATGTACAGTCGTGGGGGAAAAGTAATCATCCCCTACTAAATCTGCAACAAATTGTTTTAGAAAAAAGGGAATGGTACCAAACGACTGGAAATAAAACCTACTTTTAAATTATGTATATATAATTTGTTTAGGGACCGTCTACATATCCAAACAAACATAAATTTTATTTTTTCATTGCATTAAAGAAATTTAACACCATAAATAAATTCTACACTGCAAAAAAAGACGACATTTTTACAGTACAAAGTACTGTTCATCTCGAGCACAAACTCGATCACAGTTGAATGTACTGTATCTTTCTTTGGTTTCCTGACTATTTAAACATGGAAAATACAGTAGTTGCGTAAAATTAACAGCACAATGTACTGGCAGTTTGGACGCCAGTAGTTTGTGCTGACGTCCAAATTGACTTGTACAATTGACATTGTACTGTTAATTTTACGCAACTACTGTATTTTTCACGTTTAAATAGTCAAGAAACCAAAGAAGATACAGTACATTCAACTGTGATCGAGTTTGTGTGGCAAATTTATAGTGTTTTTTTTTTACAGTGTACACACTTCAGTCAACCTAAATACACATTTTCATGAAATTCGCGGAATTAGTTAAAGAGAAAGTAATCATTTTAAAATGAACATATTTTAGGGGATGCATCCAAATTGAAGTTCGGTATCCGAATGTTGAAATACTAGATAGACTATGTCACTTCTATTAATGTATTCTTTCTTGCAATATGTCCCTTTCACTCTCTCAATATGTTTTGACTATTTCCAGCTCAAATGTTTCAAGAAAGTGAGTAATATATATATATATATATATATATATATATATATATATCAAATTATGCTTTTCTGCACATCATAGATGGCCCCTTAAACCAGCATCCAGATGTTTTTTAAACATAATTTGAAAATTACTTCGAAGAAAAATTTGAAATTTTGGATTCAACATCATAAAAAATAATAAATATAATAAATCCATCAAAGAAATTGTAAGTTCCAATTCATACTTTTTTCGAATATAATTTCATAATTCATAGTATAAAATGATAAAAATTACAAATTCAATGTATATCTGTTTAGTTTTTCAGTATTATAACCATACAAAATATTAACACATTAGGATTAGAATTTCAGGAGATATTAATATAAATATGAAAATATAATTTAACATTAAAAGCTCTAAATTTTAAATGTTTGTAATTCAAAAAAGTATCATCCAAACGTCTTAAAATTTATTGTTTAGGCATAGTTTGAACCGAAAATTAAAAATATATTGTCGAAATTGGTTGTTGCTATTTTAATAAAAAGCAAAGTTTGAGCTGGTTTTGATATGTAAATCTCCCTCTTAGCAAATTTTATATACAGAATATCCATAATTAAACGACACTACTTTAAATTTATCTACAGACAAAACTATTGTTCGTAAAGTTGTGAAATTTTGTTAAAGGAAGGGATGAGAAATAGTTTGAGCGAAAGAAAAAAAATTAGTTCATCATTTCGTTACCAGTGAGAGTGATTTTCAATAAATTACACATTTAGCATTACGATACTTTAGAAATTTTATTTTTAACTTAACCTTATTCTAAAGACAGTATTTCACGATATGTTCCTAGCATTTCCCAGAACACACTGCGGTCAAGGTTGGAACATGCTACCTTCATAGCTGCCAACTTTTACGCTTTTTTCCTACCGCTATTTTTGATCAGAAAAATTTGCCTTATGTAATCCCGTGTTTTCGATGATTTAATAAGACAAATTTATCTGTTAAAAAATAGTGGTAGAAAAAAATCGTAAAACTTGGCAGCTATGTATCTTATAATTCCAGATGATACCTGAAAATGATGACCGCCATGCAGAATATGTTTGGCTTTAACAAAATTTGTTAAACTATCGTAAATTTGCTAAACACGTTTGCTACACGTTGCGTACACGTTTGCTAAACGTGTAATTCATTAAAAAAACGGCTTCCTAATTTTTTTTTTCGCTCACACATATTCCCATACCTTTATTATGTCCTCCAAAAAATTTCACAACATTCTGAACAATCGTTTCGTCTGTTGACAAAACGATCTTTCAAATTCGTTGAAACTTTCAAATAAGGTCGTTTAATTATGGACATCCCGTAAATAAAATTTCTAAACTATCTGAATTCTAATTGTATAATTTATTAAAAATCGCCTGGTGTCGTAATTTTGAACTACTTTTTTTATTGACTTAAATAAATTCCCATCCCTTTATTATGTCTTTCACAAAATTTCACAACTTTACGGATTTCACAACTTTATAGTTTTGTCTGAGACAACTTTAAAGTACGGTCGTTTAATTATGGATACTCTCTACATCGCTTAAGTATACTTTACTTCAAATCTCTTGTTACCACCAACTTTCTTCTACTATAATTTGTTCAGTGTTGCCAGACTGGCGACTTTTTTAATTCAGATTATTTGACTGTCGCCACATTTTAAAAATAGTATAATTCGCTTTATTTTTCAGAATTTTTAACCAATTTTTTAAATAGGCAGACTATTTCTATTTTTTTAAAAAGCGGTGACAATCAATCTGAATTTAAAAAGTTCTAACTGGCAGCAAAGTTCCAATCTGGCAACACTGAATTTGTTGCAGAGTTCTTAGGGGGTGTTTACATTTTTCTCACTACTCTACATACACACACATGAATGCATGTTTTAGACGACTAAAAGTATTTACAAATAACAGCATCTTCAAATTACGCGCAAAAGAAAAAAAAAGTCGAAACATGCTTCTAAATAATAGTATGTTCCATACTATGTAACGCTTGAAACATTATATTTAAAATTTTATGTATTGCGCCTCTTATTTATTTTATTTAATCCTTTAATATTGAGATAGTTTTTGAAAATCGTTCTGTAGCATGCATGTTTTAAAACACTTGAAAAATTTGTATGAAAAGCCGTTGGAATTATTTATTTTCTTAAAACTAAAAAAATACATTTAGATTTATTCAAAAAATAATTTACATTTACGAATGAAAGGCGAAAAAAAAAAATCTTTTCAAGAAAATATGAAAAAACTTGACAACGAGAAACAAATATATATATATATATATATATATATATATATATATATAAAGACAAATTTAAAAATTAGAGTATATTTTCCAAAGAAAATTTTATCTAGTATGTTTAAGCTACTTATTATTACGCTAATTATATTGAAGAATATTTTAATGAAAATATTATATGTATAATATAAATACTTTGCAAACATTAGGAATAGTTTATTACTTAAAAATGTTGTTTAAACCTTATTGTATTGCTGTTTCAAAATACACGATTAACAAAAAATCTCTTATTATCTTCAGACGGCTATGGGGTGCGATGTTACCAATACGCTCTTATTTTTATGTTCAGTTTGCTTGATTGCTACCAGTTTTTTGAAATTGTAATATTTGTCTTATTTAATAACATATTAAACAAGGGAAAACACAAGGTATATTATACAATTTCAAAAAAGTGTTAGCAATCAATAATCAGTATTTTAACCCTTTCGCGGGCGGTGTCCTTAAAAATGGATACATAATTTCTATTTTACTGGCACCAAGGATATTTAATTAAAGTTTTCTTTTTATAACGTACTTGAAAATACGCAAGATTGTATTTTCTAATAAATTCGCTTGTAAATTCTGGTGTCTGTCAACCATTTCATCAGTTTATAAACAGAATTACTCCACGCCGGAAAGGGTTAAACAAGTAACGAGCAGGCAACACAGATGGGAAGTGGTTTTGTTTTTTGTACGGCACGAAATTTAAACTAAATTATGCATTTGTCGTCTCTTACATAAATGTTTTATTGCTAAAATTCATCGATAGGTGGCGCAGTAATAACAAATTGCTGTTCAATATGCTTATACATTTTAATACCTAATCGAAGATTTCTTAATACTAGATCATCTACGCGCTCACACAAAAATAGTTGATATCGCAGGCGGATTTTATTAAGCGTTTGTATGGTCTCTTGAATTTAACTCTTTGAAGCGCTCGTGACATATTTTATACCAATTAATTTTAATCATGGTTTTTACCATGGAACTATTAATAATAAGGAACTGACATATCCTTAAAAAAGTGAAGCTTCAACTGTAACCGTTTTCGCTGTAGTTGATTACCGCCGGGGAAACCTTCCACTAGTAAATATAAATAGAAATTTCCTCCTTATTTAAGTTCATTATTAACGCAAAATTTCAGCTATAAATAATAGCAAAAACAGCTATTAATTTTTACTGATCGAAATTTTCTTCGTCAGTAGTCAGGCGCTGCGTTTCCGTCATATTGTAACAACCTCCTCTCAGTGTCAGTGAAAAAGATTCCAATACCTGGGCAAGCTGCCACCAGTAAAAACAAATAGAAAATTTAACCATCTTATGAGAGAAATGTCCCGTGAAAAAGCCGTTAAAATCAGCGAAAATTACTTATTCAAAATTTAGTAGTGAAAGTTTGCTCCGACGGCAATCAGAAACGAAAATCAGGTGTAAAAAAACAGCCTCCATCTTGTGAGAACCTCCTCAGTTACTTCACTCGCAACTGGTAAACAATACACTATATGTGTTCTCCGGTTTATTCAAAACTCCATTCAAAACGTAGACTTAGTAATTCTGGGTGCCGTGGCCTAATGCAGATCTACCAAAATCCCAATAACTTCTGTAAAACTGCACGAATATCTATCTTCTACAGTAGATAAACAATGCTCAATGCAATATATTCTTTCTTATCGCTAGAAAAATTTCCACTTTCAAACATGTTTATTAGATATGGCCAAACTTAATACAATTTTTTGGAAAGTTTCGGTATTATGGCATTTACAATAGTTGCCAATATCTTACGCTTTTTTGTACCACAAAAAATTAAAAGTAAATTTTACTTTTTTAAATCACCGTAATCTGCTGATTAAATAAGACAAAAAATTCTGTTAAATTTTTCTGTATAAGAAAGCGTAAGGGTTGGCAGCTTGACATTTACGCTAATGTGTCCTTACATAAACGTTTATTGTGCTTGCAGTAAATGCTCGCTATGTCTGCCTATTAACCCCTTGGGGACGAGCGGCACGTATGCGTGCCACATGAAGCGCTCAGAATCCTTGTTTTTCCTCACCAGTAAAATTTACCTTATTTAATCAGCGCATGTTCTCGATTCAAGAAAACACAAATGTCTGTTTTTAAAAAACGGTGACTAAAGATTAAAAATTTCGTAAAAGCCTCCCGTTCCGAAAGGGTTAAGAACAGCATGGAAAACGATATTTTCTATCGCTAAATGCAGTAGCCTGGTTTGATATATAAAACCTGGCGCCCAGTGATTTCTTTTCTATCTGGCAAAGATGCATTTATTTATTTTTATTTATTTTTGTGTGTTCGTGAATTCTTGTACAACAAAAGTTTTGCTTTGGATATAAATAGCGGATTTCATGAATTATCCGCAAAATATTGTTTGCAAACCCTGGTCTTCGACCTTCATAATATAATATTTTGGTTAAAATATCTAAATTTATAATTTTATTTATCTAATTATTATTTTCTTTTTTTGCATTTGTTAAGTGTAAACTGTTTTGTATTTCAGTTTAAAATAAATATTAAAATGTACGTACTTACTCAAATTAATTTTAATTAGCTGAAGAAGTATAATTATATATTGCCCCATTTTCTATACTTTTCATACATTATGTTTTGCAATGTTATCATATAAAATATTTTGTAAGGTATAATTTTTACTTAATTCACACAGCAAGTAAAAAAATCACAGTCCAAAATAAAAAGTTCAAGTATTTAAAAATAACAAAAAACTCTCGTCCACAATGCACCATTAACGTTTAGTTGAGGAATTCTTATTCTATGATCCGTGAATTGTACGTGACTTTTAATTACAAGCAAAATTACATTCATGATTTCACATTGAAGTAAATCGATTCACCGCAAATAAGCTTAAATGAAAACAATCACCATGCATTGAAACTTCAGCAAGCGTTCAAGTTGTTTTTTGAGATGTTTGTCAAAATGAAAATTTATCGAATTTAATAATACTGAAATCTGAACAGACTAGTATGTGTGTATTTCACATTTACTCTTCCGACAATATGTCGAATAGTGAGTTGAAATTATCTTTATATTGATGACGATCCGAGGATGGGTAATAACTACCGGCATTTCAAAATTTAAATTTTGTAGATTAATTTATTTTTAGTCCTTTCAGGGGCAAGGTATTTCTATTCGTAAAATGCCGATATTAGTGATCGACACCCGGAATTTACAAAGAAAAAAAATAAAGATAAAAGCTTTAATTTACATACTTAATAAAAGGAAGATTTTCATTATATTATTCTGGTGTCAATGAGGCATTTAAGAATTAAAATTAGGTGGTCCAAAGGTGAACCACCACCCTTAAAGAGGTTAAATTGTAATGAAATTTCTAAGATGGATGAAGATGGTGGCAACAGGGTTATAAAAGTGTTGTGAATAAAAGGCGACAAAAATAGAATTGTGGTTTATTATAAATTTTTAATTGAAAAAAATTGACAGTGATTAACCGATTTCTCAAATACTTTCAGCATCATCTGTGATGCTTTGCAAATGAAAAATGTACCTTTTCTACTCCGCAAGCTTTGGATACCGGAGCGCAAATCTTAGAAGAACGAAATGCTTTCAAGTAATGATGCCACCCAGCGGCAGCACGTGACTGGCTTTTTTTTTTGGGGGGGGGGGGGTGGAGGGGCACTAAATTCATGACCGCGAAGGGTATATTTTGGCACCATTCTTTTTTTGTTTTAAGAAAGAAATACCTTGTTTAGTAAATTGACGTTCTCACAATAAATAAGAAAACGAATTCTCTTAAAAAATAGTGGTAAGAGTAAAATAAAAATTTAAATGCATTTATAACGGGTTTATGAATAAAGAGGAGGAGACATATAGTGTACTACGAGCTGCGAGTAAAGTAACTGAGGAGGTTGTCACAAGATGGCGGCTGCTTTTCTAAAATTTGATCTACAGTTTCTGAATAACGTAACGTCTTCTCACCAATAAAATGGAATATAAAATTTTGAATCATTTAAGAGTCTTATTCGTGGAAATATTTTCTCACAAATATGTTAAAAACTTCTATATATTTTTATTGGTGTCAATTTGTTTGATAAAAGAGTCAGTTTGTTTCACCGGTTGAAACAATATGGCAGAAACGCAGCACCTGACTACGACGGCATTAAATTTCCACCGGTAAAAATGCAAATCTGTTTCTGCATTATTTATGACTGAAATTTTGTATTCATAAGGCCTTTAAATAAGGAGAAAATTTCTATATCAATTTACTGGTCGACGTTTCCACTGGAGGTAATCATCCATTGCGAAAGGAATGAGAACTTTACAGCTGAAACTTCACTATTTTAAGGATATGTCAGTTCCGCTTTATTAATAGTTCCATGGCATTTATAAATGCACAGCTGAAAAAAGTGCCCTAAAGAGAGCCAATGAAGAGCCGCCACTGATGACAGTGTTGCCAGATGTGCTACTTTTTTAAAAATCAGATTCTTGATTGGCACCACTTTTTTGAAATGGTAAAATGTGCTTTATTAAATGACATATTAATTAAGGTAAAAACAAAGTGAATTTTACCGTTTCAAAAAAGTGGTGCCGATCAAGAAATCTGAATTTAAAAAAAGTAGCCCACTGGCAACACTGACTGATGACATCTTTGAAAAATGGCTTCGTTAAAACTGTGAATTTAGAAGGAAAAAAAGGTGCAACGTTTTAATATAATTCAATTAAAATCTCGAAGTTTTCAAATTCTAATTTTTGTAAATTTTGTTTTTTCTCTAGAAATCCAAAGATCATATGTAATGAATAATGCAACATACCAATTTATCTGGTATGTAATTATATAATTGCAATTAAATTTAAAAAAAAACGATAATATTAAAATAATAATAATTGCATATATATTTTAGAAAATATTCTAGAGGTCAATTTAGAAAGGGAATAAAGTATAATTAAATATTACTTAAGCGATAATTGTAATAAAATAAAGGCATCTTATTTTTAGAAAATATTCTAGAAGTCAATTTAAAAAGGAAATACAGTATCATTAACCCATTAATGCCGACTTCAAAATACTCGATCAATTTTGAAAATTTTGTTCATATTTGTTCATTCTGTGTCTATTAAGTACATCGTACATAAATTTTATTTTTCCCGTTGTATTTACTAAGTTTTTTTTTTTTTTTTTTTTTTTTTTTTTTAATGGTAGATTTTTGAACCAACCGGCGTTTGCGTAGTATGAAATCACTTTTTTAATGCAAATTTTGAACTTATTGTTTGATTGCACAACAATAATAATGATTATAATAATCGATTCTAGATTTATATACTAGTAAAATATTTCTTATGCTTGTATAATAAGGGTTTTTAAAAATTAAAATTGTATTTAAAAAATTTAATTGGAATTCAATTTGCAAAGGAAAATTTTGTAAAATATATAATTTGCAAATTCTAAAACTTAGAAAAAATAAATTAAAAAATTGTAATTACCTTTAAAAAATAGTAACATATTTTAATTATATTAAATATTTATGCATTAGAATAAACATGATAACTTTTATGGCATTCGGGATGAAGGGGTTGATTACACTTTTCGCACTTATAACTATTTCTTCGGCCACACTTTTTACATCGGGCATGTTTCTGCTCTGATTTGACTATCCAATGGTTTCTTTGGTGAAATCATTGTTCATTTTTAGCTTTATGCCTTATTGTCTAAGTCCATAATAAGAGACTATGGATTTATCTAAACTGGGATATTCTGGGATGTCTAAATCTTTGCATGCTCTGTTGAAGTGCTCAAAAAAGGGGCGGACTTTATATATTCTATCATCGTCCATTTCCATGTTATTGGCAAAATGTACTGAACTCAAAATCACATCAAAAGTGTCTCTTCTCAACTACTGTGAAATTAAATTGTTGTGCACGTCAGTTGAAAAAGCCTAATAGAGTCTCCTGTTAGGTAGTTTGTTATATCCAGATACTAATAAAATGCCAATGAAGGCAAGAATATTTTCCTTTGTGAGAATTTTGTGAGCCCAAACCGACATTTACATAGCACTAAATAATTATGCATCTCATTTCGCGACACGTATTTATTCATGGCGACATTCTTTATGTGTCCTTAAATTATAAAAATTCGTTATAACGAGAGAATGGAATTGGCACAAACGAAAAACTTTGCGAGAAAAACCAGCACAAACGAATGCCGAAATACAAGTTAGATTTCGTTGAATGGGCGGGTCCATCGAAATTGTCGCCCTGTGTAGAAAAGTGGAAAATTCGTTATATCGAGGGAGTTAGAATGGCACAAACGAAACTTTTTACGGCACAAGCCGACATTTACATAGCACTAAAGAATTACGTACTTCATTTCGTGGCGCGTATTTATTTACGATTTTCATAAGTGGCTTTCTATAAGTGCCCTTGAGTTATAAAAATTCGTTATAACAAGATAGAACGGAAGTGGCACTTTTTTTCTTTTTTTTTTCTTTTTTTTTTTTTTTTTTTGCGGCACAAACCAGAAGAAACGTAGCATAAACGAATGCAATAATAAAATTTTCATTTCGTTGATGGTGCGGGGCTGTCGTTTCATTGGCCGGAACCGCTCCATTTTGTTCGTTATAAGGAGGAAACAGAAGTGGTACACACGAAAATTTTTGCGGGAGAAACCAGCACAAACGAATGGTGTTGATTAATTTTCAAAATCAGTGTGGGGTGGGGCCAGTGAAATGAAGGTTTATTTTTTATTTTCTCGTCGACCTAAGATTGAGACTATATATATGCCGGTTGGTACAATTTTCTACCATTAAAAGCATAAGTGAATATACGAAACGAAACAAAAGTAAAACTAACCTCAAATAGCATAATTGTATAAAGTACACTATTACAAATGTGATACCATTTAAAACATTATTAAAATTTCAAAAAAAAATATGCGTAATGTACTTTTTTCTTTTTGAAGGTAGAGGCATGCTGATTGATATCGTATTCACTCAAGTTTTACACCTACTACTACGCACATTTTCCACAAAAATGCGGAAATTCTATTTTTATACATATTTGTGATTATTTAAGACGGCCTCTCGCTGCGTAAGTAATTCTTCGCGATGAGCGTCTTTAACAGAATTTTTAATCTCTTTATTAAAACCGGCTCTTTAAAGCAGAAATTTTTGACTACCGCAATCGGGGAAAATGTCCTGATTAAATCAGACAAAATTTTTGCTGAAAAGTAACTGGTGGGATTTACCAAATAGTATTAATTAGACGTGAAAATGCATGCCCGAGTATTTCTCGGGCTACGCAGCGAGAGGGTTAAACATTGCGTATAGAAATCTTTAAAATGTTTGAGAAGTAATAAATAAAGTAATATATAAATAGTTGTAAAATAGTTTATTACATTATCGTTTAAAATTAATTGCAAGAGAATTTTTTATTTAAATAATATCAGGAAAAAAAATAAAATGCCCAAACCGTTATATTTCGTACAATATCTTTTTCAAATTTAATTTTAACTCTCTAATTTTTAATTTAATTCACAGCAGTAAGTTAAAAAATACATTCTTAGCATTGAAAAAAAAAAAGTCCTACGCAGAACTCAGCGAATGCACATTCTGTTGCAAAATTTTGATTGAACCATCCATGAATTGTACGTGACTTCTTATTAGAAACAGAATTATATGCGTGATGTATTATCGAACTCAATTGGTTCAGTACAAATATCTCAAAAGATATAAACAATCAGATTTCAATGCAATTTTAGAAAACGTGATACGTGAAACAGGAGAAAATCTTTTGAAAAGAACTCCACAATTAGGCTTTTCTGAATACAATAATTTTTTCATCACAACGTAAAATAATAAAAGAAATGTATGAGAAAATTTTCTTAAAGGCTGGTTTTATTTACTAGTCAAAATAGTTAAAATGAATAAATAATTTTTCGCTTCAGTTTTAAAACATATATATTTCCAGTCAATAAACTGTGAAATTTTTATTGCTTTTCATTTACTATCTCTTTGTATTTTGATTCGTACTTTTTAACCCTTAAATGCATGATATTTTATTTTGTTTCCAAAAAACTATATATGATTCTCTAAAAGGTTTATAACACAGGAAAAATAATGAAAAAAAATCAGAGATACATTTTTCGTATAATACGTCAGCCTTTTCTTATGTCGCACATCTGCAATACAAGTAAAAACTAAAATATTTCAAATTTGTAAATATTTTAATAAGTATGAAACGAAATACCTTATTTTATATAATTTTTTTAATTTGTAAATCTTAACCCTTAACCCGGGAGAACTCGCTGCATGAGATTTTCTCTCACAGTCGTACTTTTTTAAGACCCTTATTTAAATCATTTTTCATTTTAATTAAAATTTCAAAATGTTTTTCAATTATTTTACCTATTTTGTGAATAAAAGTACTAAGTAAACCAAAAAAAAGTTGATATTATATGAATGTAGAGTAAAAGAAAAGCAATTGGGCATTCCCACTAGCGAGTTCTCCCGGGTTAATAAATTATTTTTGTAGAATTACGTTTTATACTCTTACATAAAAGATTAGACACTAGAAATTTCAAGATAGATTTCTAACTTCACATAATTGTATTTTTTACAGGATTAATTCTTCTATATAAATATACTGGTTGCAAAGAATTAAATGAAACGTGATGTAGATATGCATCACTATGTATTTAACCCCTTGGGTACGGATTTATTTCAGGGCTGCCACTGGCATTTTTTTTCGTTTAATTGCATCTCCCACCACTTTCTCTAAACAGAAATCTTTCGTAAATACTTTGATAAGACATGTAAGAGAAAATATAAATCTTATTTTCTTCTTGAAATAGTGGTATGAATAAAATATAAAAATAGACGCTAGCGGCCAAATGCATGACGAGTCTCAGAGGTCAAATGTACCAAAGGAGTTAAGTGTTAAAATAGGGGGACATATCCATGATTGCGGTACTGTCTTGTGGTGTGCCATGCTAAAAAGTAGTTCCTTTTTGTAATTTTCGAATTTCAGTAATGATTGAAAAGGTATTTGTATATACTATTATCATTTTATTCATGCTGCAGCATTTAGTATAGTAAAACAACAACAGAAACAAAGTTAGTTTAACTCCATGGGGACGAGCAACCGGTATATGTGCCGCGCAGTTTTCTCGCTGCCACCCGCCACTGCGTCTAATTGGAACAAAATGATCCATTTGGCGAGTAAAAGAACAACCAGAATTGTCAAAGTGCGAGTGTTCTATTTCTGCAATTTTTTGTTTTGTGTGTGTGCGTGTACGTGCCTATAAAGTCGAGATTCTAATCCGCGTTGTAGTAGGAGAGCTGTTGAACATTTTTGAGTAGGTATTTGAGGCACCCTGAAAATTTGTGCAACACTTCTTTTGTAATGCCTGAATACAAAATCGAATGTCTGGCTGAAGGATCGTGGCCCAAAAACTGTGCCAGACACGTGTCAAGTGCCATTTGGCACTTGACACGTGTCTGGCACAGTTTTTGTACCGACTAAAGTGTCTGTCATTTTCAAAATATTTTTTTATAAGCATAAATATTATTCTGCCTCAATCTCAGCGTGCCTCAAATACCTTTTTTGGGTAGTCAAAAAATGGCACTTGACACGTGTCTGGCACTGTTTTTGGGCCGACTAAAGTGTCTGTCGTTCTCAAAATATTTTTTCTATGTATAAATATTATTCTGTCTCAATCTCAGCGTGCCTCAAATACCTTTTTTTTTGGGTAGTCAAAAAATGGCACTTGACACGTATCTGGCACAGTTTTTGGGCCACAATCCTTCAGCCAGACATTCGATTTTGTATTCAGCCATTACAAAAGAAGTGTTGCACAAATTTTCAGGGTGCCTCAAATACCTTCCCTAAAATGTTTAACAGCTCTTGGACTATTGCTGAACGATTGATGTAGCTTTACATGTTCAATAGCACCGTACCATTTACAATGCTCTATTTATAGAGATACTGACTCAATATCAATTCAGTTTAGCAACAGCTAAATACGGAAAGGATTATGCTATAGCTATTTCTCTATTGTTAGTCAATCACTATCTATGTTTCGGCCGGCGCCGCGCCAGTAAAAACAGAAACAAAATTACTCTCATCAAGCCCCGAATAGAGAATAGTTTTCCTGGAATGCGGTATTGAAATTAGCCATTTACCATGCTATTTATTAGTTGAATGCAAAGTATCATTGGCTGGTCAAAATTTTTCGATTGGTTAAGAGTCGAAATTTCATAGCAATTTTTAGTGTATATTTTCACAACGGTAAATCAATGATAGCTGTTTTTAATTTTTAGTTTCACTGCTAAAAGAATGTCTGAAACATTTACACATTTAGGAGACATTTAGAGTGTACTTATTTTTAATAGTTTCTGTTGCGGATAGCCGAATCTCTACTTTATAAGCAATTACATAAAATTAGGTTATTTTAGAACATTTCGAAAAAACAGTCACAAAAAGGGGGTAAAGATACATTTTTCAGTGTTTCACGCCGAATTTATTTTGCTAAGATTTTTTTTCATTTGGCTATTTTTTTTATTTCTTATTCGCCAGATCGCTAATGTTGGTCAAAAGCCAGCGAGAACCCTGGTACCGCGTAAGGTGTTCAGAATTCATGATTATTCTCACCAGTAAATTTGTATTGCAAATTTTGCCTTATTAAATCCGAGCAATTTTCCTGATTCAATTAGGCAAAAAATTCTGTTTTGGAAAACCGGTGACAAAGGATTAAAAATTCTGTAAAAGACGCTCGTCCCGAAGGGGTTAACTCTCTTTACACTGTTGTTGAGATTTTTATTTTAAGCATGTGTTTTAATCTTTAAACTAGGTTAATTCAAAAATTTATTATGAAAAACATGAAAAATACTGGAAAGTTGTTATTTCTGCTTAACCCTGCCATAAAACAACGTTTTCCAAATGTCTTGAAACATTATTCCATTGCCTAAGATAGTCAGATGTCTATTAATGGCACCTGATTGTATTAGATTTGAGAAAACGACCTATTCTTTCAATGCCAGTAAAACTTAATTTTTGCCATTTTGCATAACTACTTTTATTTTTTAAAACCTAAAACCTTAATTTTTGTCATTTTGCATAACTACTTTAAATTTTTTTTTAAAACTTAAAACCTTAATTGTTGTCATTTTCCATATCTACTTGTAATTCTTTTAAACATAAAACCTTAATTTTTGCCATTTTGCCTAAATACTTTTAATTTTTTAAACCTAAAACCTTAATTTTTGACATTTTGCATAATAACTTTTTTTTTTTTTTTTTTTTTTTTTTTTTTTTAACATAAAACTGATTTTTTATGAAAATTGAAAAAGCAACTCGAAGCCGAAAGTATTACGCTTAATTTTTTTTTTATATATATAATGAAATTTCATGCCGAATCTAATAAAAAATTACTTGTGCAAAATTTCATTTTTAAAATCAATTTAATCACTATCTCTACAAAATGAGCTCCTAAATTCTTAATATCTCTCCGGTTACATATATCAGAAGGCTGACGAAATGAATCGTTGTTGAAAATAACATTGGTGAAATTGAATTATAGAGTTCGTTCCATTAATGTACATATTTTACGGTATTGGGTGATAAATGCATTAAGATTAAAAATCTAATTTGAATTTGACTGAAAGCCAATTAAAAAAAAAATCAGTGTTGCTCAAAAAATAATAAAAGTTTTTTTAATTAAATTTCCATTAAACATCCTTCTTTTTCTCAGTGTTAATTTCAACTCGTAGGAGATAAAAGAAAACATAAGAATCCTTTTAATTAACTGGGGTCTTTAGATCACTTTTTAAAAGTTTGTGCAACATCATTTTAAATTTTTAATTAATATTTTAAACACAATGACCTAAATTGTGTTGATATTTCTAAAGTATGTGTTAAGGTGAGGGGGCTAAGGGAATGTCAATTTAATGCCGGATAACACATTCACAACGGGAAACGAGAATTCTCGTTTTCATTCAAAAAACATCATTGACTAAGGGCGTGGCTTCTACTTTACAAAAAATGCATTTATATCATGTTGTCCATATATATATATATTTTTTTTAGATTGTAAGACATTTTATATTAAATTCGTATATTGAAAGATATTTTCCGATGCATAAACTTGGGAAACCTATCTAGAACACCAATTTACAAAAGATTTTCAGAACAGGGAGAGCTTCTACTGTTATAAAATTCAGATTAAAAAAATTGCCAGTCGGCAATGTGTTAAATTGAGGTCAATTTGCCCGTGTTTAGAAAATAAAATGTACAGTTTATTCTTCAATGCAAATCATCATTGGATATGACAAACTGTAATAAGTATAAAAGTAAAAATGGGCCATTCAATGAGAAACGGACAAAATGTCCCCTACGTGACGCAGACACAAACACCAATATTTATTTATAAATAAGTTATTAAACAATATTGCGTGAGGCCCAGGCCTGTCTGACTCGGGTTCGTCCAAATATTGACTGAAAACTGTATTTTGTTTTTTTTAGACCTTAATAATAGTGACCGGAAGGGGCAATATGATCTACAAACTTGGTTTCCTTGTCTGAGCAGTCCCTTTTAGACAATCAAACTATGCATTAAAATTAACAACCCCCCCCCCCCTATATTCTCATATTAGCATAGTTGTTTTAATTTGAGGATACAATGACATTGTTAAAACATCAGTAATATGTAGAAAAGCTGTTCCACACGTGATATTGAATGACCCTGTAAGGGGACCGGGAAAGCCCTATCTCCGCCATGTTAAATTCACCAACTTTATGTACCTTTTTCTCCGAAATGGTGAAAGATAGAGGTCTAGATTTTTTAGAGTAGTTAGAATAACATGATTTACGTATTTTAACAGATCATTTTCTTTCTAAGTGAAACTAAAATTTATTATTAATTATTTATTGAAATTCATTTTTAAATTAGCATTTTTAGTAAGATTTCACAGCCTAAAATAAATAATTCTCAACAAATCATTAACCCCTTAACGCTCGAATTAAATTACGGTAGAATAATTCAAATTACTTATTGACACCACTTTTATGAAAAAGAAATATTCACCTTATTTAATGACAGTAAAAACGGTACCAAAATATATCCAATTTCACTATTTTATAAAACTGGTGGGAATCAAACAATTTGATTAAAAGACACAGCCCGAGAATATGACGGGAGCGAGAATTAAGGGGTTAAATCCCTGCGTTAAAGTAGAAAATATAACATAATATAAGTATAACAAAAAATCTGAGTTCTTAAGTTTAATAGATATTGAAAAAAAAAGGAACATAAACATGAAAAAATCCAAGCTTTGAGAAAAAGTCAATTAAAGATTTAAATGACCATTAAGCTCTGAAGTACTCTTAGAAAGAGTGAATAATTTCAACACGTATTTTTTTATATACAGTCGGACCTCTATTTAACGAAGTCGCTAAATCCCGAAAAAAAGTTCGTTATATGGAAAATTCGTTAAATAGAGAGTCACCCTTTAAAATACTTTAAACTACGTAAAACACATTTAAGTCCATAAACACTAAATATAATTAAAAAAGTAGTTAGTCACACTTTTTTTATAAATTATATCGATTTGTTTTACTTATTTTATCCATCAAAAAGAAATCTGCAAGGGAAATAAAGAATGAAACAAAACATTGTCTGGAAATACATTGTATTTTCAGTTTAAAAAATAGTTTTACATTAAAATCACGATTTTTTTATTATGATTGATAAGCTGTTTGGAGCAATACCACATTTTAAAGCTGTATTCTTTTTCTTCATGCCTTTATCCACCTCATCAAGAATAATTTTTTTTCTTTGATGTTCAAGCACTTTCGCTTTGACATTTTCGAGCTACAAGAACCGAAATTACCAACACGATTGATCATGATCAACAATCCAGAAAACGGAAAACTATAGTTTAAGGACACGGGGCAGCTCCATTGGAGATATTGAAAGTTTGCTCTTCTTGGATGGCAAGCAAAGAATCACAACGATTTTACTGCTCTCGGTGTGTTAGGTGCCTGGTAAGACCTGTTCATGGTCATTGATCATCATAAAATGTGTTAAAAGAAAGAATAAGTTTGAAATGTCCAGTAATATTTTAAGAAATAGGGAGAAAAAAATTTAGATCCCAAGGAAAAGTTCGTTAAATAGAGAATACACTTCTCTATCTGGAGGTTATTTTACGAAGAAATTTGCAAAATTTACTTGGTTCCAAGTAAAAGTTCGCAAAATAAAGAAATTCGCAAAATAGAGGTTCGTTAAATAGAGGTCCGACTGTATACTATAAAAATGTGTTACGCATCGTTGGAAAGATAAATGTTTAAAATATTTAATGATATAAAAAAAAATATAAATCGATTTTTTGGTTGAATTTTGCTTTCTTGGTCCCCTTAACAGGTTTAAAAAATTTCCACAATTTAAAACCTATACCTTAATAAGCTGCCCTTTTTTAATAAAAAATAATAGATAATAAAAATCTCCACATTTTAAATCCTAATCTTACACCTGCTGCCAGAGAAGTGGTTAAAGGGACAGTTTACCTTTTCAACAATTTTATTTATTTTTAAAAATATGGTTCAAATAGTGAACTCGCTGAATTTCAATATTCGACTGAAAGTACATTAAAAAAATAACTGCATATTTATTTAAAATTTTTAAAAAGTTTACAAAAAATTGAATTTTTTAAATCCCTACTACTTTAAATATTGATATTTTTGACCCATTTGTTTTTTTTAGCTTTTCAAATGTGTGTTACATCTAATCTTATATTTAATGTAATTTTTTTACTGATATATATCGTGAAAATTGATTAAATTTAACACATCTTCATATACATTTATTTTAAAAAATAACAGGCAACCTGAACACAAATTCCATGCGCAGATTTATCACGAATATAATAAATAACATATACCAAAAAATTAAAATCTCTATCTCAAATACAAAAAAAGCCCTAGCATTTTTAGAACAGGAAAGTGACGAAAATATGAACATGGAGAAAAAGCCATTTAAAATTTTAATTTGTGTGGGTGTATTAACATAATTTATGTGGGTGTATTAGCGTATTTTATTTGCGCCGGTTGTATTAACAAAATTTACAATATGTCACGATATAATTGCCTGCCGTATGGGTAAAAATAAGATGTCAAAATGTTCATAATTAAACAAGCTTTCATTTAATATTAAAAAAAGAAAATAGATTTTTTGACCAATTTTGAGGTGAACTGTGTCCTTAATGCAGCTAATTCAAGCACTGAGTTGAAAAAAAAAATCGACAGCAAGAGTGATAAACAAAAGAATTAAGGGGACCAGGTAAGCTCTATCTCGGCCATGTTAAAATACACCGACTTTATGTACCTTTTTCTCAGAGATGTTGAAAGATGATTTTTTAGAGTAGTTTGAATAACATGCTTTACGTATTTTAACAAACCCTTTTCTTTCTAAGCGAAACTGAAAATTAATTTTTAATTATTTATTGAAAGACATTTTTAAATTAGCATTTTTGGTAAGATTTCACTGCCTAAAATAAATAATTCTCAACAAATCATTAAATCCCTATGTTATAGTATGCACTGTAACATAATATAAGTATTTAGAAAAATCGTAGTTCTTAAGTTTAATAGATATTGAAAAAAAGGAACACAAACCTGAATCACCGAAATTTTGAGAAAAAGTCAATTAAAGCTGTGAAGCATTGTTGTCAGAGGACTACTTTTTTTAAATTCTGATTTCTGGATTGGCACCACTTTTTTGAAATAGTAAAATTTGCTTTTTTTAATAACATATTAATTAAGGCGAAAATAATGGGAATTTTATCACTCCAGAAAAGCGGTGCCAATCAAGAAATCTGAAATTTAGAAAAGTAGCCCACTGCTGTGAAGTGCTCTTAGAAAGAATGAAAAATAACAACCTTTCTAACACTTTCCAACAGAGTTGAAAAGTGTTTATGACTTCGGTTTGTCTGTCCGTCTGTCCGCGCTCTAACTCTCGTAAATATACTCGGATCGTTCTGAAATTTTTGGATGTTAGTGACCTCTTCCATAGCACGATCCCTATTTCAAATAAAGTTTCTAGCATGTTTAATTCATTTACAGGGACAGTCAAAAGTTTTCTGTTACATTACGGCCTATGGGAAAAAATCGTTTAAAATGATTTTTAATGATGTTACATGCTTTCAAACATAATAAAATTGATATGCATTCATCAAGTGCATTAAAGTATGCATTCTGTAGAATATACGGTGCAGAAAATAGTTATTATTCATTGACAGGGAAACACAAAAGAATTCCGTTACAGAGCGATATAGGGGTGGAGGCAATTGTTTGCGGCGTATTTTAATTATGTTAAATTATTTCATGTATAATGAAATTGATGTACGTCTCTGAGGTTCACTTTTACTTATTTCATGTATAATACGCAGCGCATAGCATTTACAGGGACACACAAAAGATTTCAGATACTGTATTCTATCCGAAGTACTGTAGAGTAGCGATGATTGCTGGAAATGCATTTTTAATTATGTTATGTGCTTTTATGTTTCACTATATTTATGCATAGTATATAGTGTGTATAAATGCTGTAATTCATATACAGGGCTACACAAAGTAATTCGTAATGGTTACTGGGTATGATTGCAAATTACTTAAAGGTGGTTTTTAAACGAGTTATGCATTTTTACACGGAAGCGCGTTTGGTTTACTAACAAATGTTTGCAGAACATAGATAAAAGGATATACAGGGTAACGCAAAGAATTGGATACATGACCGTCTATAAATGATAATTTCTGGAAATGTGTTTCAGTAGTTTTAAGAGTGTTTTACTTTGAATAAACTTTAGCTGATTAGTGGCGTGTAATAAAGTTACTAGGCTCACTAAAGGGCTGTGCAAATGTATACAAGTATGTTTTGATCTATTAGTATAAATTGCGGAAAGAGAAATTTCAACCTGTTATGCGTTTTTTTATTTTGCTAAACTAAATTTTCCCATTATATAGTATATATATATCAACCTACAGGGCCAAAAAACGAAAACACTTTCACCATATAAATGCCAAATAGTCATAGCTCGGATGAATGAAACTAGCGCTGCAGTTCGCAGTCAAGTCCAACAAATAATCCTGAATTATGTCACCCAGGTAACGCCCGGATAGCCTAACAGGTAAGGCATTGGCACGGCACGCCAAGTATCCAGGTTCGATTCCTGGTCTGGACATTTTTCGCTCTGTTGGAATAAACGTCATCTGTGCTACTCCAGCCTTGAATATGTATATCTTATTTTTTTAATTAAGACTTTATTTCCTTATATTATCTTATTATGTTCTTATTCTAACATTATTAAAATTTACCATTATATTTATTATTGAAAATGAAAATTATAATTTCAGAACTCTTTCAAGTACTCATTTACAATTTTTCGATTCATTTCTAGACAAAGTTTTGTTACTTTTCTCTAAAATAGTAATATTTTTTAATAGTATACATATCGAATAATTTTAATCATGTAAACGTCTTTTTAGTGTACAATGATATGAACATATAAAAAATACCATTTCACATTATTTACTTATTATATATATATTATTGTTCATACATGCAATTATACTTGTCTTGATTTAATAAAATGTACTTTTATGAAATATTCTTTCGCATTATTTACTAATATTTCTGTTTTATTATCCGTGCTTTTCAAAATAAAGTATATTATTTTAAATACTATATCGCTTCTCATTATTTAATAATTACATTATTTTATTCGCACACACCATTCTACTTAAGAAGTCTCAAAACTGTTAAAACATCAAAAATTCAAAATTTTTAATTTTTTTAGATGTCCTCCTATCTTTTCGGAACATTTTGATAAAAGTGCATTTTCCCATTAGAACAGAAGTTATGTCTTCTTTAATTATATCTGTCCAATAGCTGAAGCGGCGTATCCTAAACTTTGACGTCATTTTTCTCCAAATGACGTTTTTCGGCATAACGCGCAGGATATCTCAAAAACTTCTGAATATATTTTCATGAAATTTCCAAAACATATGTTTCATGTTAGTCTGTATAAACGGAACCTAAAATTGCCTTTTTATTGTTAAAAAAAAATATATTTTTTTAGTTGATTATACTGATGAAAATTTCAAAATTTTACATTAGATAAATACAACTTTGTATTAAAAATATAAAAATGCTTTAAATACAAATTTATTTAGGTTCAGGGTAATTATTGTAATCTGAAGTATAAGTAGGCACCAATATTTTCATTCTAGTTTCAATTTTATTTTGTAATCCTGCGCGTAAGCTGTTATACCAAGTTTTCGCTCGTCAAATATCTGACAGTTTTGGAAAGCCCTATAAATGCTAATTAAGAATCTTGCAATTTAAAAAAAAAACATGAACTAAAAGATCATACTTATATCGTTCATCCCAATAAAAATTGTGTTTGAAAATCTTATACATTTTAAGATATTAAAGGTTGAAAATCGTCTTTTTTTTTTTCAATTTTAAGAGCCCTGAGACCCCTTAACACGATAAAATAAAATAAGATTGTCTAAGATTTAGGTGATTTATGTATTGTCTATGTCAACGGATTCTAGTCCTAATTTTTAAATTTCTGAAAAATACTTATTCATAGCTGCCACCTTTTACGCTTTTTTCCTACCACTAAAATTTTATAGTGAATATTATCTTAATTATCACAAGATTAAACAAAACAAAACTCTGTAAAATTTTAGTGGTAGTAAAAAAGCGTAAAAATTGGCAACTATACTTATTTTTACAATATTATACATAAAAGTACAATTACGTAGACAGTTAAATTGTTTTTTGTTTATTTAAAATAGCTTATTCGCAAATGACATAGTTATATTTTATCTTTAAAAATTACAGCTTCCTAAAGAAAGCCTATATTATATTCTATGTTCATTATTCGTCTTTCATCTTAACACCATTTCTACAGCTATATTATTTCTACAATATTAGATACAAACCTTTTCATTTTTAAATCGTGATTTAAACGTATTATTAAGCCTTTGCGTTTGAATGTCGGCAAATACACCCCCCCCCCCCCATCCCCCAAGCTTTTTATACATAATATTATTTTTATATTCTATATGCACCACTATAATTTAAAAGCATACTTTTTATTGAATTTCTCTGGCACTCATATTGAAAATGTGTTTAAAAAATTGCCAACTGAATAAATTTGTGTAACATATGCCTGTATCTGGGAGGAGTACTGCACTCGTCAATGATTAAAAAATTTTGTTTAACTTTTTTTCATATTAGTTATTCATACACAACATAAGCGAATTTTTCTTTCCCATCTTCATTTTAGCTATTTGTAAAAACTTAAATTTACGCTCTTCAGTTTAAGTATTGTTATAACTTTGCTAAGTTTTTATGCAGCCATTCTTCTGCTATGACATACATACAACATAATTTTACAATTTTTTTTAAAAGGTATAAAAATTTTTAATTCACATGCAAATTGTTAAATTAATTTCCCTGTAAACTTATTAAAATACCTTATTTATAGATTTTTACTTACGGCTGTTAAACATAATTTACATTATTACTTTTAAATTTGCATTTTCTATACCTTACCTTAAGTTTACAATTTTATGCAAAAAATAAAATAAAAAACACATATATATATATATTTAACATAATGAGAGAGACATGCAAATTTTTAAATTAATTTTCATTTAAATACAAAACTTATAGATATTTTTTCAAGAACTGGTAAACATAAATTCCTTCATCATATTTAAATTCGCATCTCTTAAATAGTTTAATATATGCTATTCAGCTTTTATTATTTGAGTAAATTTATATCTTCATCAAGTTTTTAACTAAAAATACATTTTTTAAAAATCAATACAATTGTATTATTAACAAAATTTCATAAGAATGCAATTACAGTGACATATAAATTTCTAAATTAATTTTTATCCACACTCACTAACCCAGTGTTGCAAGATAGGGGACTTTTTTGTCCCCAGATTGTTGATTGTCACCGCTTTTTTAAAATAAAAATATTTTGCGTATTTAGAAATAGATCAAAAATTCCGAAAAATAAGGCGAATTATACTATTAAAAAAAAAGTGGTGACAGTCAAGTAATCTTAATTTAAAATGTCCCCCAATCTGGCAACACTGCACTAACCCCTTGAAGGGTGATAGTTCCTTTTTGCAGAACGTAATTTTAATCCCTAAATGCCACGTTGGCACCAGATTTTTGGAATGAAAATTTTCCGTTTATTAAGTACGTAAAGAAAAGTCTTTTACTTATTTCTAATTAAATTTGTTCGTAAATTCTGGTATGATTTAATCGTTTTAGTAATTTTATGAACAGAAGTGATTTGCCCCTGAAACGGTTAAAAGTGAAAACGTCTAGATATTTTTGTTACATACCGGTAAACATATATATATTAAATCAGAATTAAACTTATATTAACTACACACACTTCATACCCTCTTCATTTTATTTTATTCGAGTCTAATTTTTTTTTTTTTTTTTTTTTGTAATAATGTTTCTGCAATTTTATACGCAAAGCACTACTTTGTAATTATTTTTTTTTATATCAATGCACCGAGGTACAAACTGTTAAATAAATCTTTATGCACTCTTATTTAAATAAAAAATTATGGTTTTGCTTTTCCCCTTAATGATAGACATAATTTGCTTACAGTAAAACATAATTGTTTTATAATTTCTAAATACTTTAATATAAGCTATTTAGTTTTTTGTTATTTGAGTGCAGATATATATATATATATATATATATTGTAGATATAACTTTGTAACGTTCTCACGTAATAACATTTCTGCAATTTTACTTTATAAAATACAATTGTATTAGTTAAATACTAATATAAAAATATAATTACATCTACATTCAAATTGTTAAAAGAAAATTGATGCCCTCTTCTTAAATGTAAAACTTAAAGAATTTATCTTTTACTTACCTATATTTATTAGGTTTATGCAAAAGTTCTGTCGCATTCTAAAACAAATTTTAATACCTTTAATGCTGGTAAAACTTTAATACCTGTTAAATTTACCTGTTAGGTAAAATTATTAGGAATTAAGATTTTAAGGGATAAAAAAAACGTTAAAATTAGGTATTATCTGTCATATTTGAACCCCTTGAGGGGTGTTGGGATTTATTATATCCCACATAATTTTAATCAAGATTAGCACCAGAAATTTAAACTAAATTTGATGTTTTAAATTTGGAAGGAAAATGTTTCAAAATAATTTTTCATTATTTTAAAATAAAATTTTTCGATTATTCCTGTAGGAATTCAACAATACAGAGACTTAATTGCTTCCTCTCAAAGGGTTAATACCTAATTCGAATACCTTTAATACCGGTAAAAAATACCTGATAATTTTACATGACAGGTAAAATTTTACCTGTATTAAATGTCTTAAAATACGACAGAACTGTTGCATCAACTTAATATAATATTCAAATTTACATTTTCTAAGTAACACATAATATTCAGTTTTTTTATTCAATAATCTTAACCTTCTTACGTTTTTAAATAATAATATTTAAGAAATTTTATGCATAAAACTTACAACTTTTTACGTCAGAAACATTATTTAAAAACATATTTACAGCTATGTGCAAAAAGGTAAATTAATTTCCATGCACTTTTATTCAAATACAAAACTTAGAGATTTTTTTTTTTACTTACCACATCAATCAACTGCGAAAGTTTCAAACCAAGTCTGACAGTCAGAGTGTCGCTGTTGTTTACAACTGGTCGTATTAGTCTGTTGTAGCTGCTCATGAGATCGTCATAAAGTCTTTTAGCGTCAGGATTTGCTGTCGTAACACCAAAAATTACAAAAATATACATTTTCCACAACATTTCGACGTATAATTTTCGAAATCTAGACATTTTTAACTTAGAAAACTCGCCGATTTAAGACTGAGTACCTTGCTATTACAATGCAGCTAAATACGTTCCATGTGCATTGTACTCATTACTGAGAACAGTTTTTGGAATTTTAGAAAATAATTTTCTTTGTAATAAACATTCATTTTAAGGCAAGGAGAAGATGAGATCTTTTGGAATGTTTCTTAGTTTCATCCAGACAGAGGCGGCCATAACAAATCGCTGGTAGCGCCATCTGCCGGTCCGGAGAAGGAGAAGTCAAAACGCACATGTTTGACGGGAGAAATAAATTACAGGAAATTATTTTTTACATTAAAGGTACTACACACATTAAGGCCGGTCAAATTGATATTTTTATTGCTTCTTATAAGAAATTTTTTGAAAGGATTCTTGGAGGATACAGCAAAATACTTCTGCTGGAAATAAACATTTATTTTAATAACATGCCGAAGTTTGAAGTATGAAAGTATATTTTTATGGTTCGACTTACAAGTTACATTATGGTTTCTGTCATGAAAAGCACTCATAATTCAAATAAAAAAACATAACTTTAAGAACTCAAAAATATTTTAAATTGCAGTTTACATTATTAATATTATTTCGGAAAAAATGTGACATTTTGTTAATGGAATTCGAAACATACTTGCGTACAAGTTACCGAGGATTAAAATATGCAATTAATATTAATGTTAATTCATAAGTAAAACGTAATTACACGAAAGCTTAAAAATAAAGAATTTGAAGTTTGAAATTAAAATATTATTAGGAACACCGTTAATGTAATTTACTCACAATTTAGAACATTTTTTTTTTGTTATTATTTTTTTTTAATAACATTGGCATGAGGGGAAGAATATGTTATCGCAGGAAAGTGAAAAAAGCTAATTTCAAGAAAATTTAAGAAAAATCTTTTTGTTGTTGTTCCTTAATTAGTACCAAATTTCCTCCTGGTAGTATACTTATGTGTTTAAAATGTTAAAGTTTGATAATAAACCATTCTTGCTAGAGATAAGGTTTTTTTTTTTTTTTTTTTAACTAGAACTAGTGTTGAGCTCTAGGGCAGTGAGCTACTTTTTTAAAATTCAGATTTCTTGATTGGCACCACTTTTTTGAAATAGTAAAATTCGCCTTATTGAATGGCATATTGATTAAGGCGAAAAAAAGCTGCATTTTACGATTTCAGAAAAGTGGTGCCAATCAAGAAATCTGAATTTAAGAAAAGTAGCCCACTGGCAACACTGACCAGAGCTCGAAAAAAAAATTATGTCATCAAAGCTCTATAGCGGAAGTACGCTGCAGACAATTGTTAAAACTATATTAAAATTGTTTCAAAATCAATTTTCTGACTAATAAATCTTATATAGAAAGAAGTATCGTTAAATATTCCGTAATTACAACATTTCTGGATTTTCATGTCTCTGGAAATCTGTTTAAAATAACAAATTTGTTATTTATACCCAAGCACTGACAGAAATCTGCAAAAATCACAATTCTTATTCTATTAACATTAGAAGGACAGTAAAGGTCAATTTGCCTGCAACCAAATGAATATATTCCGGTTCAAACCAGAAATTACTTTATAAAAGAAGATTAGAAGACACAAGTAAGAAAAAAAAGAAAAAAGTTGAATACACGAGTTAAAGAGTTTGAAATGAAAATTCTGGGGAAAAATATTTTTATGAAACTTGAGTAAAATTTCCAGCTTTTCTAGTGCTAAGCATGGTCGCCAGTTTAGCCTCCCTTTTTATCACGAAAATTCGACTTTAGATCGAAACATTTTGAAGAGAAATTTTAGCTAGAAATAATCAAGAAACAACTATCTGACATTAAATAAATCTGAAAATACATTTCGCATTTTCTGGTGCGAAGCCCGATTTCTAAAATAAAACGGGAGGCCAAACTGGCAACTCTGGTTTTAAGGGGGCAGTTTACCTCAAAATTGATCAAAAAATCGATTTTTGTTTTTAAATATTAAATGAAAGCCTGTTTAATTGTGAATAATGTGACACCTCATTTTTGCCATTCGGTAATTATATCGCGAGATATTGTAAATTTTGTTAATATACCCAGCGCAATTACCAACACAAATTAAAACTTCTCCGTGTTCATATTTTCTCACTTTCTTGTTTTTAAAAGGTTAAGGCTTTTTTTTTTTTTTTTTTTTTTTTTTTTTTGCATTAGAGATTTAAACTATTTATTTGTCTATGTTCTTTATTGTATATGCGATAAATCTGCGCATGTAATTAGCCTTCAGGTATTTTTTTTTTTTTTTTTTTTTTAACCATTTGGAAAAATGGTTATTGTCCTCTGTCAGAGTAGGAAATCAAAAACATATCTGAAGCGTTTTATTGGTCGAATCCACATTTTATTCGTTTTCTGATTGGTCTGTACAGTAATCTGTATTTCCCTTTACTTTCAACAGAGATGGATACTTATGTTGCCACTATGACAAAAAAGTAATAAAAACTACAAAAAAAATAATTAATAACTCAGAAACGAATTGAGATACAGCTGTCAAACAAATTGCATTTAAAATTACATTTTTTTTTTTTTTTTTTTTTTTTTTTTTTTTTTTTTTTTTTTTTATACGACGGTGTAAAAGTAATATTGTGGGATGTTTAGAAGTTTAAGAATGAAATTTCATTGAAAATTGGTTGTCAGATTTCCAAGAAATCTGACAATGGAAAAGCGTTTTCCCGAACAAACAATGGTTCGCTTGGATAATAAGTAAGTTTCGAGAGAATAATACGTAAGTTTCAGAAAATCTGACGAGTCGCAGGCGATTTTTGTCGCTTGCAATTTTTACGTGTAATAACACTATTAATGTTTAATTCATGGCGTGCGTAATGTGTGATCAACTCCGTGCGATATTTTATGTCTTAAATTTTAGTCTTTGAAAAAATCGTTTTCCAAATGGTCGTTGTAATTTGTTAAATTGCTTTATTCTATTTTATTATTATTTTTTTTATATAAAAGTATATGACGATCATAGCTGCCAACTCTTCCGCTTTTTTGTGCCACAAAAATTTAGTAGAAAATTTTGTCTTATTTAATCGGCAGATTACGGCTACTTAACCCTTTCAGGGGCAAGGTACTTGTATTCCTAAAATGTTCAAATAATTAATTGACACCAGTATTAACAAGAGATTTTATTTGTAATAAAGTAAAACTAAATTTGTGCGTATTTAATAAAGATGACATTTTCATCATAAAATTCCGGTGCCAATGTGGCAATTTGCGATTAAAATTATGTGATGCACAAAATTAAAATTATGTTACGGCATCACCGCCCTTCAAGGAGTTAAAAAAGTAAAATTTACTATAAAATTTTTGTGGTACAAAAAAATCGTAAGATGTTCGCAGCTATGGTGAAGATGTGTTAGATTACATCGTTTTCCACTATATATATGAGTTAAAAATTTATATGAAATGTAATATTATGTGTATCTAAAAATCCAGGCTCAGTCTTCTATATTACGCATTTGAAAATCTAAAAAAAAAATAATGTATTAAGTGGACAAAAATATCAATATTTAAAAAAGCAGTAGGAATTTTAAAATATTCAAATTTTTGTTAACTTTTAAAATTTTTTTATTAAATATGAAGTTAATTTTTTTTTCAAATGTATTTTTAGTTGAACTTTAAAATGCAGTGAGTTCACCATTTGAACCGTATTTAAAAAAAAATAAACAAAATTGTTGGAAAGGTAAACTGCCCTTTAAACTATCACTGTAAGACTATGACAAAAAGTTTTGATTCCCAGTAACTTCAAACAGAAAGCGAGGGCAGAAAGCACTATATCTCGGATTTTCTATGCTTCTAACACTCTCCGTGGTAAAACTCAGATAGAATATTTCTCCTAAGAACTTTAACCCTTTAGTGCGCAGCTTTGTACATATGCAAACAACAGTATTTTGAATTTAATATTTTTTTTAATTCGTATATTCCTAATTCACACCAGAAAATTTAATTTAAATAGCAATATTTGCTTTAATTAATAACAAACACTGTGTTTCGACAGTAATTTCTGTCTCATTTAATGCCCATATTACACTTAAATTTTCTTATACCTATATTTCCAGCATTATAGTAGCCACCAGTATAGACACTTTTACCACATTTGTTTTACATCAATATACAAAGATTCATGACGCTTAATTTTCATTTTAAAAAATCCTTTATCTTTCGTTTTGTACATATTAAAATCGAAAATTATAATTTACATTGTGGACAATGCAGTATCTGGGAGCACGGCAGTGCGTCCGCCAAGTTCGCACAAGCCGTAAGCTACCTTTTCCTGAACCATTTCGGCATACTTTTCACCCTCTCATAACGTCGTTTTAGGGAGAGATATAGAATTTTTTCTTTTATACACATGTTCGTATGATCAAACTGAACTAAGATTCCACGATTTCATGTTTCTGTATTTAGTAGTTTTCGAAATATTAAATTCCGAAAAAGCGCTTTTTTGTCACTGACTCACTTCGCATCATCAAATAACTAAGGTACTTCTAAAAGTGGTAGAATCATGAAATTTCACAAGTATGTCGGGTTTGTAGCACAATTAACCAGAAAAATCTGAAAACACAGAATTTCCGCCTCTAAACCCTTAAAACAGGGGGTTTGATTTGGCCGTAAACAGTTCCTTCACATTCAATTACGCCAATGTTGGTCGCCAGTACTCGATTACAGAGTTTTGAAGGGGTCACGTAATTTCAAGCAGAATAAAACTTTATATATATGCTTTTCCAAAGATGTTTGTTAAATAGAAAAAAATGAATATACCTAAAAATTTTAATCAGTATAGGTTATGATATAATCACGATATTAAAACATTTAACAAAATATAACCGCAATTCGGTATGTTTCAGCTATAATATCCTTGGCGAAATAGAGAAAATAGCCTTTTGACAAGAAAAGAAATTTGATAATAACGTATTTTCTGGCAACCTATCTACTGTGTCATATACACAAGCAATTTTTTCCATATGTATACAATTTATTCAATGTAAGAAACCCGTTTATTTCTTTTTATATACCAACATAAATAATTTGTATATAAAAAACAATATTTTATACGTGTATAAATAAAATGTTTATATGTATATATGTATACATATGTATACATATTATATGTATACATATGGCTAATTCCATGCAAACTTGTCATGTCTGTCACACAGCTGAAAATCGTTATGCTTGTTGGTCACCGTTATTTTCGAAAAGTTTGCTTCGTTTTATAATTGATGAGATATCTCCGATAAAATAAGTCTCATTTTTCAGTTTTAAAATACTAGTAGCCAAAACTCGTAGTGTGTGACAGACATGACAAGTTCGCATGGAATTAACCATAAATAACATAAAAGTTCATCAGGTTTGTTTTCATAGTTGTTTATATCATTTGGCAACATATCTCAGTTTCTGAAGTCCGAATTGCGCCAAGATTTTTAAAAAACGCCATGGTCCTTATAGTGGAAAAATATCCTAATTCTCATATGAAAGTTTAAAAATCTGCTTTTAATTAAATGAAATGTGTAACTAATAAACTGTCTTTAACGATGTGCGACAGATGCGGTGTCCGAAGTCCGCTGCTAATGTTATTATATTGTATTATTAGCCTACTTACTGTTAATTTATTGTTAATTTTAAATCTGTAAAAAAAAGATTATAGTTATAGATCAGATATGTTGGTTGCCAAAACTCGATTACAGAAAATTAGCCTGAGTTATAAAGGTGTTACATGATTTCAAGCTGAATGAAATTTTATATGCTTTTACAAAAATCTTAATAAGGCAAATCTTTCAGTTTATCTGTCGATATTTCTATCTTTTACTTCCTTAAAACAAATTTTATTAAAGACCGGGAGGCGTCTGCACAGATAATCACCTCATCGAGTTTACGGCTGAAATTTTAAGACTAGTTAAAAATCGATTAGCGTATTAAAAAATTAACTGGTCTGCCAAGTCATATCTTTGTGGAAACCATTTACAGACCCGATTTTACCGGATAATTGGTGGATTTTCCATTGTGTTTTCCTTCACCCATTCCTCCATGTTTCCATACTTTTGGATGCAGGAAAATACAATAGTAAACCTATCAGTTACCCACTAAAATTAGGTCTTCAGGTTGTTTTTACCAAGATATGACTTAACAGACCACTTGCATTTTAATGTTCTCATCTAGTTTTAACTAAACCTAATATTTCAGCTGTAAACTCGATGAGGTGATGGTGTGTGCAGACGCCTCCCGGTCTATTATAAATGTCGAAATTCTAATCTCAATAGCACTCTGCTCAATCTGGCAATTATCCCTACTATTTATGGAACACTATTCCTTTAAGTGTGTTTTAGTGATGTTAATGAACTTTATGGATATGCATCATACATATTATACATCTATTTATATAAAATCCAAGTCTCTGTGTGTCCCTCACAATTCCGGTAGGACCGCCTCATTGAAATGAGTAATTGTTGAAAAATACTAATGCAGGTTTACCATAGTTGCGCCAAATGTTGGCAACAAAAATTAGTTGTCATATATGAAGCCAACTTGACGATAGCTGGCTAATTTGGCAAAATTGCCATTTAAAATCATTAATCTTTCATAAAAGAGGTCACTGCAATTTAATTTAAACTCGCTCTTTTAAGGTTTTTTTTTTTTAAATCTATGGGTGAAAATTTAAAGTGTAATATACGAAAATGTACATATTTCCATCTTTCTCTCGATGCTACTAATAAAATAATTGCCAACAGACGACGCTGAGCTCCTAACTGCGCGATTTTAATGTGCTTTAGATACTTTTTCAGTATAGGTGCATTGGCTAAGAAGGAAATTTGGCAACATATTTTCGGGAACCTATCCACTGACACGCATTTTTTTTTCAATATTTATACGATTTGTTTAACATATAAAAGCCATTTATCTAATTTTATACAGAAACAGAAGTAATTTGGGCATAAACAACATCAATAATATACATATAAAATACATGGTACTACTTAATTAATTATCCCGTCGACCAAAAATCTATCACCAAACTATAAGATTAAATGCCAATAATGGTTGATCGTAAATGTCACATTCATTTGACTTTAAGCAAGTTACATGTGTTTACGTCATCAAGTGATTATTATTTCGACGTTTTATTTGTATTTTTATTAATGTTATACTAATTCCTTTGTTCTTTCGTTATTTAAAATATAAAATATATAAATTTGTATAATTTCGCGAGTGCTTTGGCGATTTATATAATTTGGCGAAATTGGTCGACGGGATAACTAAGTAGTGCCAAATGCATGTATAAGAAAACAAAAAAGCTCATCAAGTTTGTTTTCATAGCTGATTATATGATTTGACAACAAATCTTTTTGATGCCCGAATTACACCAAGCTTTTTAAAAAAACGCCAAAGCCCCAATAGTGGAACAGTACCAAATTGTCTGTTATTTTGCGCTATCTGCGCTATAGTTTGTACTATATGAAAGGGAGGGTGCGAAAAGTTAAAACATTAAATATTAAAGTTTCTGTAAAGCAGTATAAGACTAAAAAATTAAGAATAAAATAAATGCAAAATAAGACTAAACAAGAAAGAAAAATCATTCGTTAAGCATAGAATATGAAATACTTTCCAACACTTCCTGAATGCTTCAACAATACTTCGTTATTTAAGGAAATAAGGTAAAAAAAAATAACTAAGTAAACATTTTAGGGGTGAATCGTAGAATACTCTACTTCTCCCCAACTTGGCGATAAATGCGCCAAAGCGGCAACCTTGGTATTTAGTATTAACTTGGTATTAAGCGGCAACTTTGGGTGTTATAAAAACGCGCCGATTTGGCGATTTTTTGAAATCGCGCCAAAGAAGTAGAGTATTCTCCGGTCGCACCCATTTTAGAAAACGCATAAATTTTTTTTTAATTGATTTCAGCAGTTACTGCCCATAGCCATTAGCCAATATTACCGTTATTATACGTCACTATTTAGCTAAAATTTAATTTAAAATAAAACACTCTTTTATCATAATTCAACTTTTATCATCCATAGACAGTTATGTATCCAATTCTTTGCGTGACCCTGTATATATTTTTATCTATATTCTACAAACATTTCTTAGTAAGCTAAATGCAGTTCAGCATAAAAATGCATAACCCCTTTAAAAACCACCTTTAAGCAATTTTTTCTCATGCTCAGTAACCCTTACAAATTCTTTTGTGTAGCCCTGTATATGAACTATAGCATTTATACACACAGTATGGTATGCATAAGTATGGCGAAACATAAAAGCGCATATCATAATTACAAAAGCATTTCCAGCAATCATCGCTCATTTACAGTACTTTAGCGAAAAGTTTCTTGGCGAGAAAGAAGTTTGGCAACGTATTTTCTAACAACCTATTTACTGTTTCATACTCACAAGCAATTTTTTCTATATGTATACAATTTATTTGGTACTACTTAGTTATCCCGTCGACCAAACATCTATCGCCAAACTATAAGATTAAATGCCAATAATAGTTGATCGGAAATGTCACATTCACTTGACTTTAAGCAAGTTACAAGTGTTTACGTTATCAAGGGATTTTTATTTCGACGTTTTATCTGTATTAATGTTATACTAATTTATTTGTTCTCTCATCATTTAAAATAAAAATTATGTCAATTTGTATAATTTGGCGAGTGGTTTGGTAATTTATATAATTTGGCGAAATTGGTCGACGGGATAACTAAGTAGTACAATTTATTTAATATAAAAAAGCTATTTATACATTTTTATAAAGAAACAGAAGTAATTTTTGCAGAGATCTCATAAAACGCATCGGGGTTGGCGTGATTTTTTTTCTGGCGCCAATTTGGCAAAAATCTCGCTTTCGAATACCAGTTACATATATATTTTTTAATTATTTGCTATTATTTTGAAAGGGAAATAACAACAAATAAATAAAAGTTTAGGCCCAGATGTCATATACGATTGGCGCGAATTTTTTCTGACGCCAATGTCATATGCGCAACGGATACTTAACTGGCGCCAAAGTGTCGTTATTTTGCTTGATATGATAACCCGGATGTTGTTGTTTATGCTGTTGATGTTTTCGCCAAATTGGCGTCGGAAAAATATGGCATATGACATCTGTGCCAACGTTTAATTAATAACTATAGAACAAAACAGTTTATACAATTAGAAAAAAGGCACAGATGTCATATACGCCTCATATTGGCACGATTTTTTTTACGCCAATGCCATACACGCACCGGTACTTAACGGCCTCCAAAGTGTCGTTATTTTGATTGATAGGGTAACCCGTATATATATATGATATGGTAACGAAGTTTTCGCCAAATTAGCGTCGGAAAAAAATCGCGTCGATATGGGTCGATATTTACATGACATCTCTGCCAAAGCAAAAGAAAAAAAAGTAAATAAACAATTTATTAATATATAAAAAACAATAGCCGGGTTACCATATCAGGCAAAGTAACTCCATTTTGGCGCCAGTTAGGTATCCCGGTGTATATATGACATCTGTGCCATAATGTGTATATATATATATATATAAATACTGCATATATTTAGAAATTATTTTTTTATGTAAAGAAATACACATATAAACAAAAGTAAAAGTTCATTAAATTTGTTTTCATAGCTGTTTATATATTTTGGCAATATATCACACTTTCTGATGACCGAATTGCGCCAAGCTTTTTTTTTTAATGCAAAGTGCCGTATAGCGGAAAAGTACCTAAATAAATAATTAATAATAATAAATTCATGTATAAACAAAAATAAAAATTCATCAGGTTTGTTTTCATAGCTGTTTATATATTTTGGCAACATATCTCACTTTCTGAAGCCCGAATTGCGCCCAGCTTGGCACAGATGTCATATTCGCCCCATATTGGCGCGAGTTTTTTTCTGCCGCCAATGTCATATACTCAACGGGTAATTAACTGGCGCCAAAGTGTCATTATTTTGCTTGATGTGGTAACCCGATTAAGTTGTTTATGCTGTTGATGTTTTCGCCATATTGGCAACCGAAAAAAAATCGTGCCAATATGGGGCGAATATGACATCTGTTCCCCCAGCTTTTTTAAAAAATGAGCTAATAATAAATGATAAATAATTAATTGAAATAACCAAATATATAAACTAAAACATTTTATTTCGAGATCAAAGCATTGTTTTTAATTTCGATTAAAAAGTACATTTATCCTAGGATAACTTCAGTTGAAATTAGGTTTATTTATTTATTTATTTATTTATTGAATAACAAACATACGACTTGTGTGCTTGACATGAGAGCCCGTTTATAAGTCGGAGACAAGATAGCACAAGGAAATATTACAACACAAGAGAAATTCACCCTGGGAGTTCCACACAAAGTGTGTGTGCAATGGAACCAGCGGGAATCGAACCCACAAACTCTTATGCACAAGCGATTAGCTGACTGGTGCTTTGACCACTCAGCCGCAGAGCCCCCGAAATTAGGTTGGCAGCTTAATGTCTCATTCCATAAACCTAAACAAACACAAGTGATTCATTCATCGTGAACCGTAAAAATTATTAAACATTGAGGTAATCATTCACAAAGTAAGTTCTCCAACAATGAATGGACAATATTCTTGTGACGTCACAGTGGGTAAAATGGTGGCGGTGTCGTTTGTTTATGGTTTGAATTCACAAACATTTTATTTTGCATTGTCTCTTAGTTACATTACTTTATTGTCAAATTTATGACTCAGAACAAAAGCATATTTTTTCATTATTTAGATATTAAATAATTAAAAAATATATAAATGTATGATTTTAAAAACTAAATAATTTTCTTTCTTAATACTAAAAAATAACATTGGCGTAACAGCGGGTTTAAGTTAAATAAGTGTAACTGTTTAATTCTGTTGTAATATTCAAAATAACTGTATTTATTAGACTTCAGTAAGCAACATTAGAGGCCGATTAAATTTGAAGATAGAGGAATTACAATGGTATTTCAGAACCTTTCTTTTGGCGAAGCTTTTCTAAATTCCACATATACATGGAAACTCTTCAGTGTTACAAATATTATTCCTACGACTGATATAACATCAAAACGGCCGGCAAATTAACACAAGTTTTTGAAAACTACTTTATATCAGAAATTTTATTTAAAATTGGTTATGACTTTGTTATAGCGGCCCTCACAATTATGATTATGACAAGTTGTAGCCAATTTCGCCAACGTCGTAACGAAGATCGTGAAGCACACACGTATAATACCATTTCATTAAATCGTATGTGATAGTTAAAGAGTTTGTACCTTACTTCAAGTGTGTAATTTATTTATTTTTAAGAATTAACAATCTGAATTGTCTAATATATGAATAATAATTAAAAAAATGTAAACAAATGTTGAATAGACATGACCGCAAAAAACCTCAAATCCGCACAACACTTGGAACTAAACTGTGCAGTTTAGTGGTCTTCTACTGTACACAGTTTTTCATAAATGTGTTTTGTTCTTAAAATGTGTTATTTTCATCTATCACTGCCGTGCAAGCGAGAAAAACTCATATTCTTGCACATGAGTTGTATATATCTTTATATCTAATTTTCCGTCATTTTTGACGGGCTACCTTTCTAGTATACATATAATACGTAATACATTTGCATCATACATATTATAGGTATGTGTATAATACATAATACGTATGCACCATTATGACGTCAGAATAAATAAAACATTTTTGTCGCCAAGTTTGAGAATTGACATGATATATTACCAAAATTGGCGACACTTTGCAAAATCTCGCCAAGCTTGGCGAGAATTTGACGCTAGTGGCTATTTTTCAATGAGTTATTTATTAATGCGAGCTATCTATTTATATTTTTCCGCATATCATCTGAATAGTTAAATGGTATAACGTACGAATATTTTCAAAGTGCCAATAGTTTCGTCACTGCACAAAACCTCTGCTATTGTTAATATATTGTACAGCTATTATACTTACTGTGACTATGTTGTTACTGTTATGTTTTACTCTTCTGAAACTTCTGTATTATATAAATAGAATTCACTGAAATTATTAAAGCACCAAAACTGACAATTCTCCTTATGATTATTATAATTTTATAATATGTAACCTGTTAATCGATATGTACCGTCAGAAGGAATCTTCTATAATCCGGTTCCTCGCATTTTAGTTTTCAGGTTTCGAATAAAATTAGCTGAAAACTTAAAACCATGGCAAATTGGCTAGTTCTTCAACACGATTAGATGAGAAGAATGATAGTTTTCAAATGGATCATAGCAGTGAGCCCGTAGACCTTCTATTCTTCCGTAATCGAGTCCATTGAAAAGGTAAGCATGAAACAAAAAGATATTAGCATCAATATGGTTTAATGTAAATGCAGATATTATCAAAGGATTTAATAAGAATCATTTCACTTGTACCCATTCGTATCAGTTAAAATACAATAATTGGCAGCGAGCCCAATTAGAAAAGATTATTTAATACGATTAAAAATTTCCGCATTAGAGAACGAATCGTAACTGATAAGGAAACATGCATAAGTGAGTTAAGAGATATTTGTCGTGAAAAAATGAAATACATAACAACACAAAATATATGATGTGCTTCCGTGATCGTAAAGAGTTCTTGATTTCTCTATCAAAAGCTTCCGACTTGGCGAAAGAATGGGCATTTAAATTAAGTTATGAATAACAGTAATATGATGCAACGTTTAACATGCAATTAATAGTGTATATACTACTTGCTAGAGGCGGCTAGTACTTTAATATAAAAAGAAATAAAGTATGAATTTGTAAAGCTCAATAAAATAAATGTACGTAGTTTTATGCTAGCCGGGCGCGAGTGACAAATCGCCAAATACTGTCCCCAACTCTATTGTTCATATTGCATTCATTTCATTTAAAGATATATACTTTTCAGTCATCTCATATAAAATAGATGCATTTCCCTCTTTTTATTTAATAGAATATTTAACATATAAATAAATAGGAAATAATAACATAAACCAAAATATTTTATTTGAAAATCAATGCATTGTTTCTAATTTACACATGTGAAAAATGAAAACTACTATTGGCGAAAAAACAAAATGCTAATTAGGAGATTTGCTCCTGGCTAACATAAAAGTACTGAAATTTAAGTTTTTTTTAAATATTAATATAGCTTAGAAAAAAACTAGAAAAAACATACAAAAAGTAGTGATATCCCAACAAAAAGTTTTCGTTAAAAAAAAAAAAAGGCAAGTTCTCCTTAATGTTTCGGCCAGAAAAAGTAGTGATATCTGAAGTTCGCACAAGTTAAAAGCCAAACATCCCAAATCTTTCACTGATAATGGCTTCCTGCGACTTGGCCGTTAATGCCTTCGAGAGAGTTTTTCAAATTTTAAAATATGTACAAATGAGTTACATGCCAACTACATTTTTTGATTAATTTAGGCATTTTGTGGCACAAAGTACAGAAATAAAATACACATTTGAAAAAAACATTTAAGCCACTTCAGTCTATTTAAATGCTTAGAAGTTAAATATAACAAAATACTTGTATTCAGAAGGTAATATCCCTAATTGCTAAAACATAATTAGGAGCAGCTTTTAACAGTTTATAAATCGAATACCTCTTAATGTATGCAAACAAACTATAATAAATGTTCAAACGAAAAAATCTCTTTCGTCAAAGCACAAGATTTCAATATTATACAATAAAATATAATGTAACATATTGTGAGATTTGAAGAAAGTAAATTTTGTTTTATTTCTTAGGTTTCACGTTAATGACTTTAGCTTTAGACCGTACGAAATGGCAATTAAACCACATGTGGACTAAATGATCTGTAATCAAAACTATTGTTTGTTGAAATTGAATGGTATTTATCAGAAAACTTTTACTTATAATGTCTTTATGTGAATTTGCCTCTTTGCATACTAATATTAATTTTAATATTTAAATAATTCATAAATGCGAAATTTCCAATCATTAATTTTCAAATGCTGTAGAAGGCATTAACGGCCAAGTCGCAGGAAGCCATTTTCAGTGAAAGATTTGGGATGTTTGGCTTTTAACTTGTGCGAACTTCAGATATCACTACTTTTTCTGGCCGAAACATTAAGGAGAACTTGGCTTTTTTTTTTTTTTACCGAAAACTTTTTGTTGGGATATATTTATAAATAGCATAGTTTTAACGATATACCGGAATTTATGTCCTTTTTAAGTAAAAAAATGTGTTTTTTTAAGAAAAGTAAAGAAATGTAAACTATAATCTTCGATTTTAATATGTACAAAACGAAAGATAAAGAATTTTTTAAAATGAAAATTAAGCGTCATGAATCTTTATATATTAATGTAAAACAAATGTGGTAAAAGTGTCTATACTGGTGGCTACTATAATGCCTGAAATACAGGTATAAGAAAATTTAAGTGTAATAACAGACATTTCGTATTAAAATAACGGGAAATTAGCAATTGAAACTCTCTGATGTAAAGTCAGGTTATCTGAACTACGTAATTTCTAGAACATATTCTATAAAGGGTTAAAGGTTAAGTTTTTAAAAATAAATAATTATTGTCTGAGCGAAGCGAAGGCTAATACTCAGCGAAATATTACTGTCCGGAATCATTACAACTACGATGGATATTAACGCCATGCCCTACTAAAAAAAAAAGCCTAATAAAAACCTTTCGTCAAGCATAACTCAAAAAATATTTGTCGGATTTCGTTTCTGATTGCACCAGAAGGTACCTATGAGGGCCGCCTACTGAACGGATACCTACTATGAAAAATAAGTTCCAAACCGTTTAAAAATTATATTAAATAAACTGATAAAAAAGCACTATTTATCTGCTTACGTCACAGAAATTTGGTGTGCGTCACTTTCAGCGGTGGATGTTTTCGTGGACAACTGGTTTGTACACATGGAGCAAATAAAAAAAAAAAAATACGCACGCAGTAATATTCAATAGATCAGTTTCAACCACGTGATCGCAAACCTTGCAACAACCCGTGGCAACCAGTTTTGGTGAACAAACAAATAGTAATAAAGTACTCCGTACCACGGTGACCGTCTTAGCCTGTTGTATAAAATCTGGCCTGTTGTATGACATACAATTATGGATGATTAAAACAAAAGACATGAGTGTTTATTGCTCCGGGAGGTTACCTTTCTCTGGATGTCTGTCTGCAGCATGCAATTTTCTTGTAAAGGGTGATATTATTATGCAGTAAAACCTCCTTAACGGACACACCCGATTAGTGGACACCTCTATTTAGCGGGCATTTTTTCGATTACCAACCCTTAAATAACTGTACATTTTTTACTCTCAGTAGCAGACACCTCCAAATAGAGGACAAAACTCTGCCCTCCCGAAGCGTTCGCTATTCAGAGGTTTTACTGGTAAAACCTTCATAACGGACACACCCGATTAACGGATACCTCTATTTAGCGGACATCTTTTCGATTACCAACACTTAAATAACTGTACATGTTTTACTCTCAGTAGCGGACACCTCCAAATAGAAGACAAATTCTGCATTCTCGAGGTGTCCGCTATTCACGAGTTTTACTGTATATGTTAGTGATAGTTATTTTACAGGGCCGCACAAAAGAATGAGAATATATGAAACGAATATAAACTAAATTTGGGATTGGTAGATCGCTGATGGTAATGTAATTTTAGGATGTTGTTACAGTCATCCGCAGCATGTTTTTAGAGTTTCGTTCATCTAACGAAACCCTACCTGTCTCACTCCTTTGTCTGTCTGTCTGTCTGTCCGTCTATCACAGAGCCCGTTCTCAGAAACTATATATATCGGAGACTTGAAAATTTGCATACTTATAGCTGAACACCACACATCAAACGGCAAATAATAAAATTTTGAAAAAGTCTAATATTTAACCCTCTGGGCTCTAACTTCTGTATTTTAAGCAATTTTTGTAACTCAGCCCCTAATTAAGTTGGAGACATGGAATTTTGCATACTTATAGCTGAACACCTCACATCAAACGACAAATAATAAAATTTTGAAACAGGTCTAATGTTTAACCCTCTGGGCTCTAGCTTGTGTATTTTAAACAATTTTTCTAACTCAGCCGCTAATTATGTTGGAGACATGGAATTTTGCATACTTATAGCTGAACACCTCACATCAAACGACAAATAATAAAATTTTGGAAAAGGTCTAATATTTAACCCTCTGGACTCTAAATTATGTATTTTAAGCAATTTTTCTAACTCATCCCCTAACTAAGTTGGAGACTTGAAAGTTTGCGTACTTATAGATAGGAACACTTGCGATAACACGATAAATCATAAAATTTTGAAAAAGTCATATTTAACCCTCCAGTCTCTAACTTCTGTATTTTAAGCAATTTTTCTAACTCAGCCCCTAATTAAGTTGGAGACATGAAATTTTGCATACTTATAGCTGAACACCTCACATCAAACGACAAATAATAAAATTTTGAAAAAGTCTAATATTTAACCTTCTGGGATGTAACTTGTGTATTTTAAACAATTTTTCTAACTCAGCCCCTAATTTAGTAGGAGACATGAAATTTTGCATATTTATAGCTGAACACCTCACATAAAACGACAAATAATAAAATTTTGAAAAAGGTCTAATATTTAACCTTCTGGGCTCTAACTTATGTGTTTTAAGCAATTTTTCTAACTCATACCCTAACTAAGTTGGAGACTTGAAAGTTTGCATCCTTATAGCTGAACACATGCGATAACACGATAAATCATAAAATTTTGAAAAAGCCATATTTAATCCTCCATTCTCTAACATATGTATTTTAAGCAATTTTATAGCTCAGCCCCTAATTAAGTTGGAGACTTGAAAGTTTGCATACTTATAGCTGAACACTTGCGATAACACGATAAATCATAAAATTTTGAAAAAGCCATATTTAATCCTCCATTCTCTAACTTATGTATTTTAAGCAATTTTTATAACTCAGCCCCTAATTAAGTAGGAGACATGAAATTTTGCATACTTATAGCTGAACACCTCACATCAAACGACAAATAATAAAATTTTTAAAAAGGTCTAATATTTAACCCTCTGAGCTCTAACTTATGTATTTTAAGCAATTTTTCTAACTCATACCCTAACAAAGTTGGAGACTTGAAAGTTTGCATACTTATAGCTGAATACATGTGATAACACGATAAATCATAAAATTTTGAAAAAGCCATATTTAATCCTCCATTCTCTAACTTATGTATTTTAAGCAATTTTTATAACTCAGCCCCTAATTAAGTTGGAGACTTGAAAGTTTGCATACTTATAGCTGAACACTTGCGATAACACGATAAATCATAAAATTTTGAAAAAGTCATATTTAATCCTCCAGTCTCTAGCTTCTGTATTTTAAGCAATTTTTCTAACTCAGCCCCTAACTAAGTTGGAGACTTGAAAGTTTGCATACTTATAGCTGAATACATGCGATAACACGATAAATCATAAAATTTTGAAAAAGCCATATTTAATCCTCCATTTTCTAACTTATGTATCTTAAGCAATTTTTATAACTCAGCCCCTAATTAAGTTGGAGACTTGAAAGTTTGCATACTTATAGCTGAACACATGCGATAACACGATAAATCATAAAATTTTGAAAAAGTCATATTTAACCCTAAAGTCTCTAACTTCTGTATTTTAAGCAATTTTTCTAATTCAGCTCCTAATTAAGATGGAGACATGAAATTTTGCATACTTATAGCTGAACACCTCACATCAAACTTAAAAAAATAAAATTTTGAAAAAATCTAATATTTATCCCCTAATATTTTGTCTCTCGCGCAATTTTTAAATTTAAACTGTTTTGCAATACAATTTTTGTTCATTTTGCATAATAAGTGTAATGTGACGTAATTTCTTCTATTTCAGACTTCTAACGCATGTTAATGAATTTATTTTACAATATCTTTTCTCTTTTAAAATTCACATGTAAATATAGTTTGTATGGCGCAATTTCCAATAAGTGCCTGCTTTTTATACCTAATTATTTAATTCTAACTTGAAGGGTTTTTTTCTGTTTAATAGTAACGTGTAAATTTTTTTTTTTTATTTCAAGCAAACATTATTGTTTGCGCTGTTTATACAGTTGGCAACAGTTTAAATTAATACCATTTTCTAAAATATGTAAAAAATATCTGTCAAAATGCTGAATATTTGAATTTAAAATAGAAATAAAACCTCAAAAATTGAGTCAAATTAAAAAAAAAAATTAATGAAATCTGCAGACCGGGATCTTCTATTGAATAAAATGATCTAAAAATGATTAAATTTCCATGTATAGTTTTTGCTCCTATCAAACTTTTTAATGGAATGATTTTGTCCAAATTTAGCATTAAATATCTCTTAAAATAATTCTTCGATTTGAAAACTGTATGCATCAGCGTGTTGATCAAACATTTCGCTATAATACCACCGATTTTCATATTTTTGTATGCAATAGTTTTCTTAATATTAACGAAGAAAGACCTCCGGTCACAAAAAATTCAAAACCGGGGAAACTGCGTTAGTTACTTTTTTTAGAATAGAGAGATATATAAAAATGAAAACTTGTCTATCTGTCTATTTGTAATTCTATAAACATCCACAATTTGGAAGCCAAAATTGTGAAAAGATACGTACATGTGTATTAAAACATGGCCGAGGCAACTAAAGTAATCCGGAATCGAAATAATTTATAGTTAATTTTTAATTAATAAAAAACCACCAATTTAACAGCAATTTCTTATCAAATTTAAACATTTTTCGTTATAGCAGTTGCCAAAAATTAAAATTCACAATAAAATTATTGCTACAACAATTAATTTTCTACTGCAAGATTTCCACGTGAAAAATGAAAGTGAAATAAATAGTTTGCTGAATTTAAAAAAAGGTGAATATTACGTCATAACTTTTCTATTGTAAGATATGCACGTGAAAAATGAAAATGAAATAAATAGTTTGACGAATTTAAATGAAAGTTAATATAACTTCATAACTTTTCTATTTCAAGGTTTCCACGTTAAAGATGAAAATATTACGTCATATTGGAAATATAAAGGACGTGTTGGATATAGTATAACGTCATATGAGTGTGAAAAATGTATTGAAGCATGATAAAAACCCGATTAGGGAAATATTGGCGTATTTTAACATTATTGCTCCAATTATAAAATGAAATGAGTTCATTTATAGCTGTATTCTTTTGCGTCTGTTATATGCATTTATACATTTTTATGTAGTATTTTCATGTGATTCATTCATACAACATTTCGACTGCTTTTTTTAATGTTTGTTTTGTGTTGTATGTTAAATTTTGAAATTGATTTTTCAGAACAAACATCCTTCAAATTCTAGGCAACGCCGGGCACTTTAGTTTGTAACAGATAAATGGCTTTTGTATCTGTACATCTATTGCTAATATTATAAAGTGTATAATATTATTAATGCTTGTACGTTTGTGAGGTGTTATCTCTGAAACTACACAGCCAACTTAAAAAATTGTTGGTGGCCATCTCTGCTCCGAAAAAAAGACTATTTTATGTCAGTGCAAGAACCTACATCCCTGCAGGGGCAAAAAAGTTCTAAAATTGCGATTTCTGCGATATTGATTGGGTTAGAAACTTTAAATTTGGTGCGGTAGTTACTTTTAAGATGTAAATACTCGTAATGAACGCTCTCTAAAAGGTTCAATTTGACGGATAAACGTAAAAATTTCTAGAAAGGTTCTAATCCATGATTTATTTGGAATACTGAAATTTTTATTATACTCTTGGGGTTAGGAACTAGAACTTTGGCATGGTAGTAATTAATAAGACGTAAATGCTCGTTGTAGAACGAATTCTAAAAAATCGAAAGACTAAACAAAGCGGAAAAAGATCTAAAGATGATCTAAGTAATGAAGTACATGGAATTGTTAGGAATATAAACAGGAAAATTGACATGGCTGTATTTATCATGACGTAAATTCTCGCAATAGAACAATTTCTAAAAATGTCGCTATATAAAACACTCCAGAAACAAAAAACTTTCGAAAATTTTCTATTTCTGTGTTACTGCTGAGCCCAAAATCTTGAAATTTTGCTTCGGGTTAGTTTTAAAATATACAATTGTCTCTATGAATGGTTTCTAAAAAATTTAAAATTTAAAAAGATGAAATTAACGGAAAGCGATCTCAATTACCTTTAATTTGAAATTATTAGGTACAGCAACTTTAAATATTTCATAATGCTGCATTTCCTCCGCAAAACATGAGATTTAAATGAAGCAAAACTGATAGATACCCACCTAGCATTAAATAAATTGTGTAAATATTGAATAAAGACCTGTATGAAACAGTGAGTAGGTTGCCCAAAAGTACTTGTTAAAGTGTTCCTTCTCTAGGCTTTTCTCTTTCTCGACAAGGCCACTAACAGAGGGAAGTGCCGCTTTAAATGTGATATGAATTTTTTATCTGATTCATTTTTCTACACATTTTATCATAAGGTCATATTCTCAATTATCATTAGTAGATTTTTTATATATTAACTTATTCTGGTGAAATTTCATAATCGGGTTCATATTGGCGTATGTTAGCTTGCATGATTTGCTGAATAAATATGTATGGATTTGTAAATTACTTCAAATGACACTTTGACAGCTCAAAAGTTATGCAGACGATATATTTAGATCTTGTGTCATACTTTATGTTGTAATCATTGCCGATTTCTTTTATTTAATACATGCTAAATACAGCTCAACTTGTGCAGAATATGTTTGAAAACAAAATAATACAGCGTAAGTAGTGGCCAGCATTCACTCATCATTTAAATCCGATCGAGCATATCTAAAACACACTCTAACGAAGCACTGCATGCCACTGTTGATGTATTCGGTACTTTGATACTATATCAGATTTTGAGGAGAGAATTCCTTAAATGTTATCGACAACCTCATTGCATCCGTGGAAAACAGATATTGAACAATATTAACTATTCCGGGGGAGCACACACCATATAAAGTATAGTCCATTCTTTTTAAACATCATATATTTGTCATTTAAAGTTACTTAAATTGGTGCGGAGCGTCTGATTATGCTCTTGACATGATTTTATATAGTTAAAATTCCGATATAAGTAATTTAGTGTTTCATTTTCTATTTTACTTTTAATATATTGCGTACTTTCAATTTTATATCCATGCATGGCTGTCTTGAATGGTTTGATTTCCCATTTTTTTAAACAGTGTATACGAATTTATATATAAGATTTTGTAATTCTACGATTCGTTTATTTTCATCATTTCAATTTATCACAATATATGGACAATTAAAGATAACATCTCATTTTCTTTGCTTCCACATATTATTATTAAATCTATGTTCTCAGCAATATCGCTCAGACTAATCCCTCTGAGGGTAGTCCTAGTATAAAATAAGTTATTTGCAGACATACTTATTAAACTTTTTACTAATTTTCAATATTTTAGCGTAAAACAGACACATGATAGTAGCTTTTACATGTATTGCAGATGTGCAACAGAAGAAAAGATTGACGTATTATATGAAAAATATATCCCTGATTTTTTTCATTATTTTTCCTGTGTAATAAATCTTTTAGAGAATCATATATAATTTTTTCGAAACAAAATTAAAAAATCGCGCATTTAAGGGTTAAAAACATAACTGACTAAGAAATGCAAAGTGGCGTGGCATGTATCTTGCATTAAAATTATGCATTTATATTATGATGTAAATATTTTTTGTTTGTATAATATTTTATATTAAATCTGCACATTGAAAGAGGTTTACATAAACTTGAAAAACTATGTAGGAAACCAGTTTACGGACAATTTTAAGAAGGGGAAGGGGAGCTTCTACTGTTTCAAAAACCAGATTTCACAGAAAATACCGTAGGTAATCTGTTAAATCTTTCGGAACCCGCGTCTTTTACACAATTTTTTGTTTCGTTTAGCATTACTTTCTTTTAAAAGTTACCTTCGACTACATAATTTCAAATATGCCCTAATTATATAAGCCAAATATTACTGTTCTTTATTGCTGGGGCCAAAATAAATTTTACAAAGAAAGATAATGTCGAGTTAGATTCGACGTTTGATCGCAAAGTGTTAATACACTCACAGTCACCGAAACGTTAATCATTTCAGAATAGGCATCATTTATCAATATTTTAATTTTTAATGACGATGAATCTGTATAGTGGCCTTATTTATTTAAAATATTTTAAGATTAGCACGTTCACGCCGACGCCAATATTCATGTTTTTCGTTGTGAGGCGGCGTTCGAATTCATATTTAGCTTCATCTGGCGGCGCGGTACTTTCGCTTATTCAGACACCGTATGTAATGACATGGCCCTCTCATATTTATAAAATTGAAGTCGAATATAACAAGCAGAGTTAATTGTGAATGTCTAAAGTTCGTAAGGAGTAAGAAATTAGTGAGAGACATGATTTTATTTGCTACATATGTACGAATTAAATATAAAACGGCATACAATCTAAAGAAATATAGACAGCATGATATAAATGCATTCTCTGAAAGGTAGAAGCCACGCCCTTAATCAATGATATTTTTTGAATGAAAACGAGAATTCTCGTTTCCCGTCGTGAATATATTAAGTTTATAATATTGAATTGTTTTTATTACTGAATTTTCGAATATTCAAGTGTGACCCACCTGTAGGGCACGCCGTCTATGGCATAGTCGAGTGTGACCAACCTATAGTGCACGCATTCTACTTAACAGTGTAGTGTGATCCACCTGTGATGCACGCCGCCTGATGCGGCAGTGAAGCGTGACCCTCCGGTGATGCACGCCGCCCGGTGGGACAGTCAAGCGTGACCCACCGGCAATCCAGGCCGGTGTGAACGTGTTAACCATGGCAAGTTTACGACTAAAATATTCTAGAACTAAAAATAAGACCATACACCCCCCATCTGAATCGTATGCGTGACATTATCGTCTAAAAATTGAAAGTGAACCTAGCTTTTTATAACTAAATTAGAAATATAATTTTATTGCATAGTTAAAGTTCTCACTGAAAAAACTGGGGAAACATGAACTGGTATCAATTTTGAATACACATTTTATGCAGTAATTTAACTCAAAAGTTTTAATTATTTTTTTAACCCCTTGGGGACGAGCGACACGTATACGTGCCGCGTGAAGCGCTCAGAATCCTTGTTTTTCCTCACCAGTAAAATTTTACTGTAAAATTTGTCTTATTTAATCAGCGCATTTTATCGATTCAAGAAGACACAAATTTCTGCTTTTAAAAAACGGTGACAAATGATTACAAATTTCGCAAAAGGCTCCCGTCCCGAAGGGGTTAAATACCGAAATTTCGCGCGTATTCGCCGCACCTCAGATAATTCGATTTCCTACCAAAATTCATTTTAAATAAAATGTGACTTGCTTTTGCTTAGCACTTATTTGACTTCTTTCTCACAATAAAATTTAAGGTTTGAAAAAGACTTAACGAAGCCGCTGCTGATACGCGCGAAATTACGGTATTACTTTTATAACTTTAAGTCAAAGAAAGCTATAGAAATGCATTTCTTTAACTTCAAATGAAATGTTTTGAAAATTGTGGAGTAAATTCAATATTACAGACATGCAATTACTTGCCCTGAACTAACTCATAACTTCGAGTATTTTAGAAGATAGAGCAATACGAAATTTCTTTCGAGGTAAATGCAACATGAATAATTCCAAATCGAATTAACACTAGAACTACCGTGAACCGTCATTTTGACGGCTACGCTATGAATATGTTTCGGTTTAAACCAGAAATTTGATTATGAAATAAGTTTAAAAGATACAAAGAAGAAAAACGACAAATAATAAAGTTAAACTGTTTTAAATCAAAATTCTGGTGTGAAATATGTTTTTATAAAACTTGACTCAAATTTCCTATAGCACTAGTCTTAATTAAAGAAATAAAATGCATCGTATTGAAATTTTCAAAGATCATATACAAATAAATATGTATACGCCCCCCCCCCCCATCCCAATAAAATGTCACTACAACAGGATCTTATAAACTCACAAACAAGGTACTTTGGTTCAAACAGCTTTATTCGGCGACTTTTAGAATTGAAGTAATGTCTATTAGTCGATTTTTTTTTAACTTTTTGAACTCATTTTGTTAATAAAGTATTGTCATCATGATTTCTGTAAGTGATGAGAAGAATGAATGATTTTACTATAGAAGGAATCATTAACCCTTTCGAGGGCGAAGTCCTTAAAAAAGGACACCTAATTTTAATTTTAAAAATAACAATCGGCACCAAGAAAATTTAATTAAAATTTTTTATTATAATGTACGAGAAAATAAGCGAGTTCGCATTTTGTAATAAATTCGTTTATAAATTACGGTGTCAGTCCATTACCTCATCAGTTTATAAACAGAATTACTCCGCGCCGGTAAGTGTTAAAGCATGCTTAAAAACGTAGTTTCCTACCTTTCTATATATTTTTTTATCTATTACCACCAGAAAGTTTGTAAAAAGAAATGAAGCAAATACTTATTTTCCAGACATCGTAATACTTTTACTGAATTAACTTCAGAAATTTCGAAAATAAAAAGTAATTTTTATATTTTTATGGGGTTCATAAATAAATTCCATTTATATTACAAAACTTTTTTTTCGGTACAAAATTTGTAGTATAAATTGAATAATAAAAAAAACAAAGGGTTGGCAGCTGTGCTATTCGACATGCCCTAATGATTCATTCGAATAGTAAAATCCTTCAATGAACCCATCTCTAATTTCTATGCATGTGTGTGTGTGTGAGGGACATTATACTCCCAAGTGTTACTTCCGAATAAAAAGTCATTTGGAGATGATGTTATATACCACGCTTGCAAAAAAATGTACAGATGATCCTAAATATCGGCAGCCGGATTAATTATTTAATCCATTTTTAAACCATTCCCAAATCAATTTTCAATCGATTCTATAGCCAAAATTAGGAAGGATATTTGGCAGAGTATAACAACTGAGTTATGAATAAAGAGGATGAGACATAAGGCAACCAAATGCGAGTGTCCCAAAAATGACTGATGAATTGTAAAATTCAATAACTTGCAAACGGTGACAGATATTAAAACAATTCTTGCGGGAGGGTTATGTATGATGTCAGGAGTTGTTTCACTGTGATTCTTGATTTTAGTTCGAATTTTAAACAATAGATGACCATGCGAGAAGTAAGTGCTAATTCCAGACACGATTTTTGGTACTTCGGGATCCATTCAAAACATTTTAATCTTCTTTTTTCGCATGGGAGAAGCTAGCCTGTATTTAGCGCCTATTGCTCGCAGCGCCATCTTTCGCTGCTATTTGTAAACTGGGATTCGCAGCATAAAAACTCCTGACATTTTACATAACCCTCCTGCATGAATATTTGTAATATCTGTCACCGTTTGCAAGTTATTGAATTTTAAAATTTTTGGGACACCCGATACCTGAGAAGGTTGTCACAAGATAGCGGTGGATTTTTTTTTTTTTTTTTTTTTTTTTACATCGGTTCAACACTTTCTGATGACAGCCGACGAAAACATCCACCAGTAAATTCTGAATAGAAAATTTTGATTTATTCTGCTGTTTCCCCGAAAAATGTCTCTCATAAATATGGTTAAATTTTCTATTTGTTTTTACTGGTGGCAGTTTGCTGAGTTATTACATTCTCTTTCGCTAACACTGACAGGAGGTTCTCTAGGTTGTCACAGTAATGTAAAAACGCAGGGCTTTACTACAGCAGTCACTTTTTGCCATTGTTTATGTCTCAAATTTTGCATGAATAAGGCGTTTAAATAAGGAGAAAATTTCTATTTAAATCTACTGGTGGAAGCTTATCCCGGCAGCAATCAATCCCAGCGAAAGCAGTTACAGTTGAAGCTTCGCTGTTTTAAGGATATGTCAGTTCCATTTATTAATAGTTCCATGAGTATAAAAGATAAATATTGCGGAGATATAATCAAACATTAGTAGAGCAGAAGTAACGTTAACAGTTTCAAAAATGGGGGAAGTGTGGAGTTGTAGCGTTCCAATCCATATGATTCCCTTATGACAGAAATTTATAAAAACTCCTACTTCCCTTTTCTTTTCTTTCTGTACACGTACAGCAGTGTTCAGAAATTCAGATGTAGTCAATCAATATATATATATATATATATATCTTAATAGCGGTGAGCGGGATGAATGATTTTACTGTCGAAATAATCATTCGGGTATGCGCAAACACATATTTTCCAACATTTGTATATATTTTTAATCAAATACCACAAGAAATTTAGCAAAAGAAAAAGTAAAGTAAAGAAACAAAATCATAGTTGCCAACCTTCGTAATTTTTTAACCCTTAACCCTGTGAGCTCTGGGGTGAATTTCTTTAAAATGTCACATCTGCACCATTATTATGCAAACAAAAGATTCGCCTTATAACATACACGATAAAATGCATTAATCTATTTTCAAATACATTTGGTTGAATATTTCGATGCCAATGTGGCATTTGGAGATTAAAATTTTGTGGAAAGAAATTCACCCATCAGAGCTCAAAGGGTTAATTGACCTTGACAGCCCTTTTTGAGCCCTTGACATTCACGGCCAGCATTGGTTACTTTTTTTTCAATTCATATTGATTGATTCCCACCAGTTTTTTTTTTTTTAATTGTGTAATTTTCTTTATTCTCACATCATTTAATCTGTTATTAAATAAGATGAATATTTCTACATCAAATGAGTGGTGACAGTCAAACAATCTGAATTTAAAAAAAAGTATCATACACATATAGGGTGCGACGCTAATCTATTGTCTTCAGAAATTTTGAAGATAAACTCAATTTTCATATTTCTGTTATGCCTCATTACATATACATTCTGCTATACATATATCTGCTATTCTGCTATAAATTAATTCTAATTAAAATAAAAAAAAAAGTTTTTCGATACATAATTCGGGCTGCTTTTGCGCATGCCCGAATAATTTATTCGAATAGTAAAATCATTCTTTCTGCCCATTACTCTAACTTACGTTCTGTAAAAATTAACGGTCGCTTAATTTTTGGAAAACCATCAAAAATGTTTTATTACTATTTGTTTTATTACAGAAATGGAATAATTATAAGGTTTCTATATAAAATATGTAATTAGATTTTTTAAGGCGAAAAAAAAAAATCTGTTATAGAAGAAATTCACATTTGTGGAAAAGCCATCATGCAAGAATTCTGTGTTTTAATGTTTGTTTTACACCATACAAATTAATGCGAATAAGAGCATTATTATTCCCCATCTTAGATCTTTATTTAAAATTCATCATAAAACAAATTTTTACCAATAATATTTGAAGTAATATAACACATATTAAATTTTGATTATTAATAATTTTTTTTGAGTGTCATATATTTCGAAACGTACGATATACAACGTCTAACATCATCATCAGTGCCAAAAACCAAACCCAAACGCTAATATTCAAAAGAATAAGAAAAAAATGTTTTCTGCTAATTACTCCATCTTAAACATTATACATTTTAACCCTTACCGGCGCGGAGTAATTCTGTTTATAAACTGATGAAATAATTGGCTGACACAGGAATTTATAAACAATTTTTTTTTTGAAAATACGAACTTGCTTATTTTCACGTACACTATAATAAGAAAATTTTCATTAAATATTATTGGTGCCGTTTCTCAGTTTTGGAATTAAAATTAGGTGTCTTTTTTTAGGACACTGCCCTCGAAAGTGTTAGGAGGGAATGTTTAATAGATATGCATAAACAATGCGAGATTACTTTGTCGGAATAGACTAAGATGTAAATAAAAAACATAACGAACTTATATGATATATTATGTAGTTCGCGCTTCGAATTCAAATGTTTTTAGGGTGGGCCTTGTTTTATTTATACTTTTTATTGCTCAGTGCTCATTTATCATGGGCGCAAAATCCACCGCTGCCACTGGCGACTATTTTTATATTCTAATATCACCACTATTTTTAAAAAGCAAATTTTGCAGTATATTTCTCTTGCACATGTTGAGAAAGATTTAAGTTCTGAGGAAGTGGTGCGAGATAGAGTTAAAAAAATATTCGCCAGTGGTAGCTCTGAAAATCAGAATTTTACAGAATTTATGCTGCATTATACATCGAGAGGACTAAAAAATGAACTGCAACAATCTAAGTACTCAGTAATTGCTATAAGCGATAAAAATAAATTTTAAAAAGCAAAAAATGCCTTTATTTGTTTACATTTCGGCATGTTTCATTGCATCCGACGGCAGCTTCCTCAAGAAAATAAAATGATAAAAATATTTTCGCAAAAAATTCAAATTGAAATACTAGTAAACAAAAATCAAAATCACAATTCAAGTTCACAAATTCACATTTTTAGGTACGTTCTTAATTACATAAATACGTAGCACCTATAGTCGTCGTTCGGACCGTCTGTTTGTCTGTCCGTCCGACCGTCCGTCTTTCCGTCTGTCCGACCGTCCGTCCGTCTTGCCGTCAGTCCACATATAACAGAGAGAAAACTACCCAACCGAATGGTCTGAAATTTTAAATGTATAATTTTTGCAATATTTTATCGAGTCATTTCAAATTTTATGAAAATCGGATGTATAGTTTAATTAGAGGGACAGTCAAAAGTTTTCCGTTACATGACGGCCAATGGGAAAAAATTATTGCAAGTGCATTTTAATGATGTTACAGCCTTTGGATCAGAATGAAATTGATGGGCATTTATGAAGTGCACTAAAATATACATTCAGCACAATATGCGGTGCAAAAAATATTTATAAACTAGTTATAGTATGAACTCACCTCATTTGCCACGTTTGACGAGCAATTTCCAACTTGTTAATATTGCAGATAATTTTATTATACTTGTTTGTGTTCAGGTGATTTTGGATTTTGTTTACGAGATTTTCAATTTGAATTTTTTGCGAGGATATTTTTATAATTTTATTTTCTTGATAATGTTGTCGTCGGATCCAGTGAAACATGCCGAAATGTAAATAAATAAAGGTATTTTTAGCCCTTTACAATTTATTTTTATCTCTTATAGCAGTTATTCAGTACTTTGATGTTTTGAAGTGATTTTTATATATAGTTTATGCAATAATCTAGTCGAACCAGGTCCCCTTTCCTTCCGGACGAGTGACAAAAGAAGGTGCAAAAATTCTTGAGTTTGTACAGCACATTTTAAAAAGGCTCTCTTTGCCTACTTTAATTTCAGCATCTCAGTCGAATTTTTTCTAAATAAAACATTACTTGAAGCAACATGAAGAAAACATCCATGAATCCTTTACTGAAAAGAACTTTTTTTTAATATTAAGAACTCTGCAAATTATAAGCAAAAAACTTGGCGAAATTTGGAACTGTTTTTATAAAAACCCTAATTTCTCTACGATTATGCATGCTATCCTCATAAAAATGAACACAGCATATTACAAGAAGCCTCTTATTAATAATCTCGAGTTTGAACGCTTTTGCTACATTAGTTTTTACAGGGTTATCCAAAATATATTCGTTCTTTTTCAATATGTTGGCGGTCCCCTATGGGGTTTCGGGAAAAAATCTTCGCCGAAATATATGACTTATACTATAATGTTTACACGTTTGCAGTTTCAGGTTGATTACTCCTGTATTTTTCTAGATATTTGACAAAACGTCCAAAATTTCAAGTGACCGGTCACCTTTGGCCATATAGTGTATGACGGGCACGAGAAATAACGAACGCCCGTCATATTGACAGGAGTGAGAATTAAGGGTTTAAGAGGCCTGAGACCCCTTAAACTAAACTTTATAAATTGTTATTAATACTTTCTACTTAACTTAATAATTTGATACTTGTCATAATAAATTATATTAATTTCTTAAAATTTTTATTTTCTACCATTTTTTATTAACCCCTTAACACACAATGACGGGCATAGCCTGCGTACGATGATCTTAGCACTAAAATTTCACAATAAATATAGTTTAATTTAACCTTCGAAATTCCATGATTAAACAAAGCGAAAATCTCTATTAAATTTTAGTGGTAGATATGGATTTGCCAAACCGTGGAGCTGTTAAAAGTAAATCCTAGGTTAAGGGGTTTATACTAATTCCTTCAGTTCTTTTTAAAATGCATAATAATTTCTAAACTATTATTAGACTTTTCCCAATGGTTAACGTTTAGAACCAGATTTTTTTAAAGAAATGAATTTAAATGATTTTCAGTGTAATCTACGAAAGTATTAGTGATTTTCAAAACATGAAATTAAATGCTTGATGACACCAAATAAATTTTCTGTTCAGAAATGTGTTAAACCTGGGTCAATTTAATTCACATTTTACGGAAGTTTAGTAGCAAGTTGGACAGTATGCAATGGGTCAACTATTAAACTGCGGTGTAGAATGACAGGAACAATCATTTTATTTAATATATAATAATAAATATATTCCCCATAATCTAACAATATAAATTAATTTTATAAAACTAAAAAGACAATACAAACATAAAGAAAATATTGTAAAATAATTATTATATATACAATATAATAAATTGAATTTTCACTGGATAAGTAACAGGGGCAAAATGACAAGAACGTAACAGATTTTTCTATATTATAAAAATATTATTTGTCCATTGTGCTTCCTTTGTGATTAATAATTTCAATGCATCTTTGTGGCATAAAGTTTACAGGGTGTCGAACTTCCGAAGTGACAAAACACGCCACGCTTCACAAATGACTGATTTCTATTCAGCTTTTGAAGTATTTTGGGCCATATGAGCATTTTTTCGGTAGATATTGTGCATTATAATACCTCAAACGTGTTTCATGGAATTTAGATCCAAACTATTGGCTTGCCAATCATGTGTGGGAATATAATAATCTTCAAATCACTTGCTTGTGTCTTTTGCAGAGATAATTGAAGCATTGTCTTCTTTGAAAATATAATTAACACCGCCATTGTCTTCATTCCGGTTAAAAGGTCCGTTCTAAGATGCAAATATAGATATGACTATTTTCTCGTCCTTCTGCAAAGGAATTATAAGTTAAGCTCATGAGGAAAAGGCAGACCAAACCATTAGAGAGCCTCCGCCAAGAAGACGCGTGGAAAATACACCCTTTACCTTTTGAAAGTCATGCCAACATGAATGAATAGAATGTGAAACATCAAAATTAAACTATTTTTCATGACTGAAAATAAATTTAGACCAATTCGTTTGTTGCTTCATATATTTCTCTCTAAATCGATTGCGGGTTTTTTTTTTTTTTTTTTGTGGCCAGGTGTTAAACACGGACACCAACGTACTTTCGCATATTTAATGATTCTTGACCTTGCAATTTCTCTTCTTATAGTTTAAGGCGCTGCTGATATCATTATCTGGCTTCGAATTTCCTTTGCTAACATTTTTTTTTTTTTTTTTTTTTTTAATCTTACCACAGTGCGGACAATCAAACTGTCGGATTGTTTCAAAAGACTTTACGGCCTTTCTGTAGTTTTCGCAGTACAAATAAACAGTTAGATTCTGTTAAAAATGGGAGTCTTTGAACGTTTAACTTTATTAGCAATCCTTTTACTTCTTCGCCACGAGCGTCTTTCAGAGAATTTTTAATCTTTCTTCACCGGTTTTTCAAAAAAGAAATTGTTGACCAATTTAATCGAGAAAATAGCCTGATTAAATAAGGCAAAATTTACAATAAAATATAACTGGTTGGAATAGTCAAGGATTCTGAGCACCTTGCGCTCTTCCCCAAGGGTTTAACCCAAAGCGTTATAAGTAAGCGAACAAACTTAATGCTGGAATGAGGCGTAAATTAACATAGTTGCGCCACCTTGTGGACGGAGTGATAATTCACATACACGGGCTTTTAATGTCACTCATAGAAAGGAATTTTGTTTGCCACATTTATTGAAACATAACGGCGTAGCGAGAGGAACAAGATGAACTCGACACCACGAAGATTTTTTCGCCGTATCAAAGCACTTCAGTTATTAATCAAGGTGAAAAAACTTTACAATTTTAGTGGTGTGAGTATGAAAACAGTTAGATATCTACCTGTAGTTTACACTCCATCCGCTACGTGGCGCATGACCTTGATTGATGTGACCTCCCTTTTAATCTTGCGGTTACTTCTCCCATTTAAGATAGGACGCTTACTTATATCGCTTTGGTTTGACCCCTTGAGGAGCAAGCGAAAATGGCTCTAAATATTGAATTCTCACCGGAATAATCGAAAAATGTTATTTTTAAATATGGAAAAGGAATTTTTCAACGATTTTCCTCCAAAGTTAAAATTATAAAATTTAGTTAAAATTTTCTGGTGAGAATTTTGTTTAAATTAGGTGGGATACATTTTATCCCACCGCCCCTCACGGGGTTAAAGAGACATTCCGATGTTGTATAAGCTAGATGTTGGCTTCTTTATGAGCCAGAAAGCAGTTACCCTCTCCCTATTGTCAAAACATTTTGCGAACTAATCGAATGTGCTCAGAATCTATTTTAACCCTTTCGGGACTAGTGATGCATATATGCATCGTCACAAGGTGCATATGGAATTTGTTCTTGCACCATTAATAAATTAATGTAATATTTATCTTTTTTACTTAGAACATTTTTGGTGTTTCACAAGTAAATGGAACTGTTTAAAAAAAACGGTGCTATACAAAAATAAATTGTGTACGGGATGTCGTCTCGAAAGGGTTAACCCCTTGAGCGGAGGTGGGATATATTTTATACCATTCTTTTCAGCATTTTGCGAATAGAAGTACCTTGCACCTGAAACTGTTAAAAATTATCAAACTACCAACGTCTCGAAAGGCCTAAATCAGTCCTTTGTAGTCTGAGAGACAGCGCGTGATTGCCAGTAATGCGAACTTCCTCCAGTAAATTTTAATAGAAAATTTTGCCTTATTTAAACGGCTTATTCATGCAAGCTTTCTGTCATGAGAAAGACAAAAAAAATTATTCCATTTTAGTGGTGCGTTGTTGATCAGGACTTGCTCAGAGCAGTATTAAAAGTAAAGAATTAATTTGTTGAGGCACAAATATGAATATAAAACAGATGCGCATATTTCCAAATTCTATTTTATAACTTCGAAAGAGTTAAAAAATAATAATTTAAACAATACAATGATTTTTATACAATATAAAAAAAATAAAGAAAGAAGTATCACCGAAAAATCCGACAAAAATATTTATTTCGAAAAGTGGAAAAGAAAGTGCCGCTTTGTTTATTTTCACTTTAAATTTTCCAAGCTCTCTAATTTAGGTGCAAGAGAGTGGAACAAACTTTAAAATAAATTTAAGTGAAACGTGTAAAAAAGTTTAACGCTCTGTAAAATGCAATTTTTATCCAACCACGTTACCCAAAAAAGTACACTTTCGGCGACACTAAAAGGTACATTAATTTATTGTTCTTTCATGCTTTTGCAATTTCGCCTTAATTTAGTGTAAAATTAAGCCTAGAAAGTGTATGGTAATGAACTTTCATTTTTAAAAGCGAAAAAGTCCCTCGAGATAAGATGAATTAATTGAGGCAATATTTCATAGTTAGGGTATTTAATTCCACCTTATATTTATTTTTTGATTAAAAAAGCGTGATAAAATATAAAATATTTAAAACTTTTGTGTTAAAAAAAAAGAATAATATACGAACTAGTTTGTTTCAATGTTATTAATTTATTTTTTTTTAAATGTACAGCAGTTGTCATTACTATAATTGCTATAATTTTTCATATTATATACAATTTTTTATTCATATAATTTTCATCAATTTTAAAACAGTAAAATTGTACTAAATACTAATAAATGTATTTTAAACAAGTGTCCTGTAAGTCCGTTCGTATTTCGAAAATTCACAAATCGTCATATCGGAGAGTGAATTTGACAAAAAGTTGGATTTATATGTAGGTAATAGAAAAAAAAGACAGTAAAGAAAATCCAGATTTCTAAAATTCGTAAAAATTAGCAAATTGTCGAATCAGTGGGCGGTTTGCGGTACTTACTTATTATACGGGCCAGGTATATAGATATCCAGAAATGGATGTCAATTGGGAAATTTGTTTATCATTGTCACTTGACAATCGTGTTCGAAATGATAATTTAATGTGCATCGAATAAATACATAACATTGTCTAGCACCTTCAACGGCAGTGGTTCATTTTTGGGCCAGTTAATTTTAATTCCCAAATGCCACATTAGCGCCAGAATTTTGGAATGAAAAATTTCTGTTTATTAACCCATTAAGGAGCAGCATGTTTTACAGAAATTTCATTCAGGTCACACCACTCTTTGTTAAACACTTACTTTTACTTTAAGAATCACTGAAATAGGTTAATTAAATAAGGCAAATTTTACATTTCTCTTTTACTGGTATCAAAAATAGTGCAAAAATCACAAATATAGCGTTGCAAAAACGCAACTTCAATCTTTAAAGGTTTAAGATAGTGAAGAATTTTTTTTGCTTATTTTCAAATAAATTCGTATGTTAATTTTTGTGTCATTCACTCATTTTAGCATTTTACGAACCTTGCCCCAGAAAGTGTTAACACTTTAGCGGACGGTGTCCACAAAAAAGGACACTTAATTATAAGAGTACTGGCACCAAGAATATTTAATTAAAATTTTTCTTTTATAAGGTACGGCAAAATAAGCAAGATTTCATTTTCTAATAAATTCCTTTGTAAATTCTGGTGTCGGTCCATTATTTCATCATTTCACAAACAAAATAAATCTGCGCCGGAAAGGGTTAAATAAAGCGAAGAAGATTATCTTTCAAAATTTCTGGTGGCAAGCTGTTTTTTTTTTTTTTTTTTTTTTGCAAAAAAGTTGAAAATCCCATCTTATAGTGTGGGCATTTAATGGGTTAACTATCGTATTTCTAGTAAATAAATAAATAGAATGCAAAATTCATCTTTAAAAAGTTAAACTTAAAATTTCACTATGCGCAAATTACTTAAAAGATGATAAAATATTTAAAAATGTTAAATTACTTTAATAATTCTTAGTACTTTCAACTATAAACATAGCCTTCGTCAGGGAATACAAAAATAAAAATACTGTCATTAGCGTCTTATTTTCAAAATTCACGTAGTTGGTGTCGAAAGGAGTGAAAGTGAAAGTCAATTTTTAGATCCGGAAAACATTGGGAAAATAAAAATATGGATATAGAGGGAAGTGAAATATTACGTGTTTTATGATTCTTTAAGCAAATTGAGCCAAATTCTGTGTATGTTGTAGGATAAAACGTCATTAAAAACAGTACTTTCTTTAATAGTAATTTCTATTGATTCAAGGATAATTAAATCATGATAATTCTTTAAGGGGCACATAATTTTTGTATCTTCGAAATTAGCTTGTATATTCAGCTTCTAGTTTTTTTTCTTTCTAACCGATGACCAGGCCCCTACCTGCCGGGTTGCCCCAGCTTAACGGGTTTAGTACCTGGCATCGGGGCGAAAGACCGCCTAATCGCCGCGAAGCGTCAATAAACCTGGTATCATTGACTCGAACGTCATCCTATCTGCAGTGCCTACTGCTCGTTTGTGTATACTTTGTTTTGCCGGTTACTTAACGTTATATTCTGTTGTTTGGCACCTGCACATTGCTACTTATGTTGGTCTCGTAATTTAGAACCTTGATCAGATGACGAGACCTTCACCTGGCAAGGCACTTCCAGAGGTATAATTCACAGGTAACTTGGAGGACTTTGCACCCACGACGGATTTTACATGCACCAGACGCCATTAGTGTACATGGTGGATTAGTGTACATGGTGGCCGATCCCACGGCCTTAGCTGCGGATTCGATGCTCTGCCAGCTGGGCCACCGCTGCCCTAACTACTTCTGAATGAACTGGGGTTTAGAAGCCGAATTGTTGGTGCAGACTTGTCGTAAGAAAATGGATTTTGGACGGGGGTGGGGAAGCAAAAAAGAAAAAAAATGAAGCGCCGCAGATAGACAAGTTGCACCAAAAGTTAATTTTGGGCAGAAATGCTAGGCAAACATAACGATGCTGGGGGATGAGACTCCGCCTATCTACCGTACCCCACTGCGTAGAAACTGGCTCCGTAGACTTCCCACTGGAGAGGGTCCGGTAGCTTGTGCAGGCTATAGCCTATGTGCAACTACGAATAATAAAGAGGCGGCAGTCAAAAAAAAAAAAGACCTGAAAGGGAAAGGGGTTAGCTTGTACATGTTATTACACTTAAAGCTTACTTATAGCTATTTACTTAACTATCAGTTATTATATATATTGTTTTAATATTGTCCTATAGCACTAGGTGACATTAAACTAACTAGAGTAATTTATATTACTTAAATATTGCCTGGCTAGTTAAAATGAATTTATATTTTAACCATTTCTAATATTAGAATCAGGATTTTATTTATTAATTATTATTATTATTTTGATATTATCTTATGGCAAATTAACTGTGAATTGGCATACTATTACTTAGCTAGGAGGGAATTGATTGGAGACTAACGAGCTGACCTAGTGAGATTAACCCTAGAACTACCGGAAATTTTACTCAAGTTTTATAAAAACATTCTACACCAGAATTTTTACTTAAAACTATTTAATTTGTTTATTTAACTTATTATTGTCTGATTTATACATTTAGTTTGTTTTGAAGAAATTTCTGGTTTGAATAAATATTTTGAATGTACATGTCGGGTCCAATGGACCCGTCTGGTAGACGGAAGGTTAATATACTAATTCTAATTGAGCTAGCTGCTTGAGGTTGTAACTTAGACATAAGCTATGGGGGTTGGGTTTGACCTAAATTAACATTTAATTTAACAATTCATTATATTTGTCTAGTATAATATGCTTATCTCACCCAGTGGTCTTGTTCTTCTGAGGAGGTTTCCTTGTCTTGGTATTTGGTCACTGTCTTGGTGGTTGTCTTTTTAATATTTTGACATATTCTTGTGGGTCTTTTCTTTATCCTTGATTAGATATATGATTCTCACATACCGTGATATGCTTGTCTCTATCGTAGGTTGTTTTTCTTTATGACTCTATTAATGGTGGATGTCAAAATTTGAGGTTTTGTCACTTTGCGAACTTTCCGCTGATGGGTTGACTTGTGTGGTCTTTAATTTGTGACCCTTTGAATTGGCTTTGATCACTTAACAGGTTCGTATATTACCTTGATAAGTGAATGCGCACATGGCGATCAGGGCTTAATTTCTAACAAGAAAAGTACCGGAGCCCTAATATTCTGCTGTACTAACAACCGTAGCGTCCTCCCTCCCCCCCCCCCCCCCCGCAAGCCATCACGCAAAACTGATCACTCCTTCCGAATAGAAGTCTTTGCCTAATTTTAATGTTAATTAATTGCAAAATTCTGCGTTTAAATATGGTAAGGATTATGATTCTACAGGGTTCATACAGAGTTGGGAAGAAAAAATCCAAGGAGTATCCAAAAAATCCAAGGAGTCCAAAAAGGTTTAAGGATCTGCCATTTTTTGTTGTTGTTGTCGATGTTTTTATGTGGTGCATCGTTATGTGGTATGCACCCTCCAATTTTTAATGTCCAATTTGGAGAGAAAAACATTTCAAAAACAAATTTTACTGTATTATAATCTAATTGTTAGTCCTGAAATTGCACAGTATTCACAATATATTTCTTACAGATTTCGTAAGTTTAAATACAAAACTGACAATCAACGTTTTCATGCCGTGATCAATAGTCCTGTCACAGGGGTGGTTTTGAGTAAAAAAAAAAAATCTGAAATTCACAGCAAATCTTCTGAAAAGTTACACCAGAGGGGGAAGGAGGGAGAAATCCACTCCCGACGCTACTTATAATTTTTTTTCGCGACTCTTTGACGAAATTCGCGTTTTTCCCAATCTTTTGACAAAATTTGCGTTTTTCGCGATCTTTGGACAAAATTTGTGGGGGTTTTCACGATGTTTCGACGAAATTTGTGGGTTTTTTTTGCGATCTTTTGACGAAATTTATGGGGTTTTTTCGCTATCTTTTGACAAAATTTGTGGGTTTTTCGCGATCTTTTGACAAAATTTGTGGGTTTTTCGTGATTTTTTGACGAATTTTGCCTTTTTTTCGCGATCTTTAGACGAAATTTGTAGGGTTTTTCGCAATCTTTAGACGAAATTTGCGGGATTTTCGCGATTCTTTGGCGAAATTTGCGTTTTCCCCGCGATCCTTTGACGAAATTGGCGATTTTTCTGCAAACGAATGACAAAATTTTTTTCGGTGACCATATGTCCGAATTTTCGGATTGGTGAACGATTTTTTAAAATTTTCGGAAATGAATGCCTAACATTTTCGGAAAATTCGGATTAGAATCACCCCTAGGTCATATAAATAGAGATTAGTCAAATCCCAGACACATATACATCATACATCTTTAAAAAATTTTTAAAAGGCAAAAAGAATACTAAACGGAACATACTAGAAAAAATATAACAAGATTTGAATTTATTCTTTTAGAACAGCGGTAATCGCTTTCTTTAAATGTGAAATTTTGAAGAATTCGCATTTTTTTCGCGATCTTATGATGAAATTCGCGGTTTTTTGCGATCTTCTGGGAAAATTCGCTTTTTTCGCGATCATTTAATGGAATTCGCATATTATTTCGATTGTTTAACGAATTTGACGTTTTTTCCGTGATCTTTTTATGCAAACCGCGTGTTTTTCGTGATCCTTTGACGAAATTCGCTTGTTTTTCGCAATCTTCTGGGGTAATTCGCGTTTTTTCGAGATCTTCTGGGGTAATTCGCGTTTTTTCGAGATCTTCTGGGGTAATTCGCGTTTATTTCGACCGTTTGACGAAACTGGTGCTTTTTTTCGCGATCTTTTGATAGAAACCGCGTGTTTTTCGCGAACCTTTGAGGAAATTCACGTGTTTTTCGCAATCTTTTGAGAAAATTCGCGTTTTATGCAATCTTTTGAGAAAATTGCTTTTATTCTCGATCTTTAACGAAATTCGAGATCCTTTGAGTAAATTCGCGTCTTTTGAAGAAATTAGAGTTTTTCCGCGATCTGTTGGAGAAATTCGCGTTTTTTCACGATCCTTTGATAAAATTTACTAATTTTTTCCGCGATTGATTGACGAAATTTGACGGTATTTTTTGGAACATATTTGCGAAAAACTCGATATTTCCGAGATTCTTGGCTAAATGTCAAATTCGATAAAATTTAAAATAAAGGTCGGCTAACAGTGTCGAAAAACGAACTTTACGGACCTAATAATTGAAAAACGAACCTAGTGGGAGTCCTGCTATTAAGATTATCCTACCCAATCAATGCTGTGCTTCAGATGAATGACGTGCATAAAGAATTTATCGTGCGTTTTACAATTACGATTTTTTTCCCCCTCGGCAGCAATATCGCTTGCGTCCGAAGCCGCAATATAGTTTAAGGAGTTTCTAAGGAGTGGTTTGCTTATCCAAGTAGTTCTAAGTACTACTTGGGAACGTTTTCATTTCTAAGGAGTTTCCAAGGAGTCTAAGGAGTCTGTGCGAACCATGATTCGGAAATAGTGTTAACACGAAAAAGGAATAGTTCGCAGCTATGCATTTTTATGAAAAAATAAATGAAATTTACAGAAATAAGCATTTATATGCTGAAGAATGGAACAACGTTTTTCAAAAGTTCTATAAAAGGCGCATATCTTAAACTATAATCGATTCTTTCCAATTTTCTTTCTAAACAATGTTTTGTGGTGAGTCCCTGAAAATCAGACCTGAAAATTTGACACCGTTGTTGGAAAAATTCGATGCTTTTATTAAAAAAGGGGGGGGGAACACTGGATCAGAATAACAATACATGGCAATTGTATCTACTTACAAATGAAAATGACTTCGTAAATGTGAAATGTAGAGCCTTAGCATGGGCTATTGCACTGAGCTCCGGAGCCCTATATTTATGAGCTCCGGTGAAATCCGACCAATATTTAAATATTTAATAAAAAGAGAGAAGTACCGGAGCTGAGCTCCGGTGGGCTTCGGCGCAAATTAAGCCCTGATGGCGATCAGTCTATTGGAACCTAATGGCTATTATCACGATTTATGCAACATTGTTGCGAGCTATTTGAAAAGGCTTGGGCACTACTGGAGTGGGTCTTGTTTCATGGCCGTTAGTCCTTCAATTTTTTTTATGATGAATGTTTTAACAAGATGTATCGTTATAATTTCTCCTTTGTTGTAGTTGGCTTGCTTTAGTATGTACTTGGCTTCTCTGTTTCATTTAAAACACATCTTTTCCTTATCCACTTAACTATCTTCCGATGATTCTTTGGGTTTGTGTGAGTGAGCCGTAGCTATCAGTTCATCATAAATGACTTCCACCTCTCAGAAGTGCGATAAATCGATTTTTTTTTCAAGTAAAAGGTTCCTTCACCTGCGGCCGCGGTTAACCTAACAGTTAAACTCGGGCCTCCTATATATATATATATATATGTATATATATATATTAATATATTAAACCTGAAAATAAGGCAGTTAGTTTGGGGTGGCGATGTCCGCTGGGATGGTATATGTTTAGCTTTGTTCTTTTATGTTTTATTGAGAGATTGAGTCTATGTTTTCTATTAACCATCTGATAACTGCTTTGCCGTTGTTTTGTACATGTTTATTGTTTGCTAGCTGATTATGCCAAAGTTGCTCGTTGTTTGCTGTAATTTGGATCAGATAGTGTGGTTGTGTTAGTGGGCAGGCTGTTAGAAAGTGTTTTGGGGTTCCCAATTGCCCGCATGCACAGTTTGGCTCATCTTTGCGCTTGAATCTGTGTAAGTATTCTGGGAATGCTCCATGTCCCGTGTATATCTGGCTCAGTAATTTACAACTCCTTAGTCTGTTTGTACTTACTTTTGGAAAGTATTGATATGTTGTCCTGCCCTTGTCCCCGTAATCCCACTCGAACTGCCACTGTTTACTAATTAGTTCTTTAATTGTTTTTTTAACCTTCCGTCTACCAGACGGGTCCATTGGACCCGACATGTACATTCAAAATATTTATTCAAACCAGAAATTTCTTCAAAACAAACTAAATGTATAAATCAGACAATAATAAGTTAAATAAACAAATTAAATAGTTTTAAGTAAAAATTCTGGTGTAGAATGTTTTTATAAAACTTGAGTAAAATTTCCGGTAGTTCTAGGGTTAAGGTTTGTTATTGGTCTTGCTAAGTAATATGGAATTTCTTTTATTTTATTTTCTGCTGCTAGTTTGGCTAATTCGTCGGCATCCTCGTTTCCTTGGATGCCACTATGTGCTTTAACCCCTTGGGGACGAGCGACACGTATACGTGCCGGAAATAGGCCTAAGGATCCTCGTTTATCCTCACCAGTAAAATTTTACTGTAAAATTTCCCTTATTTAATCCGAGCATTTTCCCAATTTGAATAGGCACAAACTTCTGTTTTTTAAAACCGGTAGCAAAGTAATAAACATTTCGTAAAAGGCTCCCGTCGTGAAGGTGTTAACCCAGCTAAATTTGAACCTATTATTTGAGAGTTTAATTGCTTCTTGTATATCATTTACTAGTTGTAAATGATATACTTCTAGATGATTCTGCTTCTAGTTAAGTCTTGACAGGGCTGTTGTTTGCCGGTTGAACTTCAAATCTCTCAAATGTTCTTTAATACGATTTTTAAGTTTACGAAAAGTCATTTCTATGTATTCGAGATAAATATTTTCTGTCTTCAGCAGAATTACATACACTTCAGAAACTTCATTTTTCGGGATCGGGCTTATTTTGGCACTAACTAGATCTTTCAATTTCATCAGAGGAGTGACTATTAAGTTTACGCCAAAGCGACTAAGTGCATGACTGAGTTTTTCGAAAAGTCCTGGAATGTACTTCATTTTGCAATATCTCCTATTACTCAGGGGCAGGGCTTAATTTGCGCCGGAGCCCACCGGAGCTCAGCTCCGGTACTTCTCTGTTTTTAGCAAATTTTTAAATTTTGGTCGAAATTCACCGGAGCTCATAAATACAGGGCTCCGGAGCCCAGTGCAATACCGCTTCCGAAAAACCGAAGCCTAAATTACACAGTTAAACACAGTGGAACAGTTGACAGTTAATCATATACAGGTATATATATTTAATTTTTTTTAACCATTTGGAATTTGGAAAAATGGTTATTGTCCTCGTCAGGGTACGAAATCAAAAGCATATCTGAAGGTTTTTATTGGTTTAATCCTCATTTTGTTCGTGTTCTGATTGGTCTATACAGTAATATGTATGTACCTTTACTTTCAGCAGAGTGTTGCCATTATGACAAAAATGTAATAAAAACTACAAAAAAAATTAATAACTCAGAAACAAATTGAGATACAGCTTTCAAACAAATTGCATTTAAAAGTACATTTTTTTCTCTATACGACGATATAAAAAGTAATATTGTGGGATGTTTAGAAGTTTAAGAAATAAATTTCATTTAAAATTGGCCGTCAGATTTCTTGGAAGTCTCAGGATGGAAAAGCCTTTTCCCGAACAGCCAATGAAAGGCTTGGATAATACATAAGTTTCAGGTGGATAATACGTACGAGTCTCAGGCGATTTCTGTGGCTTGCAATTTTTACACTATTAATGTTTAATTCATGGCGTACGTAATGTATGATCAACTCCGTGCGATTTTTTATGTCTTAAATTTTACTCTTCGAAAAAATCATTTTCCAAATGGTCGTTGTAATTTGTTAAATTGCATTTTTTTTTTTAAAGAAAATGCATTAAATTTTGAAAATAATGTATATGAAATATAAATATGAGGATTGGAGCGATGGCGGAGGAGGAGGAGGGGGGGTCGCTACGGTTTTAGTGCTGCCGAATATTAGGGCTCCGGTACTTTGTTAGAAATTAAGCCCTGCTCAGGGGAGTTTTTTGTATCTTAATGTGGATTTTCTATGAGTTGATTAGTTTATCAATAACACGTTTTGGAAAACCGTTCTCAACTGCAACGTTTCTAATGGTATTTAATTCATTTTCATGATGATTAATAGAGCAAACCCTAAATGTTCTTCTTATATAAAAGTTCAACGGAACAAGTTTGTAGTTTAAAAGTGCTATACTTTCAAAAGGAATGGTGATGTTAGACTTATTTAATTTCCTGTAAACTGTGCGCTCAAGTGTTACGTTTGATAAGTTTTTGATTAGCATTAAGTCAAGAAATGACACCTAGTTATATTTTCTATTTCGATGGTAAATTTTATGTTAGGGTCCATGTTATTTATTCTGCTAAGAAACGCATGCAATTCAGATAAACCATGATCCCATACTATGAAAATGTCGTCCACATAACGGTACCATACTGACGGAGTTAAAACGCTGTCTGTTAAAACTCTTTCTTCAAATGGACGTAATTGAATTCAGCTAAAATACTTGTGATAAGGGAACCCAATGGTGCTCCTTTAGTCTGCTTATAATATTTCTAATTAAAAATGAAAATATTATTTCCAGTTACCAGGTTAAGACCAGATTTTACAGTGGTCTTCATTTATAAGATTAATGATTGCTCGTTATCAATAAAGTTATTAATGAACATTTTTACTTCATCAACTTTGATTGAAATTGAAATGCTGTCAAAGCTTGCCAAAACACTATCTTTATTCAATTTCAATTCCTTAATCCGTTTAATGAAATCAGTAGTCGAAGTTAAACTATGATTAGACGGTGGAAGAAAAAGGTTCAGAAAACGTTCGTTTTATCCTACAACATACCCAGAATTTGGCTTAGTTTGCTTAAAGAATCATAAAACGCGTAATATTCCACTTCCTCTATATCATATTTATATTTTTCCAAAGTTTCCCGGATCTAAAAGTTGACTTTCACTTTCATTCTTTTGGTCACCAACTACGGGAATTTTGAAAATAAGACTCTAATAACAGTAATTTTATTTTTGTATTCTGTGACAAAGGCTATGTATATAGTTGAAAGTACTAAGAATTATTAAAGTTACTTAACATCTTTTTAAAAAAATTATCATCTTTTAAGTAATTTTCAGATAGGGTAATTTTAAGTTTATCGTAATTTAATTTGCAGTGTTTTTTTATGCACTACCAGAATTTAATATAAATATTATTTAATGTAAATATACTGTATCAATGAATATAATGTTATATATCTCTCTATATATGTGCTATATCATATTAAATAGTTATATAAATACTTCAGTCATCGCCTTTAATATAGCAACTATGTAATAATAAATATGCAGTTAAAATGAAGAAAAGAAAAGAATGCGGGTTTCAGTAATTAAGATTTTCGGTACCAGTGTTGGCGCAATGAATATGACCTGCCAAAGATAATATGTAAATCCAATCAATTATCCCATAAGATTGGTAAAACGCATTAAAATTTGTAGAAAAACAATTCAGAGAAAAATGGAACATTTTTTTTTTCTTTTGCTATTTTGGCACGTCCTGTGGTGCAAACCACATTCAGATGTGACACTTTGTAATTTTTTAAAATGTGAACGGATTTATGGGGCACATTGTGTATACCATACAATCATTGTTCAGTATGCCAGAAAAATAAACACTCCAATATTTTAATATTCGAATTGTCACAAAAAATAGCGTAGCCATTCGACTAGAAATTATCCTTTTTTCAATTTATGTAAAAAAAAAAAAAAAAAAAAAAGCTTTCGGGGACTAGTCCATACAAAAGGAAGATTACTTTTTAAAAGAATTATTTTACGAAAATGCTATTTTGTAATAATTTCATCACCTTTTTTTATACTATCAATTATTTTTGTAACTTGCAGTTCATTATTATGTATAAAGTCTAGAGGAAAGTTCTGTCCGATAATGTTATTTCACGCATACTTTTTTGAAATTCAGATTTTTTCATTGGCACCCTTTTTTTTTTTAGAAACTAGGGGGCTCTGCCCCCTACGAGCTACGCTCGTCAACCCCCGTTCAGACACCGCAGACTCTAAAAGTACGCTAATTTGATCGGCTTTAAAAAGATTTCGGAAGATTGAATTATAATCTAAAAAACAGTGGCGATCTCCCTATAAACGGATTTCCATATATTTCTCTTTGACTGGGGAATTTTAAGGCCAAATCCGCTGCGGTACTACTTGATTAACCCGTCGACCAATTTCGCCAAATTATATAAATCGCCAAATTATACAAATTGACATAATTTTTATTTTAAATAACGAAAGAACAAATAAATTAGTGCAACATTAATAAAGATAGAAATAAAACATTGAAATAAAAATAACTTGATGACGTAGACACGTGTAACTTGCTTAAAGTCAAGTTAATGTGACATTTACGATCAACCATTATTGGCATTTAATCTTATAGTTTGGCGAATAATAGATTTTTCGTCGACGGGATAACTAAGTAGTACCAAAAATACATATGTCAATCGCTGTTTTCGTCTTTGATTAAGTAAAATAAGTTAAACATTTCAAAATAAGCTAATTTAAAAGGAATTAAGTAAACAGAATCTTTGTCTCGCAGTATTTTTTAACAAAGCGAAAAGAAAGTCCTTTTAAATAAGACATTTTAAATTAATCGTTTTTAATCTGACGTAATTTTGACCAAACTATTCTTTCTCATTTTAATATTCACGTGAAAATACTTGTGTTAGAAATGAAATATTATTTGCGCTTTCCTAACAAAAATAGTTGAAAAGTATCCTCTCAAAATATCAAATAAATGCCTAGCGCAATTTCTAAATTTAAACCGTTTTGCAATATTATTTTGTGTTCATTTTATTTAATAACTGTAATGTGACGTAAATATGACGTAATTTCTCCTATTTAAGACTTCTAACGCATGTTAATAAATTTATTATTTTACAAAATCCTTTCTCTCTTAAAATTCACGTGTAATTATAGTTTTTATGACATAATATTTTAATAAGTTCCTGCTTTTTGTACATAATTATTTAATTCTAATACCAAATGTTTTTTTCTGTTTATAATAGTCACGTGTAAATAAATTTTTAATTTATTTATACGTATAATTTTTTTTTTGAAGCAAACATTATTGTTTCCGCTTTTTATACAGTTGGCATCAGTTTAAATTAATATTACTTTCTAAAATCTGTCAAAAATATCTCTAGAAATGCTGAAAATTTTAATTTAAAATAGAAATAAAACCTCAAAAAATTAGTCTAATTTAAAAAAGATTTACAGTCTGCACACCGGGAACTTCAAGCGTATAAAATGATCTAAAAATGATTAAATTCCCATAAATAGTTTTTGCTCCTATAAAACTTTTTTAGTGGAACGATTTTGTCCAACTTTAGCATTAAATATCTCTTAAAATAATTCTTCGATTTGAAAACTGTCTGCATCAGCGTGTTTATCAAACATTTCTATATAATGCTACCGATTTTCATATTTTTGTATGCATTATTTTTCTTAATATTAACGAAGAAAGACCTCCAGTCACAAAAAATTCAAAACCGGCGGCGGCGGCGGTGACAGCGGTAGTTACTTTTTTTTAGAATAGAGAGATGGTTAAAATTCCTATTATTTTCTCATTTCAGATTAATGGGAAAACATTAGGAATTTTATCCTTTAAAAAAAGTGGTGCCAATGAAGAAATCTGAATTTTTAAAAAGAAGGCGCGAAACAACATTATCGGACAGAACTTTCCGGTAGACCTAATATATTGGTACTTCAACATTTGCATTATGTCATGTTGAAACTTTTTATTGAAATTGCACTTGTTTTAACCCATTAAAGACTGACGTTTCATTTCCGCAACATTATATTTGTCCTTTTTTGATACCAGTAAAAGAGAAAAGTAAAATTTAGTTTATTTAATTAACACATTTCAGTGATTTATAAAGTAAAAGTAAGAGTAACAAAAAGTTGTGTTAACTGAATAAAATTCCGGTAAAACATGCTGGTCCTTAATTGGTTAACTCTTTGTGACTTAACAACTCCGATTCGAAAAATATTTATTTAGATGTTAGGATACATAATTTTAAGCTTATAAAAAATAATTTTAAAAATTTAGAACATAAATATGAAAAACTGTTGATTAAAAGGTACTTTTCAAATTTGCAATATACAAAAAATTACATACTTCTGAAAAATAGCGTCAATTTTCTTATACAAATTTGTAAAGTATTAAACTTACTTTTGTAAAAAATCTATTTTTTGACGCCTACAATCTTATTAATTTTTCAAAATTTATGAAGTTAGTTTAAGCAGTAACCCATTATCTCTGTTAAATTATGAATTCATGATCAATAAATTTATTTTCGAAGCACAATTTTACAAAATATTTATATAACGAATTTAAGAATTAATTTTATTTGTTTACAATTCTTAAGCTGCCACTTTACAAAAAAATCATAATACAATTCTTTTAAAATGAGTAAGTATCGTCTGCGTAAATGATTTACCATAATAAGAATAAATTGTGTATTTGAATTCTTACCACTGAAAAATACTTTAATAATTGAAAGTAAATAATTGAATTTTCACAAATTTTAATTCATTAAAAATATGCTATAATTTTCATAAAAAAGCTATTTTAAAATTTTCATAAAAGAAATCGTAATTCCATGATTTTTTTTTTTCTTATGACAATATACGCGTTTCGTTTTATATTTGAAAAATGCGTCCGTAATGGAAAAACATGTAAAATAAATTAATTAAAATAATAATTTTTTTTTAACATTATTCAGTAAAAAAATAACATTATGCAAATCTACAGGTCATAATTTATTTTTACGTTTAATTTCAAGTCAAAATACTGAATAGTTTTTTTTTTTTTTTTTAAGTGTACGACAAAATGTAATTTGTTTAGCTTAGTAGAGTATTCGCTTCGCTCATCCTGATAATTTAAGCATTCACTTCATACAGAGTATTTCAAAATGATTGAAATGCGCTTTCCTTTTTAAATGTTGGAAATTAGTAGGATGGAAAAGGGCAGACGTGTTCAAAAATACGGTATAAAATAAGGCAGCAAAATAATTCTCTGAATGACTATTACAACTAGTTTTTTTTTTTCTTTTCAACCATATTGCTTTATTGAATTGTGGCTGTGTCGTCACGAAATGATTCTTATAAACAAGATCAGCAAAACGATATTTGTATGAGAAGATAAAAGTAAATACGATTTTGTATCTCATGATAGTAAAAGAATAGATTTTTATCGTTAAACAACACAAAATCTAGAGGTTGTTAAGAATGGAAAGCTCCGTTTTAAGTATTTTTATCAATAATATGAATTTTTCGGTCACGGACTAGGAATATTACTCTAATTTTTTATTTACATACAATAAATTTTACTACGTTATGTTTTTCTAGTTCTAACAAAAGTAGGTAGTATCGAAAAACATATAAATAAAACAAAAAAAGATCAATTGGCTTCTTAGCTTACACTTTATTCCATGTACAAAGGATAGTCTAAAAAAATACTCGTAATTGAAGAAAGTTATGAAGATTTAATTTTTAATATAATTTAAGGTGTTTTATACATGTATAATTAAAATCTTTTTTGCTGTCCTAAATATTCTAAACAGATTTGAAAATAATAACAATAATAATTCAAAAACTTGATTTTTATTTTCTATAACTTCATTAAGAAAGATAAGCTTTTAATTTTTTGGCTAAGATGTGTTATTATCCCACCCTCCGCGATGTTGAGTATTTGGCGATTTTTATCGCTCTGGCAACCCCGACGTTTGGCGTCTAGTAACTTATTATGGTAACCCCCTTTTTTACGACGCGAGAGGGTGCTGTCGTTGCTAACGGTTGCTTGACTCTTGTACCAGATACTCTTTGATATCGTGTTCTATGGCTGTCTTTTTATTTTTATGTTAAAGTTATTGGATGTATTTCATTGACTATAGTTTCTGTAGTCCGTTTAAACGCTCTTGCTGAAGTAATTAAGAAATATGAGGAAATTTTGACATGAAAGGGAGGTTTGTTTATAGCGTGTCAATGTGTATTAAGCCTATTTTGGAAAATGACGGCGGTGTTATATTTTGTGCTGTTGGTTTCAAGAAAGCAGATGTCTGTTAAGGTATGTTGATAATTTTATGTATATTTTGTTGCTTTAAGAGTTTTTTACATTTTGAGATTGCTACAAAACGAGAACTACTGAATTTTGAGAATGCTATATCGCGAAAAATGCTGAATTCGGCGATGTTTTTTTTTTCGGTAAATGAGCGCGAAGCGCTCATACAACTATTGCTGATTGCCACTTTAGCGAGTTTCGTTTTTTAGGTATATTTTGCTGTTTTAAGAGTTTTTTACATTTTGAGATTGCTACAAGACGAGAACTGCTGAATTTTGAAAATGCTATATCGCGAGAAATGCTGAATTCGGCGATGTTTTTTTTCCGTTAAATGTGCGCGAAGCGCTCATACAAGGATTACTGATTGCCAGTTTAGCGAATTTTGTTTATTATTTACATTTTATTTTCGTTGAGCCAAACATGCGTATAAACGGGTGCTTGGCGACATGTACTACTTGGCGGAAAAGGGGTTTTCTCGCCAAAAAAAAATCCAAGATGGCGGAGGGTGGGATAATAACACATCTGTTCCAATTTTTTTAACCCCTAAATGCCTGGTGTTGCTTTTCGGCAATATACCCAATTTAGGCTCTAAAATACTATTAGAATAATATTGAAGCTATAATGCCTAATGTTGCCAATAAAATACATTCTGAAGACATTATTAAATCGATTTTAAACATGTAGATGGCAACACTTGTGCTGTTTAAGAATAAAGATAGATTTATTTTTTCAATTGTTGCTACTTGTTCTTTTTGTTTTGTTTGGAAGCTTGCGAAATAACCTATTTTGTTCTGCAGTGGGCAAGTAAAATTTATTTCTTATTATAGTTCCTAAAATTCTTGTTTGTTTAATATTATAGAATTTTATCAAGGGAAATTATTTTTTCAATTAAACACCAGTATTGCCGATTAGTAACAAACTGTTTTTTAGCTGTAAACTATACTTAAAACAAACTATGATTTTTTAAGTATTTTTCCCATGATATATTTAAAAAATGAAAGCCAAAAAACATTATTACAATGACTTTTGAAAAATCAGGCATTTAAGGGTTAATTTTTGTAACTATTTTTCAACTAAAGAAGATATAATCTGCAGTTAAAAAGTAAAAGTAAAAAATACAAGGAAATAACAAAATGGTTTAGTACATAAAAAGTGATTTCGAAATAAATATGTCAAAGATATATATACTGGTCAAAGATACATATATACTGAAACTAATTTCTTTTCGAATGAGTGGCATTATTAGTGTGCATATAATAATGTTTAAAAAGGAAATAAACTTTGAGTTTTACCGACGTGCATTAACCCTTTAGTGCGCAGCTTTGCCTATATGCAAACAACCGTGTTTTGCATTTAATAGATTTTTTTATTCGTATATATATATGATTCGCAACAGAAAATTTAAATAGCAATATTTTCTTTAATTAATGACAGACATTCCGTATTTAAATTGAGCGAAATTAACCATTGAAACTTCTGGTGTAAAGTCGGATTCTCTGAATTAAGTAATTTCTAGAACGTAGTCTATCATGGGAATTAAAGGGTAAAGCTTAAGTTTTATAAAATAAATCATTATATAAAATAAGGTATTGGAGATATACTTTTTAAATTTTTACCAATTTGCTATATTTTAGCGTAAAATAACCACACGAAAATAGTTTTTATTTGTATTGCAGATGTGCAACAGAAGAAAGGATTGACATAATCTGTGAAAAATGTATCGCTGATTTTTTTTCATTATTTTTCCTGTGTAACAAACCTTTCAGAGAATCATATATAATTTTTTCGAAGCAAAATAAAAAATCGCGCATTTAAGGGTTAATCATGTCGTAAAAATTAAATTAACCATAACATTAAAATTATTATACTATTTATTGCAATCTAAAACAGTAGTTTATGTTTCATCCTGTATTATATTGTAGTTATATGTATTCAAAATTGCGATATCAACTTTAGTTTTGACTCAATGCCTCGGGAGTCAAACAAACGTTATTTTGTACCAAAATATAAACTTTAAACAACATTGCCATAAATTGCCAAAAACCAATATTTGGGATTGAAACATAAATACTCATTTACAAATTTCTACTTTTATATCCGGGGTAATTTCCTTCTCCATTTGCATACAAATATGCAACTAAATAATATAAAAACAACATGTATAATAATCACTTATAAACAGATTAAGTTAAATAATTTTATAAAAAGTGACAAAATATCTTTATTAAGGTTGACGATCGTTTCATCGCCCAAACGGCGACATTTTCAAAATCATTCACAATAGCAGTGCTGGAAAATTGGCGCAGAGGTGGAGCCTATTGACACCACTAAATTATAGCAGTATTTTGCCTCTTATCTAATGATCAAATTTCTGAGTTTTTATTAAACTGAATAATACCATAAAAATTTAGTGGTGTCAATAGGCTCCGCCTCTGCGCCAATTTTCCACCACTGCAATAGAAAAAAAAATATATATATTTTAGAAAATTTGTTCTAAAATTAAATATTCAATTACAGTAAATTTTGACTTTCGTGATTTTTGAACTTTTTGTGATTTTTAATCAGATTCTTACTTTTCTTCGCGATCTGCTGCAATTTTTTGACATTCCATTTTTGACCTATAATACAAAATAATTTCTGCCCTCATTTCAATAAAGTTTATTGGGATTTCGTATAGCAATTATCGAATTTTTCGGGAATTTTGTATGTAATTTTTAGTGTATTTTAGCGATTTCCTACCCTTTTTCCACATTAGTGAAAGGAAATAACTTTCAATCTTCGAACACAATATATAATTTTTTTTTCTCTTTTCGAAATTCGGGTGCTTTTCGGTTAGCCGGGCGCCAGTGTTTTATATACATATTTATATACATACATATATGTAAATATACATATATTTACATATACAAATATTGTATATATACACACATATATATATGTAAATATATATATATATATTTACATATATGTATGTATATAAATATGTATATAAAATACTAGCGCCCGGCTAACCGAAAAGTACCGAAATTTGTGCAGCGATTTAAAATTTTTTCTCGATATCTTATTTTGATCTTTAGAGCTTTTTCGCAATTCGTGCTGTTTTTTGACGTACTCGGTCAACGCCGGGCAAATTAGCTAGCATTGCATATCATTCCATTTTTTTTCTATCGTGAATGATTTTGAAAATGTCGCCGTTTGTGCGATGAAACGATCGTCAACCTTGATAAAGATATTTTATTACTTTTTTTTTTTTTAGCATTATTTAACTTAATATAAAGAAACTAAACTATTTCAGTCAGCCGATACTATTTGCAATTTCAATCTTCCCAGGTCATAAGAAAATAAATAGCAACATAAAATTTTTTTAATTTTAACGTAGAAAGGAAAATAATTGACGCACACATAGTTTCTCATATGCATTCCAAGATACTTTGTAGTTTTCATTGTGCAATAAAAACATTAATTTTTACGATAAAAGTGAAGGTGGTACATTTGTCTTAACTATCTTTAACTTGTAGTTTGCACAATACTATTCATGTATTAACCCTCCGTCTACCAGACGGGTCCATTGGACCCGACAGGTACATACAAAATATTCATTCAAACCAGAAATTTCTTTAAAATAAACTAAGTATATAAACCAGACAAAAATAAGGTAAATAAATAAGTTAAATAGTTTTAAATAAAAATTCTGGTGTAGAACGTTTTATTAAAACTTGAATAAAATTCCCGGTAGATCTAGGGTTAAAATAAAATATACTACAATAAAGGATGCACTTTTTCCTGTGTTCAAATTAACACTAGAACGCCCGGAAATTTTACTCAAGTTTCATAAAAATATTTGACAGAAGAATTTTTATTTAAAATTATTTGACTGATTTATTTAACGTACAAAACAAAATCCTTTATATTATTGGAAAACATGCATAAAATTCCCCCCAATATTATAAACCTAATTAAAAAAATCTCGCAAATATATTGACAAAATTTCAAACTAATTGGAATAATTTAATAATCTTATTTAAAAATTTCAGCATCCAAAATTTACCATTAAAATCCATTTTTCATATGAGCCATTTCTTTCAACAAATGAAAATCGGAAAATCGGCTGATTTGCCATAGAAAAGCATTATAGAGCGAAATGAAATGTTCCATATTTCCCGAACGAATGAACCAAATTTAACCAAAAACTATACAGCTAAGTCCGGGTACCTCATCAACATGCCCAGTGACTTTCAAGCTGATCGGATGCTTTTTGCGGCAGTTATCGCGGTACAGACAGACAGACTAACAGACTGACTAACAGACAGACTAACAGAAACCAAAACTTTTCGTGTCTCCACAGTAAGCCTTCACTGACGTTTCGGCAATAATAATTCTTCAGTTAATAAAGTATTAGCGAAACCATGTCGCGCCAGAATATCTTGATACTTAAAACATTCTCCAAACATTAACCGCTTAACGGTCGCATTAAATTACTGTTTAAAAATTCAAATTACTTATTGGCACGACTTTTTTGAGAAAGGAATATTCACTTATTTAATGACAGGTAAACGTAACCATAATAAAATAAATTACACTATTTTATAAAACTGGTGGGAATCAAACAATCTGAATAAGAGACAAAGCCCGAGAATATCACAGGAGCGAAAATTAAGGGTTAAGATTATTGAATTTTGTCAACATTACGCGCATTTAGGCAATAAATATTTTATCATTTTAAAGCCATGCCAACATATATTTCTGAAATATTTACAAAATCCAATTTTCCTGTAATTTTACAACTTATTAGAAATATTTCCAACATAAACCCGATTTTTTGAAGGATTGGTATTTTTAACAGATTTTCCACGAATGAAGTTATAGAATTATTTTTCTACTATGTATGTCCCCGCCAAACGCTTGAATGATTTGTCTGATTTTCATACTTATTTTTTATTGGAAAGGTCTCGGTGTTCAGATGGTCCCGTATCAATATCAATGCGACCTAAAAATTATATGTTTGAATGTCTGTCGCTTTTCATGTTTTTTTTTATTACTTTATACAAGCTATAACTATCGTAGAACTTGACCAATCAGCACGAAATTTGAATATGGTAATCAGAAACATAGCACTAGTTTATATTTATATAGCCGTCCTTTTGTTTACAGCGACACCTCAATAATTTCAATGTATCATAATCTACTGTGCGTCAAAATAAGCTATATTGACAACAATAACATTAACCCCTTGAGGAGCGATAGAATATATTTTATCCCACCTACGATTAATGAAGATTTGCACCAGAAAAAATTATTAGATTTGACTTTTCTAACCTTGGTGGAAAAATAGTCGTACAATTGCTTTTCCTTATCTTGAAATAAATCTTTTTGTAGATTCCGGTGTGAATTCGACATTACAGAAACACAATTACTTGCACCTCAAGGAGTTAACGGTGGCATTAAATTGCGATTTAAAAATTCAAATTACTTATTGGCACCACTTTTTTGAAAAAGAAATTCTCACCTAATTTAATGACGGGTGAAATGATACCCTAATAAAGTCAATTACACTATTTTATAAAACTGGTGCGAATTAAACAACCTGAATAAAAAAAACAGCCCGTGAATATCACGGGAGCGAGAATTAAGGGGTTAAAAACGAATGTAGATCACAGTTCTGCTCAGGTCGGGCATTTTGATTTTATACGGAACTTACAGGCTCGAAGTTTGGGACGAGTCGTATTTGTAATAACATCTATTTAATTTGAGGTTAGACTTGATTCCGTTTCCGGTCAGAGTTGGATTTTGACTCTTTGTCGGCCGGGTTTGGTGACCCGTTTTCACGTGTATGTCCACAATATTGTTTAAGATGAGAAAACAACATATTTGAAAAAAGTGAATATGTAGTATATTCTTATTTTCCGACATGAAGGATACAACAGATATTAGAAAATATAATGACAGACTTTGTTTTCCACAATCATTTACATATATCGATTAACCCTCTCGCTGCGTATCTTTTTCCCTCAAAATAGGTTCAAAAATTGCCCATATTACATTTAAATCAGTCTAAATGAGGGCTGTCACTGGAGACTATTTTTATATTCTCTCACCACTATTTTAGGAGAATCAATTTTGTAGGAGATGCTGTTAAAGTCAATATGGCGTTTTTTGTATCCAAAAAGTGGTCCGAGTTGAATTAAAAAATAGTCGCCAGTGGAAAAAATGAATCCCCGATGAAATCTCGGGTGGCGCAAATTTTGCTACTTTTACATTGCCCGAGGAAATCTCGGGTTGTACAGCGAGAGGGTTCAGACATTAAAAATATGGTGTTGAAGTGTCTTATGTTAGGTTTCCGGATTAACTGCAGATGATATTTTTTGTTCCGTTTGGTATATCCCGATTCTAATATTGTTGATACTTGAAGATTGCTACAAAAACAAGAAGGTAAGGTACAATCCCTTGAAGCCGGGTTTTATAAGTATTAAAAATTACTCCTAATATACCGGGTGTCCCAAAAAGGACTGACTGATTTTAAAATTCAATAACTTGCAAACGGCGACAGATATTTAAAAAATTCTTGCAGGAGGGTTATGCATAAGGTCAAAAGTTTTTTTACAGTGATTTTCAATTTTAGTTCGATTTACAAACAATAGATGGCGCTGTAAGCAATAGTCGCTCAATACAGGCTCGATTTTGGGTCCTTTATCTTGTTCCATGCAGAAAAAGGAGATGGAAATGTATTATCCGGGCCACGAAGTACCAAAAATCGAGCCTGAATTTAGCGACTATTGCTTACAGCGCCATCTATTGTTTGTAAATCGAACTAAAATTGAAAATCACTGTAAAAAAACTTTTGACCTTATGCATAACCCTTCTGCAAGAATTTTTTTAATATCTGTCACCGTTTGCAAGTTATTGAATTTTAAAATCAGTCAGTCCTTTTTGGGACACCCGGTAAATACACTAACGTAAAACGATACTTAAACTATAATGGGATTAAATTAGACATATTTACGACAGATGTAATATTGGTCAAATATTGGTATGTTACAAAAGTAGTCATGAAAGGAATGACAATTGAAAACTTTTCTGGACACAATTTTAAATAACATGATTGTGCTGTTAACCCATTGAGGGGCAAGCAATAATGGAGTTATGAATAAGGAGGAGGAGACATATAGTGTACTGTCTACCAGTTGCAAGTGAAGTAACTGAGGAGGTTGTCACAAGATGGCGGCTGCTTTTTTAAAATGAGATCTTCATGTTCTGATTACCGCCAGGCCAAACATCCCACCAGTAAAATTAATAAGAAAATTTCGTGTTAATTAAGCGTCTTATTCATGGAAAATTTTCTCAAAAATGTCGTAAAAATTTCTACTTGTTTTTACTGGTGTGAGTACGCCTTGTAAAAATGTCAGTTTCTTTCCCTGGTTGTCACAATATGGCGGAAACGCAGAGCCTAACTACTGCCAAAGTAAACTCCTACCAGTAAAAATGAGTATCTGTTTCTACCATTATTTATGACTGAAATTTTGTAATAATAAGACGTTTAAAAAAGTTGAAAATTTCTATATAAATCTATTGGTGGAAGTTTCCACCGGCGGTAAACAACTCCTATCATAGCGGTTACAGTTGAAGCTTCACTGTTTTAAGGATATGTCAGTTCCTTTTCATTAATAGTTCCATGCAAGCAATTGCGTTTGTGTAATGCTGAATTGCAACCGGAAATTTAGGAAAAATTTATTTCAAAATAAGCAAAAGCAATTTTACGACTTTTTTCCACCTAAGTTAGAAAAGTAAAATTTGGTAATTTTTTTTCCGGTGCAAATCTTCATTAATCGTAGGTGGGATAAAATATATCCCACCGCCCCTCAAGGGGTTAAATACTCTTGCTAGAATACCAGCCATGTAGGAATAGTTTTCTATAAATTTTCCTTTCGCTTGTATATGAAATTATTTGTCAGCATTTAAAACTGGAGAGAAATCAATGAAATAAGATCAAAGTAACATCTACAATACTAATGTAAGAGTATATCGGATATATTTAAAAGAAAAGTAATTTACATAAACATTCATTTCGAGATACACAGTTAAAATATCTCATCGATAAAAGTTTCATTAAGCAGTTGAAAATTAGAATATTTTTTAATTAAGTCGGCTACGGTAATCTCCTCAAAATAATATAATAGTTTATTTGAGTTGAAGAAAATTCAATTAATTCAGAAACAGATTTTAATTTCGTCTAAGAATACTTATTTAATATTGGCTTTTATGTCACTTCAAAAGGCAATGCAATTTCTCAATTTAATAAGCATATATTGAGGAACTTAAGATCTTGAAACTATTTAATTAAAACTAGAAATTGTTTTCATAACGAATAAAATGTGTTTGAAGAGAGTATAGTGTGAAGTTACAAAATAAATGGTCAATACGCAACTGAAACATTTATTTTCTAAGCCAGAACAGAAGAATATATCATTTTCACTAGCTTAAATTATTAGTCATTTTTTAACATTTTTATTTTTAAAATTCCTTTAACTAGCTCTTAAATAGTAAGTCATAGTTTGAAAATATATGTTTCTAATTTTTTTTCTTTGTTCCTTAAATCTTAAATCATAGTTTGAAAATTTTTATTTGCAAACTTTCTAGCTCTAGAAATAAAAATTTCAAGAATTTACTTGAAAATATGCAGCCAAATGTGAGATTACATATGACTTCCTAACTCTGTAAATGTTCTATTGGTAAACCAGTTCTTGCGGCATGTTTCTGAGCATTTTCATGACTATTAAGCCAAGTGCAGTGGTCTTTCTTGATTTGAATTCAGTAATGAATTTCGGATACGGCGGAGTGTCTTAAAAAAAAAAAGATAGAGAAAATTGAAAATTTTTATTTGAAAATTTTCTTACACCAGAAATTTTTATAAAATTCTAGAAATAAAAATTTCACTAATTTACGCGAATAATGCATATAATGCGCGATTAACCCATTAATTGCCGAAGCTATAAGATTCGCTTTTTCACGTTCAGCACAAATATTAAAAGATAATCTTCACTTTAATTAATGTTCAATCTTTCTGAAATTAATAAAGGAAATTCTTTTAATTAAAAAATAGCGGTATTTAGATAGTTAATTTCAATTTATCTTAGCGGTGCGAAAACGCACCATTAGCAGGTAATGGGTTAAACAAGCAAATATGAGGGTACATTATGACCCTCTGTAAATGTTCTAACTCTATAAATGTTCCACTGGTAAATCAGTTCTTGCCGTACGTTTCTGAGCATTTCCACGTTGATTAAACCAAGTGCAGCAGAGATGTTTCTAGATCTCAGTTCAGTAATGGATTTCGGACACGGCGGACAATAAACCTCGTCTTAAAAAAAAGTTCACTGAAATATAGTCAAGAAAGGATTGTTGATAGTGGTGTATACAGCGACCACGAAACATATTCAAAAACTCATCAGAGTGTGTGTGGAGATGTCGACATGACCACTCGAGAAAGCATAATAAAACTGCATAAGTTGGCCTATAACCAATTCTCCTCGCCCACCTTCGATGACATGCGTTAGTATGCCTGTCAAAAGGCTTTAATTAGAGACAGTGTTGCGAGATTGGGGGCTTTTTTAATTCAGATTATTTGACTGTCACCTCTCTTTTAAAATAGTATAATTCGCCTTATTTTTCAGAATTTTTAATCTCTTTCTAAATAGGCCGACATAATCTATTTCAAAATAGCAGTGACAATCTACAATCAGGGGACAAAAAAGCCCCCAATCTGGCAACACTAATTAGAGACACGGATCTCGTCTTTCGATTAAACAAGTATGTTTTAACTTAACTAATAACACCTGTGACAACTGCGAAACACCGCCTTTCATTATGTGTAACTGGTTTTGGAAACATTCGTGCTTAAGCCATTTCTATTCAGGCTAATTCCATGAAAACCTGTCATGGTTGTCACGCAACTGAAAATCGCTATGTTTGTTGGCCACCGTTATTTTCGAAACGATTGCTTCGCTTTATTCAATTGATGAGATATCTCCGATAAAATAAGTCAAATTTTACCGTTCTAAAATACTGGTAGCTAACAAGCATAGAGATTTTCAGCTGTGTGACAGACATGACAAGTTTTCATGGAATTAGCCTTCAGAAATGCACTACCATCCGTGAAGTTACTCTTTTCCACCAAGCTTAACCCCTTCGGGACGGGAGCCTTTTACGAAATTTTTAATCTTTTGTCACCGTTTTTTATAAACAGAAATTTGTGTTTTCTTGAATCGAGAAAATGCGCTGATTAAATAAGGCAAATTTTACAGTAAAATTTTACTGGTGAGAAAAAACAAGGATTCCGAGCGCTTCATACGGCACGTATACGTGCCGCTCGTCCCGAAGGGGTTAAACTGTCTTCTTTGTAATCCGTCAACACTCTTTTCTACCACACAGAGTGTCTTTCCTGCATAGATAGCGATCTGGAGATGGTTGGTTGGTTGTATGGGGTTTTATGGCGCAAAGTCCCTATAGGGACATGCTCCGCCAAGACAGAGTCAGCGATCTGGAGAATAAATGACAAAAGTACATCGGTTATAATTCTTCACCATTTGCATTCGGACAAGTAGTTGTATACATTTCCTTGAAAATCATGGTAAGATCTTTCCGACGACATCACTCTCGACAAAATCCCGATCTGGCAGTTAGGGATAATCCCTAGTTAGATGTTTCCAAAGAGAGTTTACGAATGAAAAATCTAATAGACTTTTTCTCATTAACACATTGATGATGGGTTGTTTGCGCCTTTTATACAGGAAGCGACGACTATGGGCTTTACTCACGCATTTTACATTATTTAACAAAAATATTTTTCTCTTTTCGTGTTTATATTATAACTGAATGTATATAAAAATTATATTGTTCCTATATAAAAGTATTTATATGAATAGTTCTGTAATTGTAAAAATGCAAATTCTGTACATATTATTTGAAAATAAAAATGCAAAAGGTGCTGAGAAGAAGTTAACCCTCCAGCTGTGCAACCCGAGATTTCCTCAGGCTACGTAAAAGTAGCAAAATTTGCGGAACCTGAGATTTCCTCGGGCATTCATTTTTTCCACTGGCGACTATTTTTTAATTCAACTCGGACCACTTTTTAAATACAGAAAACTCCATTACGGCTTTATCAACATCTTCAAGAGAAATGTTCTGCAAAATTGATTTTTAAAAGTAGTAGTGCGAGAATATAAAAATAGTCTCCAGTCACAGCCCTGTTTTATTCTGATTTAAATGTTTAATCATTGATTCAGGTTTTGGTTAAAAAAAACTCTTTTACAAAAAATGTTTACATATTTAAACTATAAATAATATATAAAACATGATTTGAAACATGTAATTAAAAAAATTCGCAATTTTTGAATTTTAATAATAATAATAATAATAATAAAAACGCAGCGAGAGAGTTAATTCGCGTCTCCCGTCCTCAATAAATTAATTCTACGATAGTGCAACGCGAAATATGCAAATTATTAAGAAGTATGATGCATTGAATGGAATATGAGGATATTTGTTTTCAAAATTCAAAGCTGCAATTAGCAGCTTCGCTTCTTGAGCAAAATAAAATATCAAGTGTGAAATTTAAACCGTCATCAATTGTATTTTTTATTTATAAAGGAACTACGTAACTTTCCTGGTGGCTATGTTTAAAGCGTGTACGTGTTCAACTTAATGAAGTATATTTCTAAAGATAGTTTCAATCATAAAATGAAAGCTGTTTTTGCTTTAATAATGATTAAAAAAAAAATCCATGTGTGCATAGTTTTACCCAGAAAAAAGTCCCAGAAAAAAAAAAAAAATTAATTTCAACTTACATACAAAAAAAAAAAAAAAAAAAAAAAAAAAAAAGAGCTACAAATTATATGCGATACCAATAAATGTGGAAGAATTCTTCTATAACCGTTTTTCCTTACTAATGTTCAATATCGGTTTTCTGCTTGAATCTTCATAAGATGATACTAATAAACAAGCTAATATATCTAATATTCACAAGGCAAGATCAAAGTAAATACGTCTTTATGTCTCACGACGGCAAAACAAAGGAATTTTTCCGTTAGATAGTCTAAATTTTATCAGTTCACCAATAGTAAAAGTTTCTGTTTGTAATGCTTTTGACAATACAATAAATATTTAAATGAGAAATTAAGAGTCTTCTTATTAGCATTTATGTGTGTATATATAATTAACATATTTATGGAAGATACACAGTTGTAAAATTTATTATTTGTAAATAACTTTTGAAAAAAAAATAGACTATGGTTATTCAGCCGCTACAGTAAAAGTGATTTTAGCACTAGTATATGTACATGATTCACAAATAACAAATGAACAAATTGATTTTTATTTTTTTGCTTTCAATCAACTTGCATACGTAAAATGGCATCAAAATGTATCGCACGCGTAAACATTTAAATACTCAACATCCAGATTTTTAACATTTCAATTGACAATAATACGCCATGACCCCTGACACCAATTTTTGCGCTGAATCTGAAAGTTAAAAAGCATACCATCACATTTTAAATGTGTTTATTAACCCTCTCGCTGCGCAACCCGAGATATTCTCCGGCATGCATTTTTCCGCCTAATTAATACTATTTGGTTATTCCCACCAGTTATATTTTAGCGAAAACTTTGTCTGATTTAATCAGGACATTTTCCCCGATTATGATAGTAAAAAAATTCTGCTTTAAAGAACCGGTGATAAAAGATTAAAAATTCTGCAAAAGACACTCATCGCGATGAATTACTTACGCAGCGACAGGGTTAAAAGACGGAACAAGACAAACTGAAGATTTTCGGAAATTAGATGGAGCGGTCGGTCGATAACACACCTCTTTTGAGTTCAGTTTTTTAATGAGAGATTGGCCTGTCTAGTTCTTTCTTCGAACTTCTGTAGTGTCGCATTTAGTTTTTTGCAAAAAGTAAGAAAAAGTACCCACCGATTATCATAAAATTTCATACGCAGATGTAAAATTCTAAGCGTAATTTGTTATTTCAAATCGATATCTTAATTAGTTTTCTTAACTTTTGCTGATCAGTGAAAATTCTTAATTCTTGGGCTGTAAAATCTGGTCCAGATGTGTACGCGATTTTGCAATTTTGTGCAAAAATCGTATTTTTTATGAAATTTTAATAAATATATCTGCTAATTATCAAAAGTAAAAAACCTTAGCCTCATGTTTAGTCATCCCTTAGCCAGTACATGTTTTGGACAACCCTCATCCAAGTGTTCAGGCTTTTACGCGCGGTAGATTTTGCTAGACATCGCAGACAGTTAAACAGACAGAGCGAAAAATTCTTTTATTAGTATTGATTTACGAGGATAATTTTCATAATTTTTTCGGGTAAATTACTGCTGGTTGTATAAAATACGTCAAATTATTTAACCTTTAAAATACTCAAGTATTTTCGATCATAAATTAGACAGATGTTTCCAATGCGAGTGTATAAATAAAAAATCCAATACATATTTTTTCCTGTTAACACATTGAGGACGAGTGGTTCTGACTTTTAATAACAACAACAAAAAGAAAAACCTCGATTAATGGCGTTTCACGCATGTTACGTTATTTAACAAAAACGATTTCTTTTTTCGCGTGTATATTATAAATAACTGAATGTTTGTAAAAATGGTATTGTTACTATATAAAAGTATTTATATGCATAGTTCTCTAATTGTAAAAATACAAATTTTGTACATATTAATTGAGAAATAACGTAAGAAATTAAATTCAAAAGACGATGCGAAAAGTGATTTCGCGTCTCCCGTCCTCAATATGTTAATTGTACGATAGTGCAATGCGAAATACACAAGTCATTGATAGACGTGTTGCATCGAACGGAACATAAGAATAATCGTTTTTCGAAATTCAAAGCTGTAATTAACAGCTTCGTTTCTTGAGCAATTCTTGAGCAAGAAGAATGTCGAGTACACAAAATGCATTAACTGTATTTCTTATTTTTAAAGAAATTACGTAACTTTCCTGGTGGCAATGTTTAAAGCGTGTTCAATTTAAAGAATAATTATTCCTAAAGTTTGTTTCAATCATACAATAAAAGCTGTTTTTTCTTTAATAATAATAAAAAATCTTCCATGCATAGTTTTACCGTTAAATCTTTCCAGAAAAAAGAATTATAGTCTCAACTTACATAAGATAAAAAAAAAAAAAAAAAAAAAAAAAAAAAAAACTAGAAATGATATGTGATAATATAAAAGATAAATAAATATAAAATAAATATAATAATAATAAATAAATAAAAATAAATAATAATATAAAAGAATTCTCCTATAACCGTTTTTTTCTTACTAATGTTCAATATCGGTTTTCTGTTTGAATCTTCGCAAGATGATACTAATAAACAAGCTCAGATAGCTAATATTTGCAAGGCAAGATCAAAGTAAATACATTTTTATGTCTCATGATGGTAAAACAAAGGAATTTTTCCGTTAGATACTGCAACTTTTATCAGTTCATAAATAGTAAAAGTTTCTGTTTGTGATGCTTGACAATACAATAAATATTTAAGTGAGAGATTAAGAATCTGCTTATTAGCATTTACGTTTATTTATCCTCAGCATATTTATGTAAATTACACAATATTATAATTTAGTCTTTGTAAATAAATTTTGTTGCGTTCAAATAAAAAAAAAATGACTATTCAGGCGTTACCGTAAAAGTCATTTGAGCACTCGTATATGTTTTAGTACATGATTCACAAAAAAAACTAAAACAAATTCCTTTTTACTCTTTGGCTTACAATTGACTTGCATACATAAAATGGCATCAAAATGTATCGCACACGTAAACATTTTTATAGATATCTTTCTGATAACTGTAAGAATATTATGTTTCAAAAAGTAGAACAGAATAGAATACATTTTCAATAGCATGGAACTATGCAAGGCCTAATTACCTACGGGGCACACATACACAAATAAATTTTTAAAGAAATGTTCGCCATATCTATTCGCCGTTTTCTTGTGAAATTTCTGCCATGAATGAGGCAAAATTTTCTGTTTCTTTTTACTGGTGGGAAAGTGGTACCGTTGGTAATCAGGCGCTGAAACTAGGAATAAACAGGAATTGACATATACTGAAAATGGTTTAGCTTTGGCTGTAACAGGTTCCGCAGCGGCCTGATTACAGCGTGGCCAAAATTCCCCCAGTAAATTTGAAGAGAAATTTTCTCCTAATTTAAAATTCTTATTAACCCCTTGGGGACGAGCGACACGTATACGTGCCGCATGAAGCGCTCAGAATCCTCGTTTTTCCTCACCAGTAAAATTTTACTGTAAAATTTGCCTTATTTAATCAGCGCATTTTTCTCGATTTAACACTAGAAAGACGGGGAATTTTACTAAAATTTTATAAAAAATATTTGACACCAGAATTTTTATTTTAAATTATTAACTTATTTATTTAACTAGTTTTTTGTCTTCGAATGCTTTAAATTAGTTTTATAAAGATATTTCTGGTGCGGAACGAAAATATATTCATTTGGTTGCGGTCAAAATGACCGCTCGCCGTCTTTCTAGTGTTAAGAAGACACAAATTTCTGTTTTTAAAAAACGGTGACAAAAGATTAAAAATTTCGTAAAAGGTTCCCGTCCCGAAGGGGTTAATGCAAAATTTCCGTTATAATTAACTCAAAAATATCTATTCGTTTACACTGTTGAAAGTTTGCCCCAGGGGTGGTCATACCTGCGATTCCTATTGTATTTTGACAACATAAACAGTCCTCTTGTCAATGTCAATGAAAGGGATTATAATAACACCAAGGCAAAATATCACCAGTAAAAACGATTAGAATTTTTGGAAAACGAATTTTTGTCTTAATTTATCACAGGAATATTGCATGAATATGACGAAAATTTCTAATAAAATCTACCGGTGGAAGTAATCAGGCCTCGCTGGTCCGATGTAAACAAACAACAGCCACCATCTTTTGACTCCATTCCCAGTTACTTCAATTGTAACTGAGAGACAAGAAATTGAATGTCTGCTCCTCGTTACTCATAGTCCCATCCATGGAACTACTAATAAAGAGGAACTGACATATCCTTAAAATAGTGAAGCTTCAACTGTAACCGCTATCACAGGAGTTGTTTATCGACGGTGAAAACTCCCACCAGTAGGTTTATATAGATATTTTCAACGTATTTAAACGCCTTATTATTGCAAAATTTCAGTCATAAATAGTGGTAGATACATATTTTCATTTTTACTGGTACAGTTTTCTTTGGTGGTAGTTAAGCCCTGTGTTTCCGCCATATTGTGACAACCATGGAAATAAACTGACAGTTTTATAAGGCATACTGAAACCAGTAAAAACAAATAGAAATTTTTATGACATTATTGAAAAAAATTTCCATGAATAAGACGCTTCTTTAAGACGAAATCTTCTATTCAATTTTACTGGTGGGATATCTGACCTATCGGTAATCAGAAACTGAACAACCGATTTTAAAAAATCAGCCGCCATATTGTGACAACCTCCTCAGTTACTTCACTCGCAACTGGTAGACAATGCACTATATGTCTCCTCCTTTTTATTCATAACTCCATTGTCCCATCAACCTCCGCCGGAATACTAGGCCTGACTCAAAAATGGCGGCTGCCGTAGGCGGATACATTTGGGCATTTGTACGATCCCCAGAGTATAGACACCGGTATTTTTTATGTTTCCTTTGACTTACTTAATCTCAGAGAAATTAAGCGAAAAAAACTTTTACATATTATGGTATTCAAATTAAAGGGACCATACAAACGCTGAAAAAAATCCGCCTATGTCAGCTCCCATTTTAGGGCTGCCAGGGGCGACTATTTTTACATTCTGTTCGCACCATTATTTTTTAAAAATACATTTGTTGTATATGTCTCTTGCAAATGTTTGAAAGCGTATGTGAACGATATTTATTTATAAAAAGTGTTGGGAAATAGAATTAAAAAATAGTTGCATGTTACAGCCCTGCGTTTTTGTTTCAACGCTCAGGCCTAGTATTCAAGGGGGGATCGGTGGTTCATTCAACACAGTTGTTTTTTTTTAAGCTCGAATTTCTAACAGGATTTAATGAGAATTTGTGTAAAACTCTGAATTTGTCCTTGCACATAGCTGCCAACTTTTACGCTTTTATTACTTCGAAAATTTTCCCCTTTTCAATAGCCGTAATCTACCGATTAAAAATAGCAAAGATTTCTATTTTATTTTTGTGGTGCGAAAAAGTAAAAGAGTTGGCAGCTATGCTTGTACAATAATATCATTAACAAAATATCATTCTTTTATCACATTATAACTTACAGGGTCCGACAAACCTCGGGCACCAGGTCGCCCGGGCGACTAAAAAAATTCTTCTTGACGACTATTTTTTATACCTACTTATTAGATTTAATTTTTTTCCTTTAACCAAAAAATAATTCCATGTGCGAAAATATTTATTTTTAATAGCGCGATTATTTGCAGTGGAAGAAAATATACCATACCGGCACAACAACTCTCCCTAATTTTTCAGAAATCAGAGTTTTTGCTAAGCCAAACTAAAATGCATGTTGAAAGAGCACTGCTTAGATTAGAAAACCTTAAAAATACTCCAGCAGAAAATGAAAAAAAAATTAAATGATGTTTCATTAGGTGGAATGTACCAAAATGTGCAGTTGTCTGATATATCTCACAAAAAAAAGAAAAATGGACAAATGGTATTTGAAATCAAAATTTCAAAGGCATTGTTAATTCAGGAGCTTGGAAGAGCAAGGGCGAATCCGAAAAATCGATTTTTTTTTCTACCTCAGATACATGTAAGCAACACGTAGGTAAGTTGTTTTGCCCTAGTTTGCCCTTAATATTCTCACAGTGTCGAGCGAAAGTGCGTAGTACCATATTCTATAACACTACTTGAAAAACTTTCAGCTTGATTTCCCAACACTCCAATTTCGGGATTCACCCTTGCTCTTCCAAGCTCCTGAATTTATGTATATAATTTCTTGTTGGGAATTAAAGGGTAAGGATATTAATTTTTATTCATATTCAAGGCTGGAGTAGCACAGTTGACGTTTATTCCAACAGAGCGAAAAATGTCCAGACCAGGAATTGAACATGGATACTTGGCATGCCATGCCAATGCCTTACTTGATAGGCTATCCGGACGATACCTGGCTGACATAATTCACTCTTATTTGTTGTTGTACTCCTGTATACCATATAATTAGGTCATAATGAAGGGAACGATTATTTTTTCCAACTGGATTAAATCATATTCAAGGCTGGAGTTGCACAGTTGACGTTTATTCCAACAAAGCGAAAAATAATATTACATTGGATATTAATTTGTCTACTGTTTTAATGTTTAACTTCATAGTTTGTTTCTATTTCATTTTTACAATGTAAAAGTGCTATTATCTTAAAATATTTGCTCAGTTTGATTTTTTATTGAATAGTTAACTTGTTCACTGCAAAAAGACACATAGACCACTCAAAAATAGCCGAATACGATTATGAGTGGCCAGTGTTCCATTTTGCATTGAATGCGTTAATGTCAGAGAAATGATTCTTCAAGCTATGGCTCCTAAGAATTTTTCCTGGCGCCTAAATTTTCAACTTTTGTCAGTCCCTGATTATAACTAATAAATGCTTTTCTACAAAGAATTAAATCATCCCGTAGTCTGCCAGTAGGTTGGTTGGTTGTATTTATGTCGGCCAGTTATCAACACGAGGGATATAGGCCCTAGGGGGGGGGTGCCCTTCGTGGGGGTCTTTCTAAGGGAACCTAACCCGTATTAACGCTTGGAGAACCAAGGTTCGAAGAAAACCACGAAAACTCCGAACGATTAGGCCGACGGGCGCGATTGGGATTGAACCCAGCACCTCCCGTCTGCCAGTAGGATAAGATCGCATGGGTATGTTACATTTACAGAAAATTAGAGCTTATAGTCCAGGCAATAGGGAATTTTACCTAGCAAAATTAATGGTAGTACTGGAAATCGGCATTCCAGATGTTTTTTGGGTCGCTGAATCCGAATTTCTAACTTCCCACCAAAATTTCACCCGGCAACCTCCCCAAATTTTGGTAAAAAGCCCCCCAAAATTTTTTTATTAAAAAAAATCAATTTTTTTATAGTTTTAGAGAAAAAGTATCTAGAAATTCAGAAAGTAGACAAAATTTCCAACAAATTAGATATATGACATTATGACTTAGGATGAAGGGGAAGGGGGGAATCTGCCTCGGAACATGCGCGCGGTGCTGCGTAAACTAAGTTGCTCAATTCCACTTAACTACTCACACGTTTACATTCGTCCTCCCATCTCCCCTCCGAACTTTCTCTATAAGGTTTACTTTAAGATATTTGTGTCGCTGAATCCGAATTTTTAACTTTCCCCCAAAAATTTCCCCACCGAAACCTCCCCCAAATAGTTGTTTTTAACTTAAATTTCTTATTGTTTTAGGGGAAAAGCATTACGAAATTCAGAAACTAGACAAAATTTGCAACAAATAGTATATATGACATTATGAATTAGGATGAACGGGGAGGGTGAGGGCTGCGTCGGAACATGCACTGCGGCGCTACGTGCACTAAATGATGAAGTCCAAGCAATAGGGGATTTTATCTGGCAAAATTAATGGTAATACTGCGGAAATCGGCTTTCTAGATGCTTTTTGGGTCACTGAATCCAAATTTGTAACTTCCCACCAAAATTTCACCCTGCAACCCCCCAAAAAAGGATTTTTTTGAAAAAATTTGGTTTTTGAGAAAAGCGCGCGGGGAATGTTCCGAGGCAGCCCCCTCTCTCCCCGTTTATCCTACGTCATAATGTCATGTATCCTATTTGTTGCAAATTTTGTCTAGTTTCTTAATTTCGTAATGCTTTTTCCATAAAACAATAAGAAAATTAAGTTAAAAACAGCTATTTGGGGGGGGGGGGAATTTTGGGGGTAAGTTAAAAATTCGGATTCAGCGACCAAAAAAACTTAAAGTAAACCTTATAGAGAAAGTTCGGAGGGAAGATGGGAGGGCTAATGTAAACCTGTGAGTGGTTAAGTGGAATTGCGCAACTTAGTTCACGCAGCACTGCGGCGCATGTTCCGATTCTGATCCCCCCTTCCCCTTTATCATAAGTGATAATGTCATATATCTAATTTGTTGCAAATTTTGTCTACTTTCTGAATTTCTGGCTACTTTTCCCCTAAAAAAAAAAAAATTAAAAAAAAAAGGAATTTTTTTATAAAAACATTTTTGGGGGGCTTTTTACCAAAATTTGGGGTGTAGCCGGGGGAAATTTTGGTGGGAAGTTACAAATTCGGATTCAGTGACCCAAAAAACATCTAGAAAGCCGATTTCCAGTACTACCATTAATTTTGCTAGGTAGAGTCCCTATACGGTCTCTATTGCCTGGACTATTAGACTTTCTTTGAAAATGAACGCTATATTTTGCGTTACACCGTTAACGAATGACATTAAGGCAGAGTTGAGCAGATTTGTAAATCTCAATTACCTGCAATGTAATTACAAGTTAATTGCATGTAATTAATTATAGTTAGACACCAATCAAACGCAGACATTTTGTCAAATAATGGGATGGGGTGGTTCTGGCTACAGTGTTGCAAGAATTCTTTACGGCATGTAATTTTAACTATAATTAATTACATACAATTAAATTGTAATTACATTGCATATAATTGCAATTACGAATTTTGCTAACGCTGCATTAAGGTATCTCTCTATGGAATGAGAACTTTCGCGAAAATTGTCGATTTTGTTTTTAATACTTCAACCTTTTACTTTTCTAAAACTTCTTTGTTCCTATTCCTACCATGTTTTAGAACAGAAGTTATGGTCCATTTATAGTAAAAATATACTAATTTAACGTTTAAATGCATTTTCCTCAAGATTGATTTTTATAAAAAATTAACACACTACAAAAATATTAATTAAAATTATTATTATCATTCTTCCATAAAATTTTGTGAGCTTTGTGTATAGATTGTTGTCTAGCGCATTGTAAGAAATACTAATGCATAATTAATCAATCTTCTAAATTCTTTCTCATTTCAAATTTATTATAACCTCTCCCCACATCCCTTTTTCCTAAACCACGCAGTTTTAAATCTTTAACTCTCAGTAGAAAGAAAATCAAACCTGTAATATTTTTTACCTTGACCAATAAATGAAAGATCAATCCTCGGACGCACCCCACTCCTCATCCGTTATTTTCTTCCTTTTCACTTCCCTAGCACACAAATTTTAAAGTATGGAGGTATTTTATTTTTCGAATTTACTTTTAAAGCCTTTATGTTTTTTCGGAGGTAAAAAAAAAGCTATTTTTTTACACTAGAAAGACGGGGAATTTTACTCAAATTTATAAAAATATTTCCCACCAGAATTTTTATTTTAAACATATAACTGATTAATTTAACTGTTTTTTTTTTTTTTTATCTATGTATCTTTTAAACTAGTTTTATAAAGAAATGCTTGGTTCGAATCGAAATATATTAATTTGGTAGCGGTCAAAATGACAGCTCGCCGTCTCTCTAGTGTTAAATCTACAACGTTTACTATATCCCAGGGCTCGCATCGTTCCTAAAATTTTCGCACTTTGCTACCAGTATTTTAAATAAAAATTTTTCGTGGTAGATTCCTTTAACATCTATTATAGAACTATACAACAAAGATTATCGTTTTAATTTAGTGGTAGCAAAGTGCGAAAATTTTAGGAACGCTGCGAGCCCTGATATCTGACCATTTTCCCTACCTGGCAACAACATTGATCTGTGGCGACTGGCGAAAGTAAAGGATATTGATTTCTCTATTTCGCAAACTTGTCAAGCAGTTGACCAAAACGTGAGTCGTCCTGAAATGTGGTCATCGTTCAGATAAATTATTTACAGTCAGGGCTATTCGGCTGATCCTTTAGAGGATACACGAAAATAAAATTCGTTGGCGATAAAACCAAAAATAAAAATAAAATGTTTGAAAGTAAACACACAACAAAGAAGTTTTATTACACTTTCTAGTTCAAAATATCCGGGCGCGTTCGATTTTGGGCGTTTTGTCAATAGAGTTATGAATAAAGAGGACGAGATATACAGTGTATTGTCTGTAAGTTGCGAGTGAAGTAACTGAGGAGGTTGTCACAAAATGGCGGGTGATTTTTTACATAGGACCAACAGTTCTGATTACCATCGAAGAAAACTTCCACCAGTAAATTTTGAATACAAAATTTTGCCTTATTTAAGAAGCTTTCCCATGAAAATTTTCTCTCATGAATATGGTGAAATTTTTTATTTGTTCTTACTGATGGAAATTTTTCCTGGTGTTATAATCTTTTCCACTGACACTGAGAGGCTGTTGTCTAGGTTGTCACAATATGACGGAAACTCGGGGCCTGACTACCGCCGAAGTAAACTTCCACCAGCAAAAATGAATATCAATTTTTGGCTTTATGACTGAAATTTTGCATCAAAAACCGTTTAAATAAGGAGAAAATTTCTATTTAAATTTATTTAGTTATTTAAGCTATGAGGTATTCGCTACGGCTTTTGCCGGCATGACCTCAAATGATCACAAAAATGGCGTTATTTCCTTGGGACAACCACAGATTCAACCTTCCTCCACGAGGAAAAAAGGCAGAACCTACTGAATCTTAAATTTACTAATGGAAGTTTTACCGGCGGTAATCAACAACTGCGAAAGCGGTTACAGTTATAGCTTCACTATTTTAAGGATATTTCATTTCCTCTTTATTCATAGTTCCATTGTTTTCTCGAATATCTAGAGAAATATCTGGCGAGTTCTTCTTGAACTTCAAGAATGGAAATAACGTGCTTGGTTGAAAATTTTGAACTAGTAATATTAAATTCATTTGTACAAGCCATAGACAATCACCTCATTGAGTTCACGGTTGAAATTCCAGAATTAGTTAAAACTCGATCCGCATATTAAAACGCAATCGGTCTGCCAAGTCATATCTATGTGGAAAACACCTGAACTCCCGATTTTAGTGGTTGACTCATAGGTTTATCATTGTGTTTTCCTGCACCCAATGTATGAAAACATAGAGGACTGCGGTCAGGAAAACACAATGGTAAACCTAAGAGTCAACCACTAAAATCGGATTTTCAGGTATTTTCCACCAAGATATGACTTGGCAGACCGATTGCGTTTTACTATGCGAATCGGGTTTTAACTAATTCTGAAATTTCAGCCGTGAAGCCGATGAGATGATTGTGTGTGCTGCTGCCTCCCGGTCTATAATAGATGCAAACAGATTTCAATGCAGGTAGTTTTTGAAGTATAACTCAAAAACTAATTTGTGGAATGAGCCGTAATTTCGGATGCGCATATTTGAGACTCCTAGAAATCGACATTTGTTAACCCCTTGAGGGGCACGTGATTGTGTTCCCGTAATGTTGAACTCACACCGGAATCTTTGAAAAATTCTATTTCAAAATAAGTAAAAGCAATTTTACTGCTTTTTTTCACCAAAGTTAGAAAAGTAAAATTTTATAAGATTTTTCTGGTGTAAAACTTCATTAATCGTAGGTGGTATATAATATATACCGGCGCCCATCAAGGGGTTTTAAAAAATATTATATATTGCACTTCATATTGTTTTGGAATGTTATATTGAAAATGTACGCATTTTCGAAATTGCAATGGGTTTTGCAATGACTAGAAATGAGTTTATCACTTCCAGTTCATAAATTTAAACCTGAATTATTCCTAAACTGTACGACCGAAGGATTTTATGAAGAAGGTAAAATCTGCAAAAATATCTAAATATGGCGTCAAAATAGGTGTTAGTCACCGGCCCCTGGATACTAGACCTAAGCACTGAAACAAAAATGTTGGCTGCCAAAGGCGGATTTTTTTTTTTAACGTATGCAAGGTCCCCTAAATTTTGACACCGGTATTTTATAAAAGATTTTTTTGACTTCTTTAAAAATCTCAGAAAATTAAAACTGAAAAAACTTTTTTAAATTATTGGTACCAAAATTAGTACACACGCTGAAAAAAAAAATCCTTTTTCGGAAGCTGCCGTTTTTGTGTCAGCGTTCAGGCCTCGTATTCAAGGGGCTGTGTGTTAGTGGTAAAAATGCTCTTTTTGGGCAATTTCTATGCATAGGCGATTCCTTAAGAAACAATTAAGTACAACGTTTATAATAACGTCTAGAACAACGTTATTATAACGCTACTATAATGCCAACGTCATTATAACGTCAACGTAATATTATACGTCAACGTTATTATAACATCGACGAAATATTATACGTCAACGTTAACAATAATGCAACATGTTTTTGTTAAGGAATTAGTAGGGGTTAACAGGGCTCGCAGCGTTCCTAAAATTTTCGCATTTTAATACCACTAGTTTAAAACGATAATCTTTATTGTATAATTCTATTACAGATGTTAAAGGAATCTACCACGAAGAATTCTTATTTAAAATACTGGTAGCAAAGTGCGAAAATTTTAGGAACGCTGCGAGCCTTGAGTTAAATTAATCGGTGGGTACCATAAACATTTTTATACGAGGATTTCCAAGAGAATTTGTTGGAATAGTGCCCTTTTTTTCGTGGAATGTACATCTTTCACTCTCTCTTTCTCTCTACCCCTCCCCCCTCTCTCTGTGATTGTGTGTGATTTTAAGTAGTACAGTAGAATAAATTAAAAAATTAGTATTTCAAATTAGGGAATGATTTTCTACTAATTTGCATTCACTACATATAGAAGTTTTCGGACACTATTTCAGTTAACCCCTTCGGAACGGGAGCCTTTTAAGAAATTTTTAGTCTTTCTTCGCCGTTTTTTAAAAACAGAAATTTGTGTCTTTTTGAATTGAGGAAATGCGCTGATTAAATAAGGCAAATTTTACAGTAAAATTTTACTGGTGAGGAAAAACAAGGATTCTGAACGTTTCATGCGGCACGTATACGTGTCGCTCGTCCCCATGGGGTTAACAAACTTCTAATGCTTTTATACATGTTTTCTGAAATACAGGGTGTCCATAACTAAACGACCCTACTTTAAAGTTGTCTAGAGACAAAACTATTGGTCAGAAAATTGTGAAATTTTGTGTCGGACATAATAAAGGAATGGGAATTTGTTTGAGCGAAAAAAAAATTTAGTTCAAAATTTCGCCACCAGATGCTTTCCTTAGTGAATTACACATTTTAAAAAGTTTTTACGCTTTATTTTTCTCAGATTAAATAATACAAATATACAGACCGCACCCTGAAAAAAATAAAGTTTAAGATATTTTAAAAATCATTGGTGTTCGAACTGAACGGACCGTACAAACTCTGAAAAAAAAAATTCACCTACAAAAGCCGCCATTTTCTTTCTCAGAGCTTAGGTCTAGTATTCAGTGGGCGGGGCCTAAATGTGTAATTTATTAAAAAACGCCCTCTGATGGCGAAATTTTGAACTGAATTTTTTTTTCGCTCAAACAAATTCCCATTCTTTCTTTATGTCCGACACAAAATTTCACAACTTTCTGACCGATACTTTCGTATTGAGGATATTTTAAAGTAGGGTCGTTTAATTATGGACGCCCTGTACATAAGTAGAATGCATAAAACAGTTTTTCAAAAATGTATGTTGTTTCGAAATGTCAAATTTTTGTATTTAATGCAATGGAAGTTTTCGGACACTATTTCAATTAACACACTTTTAATGTTTTTATACATGTTTTCTAAAATATATAAATGCAGTACATAAAACTGCTTTAAAAAAATGTACTTTGTTCGAACTGTCAAATTTTTCGATTGTAAACAAGCCGTACTTCCCGTTTAATTTTTATTGAAAACTGATCGAGTCGCACCGGACTTTTTAGTAAAATATTTTATTTTAATAACACACGGGACGACGATAAGGAATTTACATTTTCATATCAATTTGTTTGTAGATTCTTGTGGCATTAAATCTTTTCAACATTTCAACCACACAATTGACTGGCCCGATAAAGGGTTAAACCAAAGTTGTCAGCTTGGCCTCCCTTTTAATTCAGAAAATACAAATTCACACCAGAAATTAAAGATAGTACATTTTGTTTTATTTAATACCGAACATTTCGGGATTACATAAAATAAAATTTCTTCTTTCGAAGTTTCCGGTGTGAATTTGAAATGAAAATGGAGGCAAAACTGACAACCCTGGGTTAAACTATGAAAAAGTAATTGCCATACAAGAGCAGTAAAAGACAGAAAAAGTAACTGACATTTCTGTAAATATAAAGGATTCATATGTGCTATTATTTCACACATGAACCTTATGAATGTTTAGATTTCGTGATAATAAAATTTCATTAAGCAACGAGGAATTAGAATGACATTTTAATGAAATTTACTTTTGTTATCTAAGCTAAATTAACCAATAGGGTATTAGAGAAAATTCAATTACATTACAAACGTATTTCTAAGAATTCTTATTTAATCTTCTCTTTTATGTCTCTAATAATACCAATGATATTTCGCAATCACGTTAGACATTTAATAAACGAACTCTTAGACTGGGAAATATTTAATTAAAATTTCTCTATTATTACCGATTCATTTAGTAAATAAATCAAAAAGTCTTTGATGGTTTTCTGCAGTGATGTGAAAACAAGAAGATGTTCAATAACACAGATTATTATGAAAATTTATTCATTAGAAAAAAAAAATTCATAAATTAAATTTTGCCTGTTGATTTTTACAAACAGAAACAGAATATCAATTTAAAGAGCGACGTATGTGTAGTAGATTACAGAAGCAAAACCGTAAACCTCCATATATTTATGAGAGTTTTTTAATGATTTAAAAGTACACATACTGAATTTGTTTTGGGGAACGTCTGGGTTATGTTAAATAAAAAATAAATAAACAAATAAATGACGTCAAATATTTCACATTAATCAATAGAGTTTGTATGTAAATTTAGATTTCAACAGAAAAAAAAAATATTTTTTTTTTTTTTTGTGTGGTGTTTGAATTACTTGGAACAGCCATAACATATGCATAATGCTCAAGAGAACTAAAAATATTATTAACTGTTATTCTACATTTCAGTTTCCGTCATTTTTCTAATAAGTCCAAAAATCTGTTTAAATAAATTTCAAAATAACATTATACAAACCTGCATAAAATGTTTTCCAACCGCAAATCTCTCTCCCCTCTCTCTCTTACTCTCTCTCTCTCTCTCTCTCTCTCTCTCTCTCTCTCTATATATATATATATATATATATATAATAAAGATGACATCACAAATATATGAACAAATAGGTAAAATTCTAAAGATGAACAAGATATGAACCTAGGAAACCAGTATGTAAAATAAGAAACTATGAATAACCCACAGAATAATCAGAGGAGCTTGCAGGTTAATTTATAGTGAAGATGCATTATTTCATCCAATTTTGTTGGCATTAAGCCTAAAATGACAAAATTTTGATCCTAATAGCGCATCATAAAAAAATAAATGATAAAAAATAAGAGGTCTAAAGACAGATACACATCCACAGAAAATATTAAAAATTGAAAAATGATTAGAGCACAATACCTCAATTATAGACAAATCCAAAACTTCAGAAATTTGACCCACAATATTATTACATGTGAGGATGTAATCAGATTTAAGACTGTTAAAACATGTGGCCGGAAACCAAAACATTGCTGCCATCTGGTGTGAAAAAGAAAAACTATATTATAACTAGATTTTTAACAAAAATGTTTAGTGCAGCAATCTATACCTATAGAATATATATATATATATATATATATATATATATATATATATATATATACAGAGAGAGAGAAAGTGGCCATATCTAACTAACAATACTCATTGTTTTCTGTAGCGCGATCTAATTAATAATATGGAGCCAAATTTTGTAGGATCATTAACCTTTTGAGTGCCAAGAAGCGTGATCGCGTTCTTCAATACACTGGCCGAAAATGCCAAGAATGCGATTGCGCTCCTCAATTAGGGTGGCGAGTGGTCAGGGAAAAACACAGTAAAAAAATGGGAACTACCAGTATTTTCTTCTAGAAAATTCTTCCAATAATATAAAGGGATTAAACAAGTCGAATTTCTCTTTTAAAAAATACTGGTATTTAACACCTTTTTTGACTGTGTTTTTTCCTGACCACTCGCCAACCTGTCAATACACTGGCCGAAAATGCCAGGAACGCTGTCGCGCTCCTGGCTCATGCATCGGCTAATACGATCTCTATTTTATACTTGCCGATTCTTGTTTATTGTTTTTTTTATTCCGCGCGTGTATTTATAAGAAATCTAAAAAATACGATACGATCTCTATTTCATGATTCTAGGTTATTGTCACTTATGTTGAAATTATTATATTTATTGGAATTGTAACAGTTATTTTTTGTTTTTGAAATACTTTTCTTAAATAAAATGTTCCGAATTTAACTAAGAAATATATATATATTTATATATTTTAATTTCTACTTTTCTCTAGCAGCGTGGCACATGTAGCTAATTCTCTAAATATCATGTTGGCACTCAAAGGGTTAAATGATTGAACAAGGACGAAGCATTCCAGGGTAAAAAGGTAGTTTTAAAAGTAGCCTCTAGCAGGAAATTAGGGGCTGCTTTATTTTCGGAGAATTCTTTGTCAACAGTTTCGTTTAATCATCCTTCATTCTCGCAATTCAATACAACATTTTTAATTGACATCCCTTGATTTACGTATACATAATCACTTTATTTAATGACTAATAAAAACAAATCTTATTCTATAGAGTTAAACCGCTATTGGAGCATCTTTAACTTCTTAAATTTTAAATGTATGGTTTCTACATAGACTCTTTTTTACATTTTTCTATCTTTACAAGAAGAAAGTATTGGATTCGTGAAAATTTTCGACTTCCAGTTTTCGACGGATTTATACGTTTTAGAATGTCCTGAACACGATTTGATGGTTTTTAGAAAATATCTGTCTGTCACTCTGTCATTCTGTGAGTCTATATGTGACAAACATTTTGTGGGCGATCTATCTCAAGAACTAATGCACGGAATTTCACAAAACTTAGAAACTTGATATAAACTGGACCTGATTAGTTTTTGGTGTAAATAGCTCAACAGGTGGCGCTGCTGTGCAGCATTTTTTATGGTTTCCGCAATAGCTAATCTCCAGAATTAATGCACGGATTTTCATCAAACTTCAGATTCAGTTATTCCTTGATATCAATTGAAGTTTTATACATTTTGGTGTAAATCGTTCGACAGGTGGCGCTGCTATACTGCATTATTTACGATTTCCGCAATAGCTCTATCTCAAGAACTAATGCTTGGATTTTCAACAAACTTCAGATTCAGCTATACCTTGATATGAATTAGTGCTGTTTCTGTTTGGGTGCAAATGGCTCAACAGGTGGCGCTGCTATGTCGCATTTTTCAGAATTTCCACTATAGATGTATCTCAAAAACTAATGCACGAATTTTCATCAAACTACAGAATCAGTTAGTCCTTGACATGAAGTGACATTTTATACAGTTTGGTGTAAATCTCTCATCAGGTGACACTGCTATGCTGTTTTTTTTTTCTTGCGATTTCTGCAATATATAATCTCAAGAACTAATGCTTGGATTTTCAACGAACTTCAGATTCAGGTATAACTTGATATCAATTAGTGCTGTTTATGTTTTGGTGTAAATCGCTCAACAGGTAGCACTGCTATGCTATATTTTTCAGAATTTCCGCTGTAGCTCTATCTCAAGCACTAATGCACAAATTTTAATCAAACTTCAAATTCAGATATGCTTTGGTGTGAATGGCGGCTAAATTGATGTAGTTTCTTGTACTATTTAAATGATTTAATTGACGTGATTTATATAGAAGAAAGTTTTGTTATGACCACAACATACTAGTTTTTAGATGGGTCGATACTCAGCAGCTTTTTTGTCTGTTTTTTTTTTTTTAACTAATGAAAACTTTTTATTTTTAAAACTTCTTTATTTTTCATTTTTTAATTTTAAACTATTTAAATCACCTAATACATTTTATCAATATTTTTTTATTCAGAATTTTTAGTTTCCTTTTATTTTCATGTATCTTTACTACAGATAACAATTTTTTCTTTAAATGGCTCCCTATTGCACCTGCAGGTCACTTTACCGTTATAGTGAATGTTAAGTTGCTTAGCAAATAGGTAGTCCATCAAGTTATATACAGCTGATATTCAAAATATTAGAATAATTGAGAAAAAGCAATAAGATAAAATTATTTTTCATTTATTTATTTTTGATACTAAGTAAATGCAATTAAATTTCTTATAAATTAAATCTGGAATGTGTAGATAAGATTTTATATAAAATACAGTACACTAAATTCAGCTTTCTGAAACACATCAAAATATTAGAATAAAATTTAGATTGGTTCAAAATATTAGTATATTTTATTTTACGCAACAATATTACCTTATGAATATGAAGTAAATGGTAGTTAATATTGTGTAGAATCCCCTTTAGCTTTCATAACAGCGTACAATCGATCTTGCATACTATATACAAGGTGTTTACAAACATTTCTAGCAATATTAGCCCAAATAGACTTTATACGTGCCACTAACTCAGTTTTACTTGAAGGAGGATTTTCGTGAAGTTTTTTCTTCAATATATACCATAAGGTTTCAATGGGAATAAAGTCTGGTGAGTTTTGTGGCCAAGGAAGTATCTTAATGTTGCGTTGGCGGAACCAATTCTTAGTTGACACCGAGGTATGCGGTGATGCTAAATCTTGTTGAAAGATCAAATAATCTTTAAATAAATCTTCTGATGATCGAATCATATAATATTCCAAAATTTCTTGATATATCTGAGAGTTAACCTTTTCGTAGACGATGCATAACTTTCCAGGTCCTTCTGCACTCATGCAACCCCAAACCATGACACTAGCAACAAATTTTACGGAACGTTTAAGGCATTCTTTATCAAATGCTTCTTGCTTCATTCTCGAAACTCGAATACCTTGATTACCATATGAAACACAAAACATACTTTTATCAATAAATAATATATTTCCCAATCTTCATCGCTCCATAAATGTCTTGATTTACACCAATTCAATCTTATACGCTTTTGTTTTGCAGTCATGAGAGGTTTTATTTTCGGTACACGAGAACACGAGATTCAAACTTAATTTTATGGAGACTTCTTAATGTTGTACATGCAGAAACTTCAACTCCATCTTCTTTCCATTTTCGGTGCAAGAATCGCACACTTTTAAAACGGTTTTTCTTAACTGTACGCTTCAGTTTCCTGTCATCTCTAGCACATGTTTTTGGTTTTCGGCCACCAATTCGGCGATTATTTTGAAATTTTCCATTCTTTGAATATTGTGTTAGTATTTTACTAACGCTTGATTGCGAACAATGTAAATTATTCACTATATAACATTGATTTTTACCGTGCCGATACAAATCAACCATACAAAGTTTAATAAATTCAGGAATATCACTCACACGACGCATTTTAAGACGAAAAAGTAAACAAACTGCAAAAAGAATACTGATTTTAAATAAAATCATCTGAATTTAATCAATGATGCCACCAGTTATGAATTGGTGATGATTAAAGGAGAATTAATGTGAACTATTCTAATATTTTGAACCACCTGAATAAATATTCTAATATTTGTCTTTTTCAAAATAATTTTTTTCAATTAATCTTTTCAAAAATGATATGAATTTTAAGACAATAAATAAGTTTAAGGGGTCTCAGGAGACTTACTTTTTACTTGGAGGTGCAATTTTGTAACATGTGACATTTAATTTTTTCCCCAGTCTCTATAAAACATAACTGCATAATTTTTTTAACATAGACAACTTAATATATCTTCGATTTAAAATATTTTTTAATATTCTATATTGAAATCTTATTATTTTTTTTTACGTTTAATTTTGATAAAAAATTTAAAATTATTTTTTGATTTGCATGCACTGCGCTCAAGACTGTTGCAAAACTATTGATTTAAGAGCCCCCAAAAATATTGATAATGATGTAAAACTAATGTACCTTAAGCGTATACTTCATTTCAAAGAAATTTATTTATTTATTTTATTTGAAATTTAAGTTTAAATTCTAAAATTTTGAAAAAAATGCATTATTTTACAGAAAAATTGCCAATTTTAAATAATCAATGCAATTATAATACTAAATTTGAAGTATAAGTTATTTTTTACCTTAAAATGAAGATATTTACCAAGTTTCATGCAAATTGATTTATTAGTTTGTGAAAAATGTTGCGCGCAGTGCATGCAATTCAAAAAATAATTTTAAAATGTTTATCAAAATTAAACATAAAAAAAAAAAAAAATTCAATATAGAATATTAAAAAAAATTCTTTTAAATAGAAGAGATATTAGGTTGTGTGTATTAAAATTTTATGCATTTATGTATTGCAGAGACTGAGAAAAAAATGTAATGTGATATAAAGTAAAATAATAATAAGTGATATAAAGTATAAAGTAAGACTCCTGAGACCCCTTAAACAACAATAAGCTCTTAATAAAAATATCGTTTGCATATTTGCATTAAAATACATTAAATTACCAAACGATATTTTCAATTTGTAAAAAAAGTAACTATTATAATATTTTGAATATGAGCTGTACATTGTTTCATTGTTTGTGTAAATCCCCTTTTTAATCCCTTTGCTATGCATTTTTTATCGTTCTATTGCGGACTTCCCATGATTGGTAGTGTTGACAGCGGGGCTACTTTGTAAAAATTAAGATTTCTTGATTAGTACCATTTTTTAAAATGGTAAAATTCCCATTGTTTCCGAAATTAAGTTATTAATTAAAGCAAATATTGCTATTTTAATTTTCTGGTGTAAATTAGGAATATACGAATTAAAAAAATGTATTAAATTCAAAATACTGTTGTTTGTGTATATGAATGTTGCGCACTAAAGGGTTAAACAATTGCATGTTCTGCACTAGAGATCTACTTTCACCACCTCTTCTTTCATGATATGTTCCATCTACTCATAGACAGGACACCGAGATGCTTCTCAACTAGGAAGCCCCTGGAACCATAAAACTATAAATAAAAATTAACAGTCTTATACTCAAATTGGTAAAACTTTAACTATAACTGGTATGGCAGAGGGTAGTTACCACAGATGAAAACTTCCACCAGTAAATTTGACAAGATATTTAGCACCCTATTTAAACGCCTTATTAATGCTGAATTTCAATCATAATTATGGCATAAAACATATATTCATTTTTATTGGAGGAATTTCAGTTGGGTGGTAGTCAGTCCCTGAGTTTCCGCCATATTTTGAGAAACTAAGAAATTGCTGTCAGTGTCAGTGTAATATATTGTAATAATCGACCTAAATTACGCCAATCAAAAAGAATAGAAAATTTCACCATATTTGTGAAAGAAATATTGAATCAATAAGTCGCTAAAATAAGGGAACATTTTCTATCCAAATTTCTTTGGTGAAAGTTTGCTACGGCTGTAATCAGAAACTGTTGATTCGAGCAACCATCTTGTGACAACCTCCTCAGTACTTCACTTGCAACTGGTAGACTATACACTTTATGTCTCCTCCACTTTATTCATAAATACATAATTCCATTCTTGGAACCAGTCACTTGTTTAAATGTTTAAGCGAAACTATTCCGAATTAACACAATTCACGCCGGCGTGCATCACCAGTGGGTCACGCTTGACTGTCCCATCAGGCGGCGTACATCACCGGTGGATCACGCTTGACTTTCGCATCAGGCGGCGTGCATCACCGGTGGGTCACACTCGACTGTTGCATAGAAGGCGTGTACTACAGGTTGGTCACACTTGGCTATGCTATAAACGCCGTGCATTACAGGTGGGTCACACTTGACTATGCTATGAACGCCGTGCACTACAGGTGTATCACACATAAATATTCGAAATTTCAGTAGTAAAAACAATTCATTATTAAAAACGTAATACATTCATGACGGGAAACGAGAGTTTTCGTTTCCATTCAAAAAATATCATTGACTAAGGGCGTCTCTTCTACCATACAGAAATGCATTTATATCATGTTGTTCATATATCTTTAGATTGTAAGACATCTTATATTAAATTCGTACATATGTAGGAAATAAAATCATGTCTCTAAGTAATTTCCTTACCCCTTATGAACTTTCAGACCTTCACAATCAACTCTGCTTGTTACATTCGAGTTCAATTCGATAAATATGAGAGGGGCGGATCATTACATATAGTGCCTGAATAAGCGACAGTACCGCGCCACCAGATGGCGAAATATGAATTCGAGAGCCGTCTCACAGTGAAAAACATGAATATCGGCGCCAGCGTGAACGTGTTAACCCTTTCCGGCGCGCAGTAATTCTGTTTATAAATTGATGATATAATGAACTAACACCAGAATTTATAGATAATGTTATTAGAAAATATGAACTTGCTTATTTTCACGTACATTATATAAAGAAAAATTTAATTAAATATTCTTGGTGCCGTTTGTCAGTTTTGGAATTAAAATTAGGTCTCTCTTTTTAAGGACACCGCCCTCGAAAGGGTTAAACGGATTTTTAAAAGCGCTGGCAATCAAGCATTCGAGGTTTTTGTTAAAAGTATCTAACTGGCAACACTAACTAGATTTCGTTAAAGTATGCTCTGAGAACTGCCAGCTTTTTAATATTTAGTGAACCACGGCCTCCTGATTACTAGGCATGTGCGCTGACACGAAAATGGCGGCTGCCGAAGTTGGATTTGTTTCAGCATGTGTACGGTCCCTTAAATTTTAGTACCAATAATTTTTAAAACCTTTTTTCGCTTTATTTTTCTGAAATTAAACAAGTCAAATAATAATTTATAAAACGCCGGTGTCTAAATTTAGGGGACCGTACATACGTTAAAAACTCTCCGCCTTTAGCAGCAGCCATTTTTATGTCAGCGCTCAGACCTAGTATTCAGGGCGGTGAGTGAACACTCTTTGATGCATATCAGTTTAAAACGTATCTCTGGTTAACTTCTTAACACTTAACACTTTGACTGCCACGCTACGAGTATACTCGTAGCTTTAATATTCGTGGCATTAATTTATTACTTTCTCACCAATATTTAAAAATTAAATAAAATTGCCTTATTTATTGGTAGAAATTACTCTGTATTAGTTAAGCGAAATTTACCTATCAGAATTTGTGGTGGCAAACGACTTTGAAGAAGAAATTTGAATATTCTTACTTTTTGCGGCAGTGAAAGTGTTAAATGCGGATTTTTTTTTTGTTTCGAAAAAAATATACAGTAAACTCCAGACTATCCGGCCTAATGTGGCGGAAGAGTAGGCCGGATAACAAAAACTCCGGATAAGCCAGAGTTCTATAAATGTTTACTCCTTTCATGCCCTCCCTCCGCCATGATATTAGAAACACATGTAAGATAAATTCCATAGCACATACAGTTTAAAAATAAGCAAAATACCAACGTAAAACGTAAGCCTAATTCGTAAAGAATGCGTAAATCTTATTTTTCTGTTTATTAATAAATGATTGACCAATTATGAAAAGTTATGCATAAGATAAAAGAGTCAAAACTTACAGTTTTTAGTTTTTGAAAAAGCATTCATTTTTTTTTTGTTCTTCCTGTTAGCCCTCTTCCGCGAAGCAATACCCCTCCACTTACGCAAGCAGATGATATTAGTTGGCGTCGCTTCTTCCTGCTGACTTATGATGCACTGCAGTACTGTCTCAATTGTCTTAAACCCTTTTAAATGTGGGATGAGATTTTTCATGCAATCCTCCTCCTATTTTCTTCTGTTACTTCTCCCTCTATCACCATTTCTACAATACTGTTGTCACTTAATTCAATAACTTCGTCGTTTGCCATCCATTCTGTAATGTCCTCTGCATTGACATCGTCAGAGCCCGGTATATTTTTCAGCAACGAAATAAGAGTATCGTTCTTATCTTCCACTTCAGTTTCCCACACGAGTTTATGTCCACCTTTATGGTCCGAAAGCCTGTTCCAAGACCTTGCAATTACTATGTTTCGAATTCTCTGCTATTGCAATTTGCAACCTCTTCTTGCTCCTTTCTGTCGTGAGTCAGCACTTTCTGCGGACGGCAACCTGTCTGTCTCGGTCACTTGCAACTACTAGTAGTACTTTTAACTTTTTACTAGGCCGGATAATATGGAGGACCGGATAGCCGCGAGCCGGATATTCGATAGTTTACTGTATATGTTTCTCTGAAAGATTTATTACACAGGAAAAATAATGAAAAAAATCAGAGATACATATTTGATATAATACGTCAATCGTTTCTTCTGTTGTACACCTGCAATATCAGTAAAAACTACTGTCGTGTGGCTGTTTTACGCTAAAATATTGGAAATTAGTAAATATTTTAATAAGTATGTCTCCCAAAACCTTATTTTGCATAAATATTTATTTTATAAAACTTAATTTTTAACCCTTTAATTCCCATGATAGAATACGTTCTAGAAATTACCTAGTTCAGAGAATTTGACTTTACACCAGAAAGTTTCAATGGTTAATTTCGCTTTAATTAAATATGGAAGGTCTGTTATTAATTAAAGCAAATATTGCTATTTTAATTTTCTGGTGTGAATTAGGTATATACGAATAAAAAAAAATCTATTATATTCAAAACACTGCATACATGCAAGGCTGCGCACTAAAGGGTAAAGAGGTTAATTTTTTTGATACAATAAACTGAAAATCAGGAATACACACCACTTTTATCGTACTAAAATATTTGCCTTAGTAAACATATGTCTGACTTAAAATAAAGCGAATATTGCAGTTTAAAATTAGTGGTAAACGAAAACTTTTACTAACGAAATAAGCAAACTCTTCTTGCTCGTACTGTGTACGTGCAAAACCTGTTAAAGGGTTAATGTGGACAATTTCATATTCCCTGTCATATTCTATTTAACGTTAATACTAGAAAGACGGGGAATTTTGCTCAAATTTTATAAAAAATATTTGACACCAGAATTTTTATTTTAAATTACTAACTTATTTATTTAACTCGTTTTTATTCTCTGCATCTTTTAAATTAGTTTTATAAAGAAATTTCTGGTTCGAATCGAAATATATTCATTTGGTAGCGGTCAAAATGACCGCTCACCGTCTTTCTAGTGTTAAGGACATCATTTAATGAGGACTTGGGTTGGTGCGGACAAAATATGACTTCCCTTAGAAATGCTCACCTTGGAACTATGAGTAAAGATGAACTGACATATCCTTAAAATGAATTTTCAACTCTACCCTCTTTCGCAGGTTTTTATTTTCACTAGGGCAAACTTCCACCAATAAATTTAAATAGAAATTTTCTCTTTTTTTAAACTCCTTATTAATTGAACAGGTGCTGAACAGGTGAGCATCATTAAGGGGTTTCCTAGCTGATATCAGCTTAACACCCAGACTGGGTATCTTATGTTATTATGAGCCATTGGGAAAAATTTAAACTGTAATTAGAACTACTAAAGAGAGAAATTTAATCTTTGAGCGCATCAATTATAACCTGGGGGTCAGTATATGGGGGAATTCCCCAAATAACAACTTTTCGTGGGCGCTGTTCCGCTGGGCTCAGGGTAGTATACGGAATAGTTTGGGAATCTAAATAGGATAGAGTTTTCGAAAGTCTACATCAGATTTATAGTCTACTTTAAGTAGTTCACCATCTAATTTAATCATAGGATTACTTTCATTTAGTTTTTTAATTTCGCTGGCAAGTTCAGTCCATTTACCTTTAAATTTTATATAGAATGGATGAATTCTTATTTTTTGGGGAGTCGAATCAGTAGCAGAGCCACCGGCTGAATCGCCCTCAGGGAGGTCAACTAATCCCATTTTATTATCATCTTTATTTTTTTCAGTTAAAAATTGTATTAAATATTGTAAAAATTTGTATAAATATATGTTAAGTACTGCATATTTGTTCTTAAGAGGAATTGAAGAGTTAAAAGCATTTTTTCTACTTTTTGAGGTATTAGCGGGTGTGAAACCGTCATCTGTGTCAACCACAATTGCCTTAAGTTTTGTATGAATATCAATTAAGTCATAGTCATGGTTATAAAGAAAAGATTTAAATTCTCTAAGTTGAGTAAGTTTACGGGGGTCAAATGACTCATAAACACGTTCACACTGGCGTGCATCACGGTGGGTCACGCTTGGCTTTTGCATTGGGCAGCGTGCATCACTGGTGGGTCACACTCTACTGTTCCATAGAAAGCGTGTACTACAGGTGGGTCGCACTCGACTATGCTATAGACAGCGTGCACTACAGGTGGGTCACACTTGAATATCAGAAAATTCAGCAGTAAAAACAATTCATTATATAAACTTAATACATTCACGACGAGAAACGAGAATTGTCGTTTTCATTCAAATAATATCATTGACTAAGGGCGTGTCTTCTACCTTACAGAAATGCATTTACATCATGTTGTCCATATTTTTTTAGATCGTCAGAAATTTTAATTTAAATTCGTACATGTGTAGTCAATAAAATCTTGCCTCTAAGTAATTTACTTACTCCTTACGAACTTCAGATATTCACAATCAACTCTGCTTGTTATCGTCAGGGTTCAATTCAATGAATATGAGAGGGGCGGGTCATTACATCAGTGGCGTAGCTACATATTCAGCGCCCTGGAGCAAAAAAAGTTTGTGCGCCCTTTTATCACTCAAAAAAGTTCTGCGTAATTGTGTTTTGAAGTTACATATATACTATGCATATATATATGTAACTAGCTGACCCGGCGTTGTCCGGGGCCTTTATAATAACATAAACAAAACAAGTTTGTATGATTTTATATATTCCGAAAGAAGTTCAAATGAACCTGGTTTTAGGGGTGGCCCACTGCCTTCGGCAGCGTCTAGTGTGTTCCCAACAAACCTCTTTCTGAAAGAACCTGTAGACTTGGTCCTCGCTACCATAGGCAGTGTATGCCAGTAGTGTTCCATACGCGCACGGAAACAATGGAAAACCAAGTTTAATGAATCAAACTCCGTGGTAATCGAGCTCATTGAACCCGAGATAAGAATGCGAATCCTGGTGGTGGAACTATAATCTTTAAAGCCATAGTAAGCTAAGTTGAATTGGCCAATTTTCAGAGCCCATGACAACCGAGAAGTGAATTCGCCGTTAATGATCGAAAAAGATGGTAGCAGAAGTCTAAGATAAACTTTCATGATGCAGAAAGTAGCTGAACTATGAGTAAAGATTTGTTATTCATGTAGTAGCTGGAGGACCTAAGAAGTTGTTACCAAAAAAATCCTAGTGAATCGGACCATATTTAAGGGAGCTATAATAGGAGCCAACTAATAATTGAGAGCAAGGCCTAAGATGAAAACATGTTATAAGAGTACTTAGCGCTTTAGATTTTCAATTAGTCGAAATTAAGCATAGGATATAAGTATTAATCATTAGAAAATTTCTTCAAAGAAATGCTTAAAAAAAACCCTAGGATCCCAATAAAAATATGAAAGCGTTTGCTCAGGGAGAGAAGTCCGAGACAAAATTTTGAAGTTATGCAATGAGAGGGTGACAATGCATGACGCACAAAAAGTTATCCTTGGGCGCCAGTGTATTAACTGAAATGTAGAAACGGAAGAATAACTAAATGGAAAAAGAGCCCCAAAAACGAAGATCGGATTAAAAGGGGGCAATTTATTAACAATTTAGGGCACAAAGACTTCAAGGTACCCTGTACCAAGACCCTGCGGTTCAGGGTCTCAACTGGAATGTAGCTGGCAAAAGGAAAGTTTTTAATACTTTATATATTAGCCAAAGAACGCTAGAACTATGTTAAAGAAAATTGCAAGAGAATCGGATCATTTTTGAAGAAGCTGCACCAAGGGCCCCAAGAAGGCGATTAATATTCAAATTTGATGGTAGCTGAAGTCTAAAAAAAATTTTTGTCATTCGTGTAGTAGCTGGATTTCCTAAGATGTTGTTACAAAAAAAAAGTTAGTGAATCAGACCATTTTAAGCAAGATATAATTGGAGGCCCAAAAGGAGCCAAATGATTGTTCAGAGCAGGGCCCTAAGATGAAAACATGTTAAAAGGCTCTAGTACTTAGCACTTTAGATCACAAAGAGTCGAAATTAAGCATAGGGTATGTATTAATCATTCGAATAAACTTTTAAAGAAGCGCGAAAAAAAGTGGGGTTTTGTTATTTCCAAATTCTTAAAAAAGGGTACTAGGTGCAAAATAAAAATATGAGTGTCCTGCCCGGGGAGAGGAGTCCAAGTCTTAATTTTAAAGTTATGCATTGAGAGGTTGATAATATTAGGGGGTGAAAAACGCATGGCGCACAAAACTTTCAAGGGGCCAAGGGCCAAGGTTCTTAACTGAAATGTAGAAACGGAGAATAACTAAATGAGAAAAGCCCCCCCCCCAAAAACGAAGAAGATCGAATAAAAAGGGGGCAAGTTATGAACAATTCAGGCATAAAAACTGAAAGGTGCTCTGGGGGGGGGGGGGGGCGGTCATAAAAAATTAAAAATCTGAGGTTCAGGTGCAATCAAGAACAATCTTGCACTACACTCACTCAAATTATCAGACTTCTGTGTGCAATAGATTTCGTTAGCCACCGCACACACAGCGAAACTTTCTTTTATTAGTCTAGACAGGCTGACCCACCCGGTGTTGCCCGGGCCCGTGATAATATTCAAAGATGAACATGAAATTTGTATGATTTTATAATTAAGGCTGTTCTTAAATCCAAAGGACAACTTTGTGACATACGTTTTAATTTTTTCTCGATAACGCATGAAACTGGCAGGTGTTGTTATTCAGAAACTTTGAAATTGAAAGACAGTTTCCTTTTTTTTTTTTTTTTTTTTTTTTTTTTTTTTTTTTTTTGTAAAACGCAATAGATCTTACAGAAAACACTGTCAAAGGTGACGTTTTGAACGGAATTTTCTGGCGAAAGTAGAAAAATCAGTCAACAAAGGGAGAAAAAGTTCTTGTCACGTAATGAAAAACGCTTATAACTCGGTAGGTAATTTATTTATCAAAAAATGGAAAATCATTTCGATTCCAAATCGCTTCCATAGTCAAGCCTGCCAATTTTATACCTTTACGTTTAAAAATGTGTACGTTATTGTGTCAGGAAGTTTCGCGCTTGTTGAGCAGTGAACTTGAGAGCAGCCTTAAATGAAGGCTATTCTTAAATCGAAAGGGGCATTTTTATGACATAAGTTTTAATTAATTTTTGCTCGCGAACGCGTGAAACTGCGGCAGATGTTGTTATTCACAAACTTTGTAATCGAAAGACGTTTTACGTACTTTTTGTAAACACAATAAATTTTAAAACTATTATCTTCACCTGAGGGAGGGAGCAGCTTTACCTGGTTTAGGGCACACCGACCCACAGGTCGGTTGCCCAGCGGGCCAGTCTGAGCCTGCCAGAATGTGACTTAATTTAGTAAAATTCTACTTTTTTCTTTTTTTAATTTATAGGCCTTGTTTCGGGACGAGCGGAATGAAAATTTGTTGAAAATTATGCCATTAGAAAAATGTTTAAGCTTTATGAGTGAAAGTGCACGTTTTCTTTAAAACACGAGGTCTTTATCACCAATATTTCGCCTTTGTATAAAATTAGGAACTAAGTGTTTATTCATTTTTATAATGTTTTGAACAAACAGTATTTCTGTAAACTGTTCAGAAAGTTGAATTGAGTAACACCAAACATTTTTTTCCTTTTTTTTAATTCGAAAATTCATCGACTACTAATATGTGCTATCGGATTTTGGCGGAGTGTGTGTGTGTGTGCGGGAGGGAGGCAGAGACTGATTACGGCCTAAGCAAACTGATATCGTTCGAAAAATATGTTATGCCTTATTTAATCCTAAAATTCTGCGATTAAATAAGGTTTAATGTCCGTTAGATAAAAGGGGTGTAATTTTGCATAGGCTATAATAATGCCCAAAGAATACTGAATTTCATACTTAACTTTTCTCTCTTTTTGAAGGAAAATGTTTATCGATTCTGCATTTGACATTTGTAATATTTTTAAAATCTCAAAAACAATACGCACAAAATTTAAGTTGCCGCTTTCTCCTCACCTCCCCCCTTTTAATTTTGTCGCCGTGGGCTGATGTGCAATATGTTTAAACCCGCCTCTTATTATTGTTTTGTAATCTGTATTGATATATGTTTAGTTTCCACAAAATAAACAAACAAACAAAAAAAAAAAACTCTTCAAAATTTTCGTTTTCTTGGTTTCGTTTGTAAAATGGTCAATAATTTTCTTCAACTTGTCAGGCTATTTTTTTTCTAAGTCGTAAAATAATTATCGTAAATTACTACTGTTAGATAGTACATATTGGTTTCTCAGCAGTGAATTTTTTGGCTACCATTATTTCTGTAACGTAATCATTATCATGATAAATTTCTAAAACATTTTTAATTGAAATGTACTAGAAAGATTATTGTTTGGAAATAGTGGTAGCCAGTAAAGTGACATATGAGAGCCCTGTTAAATAAGTTTTGATTAGTACTTTAAGATCTGAAGTCCTGTTAAATAAGTTTTGATTACTTTAAGATCTGAAAATCTTCAACAGTAGTCTACGGAAAAGTTACAGAAAAAATCAGGCATGCTAAAACGGTGTTGGAGAAGTTACTTGAAGCTGCAATATGGTATGAATTAAAATTAAAGCTTCTTGAATTGTCATTTCTTTCAACAGTGTATGAAAACATATTTTAAATAGAAATAGTTCAAGTTAAATACAAGGTAAAATATCATAGGAATATGCTGATTGTAAGAAGATTCATCTATAATGTCTGATTAATAATGAAAAAAAAAATAGGCAAATGTTTTAACAAATCTTTATTTCGCTTTTTCTAATTTTGCGCCCTTAGGATTCGTGCGCCTGGAGCAGTTTGCTCCAACTGCTCCATGGTAGCTACGCCCCTGCATTACATACAGTGTCTGAATAAGCAACAGTACTGCGCCGCCAGATGAAGCGAAATGTGAATTCGAGCGCCGTCTCACTGCGAAAAATATGAATTTCGGCGCCGGCGTGAACGTGTTAAACAAAAACATAAGATTTGAAAGTAGATTACTCACATGAGTCTTAGGATCTGTAGAATAGTTCGGTTTGCTTTTAAGTCCAATAATGTGGGTATCACAATCTTGCAGGAATTATTGCACAATCTTATTAATTGAGAATTTATGTCAGAAATTATGGCAAAAAAAGATATTTCTTTTTACTGGGGGAAGTTTACTTTGGCAGTAGTCAGGCTCTAGGTTTCCGCCATATTGTGATAACCTAAACAACTTTCTGTCAGTGCCAGTGAAAAATATTACAAAACCTGAGCAAATTTGCACCAGTAAAAACAAATAGAAATTTTTATATATTTCCGAGAGAAATTCTGATGAAAAAGTCACTGAAGTAAGACGAAATTTTTTATTGAAATTTACAATTTGAAGCTGTCCTCAGTTGTAACCAGAAACTGTTGATCCAAGTTAAAAAAAACTGACGCCATTTTGTGACATTCTCCTCAGGAGTCATTCTCTGAAGAGTGCAATTTTATGTCCCATGGGTCTTAAAGATATATTTTTAAAAGTACAAAAAGAAAAAGTGATTTAAACTATCAATATTAATCAGCTATACATATAAACTGTAATTGTTTTCTTATTGAAATTGAAATTTGATAAATTTAATGTATTTTTAATGCAAATATCATTCTCTCACTATGTCCCCATTCACATATGTAGGAAGGAAAATGCTTTCTCTGCCATTCCAGCACGTATATTTATAATTATTTTTTTCTCAATTCATTAAACACACTTAAATACATGTGGGGCCATTTAATTATATTTATATTTTATATAATGAATGAATCAGGGCACTTTTTAATGATTTCCCTAGCATTTGTCGTCATTCCCTCACATAACTATAAATTTGCCATTATTTACTTAGTAGAAAGCAGCACATGCTTTATATATGTCTAGGATAGTTTGTACAACAGTAAAGTGAAGTTTCCATCTTGTTGTGTGCTCAAAAACGTTCTTGAATAGTTAGTATATGGCTTTGAAGTACTAGATCAATGTAAGTATTTTTATCACGCGTCATTCCCTCATCTATTATAATTTTAATAAAAACTAATGAAATGTCTTTTTATGTTGTTATATTATTAGAAATATGCTTCAAAAGATATTTAGCAACTGAAAATATACCTAAGACTAATCACTTTTGTATAAAACGGTTTTTAGAAGAATTTCGTCATTCCCTCATACATTTAATATGAGGGAATGATTTAAATTGTGAGGGAATGATCTGATTCCATTTATATATGAACTAAACAGTAAAGTAAGATAATCTAATGTAATAAAATGCACATTAAAACACTCATAAGACTTTTAATTACCAAAAAAAATCTACTAATAGAAATAAATATTAATTCTTCTAAATCTCAATCCTTTATCTTTATTTTTTCAATTGACATAGAGTAAAAAGAAAAAATATTTATTGACAGTATAACTTCTAATTATAATTTCTTTTCTTTTTTAACCCTTTCACGGACAGTGGTATGTTTATAAAACCACTTAATTTTAATTCCCAAGCACCACAATGGCACCAGACTTTTTATAAACTTCTATCTTTTTAACAAGCATGTAAAATATAGAATTTTTCTTATTTAAAAATAAATTTGTTCTTAAATTCCGGTGCCAATCATTTATTTGAACATTTTAGCAATGGAAGTGCTTTGAAATTAAAATATCAGAAGAACTATGAGATACAGTTTGGTTTATATTATTTTTTGATAAATATAGCAATAAAGTACTTGTAGGATAAATTTTGCGGTTTTTGAGGCAATTTTATTGGGCCGCAATTTTTTTTTAAACAGCCACTTTTCAGATAATGACCCTCAGTTAATTCACTCGCAACTGGTAGACAATACAGTACATGTCTCCTCCTCTAAATTCAGAACTTCATTGGTCGTACTAAAGGGAGTTCACTCTATACACCAGCTACAATCTTCTACACATTTTCTAATACTACTAAAATTTAAAAGTAAATTTTACTTTATTTAATGGCCAAAATCTACGATTAATTTGATTTCTTATTAAATTTTAGTAATAACAGTAGAAACTTAAAACTTGGCAGCTATGATGGCGAGTAAGTGGTGAAGCTATGATGGTGGTGGCAGCTATAATGGCAGCAAGTGAGGAATCGTGCTCCACAATTTAGGCTTTCTCTTCCATACCAGTTTTTCTTATAGTTTCCATTACCTTATTTAATCGTAAAAACTACCTAGAAAACGTACTAAAATTTATAAATGGGAAAGTGTGCGCGCAGTATGAATATGATAATTCGTTATACAATTCTTTGTTTGTGTTTAAGTATTATGTGGCCATAATTAAAGAACACGTGTTTGAAGGGTTCTACAGGCTAAACTATGTGGAATATATAAACATGTATAATAAACACTTATAAACAGATTAAGTTAAATAATGCTATAAAAAGTGATAGAATATCTTTATTAGGATTGACGATCGTTTCGTCTCACAAACGGCGACATTTTCAAAATCATACACGATAGAAAAAAATCGTGTATGATTTTGATTCGATGAAATACGAATGATTCGAATGAAATAATGTTTCGATGAAATTATTATGTATTTTTCTATCGTGTATGATTTTGAAAATGTCGCCGTTTGTGCGACGAAACGATCGTCAATCCTAATAAAGATATTCTATCACTTTTTATAGCATTATTTAACTTAAACTATTTGGAATATATTAAAATGTTTTGATATTTATACTGGTTAAAGCATGCGGAAACAAGCATAAAAATAGTTCTATATTTCGCCGATAGGTGGGAATGTTTACCATTAAATAAATAAATAAATTAAAGAAAAAAAACCGAATTTTCCACCAGCCAAATTTTAAAATACTTTTATGAAAGATGTGAAATTATAGAAGTTTTGAGTTTTAACCATGACGCTTTCAAAAAAAAGAACACGCTCTGTTAATAAGTAGTGAAGTACTGAATGAGTCATTCGGTCATCCGCAAAAGCATAGCTACCAACCCTTGCTTTTAAAATTCAATTTCTACGAGAAATCTTGTGTCAAAACAGAAGTTTCGCATTTTCAATATATATATTTTTAAACCAACATAAAATATTAAAACGCTTTTTATCTTTAAAATTTCCCACGTGATTTACGAACGAAATTACAAAAACTGACAACTATGCTCTTGCTTATTTTCTTTTTACAAAATTACTGGTGGTAATTGGTTAAAAATATATACAAAGGTTGAGAACTATATTTTTGCGCATGCCCAAATAATTCATTTGAATAGTAATATCATTCATTCTTCCCATCACTATTAATAATGTATTTTTATCGAAATGATAGTAAATATGGCGCTACTTGGAAAGAATATCATCGTCACAAAAGATTGAACGAGGACCTATGTGTGTGAACTGTCTAAAAAAATGATCAATTTTTTTTTTAATTACTGGAGAACTTGGAGTTATTCCTTGAACTAGAGAGCATCGCCCATTGAAACCCGAAGCTGTGCAAACTGTTGACGAGGCAATTCATTCAGGTATTGGAGATCAACATGTACATGGTTCGTACGCCTCCTTGAATTTTGGAGACCAGAAAATTTTCGGCACCAGTATTATCTTATAGAAAATCTCTTGTCAAAAAAAGGCGAAATTTTAGTAAAACCCTTTCTGTCTACAATAAACTCCTCCTCTATAATTCCTGTATTCTTCCCATCATTACTTATGCCAGTCCTGTCTGGGGCTTTACCTGCAAGACCACTATGGATAACCTTAGCAAATTACATAATAAAAATCTCCGAACCGTTCGAGGCGCCTCAAGATACTTACATAACTCCACTGTCCGAAGGGACCTAAATACTATCACCCTTAGGAAAAGAATCAAAGACCTTGCAAAAAACTTCTACACTACTTTATACGACCTTCCAAATGATATTGTGGCAGCACTCCCAGACTACGACGCCTTCCAGCCCCACCATCGCAAACGCCCCAAATATTCCTCAATTATGGAATCCCCATGAGCTTTGTGTTCACCGCATCAGATTGCTCTAGTAAATTTTTCTCTTTTCCTTCTGCTATTCTTTAATATTTATATAAAAAAAAACTCTATATATTCTATATAGAAATATATATATATATATATATATTGCCCTGATTAGTGCCTTTTTGTTAATGTATGCAGCCTTGCTGCCTTCCTTAACCGCCTTTCCTTGCCCAAGCTTGGTGAGAGTAACCTTTGAACTAGTTCTAACTTTTATTTTTTACTTAATTATCTACTCTTTACAGCAGTCTAGTACTGCAGCTATACCTATATCTTAATATAATTCATTATTTATTTCAAGTTGTTAAACTTTCTTTAACATATTTCTCTTTATTGTTCAAAGCGTCTATGCTAGTAAAATCTTTAATTTTTCCTTTTTTTTTTTTTTTTTTTTTTTTTAGTAGTTGTAAACAACTACACATTTACTTTTTCCCAATGGCTCTTCTATATATGTAAGACATCACAATTATAAGACTGGGTGTAAAGTTGACTTCAACTAGGCTACCCCATAACCACTGCTTTACTGTTCAGCACTGTTCAGCGCGTTTAACCTAAATTCATTTTCTATAAAAAAGATACTGGTAGTTTCCCTGGTATCCGTACGAACAATGATGTAACGTAGGCGCAAGAAGTGTGAATGGAACCTTATCTATGTCATGGGTGAGTGCGCACAAAGTCTTTCGTTACATTTCAAAACTTTATCCCTACAAAATTAGGGTTTTAGAGGAGTTTCAGAGCTTTAGGATTAACAGCAGTCTTCATTTCGCCAATTTAATTTTTTTTCAAAAATGCATGATGACGAATTGTGGATGTATAAAATTCTGCGGTCTGATGAAGAATGGAGTTGAAGCGCATTTCTCTTTGTCAGAATAAGTCAATGAGCAGAATTGTAAGATATTGGTCTCGTCCAAACATTGCGTAATGCATGAAAAAACACTGCTTTCAGACTATGTAAGAGCTTTGTGTGGAATGACTGCGAAATATATTATAAGACCCATTTTCTTTGAAACTACGACTTGTAAAGGACTGGCTCAAGCCACTGTAACAATTTCAAGATATATTCAATTTTACAAAACCATATAATTACTGCTTCTCAAATTGAACTTGCTTAAAAAGAACCGTTTTCAAGCAAATTAGAGCACACCTAAATATTGATTTTGGTGAGGGCAATATTACAGACAGAAACTTTAACCCTTTAACACCTGACCTACACGATTGTGTAGGGGGACCTAAGCAAATAGAAAAAAAGTTTCATTTTTTGTGTGATTTATAGCCGAACCTGTATCCACACAATTGTGTGGATTCTCCCTGATGTAACTTGACATCGGGAAAAAAATCAATCGGATATGATCCTATTAATTATTGTTAACAACCAAGACTTTTAATTTCTACCTAAAATCTCCAGGTCTTCAAGGGTTATAAATTCTTCCCCATCCCAGTCTCCCGACTTGATTTCTTGTTGTGGAGATATATGAAAGTTTGTGTGTACAAAGAAAAGTAATTTTGTGAATGAGCTGAAAGCTAGCATAATTATGCATGACTAAAACATTGAATAAGAAACTTTAAATGTTACGGTGTATCGCACTATTTTGTGAGCTGCAGCATGTGGTTTGACATGAAGGCTAACATACCTAGCATTTATTGTAAAAATGGTTTCGTATTTTATCCTAAAAACATCTTTATAAAAATCAAATATGAATTTATAATGAGTTATATTTGTTAAATTTTTCTATAAAATATGAACAGATGTCATAAATTCCCGGGGCCACCATCTTGGAATTTTTCTTGGTGTGAAAACTTCTTTTCCGCCAAGTAGGGGTTGCCAGAATACGACGCGTCAAACGCGCACGTCACACGGGTTTCCACATATCGATAAACATCGCCAACATAAAATCGCCAAGAAATCTCAAAACATCTAAGATGGCGGCCATCCAAGGAATATAACGCATCTCAGCCTAAAGTATTCTGTAACATTTAAACGCTAAACTATTGAACTATTTTTTTATTGCATAATACGTTTCAGCATACGCTGTTTACAAACCGTTTATATATAAAAACTTTTTAAAATATTCTAAATAGTTAACCTTGTAGAGATCGTCAAACATGCCCACTTTAATTATCGACCCCGTGTATATGCTGCAATATTGTTCTAACTTAGTTAAGGATTTAAATAAAATGGCAAGAAAATTTATAAGGAGATTGTGGCAAGCAAATGAATCTAAAATAAGAAAAATGGTTCATTATATTATAAAATTAAATTTATATGAAAACATTTTGATTTAAAGAACGACAGCATATGTTAAACATTTCAGGGGCAAAGCACTTACATTGCTAAAATGTTGAAATGTATAAGTAATACAGGAATTCACAAACAAATTTATTTGTAAATAAGAATAAGCTATATTTGACATACATAATAAAGGATTTTTTTAAAGCCAAAGTTCTGGTGCCATTGTGGCATTCGGAAATTAAAATTAAGTGGTCCAAAAATGAACCAGCGCCCATGGGAGGTTTAAGACAATAGCGTTGAACTTTTTCAGATCAAACATCTCCAATAAAAATACGAAAATTATCACACATAGCTACTAAAACATGTGTATGTGTATATATATGTGTATTTCTTACCCTATAAGGAGGCAGTCGTGTAAATTATTCAAGAAGTGATTTTCTCTCAACTGTCACAAAATCACTAGTTACTTTAACCTTTTTACACTCCACTGACACGTATACGATGACATCAGAGTTGCCAGATTGGAGACATTTTTAATTCAGATTATTTGACTGTCACCACTTTTTTAAAATAGTACATTTTTCTTTATTTTTCAGAATTTTTAATCCTTTTTTAAATAGGTCGAATGTTTCTTTTTCAAAAAACCGGTAACAATCAACAATCTGGGGACAAAAAAGCCCCCAATCTGGCAACACTGGGTGACATACTAAGTCCAGGTAAGACACAGGCGACTACTTTTTAATTCTACCTCACACCATTTTCTCAAAACAAAAATTATTGACATACTGTTCGAGAACATTTGCAAGCCAAACGTACTACAAAATCTGTTTCTTTTCTATTTATTTTTTTATTTTATTTTTATTTTATTTTTTTTTTATTTTTTGTATAGTGGTGCGAATAGAATAGAAAAACAGTCACCTGTGGCAGCCCTGTAAGTTTAACCACAAATTCACTGTCAACGCACTAGTCACTGTAACCGCGCAGTGAAGTGCAAAATGTTAAAAAAGATTTAAGATAATATGTTACATAACGTGTCTATTATAATTTAATTCTTGTTTCTGAAATAATATGAATCATCTTATTCCTATTGTTTCAATAAATTACAAAGTGTTTAGAAATTTTTCTCCTCTGCAAGCTTCATTGTTTGATGTATCGAAATAATACTTTGCGCTCTATTCAAAACTGCGGTGTAATCAACTAAACAAGATCAAAGTAATTGCATCGAAACTTTGAAAGAATAAAATGGAATTCATGTTAATATTTTAAAACAAAAGTTCTTTAGATGTAATGGCATTTCATATACCGATATAACGGTAATTTGTGCATGAAAGCGATTTTTGTATCAATAAAATTGAATTAAACATCTCAGAATAAAAAGACAATCTGATAAAATTTATACCAGTAATGTAATTGAAATAAACTATCTTCAATAGCTAATTGCAGAAAATTTAAGTAATTTTGAAACGTATTTTAATTAACTTAAAGATTCAGTATTATATCATCACTTTAAGACACGCCGGTAACAAAAACATTACCTTTTAAATAAATACTTTTTGCTTACTTTTGTTCTTGAACTTAATATTTATTTATATATTTATTATAGTTATTATTATTTACATATTTATTATAGTATGTTATTATTATTATTAGTAGTAGTAGTATTTGTTATTATTTCTATTATTATTATTATCACAGTATACTATTATTATTTATTATTATAGTATGTTGTTATTATTATTCTAGTTATGCTATGTTATTAATTATTATTAATAATATTATTATAGTATGTTATTATTACTATTTTAGTTATAGCATGTTATTAATTATTATTATTATTACAGTATGTTATTATTATTATTATTTTCATTTATTTATTTTCAAATGTAATTTTTTCAATTAAAACTTTGCTTTTAGATACTAAAACTGAAAAATTATAGCCTTGTTTGTGCTTTGAAATTTATTCTGAAATACCAACTGTCCGTGCATAGTTTTTTCAACTTTGAGTACCAAAAAAATAAAATAAACTAAATTAATTTTTCGAGATTTACAGCAATAATTATTTTCAAAAATGTATTAACCCTTTGCACCCCGTTGTCGCCGCTGTGGCGACATAATCTTTCTTTGCAAAATTTATGTATTTTTGTCACCAGTAATGAAGCAAAATAAAATTTGCCTTATTTAATCAGAGGATTTTTGAAATTGTGTACTTGAAGGAAGCTTCTTTTACAAAAGGGGTGCCGACCGAATAAAATTTGTGCAAGAGACATCGGAGTCCAAATTGTTAATTTTTTTAACGTCTTATTTTATTATTATTATTGTTACTACAAAGATAATATTTTCAAAATTTTGTCTTAAAATTAAAATTACTGAAGACAAGATCATATAGCTGGAAAACATTGTAGAAGATCTAACCTGATCCTTCTTAGGAATTTAGATGTATCAATTTAAATATGACAAAAGTTTAAAAATATATACAGTATGAGATAAATTAATTAAAAGCCTGGTGGAATGCATAGTAAACGCAGAGAACAAACACAACATAAAAAGCATTAAATTTTGGTGTAATTATCGTATTTCATGTATTTCGGTAATTTACAGAATTATACATACTTATGTATATACCGGGTGTCCCAAAAATGACTGATGGATTTTAAAATTCAATAACTTGCAAACGGTGAGAGATATTTAAAAAAAAATCTTGCCGGGGTGTTATGTAAGATGTCATTAGTTTTTATTCTGCGATTCTCAGTTTTAGTTACAAATAGCATTGATAGATGGCACTGCATTTAATAACCGCTAAATCCAGGCTCGATTTTCAGCCTCTTTCTTCTTCCATGCGAAAAAGGAAGTTTAAAATGTATTGAATGGATCTCGAAGTACCAAAAATCGGGTCTGGACTGATAATTAAAAAATATATATATATAGCCATTTTTTTCCCCATTCTGACCAGAAAATCAGAGTTCTAACTTTTTACGGCTGCTCTTTCATCTTCACCTAACGCTTCATTTATAATAGCTGTTTCATAATAATAGAAGCTACCAGTCCACCAGAAGAAAATAACTCGGTTAAGCGAGACTCGTATAATCGGGACTCTACTGTAGTGCAAAACATATTTCAATTTTAAGACTTAAAGCACACGCTTTTATTGCATGTAAAATGACGTCATTTGCAATAATATCGATACTTAAAATTACATATAGTTTATAATAGCTCCATGTTTTATCATAAATCCTTCATTTATATTTTTCTCAAAATAGCACGTATTTTAATTAATTTTTTTTTTCCAATTTTATGAGAAAATGGCAACAAAAAGATATTGCTATTTTTCAACAATTTTTTCTTTACTTTCTACAGAAATGGAGTACTAGAGATGCTAAAATGAAACAATTGTCGCTAAAAACGACAAAAGAATTAATATTTCAAAAACAAATGGAGATGTAGTTTTCAAACAAATTGCATTAAAAAGTACTTTTATTCCCAATACGACGGTATAAACATTGAAAATGTGCTATGGTTAGAAGTTATAAAAAATGCTGTAGAGTATTTAATCGCACAATGAAACATCGGCTTTTGTTTTACGGCTGGCGAATACAAGGTAACGTTATTTATTGGAGACAAAATAAGCTGGGAGTAAGAAATAGCATACCGGGGGATAACAAACGACTATACAGAAATTGTGGTGGATGATTATGGAACCAGAACTGCCAAATGGGGAAGATGAAGCTGGAGCAGAAGAATCTTTGTTGAGACTTCCTGTTTCTAAAACTTTTGTTGGAGAAGATACTGCTGAAATGATGAACGAAAATGAACTGCAAGAAATTACAGATGTCATTATTCCTGACATCGTTGAAAACCATAAATAAGAGCCCGGTGAGGATCAAAACGATGTTCGCAAGAAGAAAACGACGCATTCCGAACGTTTAATAATAATTGCAAAAACTATAGCGCCTAGAATATATAGTGTGGAAATCGGCTGTCCTTGCAATACATAAACAAGTTGGAAATTGCTTGTCAAACGTGGCAAATGGGGTGCGTTCGTACTATAGCTATTTTTATAATTATATTTTGCACCCCATATTGTTCTGAATGTATAATGTTTTGCACTTCATAAGTGCATAGTCCGTAACATCATTAAAATGCACTTGCAATAATTTTTTCCCATTCACTGTAATGTAGCGGAACACTTTTGACAGTCCCATTAATTAAACTATAGATCCGATTTTCTTAAATTTGAAATGACTCGACAAAATATTGCATCAATTATCTCTCTATTCTAAAAAGAAGTAACTACCGCTGTCACCGCCGCCGCCGCCGCCGCCGGTTTTGAATTTTTTGTGACCGGAGGTCTTTCTTCGTTAATATTAAGAAAAATAATGCATACAAAAATATGAAAATCGGTAGTATTATACAGAAATGTTTGATAAACACGCTGATGCAAACAGTTTTCAGATCGAAGAATTATTTTAAGAGATATTTAATGCTAAAGTTTGACAAAATCGTTCCACTAAAAAAGTTTTATAGGAGCAAAAACTGTTCATAGGAATTTAATCATTTTTAGATCATTTTATGCGTTAGAATTTGCCGGAGTGCAGATTGCATTAATTTTTTTATTTTGACTAATTTTTTGAGGTTTTATTTCTATTTTAAATTCAGATTTTCAGCAATTCTAGAGATATTTTTAACAGATTTTAGAAAGTGATATTAATTTAAACTGTTGCCAACTGTATAAACAGCGGAAACAATAATATTTGCTTAAAAAAAAAAAAAAATATTTATACGTGTAAATAAATTAAAAATTTATTTACACGTGACTATTATAAACAGAAAAAAACATTTGGAATTAGAATTAAATAATTATGTACAAAAAGCAGGAACTTATTAAAAATTACGTCATAAAAACTATAATTACACGTGAATTTTAAGAGAGAAAGGAATTTGTAAAGCAATAAATTTATTAACATGCGCTAGAAGTCCTAAATAGGAGACATTACGTCATATTTACGTCACATTACAGTTATTACATAAAATGAACACAAAATAATATTGAAAAACGGTTTAAATTTAGAAATTGCGCTAGACATTTATTTGATATTTTAAGAGGATACTTTTCAACTATTTTTGTTAGGAAAGCGCAAATAATATTTAATTTCTAACACAAGTATTTTCACGTGAATATTAAAAAGAAAGAATAGTTTGGTCAAAATTACGTCAGATTAAAAACGATTAATTTAAAATGTCTCATTTAAAAGGATTTTCTTTTCACTTTGTTAAAAAATACCAGGAGACAACGACTCTGTTTACTTAATTCCTTTTATATTAGCTTATTTTGAAATGTTGTTACAAATGTCTACGTCATCAAGTTATTTTTATTTCGACGTTTTATTTGTATTTTTATTAATGTTGTACTAATTTATTTGTTTTTTCGTTATTTAAAATAAAAATTATGTCAATTTGTATAATTTGGCGAGTGGTTTGGCGATTTATATAATTTTGCGAAATTGGTCGACGGGATAATCAAGTAGTACCGCAACGGATTTGGCGTTAAAATTCCCCAATCAAAGAAAAATGAATAGAAATCGGTTTATGGAGAGATCGCTACTGTTTTTTAAATTATAATCCAAACTTTGGAAATATTTTTAAAGCCGATCAAATTAGCGTGCATTTAGAGTCTACGGTGTCTGGACGGGGGTTGGCGAGCGTAGCTCGTAGGGGGCCGAGCCCCCTAGTGTATTTAAAATTTCAGACGATTCGGAAAGCTGTAACATCATTAAAAAGCACTTGCAATAATTTTTCCCATTGGCCGTAATGTAAAGAAAAACTTTTGACTGCCCCTGTAATTAAACTACACATCCGATTTTCATAAAATTTGAAATGGCTCGACAAAATTTTGCACCAATCATATATTTGAAATTTCAGACCATTCGGTTGGGTAGTTTTTGCTCTGTTATATGCGGACGGGTAGACGGACGGACAGACGGACTGAACGACGAATATAGGTGCTACGTATTTATATAATTACGAACGCACCTAAAAAGCGCTAAAATATTGTATCCCTTAAATGTGCAACAATGCTGCTGAAATATGAAGATCGCAGCGACATCTGCAGGATATTTTCTACAACTGCAAGTTATTGCTAGTCTATACAATGTAATACGAAAGTACCGCAGATGTCGCTGCGATTGACACTTGGGATTTTAGCAGTATCGTCGCACATTTAAGAGATACAAATCTTTAGCACTATTTGGATGGCATATTTTCCACACTAGGTATTCTAGACGCTGTACAAAAACTATTGAATAAATTGAGCAGCAAAAATATGCTACATCTACAATTCTGATGATACTAATACAATGGCGGCAAGTTGCACCTAAGAAAAGTATAACATCTATACAACAAATTGTGTCAAGGACTTCTTCAAATGAACAATTTTGTTCCTTATTTTATGAAAGAATTGGAATTTGCATTATAAAGAGTGAAAGTAGCGGTATGAGACATTATAAATTGTATGCAAATATATATTTCACCACCTTATTTAATGTCGATTTATGTAAAAGAGGTCTATCCGAGTGATTTGCTTATCCGAGGTATGCCTGGTTACTAATAACTCGGATAATCGAGACTCTACCTTAAGCATAAAAAATGAAAGTATATAGTGCATAAGAGAACGCACATTTAAAAAAGTAAATTTTTAAAGTCAGTTTTGATTATTTCTGTTAGTTTAAAATTAATGTTTTTTGTAAAACAATGATATTTTCAATTTTATGATATATATTTTGTTTCTTAAAATTCATAAACAATTTAATGAAAACTATAATATTAAATTATTAAAATTATATTGTTATATTAATACAATCATCTCTCTATTCTAAAAAAAAGTAACTACCGCTGTCACCACCGCCGCCGGTTTTGAATTTTTCGTGACCGGAGGTCTTTCTTCGTTAATATTACGAAAACTAATGCATACAAAAATATGAAAATCGGCAGCATTATACAGAAATGTTTGATAAACATGCTGATGCAGACAGTTTTCAAATCGAAGAATTATTTTAAGAGATATTTAATGCTAAATTGGACAAAATCGTTCCACTAAAAAAGTTTTATAGGAACAAAAACTATTCATGGGAATTTAATCATTTTTAGATCATTTTATACGTTTGAAGTTCCCGGTGTGCAGATTGTATTTCTTTTTTTAATTTGGCTAATTTTTTGAGGTTTTATTTCTATTTTAAATTCAAATTTTCAGCATTTCTAGAGATATTTTTTACAGATTTAAGAAAGTGATATTAATTTAAATTGTTGCCAACTGTATAAACAGCGGAAACAATAATGTTTGCTTCAAAAAGAAAATATTTGTACGTGTAATAAATTAAAAATTTATTTACACGTGACTATTATAAACAGAAAAAAAACATTTTGAATTAGACTTAAATAATTATGTACATAAAGCAGGAACTTATTAAAAATTACGTCATAAAAACTATAATTACACGTGAATTTTAAGAGATAAAGGAATTTCTAAAATAATAAATTTATTAACATGCGTTAGAAGTCTTAAATAGGAGAAATTACGTCATATTTACGTCACATTACAGTTATTACATAAACTGAACACAAAATAATATTGCAAAACGGTTTAAATTTAGAAATTGCGCTAGACATTTATTTGATATTTTGAGAGGATACTTTTCAACTATTTTTGTTAGGAAAGCGCAAATAATATTTCATTTCTAACACAAGTATTTTCACGTGAATATTAAAAAGAGAAAGAATAGTTTGGTCAAAATTACGTCAGATTAAAAACGATTAATTTAGAATGTCTTATTTAAAAGAACTTTCTTTTCGCTTTGTTAAAAAATACCGGGAGACAAAGATTCTGTTTACTTAATCCCTTTTATATTAGCTTATTTTGAAATGTTTATCTTATTTTACTTAATCAAAGACGAAAACAGCGATTGACATATGTATTTTTGGTACTACTTAGTTATCCCGTCGACCAAAAACCTATCATTCGCCAAACTATAAGATTAAATGCCAATAATGGTTGATCGTAAATGTCACATTAACTTGACTTTAAGCAAGTTACACGTGTCTACGTCAACAAGTTATTTTTATTTCGACGTTTTATTTTTATTAATGTTGCACTAATTTATTTCTTCTTTCGTTATTTAAAATAAAAATGATGTCAATTTGTATAATTTGGCGAGCGCTTTGGCGATTTATAAAATTTGGCAACATTGGTCGACGGATTACTCAAGTAGTACCGCAGCGGATTTGGCCTTAAAATTCCCCAGTCAAAGAGAAATGAATAGAAATCCGTTTATAAAGAGATCGCCATTGTTTTTTAAATTATAATGCAATCTTCCGAAATATTTTTTAAACCCGATCAAATTAGCGTAGTTTTAGAATCTGCGGTGTCTGGACGGGGGTTGACGAGCGTAGCTCGTAGGGGGCAGAGCCCCCTAGTTATTTTAAAAAAACTTGTATTTATTCAAGTGATACCGGAAAAATGATGATGTTCATTGTTTTATAAATTATTAATTTTTACGTTTTTTCGAGGTGAAAATTAATATTGCAGTAATCAAGTAAATAGGTTGGCTTAAAAGACAGCCTGTCAAATAGAAATATAATTTTGTGATTGATTGTTACCATGTTTCTGTGAAATGCCAAAATTCATCACTTAAATAATATCTCTCTCTCTATTCTAAAAAAAGTAACTACCGCTGTCACCGCCGACGGTTTTGAATTTTTTGTGACCGGAGGTCTTTCTCGTTAATATTAAGAAAAATAATGCATACAAAAATATGAAAATCGGTGGTATTATACAGAAATGTTTGATAAACACGCTGATGCAGACAATTTTCAAATGAAAGAATTATTTTAGGAGATATTTAATGCTAAAGTTGGACAAAATCGTTCCACTAAAAAGGTTTTATAGGAGTAAAAACTATTCATGGGAATTTAATCATTTTTAGATCATTTTATACGTTTGAAGTTCCCGGTGTGCACAATGTATTTCTTTTTTTAATTTGACTCATTTTTTGAGGTTTCATTTCTATTTTAAATTCAAATTTTCAGCATTTCTAGAGATATTTTTTACATTATTTTAGAATAGGGTGTACAACCTGTGGCCCGCGGGCCGCCAAAATTACCACTATTTTTATGCAGAAAAATGTTCCTAATTAATTGACAAAAACTTTGCTATTAAATAATTAAAATGTTACTTTTAATTTTTTTTGTGGTGGCAAACAATTTTCAGGCAAAAAGGTTGTGCAGCATTATTTTAGAAAATGGCATTAATTAAAACTGTTGCCAAATGTATAAACAGCGCAAACAATAGTGTTTGCTTCAAATTAAAAATTTATTTACACGTGACTATTATAAACAGAAAAAATCACTTGGAATTAGAATTAAATAATTATGTACAAAAAGCAGGAACTTATTAAAAATTGCATCATAAAAACTATACACGTGAATTTTAAAAGAAAAGGGATATTGTAAAATAATAAATTCATTTACATGCGTTAGAAGTCTTAAATAGGAGAAATTACGCCATATTTACGTCACATTACAGTTATTACATAAAATGAACACAAAATAACATTGCAAAACAGTTTAAATTTAGAAATTGCGCTAGACATTTATTTGATATTTTGAGAGGATCTTTTCAACTATTTTTGTTAGGAAAACGCAAATATTATCTCATTTCTAACAAAAGTATTTTCACGTGAATATTTAAAAGAAAAAGAATAGCTTGGTCAAAATTACCTCAGATTAAAAACGATTAATTTAAAATGTCTCATTTAAAAGAACTTTCTTTTCGCTTTGTTAAAAAATGCCAGGAGACTAAGACTCTGTTTACTTAATTCCTTTTATATTAGCTTATTTTGAAATGTTTAACTTATTTTATTTAATCAAAGACGAAAACAGCGATTGTATCTTTGGTACTACTTAGTTATCCCGTCGACCAAAAATCTATCATTCGCCAAACTATAAGTTTAAATGCCAATAATGGTTGATCGTAAATGTCACAATAACTTGACTTTAAGCAAGTTACACGTGTCTACGTCATCAAGTTATTTTTATTTCGACGTTTTATTTGTATTGTTATTAATGTTGTACTAATTTATTTGTTCTTTTGTTATTTAAAATAAAAATTATGTCAATTTGTATAATTTGGCGAGTGGTTTGGCGATTTATATAATTTGAACGTAGCTCGTAGGGGGCAGAGCCCCCTTGTGTAACTAAAATATTGCATAATTCTTTTCTACATAATCTTATCATTATATCATTGTTGGCCACAATTATCTTAAAATATTATTACCCAAAGTAAAATTAGCACGTCATTGTTTTTTCTAGAGTTCTGCAATTTTAATGAATTCTTAAATACACATTTCCTAACATCTGAATTAATTTTAATAACTTTATTTTCCATTATACATATATTCATTTATTATTGTACATTCCACATTAAGTAATAATATAATAAATTGCATAGGGTTAAGTTCTGTAAGAATATCATTAATTTTGTCAGTATGACTTTGCGAATAATATCTTATCTTGCTTAATTTTTGCGAATTTTTTTGTTAAGGACAGAATAACAATAATTTCTAGGCAGAAAATAATGTAAATTTATTATAAAATTACCATGACCAGGAAAAGAAACACCCAATATTTTTAAAGATAAGTTTTCCTCTATATTTTGTTAGGAGGGAATCATTATTAATAAAGTGTATCCTGCTCTTATTATAAAATATTTCATAATAAAAATGTATTTTGTTTACGTTTTCTTTTTAACAGAATTGCATAGTGCCAACTTCTCGCCTGCCGTAATTATCTTCCTTGATACCGTGGTTTAATTTTATCCAGGATTACTCCGTTTCGAATCAAATTTTCTTAAGGAATCAAATTAAATAAGTTTCACGTAGAAACAGGAAATTTAATAAATAAAAATACATCAAATATATTTTTGGGTTTGAAACTTGTTTATTTTGTGTATCCACATATTAAGGAAGATTTGTTGGAGCTTAGCAGTATGGAATTGTTTTACATACAAACATATCGACGTGTAACGACTGAAAATATTGATTAAAATACGAGATTTTACTTAAAATGTATCAAGATTTTCTTGTAATGTCATAATGTTTTTTTTTTAAATGTGTATTTGTAAAGATGTAATTTGAAACTCAATGAACAAGGAAAGTGGATCATGTAAAATTGTGAAGAGAATTCTAATGAAATAAGTACAAATCGGCTGCTTTTGAAGATCTTTCTTTAGTAGGGAGCAGGATTTTAGAAAAAATCGAAATAAAATTAGCAAAACATCAAAAAACAGAAACAAAGCTTTAATGAAATACTAAAATGCCAGAATACATAGCCATATATGCTTTACCTCATTCCGCTGAACGTCTTCATATATTTCATTTACGTTTGCAGGGTAAACAAAAGAGTAATAATCAATCTATCTTTACAAAAATACCAATAATGAATTAGCAGTTGTCGAAATTCGGTGGAATAATAATAAACAACATCAGCAATAATAATAATAATAACACCTCTTATATAAACTTATAATAAACGTAAAATTAGAAAAAAAAAAACATGAATCTTACACGACTTAATGTAACTGCAGATGCAATTTTTCAATTTAAACTGTATTTATTATCTATTGGTATATAATCCCCGTCAAAAATGACGGAAAGTGAATGATAAATCTTCAAAACAATAGTTAAAAAAATATTTTTCTGACTTGAAAAAAATAATAATAAGATGCTTCATACATTTTGTTAATCAAAAAGTATTATTATTTGATTTTTTATGATTAGAACAAAGAAATTATGTAAACTGCAATTTAGTCACGAGCGCTTAAACGCCCCATTTCCAGTTACACATTCTATGACGAAAATGTTTGTTTAAGTTCCTCTACATTAAAAAGTTGTTGGTTAGCCTGACTTTTTTTTTCGCTACAAACTATGTTAAAATTCAAAATTTTATCTGCAAGATAATTAAAATATGTTATGCCGATAAGAAATATTCATTTTATTTGCAATGTCTTCAAATCTGATAAAATGCATTGTAAAAAAAAAAAAAAAAAAAAAAAAAAAAAAATACGATTACAACAGAAATTTGATGCTAAAAGAATTTTAGCAAGAAACATAAGCTCCTAATTCATTGAGAATTAAAACGGCCTACAGAAGTGCTGCTCGCAGCCTTCGTTACAGAAAAGATTGTCCCTTTAATTTATCTTTAAATAATGCTAAAGTGCCATTGAAATAATTCTTTATTGTAAACGCACTCGAAAGTTTTAGATATTTATATTCGGATAATTTTTACTTTGTCATATAAGACAGAAAACAAATGTTACAGGAAATCTGAAATTGTGCAAAAGAATAATCATTCTGAATAAATTAAAAATACATGTAATGCAATGTGCTTTCATGGACTTCTTAGAGCTTAATCTATATATTTTCTCCACCAGATGGCGATAGTTATCCGTTATTTTTAATTTAGAACTTGTTGTTGTTGTTGGTGGTGGTTTGCCCCTTAAATTTAGAACTTAATCGGATAGTTTTTGAAGATTTTAAACAAAGTTAAAATATTAAAAGTTTTTAATATACTTTTCAAATATTTTAAGACCAGCATCAGCGTTAACCTGTACTTTTTTTAATGAAGCGTTCAAAGAATCATTCATTTGTTTGTAGATTTGCTGCAATTTGAATCTGAATAGCAACAATATCGTTTGTTTAGATCTGATTTCTATGTTTATAATAGCTTAATTTTAATTTAGAACGTAATACATTATAAATGGACGTGATACACATGTTTTATGTGAAAATATGCTTAACAGAAATGATTTCAAGTAAAAAAAAAATATCATTTAGCTGTCATATGTTAGGATATGTTTTTCATTAAGCCTAAAATGGCGTTTAGATACGGTCGATTCGTAGACCAGACTGGTTTGCACCCTGGAGGAATGAAGACTAAAGGAGGCGACATAAATGACGTGACTTGAAGCTGTTCCTACCCTCCTGCTTCCGCCATACTTGACCGCGGTGAGCTGCGCTGTGAGCCAGTTCTTCTCGCTGAGCAAATCACCTACGGAAAAGTCAAATGTGGCGGGCGCTGGAGAGGGGGGAAAGAAAACGTCTTTCAGCTTCAACACTCTCCACGGTGTTAGATTGAAATGTCGTCCCCTTTTAATCTTTATAGCTCCGTGGTTCGCACCGGCATCGTTCCGACAGTTTCCTGCACTCAGATTTTAATATAAGTAGATACTAATTTTAATAACTTCAAAATGAAAAGAGGAAAAGTAATGTTATTTATATGCATTCGTCGTAAATTATATCGTTTTTTTTTTTTTTTAAATAAAAATTCCTGTTTTTCTTTGTTAAATATGATGATAATTTTGCGAAGCATTTCGGTCCATATCGAAATCAAATGTCTATAACAAAGAACGACAGAATGCTTGAACGAATGGAAAAAGATTTCATAATCACGCATTTTCATTCATAAAACAGAAACTCAGGAGGAAATGTTTAAGTTCATTTTAAGTTTAGGAGAAATGAAATATGACGATCAAATGACGCTTGAAACCCTATGAAAACGGAACCTGTCTCTAGCGGAATACTGTCTTAAATGTTAAAGTTTCATTTTCCCTGCTGTACAATTATACCTGCTGAAACAAAATCCTGTTTAAAACAAAAGAATTTTTCTCTGACATGCGATTGCGTCTAAACAGGTTTGTTTAAACATCATACTTTCAAAAATATTTTTTTTTATAATAATTAAAGCATGTAGCATCCAGTTGATTAGCTCTTTTAACTGATTTTATTTCTCTTCACAAATATATCAACATATAAAACAAAGCGGGTCAAGCCTCCCATACTGTGGGTCAACTCTCAAATATGTGCGGAGCCTTGACCCATTATTTTCTCATGATTAAAATCAATCATTTTTCAAATTTCTTATATATTACACTTATGTAGAAATTGTATTTTGATAATTGATTGCATAACGAAAAAATTATAGATATAACTTTATTCTACGTTCAATATTTAAAAAATAAAAAAATATTTTGTAAAAGGTGGGTCAACCCTCCCTAGTTTCCCGTACTAGTGGATTCAGAACTCTTTGTCAGTAATCGACATGTAGGTTAGGAAGACGATAACAAGCAATAATCACACAGGAACATAGGGTCGCACACGCAACTCTTACGCTCAAGAGGGGGCTAGAGGTCCCGATGACAGCTGGTCAGGCAGAAGTCAGGAAAAGCGTATTTCAAATGTATGAACTAAAGGAAGGATGCATCGTTACACGAGTGAATTGGTGGATATGCACGTCGTTTACGGGGCCGCCAATTGCAGTGCAACATCCGCTAGGGAACTGTGTCGTTCCCGGTTTCCAACCAGACGTATCCCTACTCATACCATGTTCGCACGTTTGCATCATCGATTGAACGAATGATCGATACTGGTGTTCAGAGAACAACTCGGACACGTAGACTGGAAGAAGCCATACTGTCCGCAGTCGAAAATGATCCAGGGGCGAGTACTCGGCGTATTGCAGCACGTGTACGTACGTCTTAATCCGGCATTTACCGTATCTTACACGCGGACGATTTGCATCCGTACCATGTGCAATGTGTGCAGTAGGGTGGAGTGAAAAAACGAAAGTTGGAATTTTGATTTTGGATAGCAGCCAAAAGTTGCCTTTTATTACCTCTAGTATACGTGCAAAATTTCATGAATTTTGGAAAACTCCTTCAGGGCTCTACCAGGACCTTTATATTTTCATTGTTTCACACCATGGGTTCTTATCATAAATTGTATATTTACAGGATTTTTTGGTAATCTCATTTGACACTTTAATATCTAAAATGTTTAGTGCAATTCCCTTTATTATTTGTAAACTTTAAGTCTTTATTTTAAAATACTAGGGGGGCACCGCCCCCCTGCTCGCTACGCTCACCAACCCCCCGCGTAATCGCTTAGCTATTCCATTCGGTATAGCGAAGCAATTGCTATTTTCTAGCCAACCCCAAATTATTGTCTGTGCTTAAAAATAATGTAAATCGTTCAATTAAGCTCTATTCATAAGCTAATATTAGTTTTTGTTGCATTGAAATATCTCAATTTGTTGATTTCCTGCATGCAAGTAAACCCTATTGTATTTCAATGGGAGTCTATGGAAATTTGGCGAAATACTGGAAATAGCGCTAAGTTGGCGTCACTTTTGGTGACAGAGAGACGGTTCTCCCCTTGGTAACCTCCCTTATAGCGTCATAAAGCTCTGACCAATCAGTTGCATTTTACGGTATCTATGCAGATTTTCATTGTTCCATTTCCAAAGCATTACTTTTTGCAAGGCATACTTAGATACTACTACCGGCAGACCGATTTGTATGAAGGTGCTCGCCAGAGGACTCTGATACGCTGCCCAAAATAGAAATTTGACACTGACCGTAACTTCAACGACGAGAACCAAGCAAACCACTCTGGGCAGGGTTCAGAGAATTCCAATGTGCTTACTTTTTTTTTTCCGTATAGATATGATTCAAAAGAGTTTAATAAAAATATTCAAAAAAAAAAATTATCATTTTAGCAATTATCGGAATAATAAATGGTGCGACCGCAGAATACTTCCAAGGTTGCTACTTAATACCAAGTTAATACTAAATACCAAGGTTGCCACGGCGCATTTATCGCCAGGTTGGGGAGAAGTAGAGTATCCTACGATTCACCCCAATAAATAAAAATATGCATAGTTTAAAAACATCAATTTTTTACACACAAACATTTATTTGCTTTCTTCACTGCTGAAACAATAAAACTAATGAAATTTCTTTTAAATATATTAAAGTACTCATAAAATTCCTTGTAATAATTAATAAATATAATTTATTAAGTAACAAATACACTTACATGATTTAATCAAAATTGCTTGGATAACATAAAATATTGCAACGAATATTTAAATCTGCGATCACCATTTCTTTCTATGATTAAAAATAAGAATATTTAATGTTTAAGGAAGATCGTTTTTTATTATTTTTTTTTTTACTATTATTATTATTATTATTTAGTTCGGACGATATCAATCACAAACATTTTACGGGTAGCAATAAATTCGTCAAAAATAACTGCTTCAAGCCAGTTATGAGAACTGTAGTTTGATAAAAACCAAATTTTAATTTTAAAACGTGTATATGAAACACAAGCTATTTTTATGTAAATACGGGAGATTCTAAAAAGAATAACAGAATGAACCAAACGATCAAGTAAACAATAAGTAATTTAGCTAATCTTAAAAGTATGTGAACACTAAAATACTACAAGCTGTTTAAAATATCCTTTTAAATCGAAGGAAATCGAAGAATATAAGTATTTAATTTATTATTCTGAAAATACGATCAATGATTCTGAAACTTCGACGATGAGAAACAAGCCGCCGCTATCTGGGCAAGGTATAAATGTAAACAAAAAAGAGCACGTTGTGATGTTTTGGTTCAGGGTTTGAAGCAGAATCCGACTTCACTTTTTCGACGGTTTTCGGCGTAATGCGTGGGCCGTATATATCATAGTAGGCTATGCTTTTTCGTACTTTTCCGTTATACGGACAACATTGTCGCCAAGCGCAATAGTTGGCGCAAAATGAAAATCACGTGAATTGAAACATTTGAAAAATATAAGAAAAACATTGTCGATAGTAAAGTGAGCATTTTAAAAATATAACATTTGAAAATTACAGAATTTTGCGAACTATTTTATTAAATCACAAATATATAATTAAAGTAAGTGAACAAATAACTGTTACACAATAAAGTAATAAAATAAAAAAATTCATATTAAACTGCTGCCATAAAATCACAAATCTCTTTGGCACAGATGTCATATTCGCCCCATATTGGCGCGATTTTTTTTCAGTTGCCAATTTGGCGAAATCATCAACAGCATAAACAACATAGGTACAGATGTCATATACGCCCCATATTGGCGCGATTTTTTTCTGACGCCAAAGTGTCGTTATTTTGCTTGATATGGTAACCCGGATGTTGCTGTTTATGCTGTTGATATTTTCGCCAAATTGGCATCGGAAAAAATTCGCGCCAATATGGGGTTTATGACATCTGTGCCACAACATAATCCGGGTTACCACATCAAGCAAAATAACGACACTTTGGCGCCAGTTAAGTACGCGTTGCGTATATCACATTGGCGTCAGGAAAAAATCGCGCCAATATGGGCGAATATGACATGTGTGCCATATCTTTTAGCATTGCAGTAAACATTTCATTTTTTGAATGAAGACATCGCCACATAAACTCTATGAGATACGACTCTAAATGATGACGAACTGTTCCTTGATGTCTTTTGTTCCGCCATTTTGAGATACCCCATAATCTCTCAACATTTTGAATATGACATCCAGTATTATGGTCGACAAAATTGTATTTGTGATTTACTGTGAAATGATCTTAACCAGCACTTCGCAGTTCATCTGTTTTATATCCTTTCCAGTAATCTGTATATAAATAATACTTCCATCAGCTACATTGTTTTCTATTGCCGCCATTAAAGTTTCAGCTGTGCGATCGGGAATAGGAGTAAGGAAACATCCCCGTGTTTCATGGCATAAACCATCTAACACCCATTGAGGAGGAAGAACACGACCTACGTTGCTTTTTCTTCTGGTAAAAAGACTTTCATCTACTTCTATAATTTTATTAGGTTCACCGATTTTTCTATGGTACAGATGTCATATTCGCCCCATATTGGCACGATTTTTTTCTGTCGCCAATATCATATAGGCAACAGGCACTTAACTTGCGCCAAAGTGTCGTTATTTTGCTTGATGTGGTAACCCGGATTATGTTGTTTATGCTGTTGATGTTTTTGCCAAATTAGCAACCGAAAAAAATCGCGCCAATATGGGGCGAATATGACACCTGTTCCTTTTCTATTTGGTCGTGAACATAAAGCATTTGCACAAACTTCTCTAAAATAACTATTCCAGTCCACTGTTGTGTTATGGTTCATATGAAGTTGCAGCTCACAGAGCTCAATCGATGTCAACTCTTGGCACCATAAATATATAAACCCCAAAGCATTAAGAAAAGACAACCGCGATCCTTCAAACCATGTTTTTTGTCGTATTCCTACGCTTTCTTCGCATGATCGTAAGCTACATCTCCATTTCGGATTTCCAGAACTCATCCATAATTTCATTTCATGGTTGTTTGAACACAACCTTTTATTATGCACAATTCCAAATTTCTGAAACAGTTTTATCGCAACTTTCTCATCATCTGGTAATTGACAAATGGTAAAATCCATCTCAACGTCAGCAGTAAAAGTAAATTATAATTTTATAAAAAAAAAAGCATTTTTATTTCGAATAATAGCAAATTAAAAAGCTTTCCCAGGTTAAGGTTAAATAATAATCATTCACGTAATTCACATTTCATAAATAACAAATCACAATGTTTCGCATGGTTTACAAGAAAAATCCTTTTCACGATGAGGGCTGAAATAATTGGCGGATTAGCATACATTTTACCATGCTGTCCGTATAACGGAAAAGTACCCTTAATTTTGGCGAAATACTGGAAATAGTGCCAAGTTGACGTCACTTTTGGCGACAGAGAGACGGGTCCCTCATTGGTAACCTCCCTTATAGCGTCATAAAGCTCTGACCAATCAGATGCATTTCACGGTATCTACGCAGATTTTTTATTGGTCCATTTCCAAATCAAAACTTTTTTTTTATATATAGAAGGATTTGATTATTTTAAAGTATTCACACAACGGGATCTTATCATAAATTGTCACTTACAGGGTTTTTTTTATAATCTCGTTTGACATTTTTATATTTAAAATGTTTAGTGTAATTCCCTTTATTATTTTTGAACTTTAAGTATTTACTTTAAAATATTTGAAACGTTTTATTGAGTTTTAAACATTAATTGTTCTCATTTTTAGAGTCATTTTTAAATGAGTGCGTGTGGAAGCAAATCGAAGTTTACCATTACTAGAAGTGCAGTGGAATATTTTCTATTTGGTACCCTTTCATAACTAAATAAAGCTGTTTTGCCAACAATGGCAGATGACAAAATATTGTGTTTATACAAGACAATAATTAACAGGAATGGTAAAGATCCGCCAAAGTCAGGGGTAATTAAAATCCTTAGAGAAAAAGTTCGAAGAAATTTGGAAGAAAGCATCAATTATTGTAATTTCCCAGAGGCGTATTGATCAAATGATAGACAACAATTTTTCTGAATACCAGAAGCTTATTCGATTACTCAAATCTAAAAGAAATATCAGTGAAGAACACGTATCTCTGATTGAAGAGTCAAATTCACTGTATCTGGGACACATTACACCATCTTCTGGATCAGGAAATAATATTGCAGAAAGCATTTTAAAATGTTGCACGGAAAACAACTTAAACCTTGATAAACTTATGGTTATAGGTTGTGACAGAACAACTGTAAACACTATGGGAAAGAATGGTGATATTAGATTTTTTGAAACAAAGATTAGTCGTTCATTGCAGTGGTTAATATGCTAGCTTCATGCAAACGAATTGCCATTGCTTCATTAATTTTCTGAACTTGATGGGCAAACTACGGGCCCACGAGCCTTTTCTTTTCTTATTGGGAAATCGTTGGATCAATGTGAACAATAGACAGTTGTGTAATTTAAAAAAATCTGCTCTTGTCTCTCAGAAAGGAACTGTGACGAGTTAATTACAGGCCAAAATTATTTTTACGACGAGTCAAACATTTTCATCTGGCCAATGCTCTTTAAATCTGGGAAATCGCAATCCATGTACAATGTTTCACTCTAGATGGTTGACAGCTGCAAATCGACTCCTTATATTGTACATTGGAAGCCAGAATCCTTCCCACAAAAATGGAATTAAAAATGTTTTTTAAAACAATTAAGTTGTCTCGTTATTTCAGGAAGCATTTAAAGAAGATTGTCGATCTCGATATTCAACGAAACACATACATCTATAATTGAGAAAAAAAAATAATTGGGATGGTAACTGATGAAAGAAACGATGTTCGAGAACTTGGATTCCGAATAATACTGAAGGCAAGAGAAATGGGGTGTTCAACAATAAGATAGTTTCATTTTCCAATATTGAACTTCAGTGCTAATAGACTATATTAACATAACATTATTGACTGGCAAGAATATGAAATCACATCACCCCGCATTCTTAATAGAGTATCAAGAGAGAAGCTGAAAGTTCTCAAAAAAAGATAGGAAGAATTTTTTCGATTCCGCAAGTTTCCGTCTCATATTCAAACAGTTGAAAGATGCGTGAAATTAGTTACTGAAGCATCATTAGAGACAGTAGGAGTAAAAGCAAGGGACAGATATATGCGAGCAAAAATTAAATCACGAAAGGTAATGCCTAGTTTTGATACCAAAGGCCAATATAAATCAGAGTGAAACGAAAGATCATTTTACAGTGTATCGCATATATTCTTTTTTTTATATTACTATAGGCTCAGAAAAATGTCTTTTCTATGTATTTAGAGAACTACCTTTTACGTATATTTGAAAAATAAAAGTAAACTGCATGTCTAATTATTGTGCTTTTTTCTTTATCTTCTTTGCGATAATGCTATTAATATTTTAAAATGTTAATACACGACAACACTTATATTTTTCACAAGAAATACTTTATTGGTCATTTTTATTGGTTATTTTACTGAAATAAGAAATTTAGTAAAAACTAGGGGGCTCGGCCCCCTACGAGCTACGCTCGCCAACCCCCGTCCAGACACCGCAGACTCTAAATGCACGCTAATTTGATCGGCTTTAAAAAGATTTCGAAAGATTGAATTATAATTTAAAAAACAGTGGCGAACTCCTTATAAACGGATTTCTATTCATTTCTCTTTGATTGGGGGATTTTAACGCCAAATCCGCTGCGGTACTACTTGATTATCCCGTCGACCCATTTCGCCAAATTATATAAATCGCCAAACCACTCGCCAAATTATACAAATTGACATAATTTTTTATTTTAAATAACGAAAGAACAAATAAATTAGTACAGCATTAATAAAAATACAAATAAAACGTCGAAATAAAAATAACTTGATGACGTAGACACATGTAACAACATTTCAAAATAAGCTAATATAAAAGGAATTAAGTAAACAGAGTCTTTGTATCCTGGTATTTTTTAACAAAGCGAAAAGAAAGTTCTTTTAAATGAGACATTTTAAATTAATCGTTTTTAATCTGACGTAATTTTTACCAAGCTATTCTTTCTCTGTTAAATATTCACTTGAAAATACCAGTTGAAAAGTATCCTCTCAAAATATCAAATAAATGTCTAGCGCAATATTTAAAATTAAACCGTTTTGCAATATTATTTTGCGTTCCTTTTATGTAATAACTCTAATGTGACGTAAATATGACGTAATTTCTCCTATTTAATACTTCTAACGCATGTTAATAAATTTATTATTTTACAAATTCCTTTCTCACTTAAAATTCACGTGTAATTATAGTTTTTATGACGTAATTTTTAATAAGTTCCTGCTTTTTGCACATAATTATTTAATTCTAATTCCAAATGTTTTTTTTTCTGTTTATAATAGTCACGTGTAAATAAATTTTTAATTTATTTACACGTATAAATATTTTTTTTTAAGCAAACATTATTGCTTCCTCTGTTTATACAGTTGGCAACAGTTTAAATTAATATCACTTTCTGAAATCTGTAAAAAATATCTCTAGAAATGCTGAAAATTTGAATTTAAAATAGAAATAAAACCTCAAAAAATGAGTCAAAATAAAAAAATTAATGCAATCTGCACTCCGGCAAATTCTAACGCATAAAATGATCTAAAAATGATTACACTGCCATGTATACTTTTTGCTGCTATAAAACTTTTTTAGTGGAAAGATTTTGTCCAACTTTAGCATTAAATATCTCTTAAAATAATTCTTCGATTTGAAAACTGTCTGCTTCAGCGTGTTTATCAAACATTTCTGTATAAAACCACCGATTTTTATATTTTTGTATGCATTATTTTTCTTAATATTAATGAAGAAAGACCTCCAGTCACAAAAAATTCAAAACCGGCGGCGGCGGCGGCGGCGGCGGTGACAGCGGTAGTTACTTTTTTTTAGAATAGAGAGAAAGATTGTTTTTAGTAAATTATACAATGTACTGCAATCTTGGTTTTTCACATATAAAGGATAATGTAATAAAAGTGTATTCACCTATGTTGTTTCATATTAAGAAAGATTCTTCCCACAAAAATGGAATTAAAAATGTTTTTAAAAACAATTAAGTTGTCTCGTTAGAGCTGGTAGAGCACTAAAGATGAATTCCAAATGAAATGAAAATTTAACCTTGTATCAGTGTGCCAAAAGACAACTTTTTAGACCTATCTGAAGAAAAAATTTAAAAAAAAATAATTTTTTGGTCATTTTTACTCCACCTTGTGATTACCAGCACCGTTTGGACTCGACACATTTGTTTCGACAGCAGACGGTAGCCGTCCCCAATTTTGTGGGTATGTTGCGCGTCTGCATTGCATTTGCGACCCACGTTCCTATATGATTCTTGCTTGTTATCGTCTTCCTGACCTACATATCGGTTATTGACAAAGAGTTCTGAATCACACTGTATATACAGGGTGTTCGAAAAGTTTGGAAACGGTCGAATAACTCGAGAAATACATAACAGATTAAAAAACGGAATTTTTTTTTTAATATTTTTTAAAAAGTTACTCAGTGATACCAAATTTGACCCCCCGGAGGTCAGAGGGGGGTCCAAATTTGAAATCTTGAATGGTAACCCCCCCTTTTTTATTGCAGATTTGTATTTTACGGACAAAAATACGTGACTTTTGCAATTAACATTTTTTTCGGATCCTTCTTATTACGGTGTAATCGAGCAAAAAAGACAGATACATATTTTGGTTTTCCCAACCAGGTTTTGACATCTCAAAATCTGATTGGCCTGAACCTTTGACGTCAAAGTTGCCATCTTTTGCGGGAACAGTGTTCCTCGAAAACCATCAGTGGATATTGTTTGATGGCGCTTTATATGCTTTTACCATAAAAATTAATAGAAATATATTAAATTAGTTTTCTATTTGCATTTATTTTTATCTAGTCGATCATTTTTAAATAATAAACTGCGTATTTTGATTTTTTAACGAGTAAATATGCACCACCCCGCCCGAACAGAAAAATGATAGCCTTCATTATTTGGAGCGGTGTGTGTTTATATTCTGTGTTTCGATGTCTTCTGCTGATAAAAAAAATCACTTAATTCGGGTCGGATGGGAGTGTATGAGTTTTCTTTTAATTATTACTATATAATATCATATAGGACAAAATATATATATATATATATATAAATTTTTTTTGTGCTGGCTGCGCAAAAGGTGGGAAGTACCGTGAATTTCAGGTGGGATTGTAGGTTTTGATGATTGAGTAGTTACTACAACTATTGACATGGCAGAACAAATTCTACACAACTAGGGCAGAACACATTCAAATAAATGTAATAATGTTTTGTAAATTAATATATTGTACCTTTCAGAATTTTAAATTTATTAATTTTAAACAATTGAAAAATTTTGGTCTTTTAAGTTTTTGAATTTAAAATATAATTTAACTCTTTAAGCTCTGTTGATTATTTCCTGTGGGAGAAGACGTTTTAATTTTCACAAGGGAAAGATAATGTAGAAAATTGTTTAATTATTTATTATTACAATAATGTAACAAATGTGAAAAAATATATAAACGGAAACGTTATTTGCAGAACAAATTAAAAACAAATCAGTTTAATTCCTACATTTTTTAAGCCCGGGAAGGGACATTTATTCATATATTTCATTCAGATGGTTCTTCGTTTAATTTAAAATTTTTGTAACAAATAAGTTAACCCTGTTCTGGGCAGTGTAAACAAGGACACCTAATTTTTATTTTACTGGCCCAGAATATTTAATTAAAATTTTCCATTTATAACGTACTTGAATATAAGCAAGTTTGTATTATTGTTTGTATTGCCAGCGTGTATGTAAGCACCAATCTGATCTTCTATGGAGGCAAAGACGAGTGCCTAGCGAGATGCTGCAACCTGTGCCTAGTGAAAAATTTCCTGTTATCGGGACAGCGTGCTGTATGAGTCGTACGTGTACATTTCGCTCTATCTCTTCTACTTTTTCCAGTGTTAAAAATCAAATGACAACCATTGAAATTCTTGATAGATACGAAAATGAAATTTGCGGCTCCAAGCACATTTTAGCCGATGATTCTCCTTATGAGACCACAAATATAGAAAAAATCCATATCTACAATTTTCTTTGTAGAAATGATGAAAACTAATCTCTACGATGTTCTTAAATGGGCAATTAATATGTACCGTAAGGTCAAAACTGATAATATATCTATCCCAGACTCTGCTGAAGAAGGATTTAAGATCGTTACCAAAAAAAAAAAAAGTAGGAAAAATAGTTCCAAAAACTCAAGTTCCTCTAAAATCAATGATATTTCAAATTCTCCTGATAATTCCGATATGGAATCGGAAAAAGATGATACTGAACCGCAAACACGCGAATGCAAAAAAATCTAACATTTAAGGGCTTTACTGTCCTTAACGTTTCGCAACTTAAAAGTCGCAGAGAGGGGGAAAAAACTCTCCCTCTTTTCCATGTAGAACTCCCTAAAAACGAAATTTCAAATGAAATTTTCAATTTAAGATCCTTATTCCAAATTCGTGTAAATATAGAAAAATTCAGAGTCGCAAAAAAGGCAATCCAATGTCACCGCTGTCAAAAATTCTTCCATATAGCCGCTAATTGTAAAATGGACCCCTGCTGTGTAGGGAGCAGCGGGGATCATCTTACTACCGAATGCCCCCATAAAAAAGCTACTGAGCTACTCAGACCACATCCGAAATATATCAACTGCGATCTACCGCACCCTTCAAGCTATAAAGGTTGTAAAAACTTCCCAGTTAAACTTCAATTTAAAAAGTCATATGCAGAAGCTACCTCCAATATTAAAACATCCAAGGTAACAACGCTGATCGTCCCTAAACCACAAACAACTACTGAAAAACCAAAAGATAAAAATACCCCTCTCCCCCCTATTGAACTTCTCTATGAACTCAACGAATTCACTGATGGAATCCCTACTATTATTGATATTGTCAAAAAAATCAAAGCCGAACTTGAAATCACTCACTTCTCGGAAGTTACCGAAAAACTCAGCAGCGTCTTGAAAAAGATTTCTGCCACAAATGATAACTTCTCAAAACTATTAATTTTTTCTGAATACCTTTCTAATTCCTCTAAACCGAACGATAATATCGCTCAATAAAATTAACTTTGTTATTGAAACAAGAAAAATAGCAATATATATTTAACTTGTAATTTAAATTGTATGGTTCCTGAAAAGGGCTTTTTTGTGTAAAGTGACTTGCTGCCCCCTTAATTGCTTTTTCTGCCCAATCTTGGCGAGTGTTACTGATGAACATGTGCTAACTTTTATTCTTTTCACATTTCTTTTTCTTTTTATAGTAGTTATGCAACTACAGTTTTACCTATATTTAATATAATTCTATTTTCTTTTTTTAGTTTTATGACTTAGTTTTAATTTTTATTTTTATCTCTTCTAAATAAGTTCTAAATTTTTGATGCTATCCTTATATTTAATTATTTTTTAATGTAGCTTAACTACACCTCTTCTTTTTCCCAACAACTCATACTTGTAAGCTGATCACAGCCAGGGGCGTAGCTACCGTGGAGCAGTTGGAGCAAACTGCTCCAGGAGCACGAATCCTAAGGGCGCAAAATTAGAAAAAGCGAAATAAAGATTTGTTAAAACATTTGCCTAATTTTTTTTTCATTATTAATAAGACATTATAGATGAATCTTCTTACAATCAGCATATTCCTATGATATTTTACCTTGTATTTAACTTGAACTATTTCTATTTAAAACATGTTTTCATACACTGTTGAAAGAAATGACTTCTATTCAAGAAGCTTTAATTTTAATTCATACCATATTGCAGCTTCAAGTAACTTCTCCAACACCGTTTTAGCATGCCTGATTTTTTCTGTAACTTTTCCGTAGGCTACTGTTGAAGATTTTCAGATCTTAAAGTAATCAAAACTTATCTAACAGGACTTCAGATCTTAAAGTACTAATCAAAACTTATTTAACAGGGCTCTCATATGTCATTTTACTGGCTACCACTATTTCCAAACAATAATCTTTCTAGTACATTTCAATTAAAAATGTTTTAGAAATTTATCATGATAATGATTACTGTACAGAAATAATGGTAGCCAAAGAATTCACTGCTGAGAAACCAATATGTACTATCTAACAGTAGTAATTTACGATAATTATTTTACGACTTAGAAAAAAAAATAGCCTGACAAGTTGAAGAAAATTATTGAGCATTTTACAAACGAAACCAAGAAAACGAAAATTTTGAAGAGTTTTTTTTTTTTGTTTGTTTGTTTATTTTGTGGAAACTAAACATATATCAATACAGATTACAAAACAATAATAAGAGCCTGGTTTAAACATATTGCACATCAGCCCACGGCGACAAAGTTAAAAGGGGGGAGGTGAGGAGAAAGCGGCAACTTAAATTTTGTGCGTATTGTTTTTGAGATATTAAAAATATTACAAATGTCAAATGCAGAATCGATAAACATTTTCCTTCAAAAAGAGAGAAAAGTTAAGTATGAAATTCAGTATTCTTTGGGCATTATTATAGCCTATGCAAAATTACACCCCTTTTATCTAACGGACATTAAACCTTATTTAATCGCGGAATTTTAGGATTAAATAAGGCATAACATATTTTTCGAACGATATCAGTGTGCTTAGGCCGTAATGAGTCTCTGCCTCCCTCCCGCACACACACACACACTCCGCCAAAATCCGATAGCACATATTAGTAGCCGATGAATTTTCGAATTAAAAAAAAGGAAAAAAATGTTTGGTGTTACTCAATTCAACTTTCTGAACAGTTTACAGAAATACTGTTTGTTCAAAACATTATAAAAATGAATAAACAGTTCCTAATTTTATACAAAGGCGAAATATTGGTGATAAAGACCTCGTGTTTTAAAAAAAACGTGCACTTTCATTCATAAAGCTTAAACATTTTTCTAATGGCATAATTTTCAACAAATTTTCATTCCGCTCGTCCCGAAACAAGGCCTATAAATTAAAAAAAAGAAAAAAGTAGAATTTTACTAAATTAAGTCACATTCTGGCAGGCTCAGACTGGCCCGCTGGGCAACCGACCTGTGGGTCGGTGTGCCCTAAACCAGGTAAAGCTGCTCCCTCCCTCAGGTGAAGCTAATAGTTTTAAAATTTATTGTGTTTACAAAAAGTACGTAAAACGTCTTTCGATTACAAAGTTTCTGAATAACAACATATGCCGCAGTTTCACGCGTTCGCGAGCAAAAATTAATTAAAACTTATGTCATAATTTTGCCCCTTTCGATTTAAGAACAGCCTTCATTTAAGGCTGCTCTCAAGTTCACTGCTCAACAAGCGCGAAACTTTCTGACACAATAACGTACACATTTTTAAACGTAAAGGTATAAAATTGGCAGGCTTGACTATGGAAGCGATTTGGAATCGAAATGATTTTCCATTTTTTTTATAAATAAATTACCTACCGAGTTATAAGCGTTTTTGATTACGTGGCAAGAACTTTTTCTCCCTTTGTTGACTGATTTTTCTACTTTCGCCAGAAAATTCCGTTCAAAACGCCACCTTTGACAGTGTTTTCTGTAAGATCTATTGCGTTTTACAAAAAAAAAAAAAAAAAAAAAAAAAAAAAAAGGAAACTCTCTTTCAATTTCAAAATTTCTGAATAACAACACCTGCCAGTTTCATGCGTTATCGAGAGAAAATTAAAACGTATGTCACAAAGTTGTCCTTTGGATTTAAGAACAGCCTTAAGAAATAAAATCATACAAATTTCATGTTCATCTTTGAATATTATCACGGGCCCGGGCAACACCGGGTGGGTCAGCCAGTCTAGACTAATAAAAGAAAGTTTCGCTGTGTGTGCGGTGGCTAACGAAATCTATTGCACACAGAAGTCTGATAATTTGAGTGAGTGTAGTGCAAGATTGTTCTTGATTGCACCTGAACCTCAGATTTTTAATTTTTTATGACCGCCCCCCCCCCTAGAGCACCTTTCAGTTTTTATGCCTGAATTGTTCATAACTTGCCCCCTTTTTATTTGATCTTCTTCGTTTTGGGGGGGCCTTTTCTCATTTAGTTATTCTCCGTTTCTACATTTCAGTTAAGAACCTTGGCCCATGGCCCCTTGAAAGTTTTGTGCGCCATGCGTTTTTCACCCCCTAATATTATCAACCTCTCAATGCATAACTTTAAAATTAAGACTTGGACTCCTCTCCCCGGGCAGGACACTCATATTTTTATTTTGCACCTAGTACCCTTTTTTAAGAATTTGGTAATAACAAAACCCCACTTTTTTTCGCGCTTCTTTAAAAGTTTATTCGAATGATTAATACATACCCTATGCTTAATTTCGACTCTTTGTGATCTAAAGTGCTAAGTACTAGAGCCTTTTAACATGTTTTCATCTTAGGGCCCTGCTCTGAACTATCATTTGGCTCCTTTTGGGCCTCCAATTATATCTTGCTTAAAATGGTCTGATTCACTAACTTTTTTTTGTAACAACATCTTAGGAAATCCAGCTACTACACGAATGACAAAAATTTTTTTTAGACTTCAGCTACCATCAAATTTGAATATTAATCGCCTTCTTGGGGCCCTTGGTGCAGCTTCTTCAAAAATGATCCGATTCTCTTGCAATTTTCTTTAACATAGTTCTAGCGTTCTTTGGCTACTATATAAAGTATTAAAAACTTTCCTTTTGCCAGCTACATTCCAGTTGAGACCCTGAACTGCAGGGTCTTGGTACAGGGTACCTTGAAGTTTTTGTGCCCTAAATTGTTAATAAATTGCCCCCTTTTAATCCGATCTTCGTTTTGGGGGCTCTTTTTCCATTTAGTTATTCTTCCGTTTCTACATTTCACTTAATACACTGGCGCCCAAGGATAACTTTTTGTGCGTCATGCATTGTCACCCTCTCATTGCATAACTTCAAAATTTTGTCTCGGACTTCTCTCCCTGAGCAAACGCTTTCATATTTTTATTGGCACCCTAGGGTTCTTTTTAAGCATTTATTTGAAGAAATTTTCTAATGATTAATACTTATATCCTATGCTTAATTTCGACTAATTGAAAATCTAAATCGCTAAGTACTCTTATAACATGTTTTCATCTTAGGCCTTGCTCTCAATTATTAGTTGGCTCCTTTTGGTCCCCCTATTATAGCTCCCTTAAACATGGTCCGATTCACTAGGATTTTTTTCGTAACAACTTCTTAGGTCCTCCAGCTACTACATGAATAACAAATCTTTACTCATAGTTCAGCTACTTTCTGCATCATGAAAGTTTATCTTAGACTTCTGCTACCATCTTTTTCGATCATTAACGGCGAATTCACTTCTCGGTTGTCATGGGCTCTGAAAATTGGCCAATTCAACTTAGCTTACTATGGCTTTAAAGATTATAGTTCCACCACCAGGATTCGCATTCTTATCTCGTGTTCAATGAGCTCGATTACCACGGAGTTTGATTCATTAAACTTGGTTTTCCATTGTTTCCGTGCGCGTATGGAACACTACTGGCATACACTGCCTATGGTAGCGGGGATCAAGTCTACAGGTTCGTTCAGAAAGATGTTTGTTGGGAACACACTAGACGCTGCCGAAGGCAGTGGGCCACCCCTAAAACCAGGTTCATTTGAACTACTTTCGGAATATATAAAATCATACAAACTTGTTTTGTTTATGTTATTATAACGGCCCCGGACAACGCCGGGTCAGCTAGTTACATATATATATGCATAGTATATATGTAACTTCAAAACACAATTACGCAGAACTTTTTTGAGTGATAAAAGGGCGCACAAACTTTTTTTGCTCCAGGGCGCTGAATATGTAGCTACGCCACTGATCACAGCTAGGAAACCCCTCAACGCTGCTCCACTGTTCAGCACTGTTCAGTAAGTTTGTATTTTCTAATAAACTTGTTTATAAATTCTGATGTCAGTCTATCATTTCATCAGTTTATAAACAGAATTATTCCGCGCTGGAAAGGGTTAAACCAAATGAACATTAAAAAATAAAAACAAAATTCAAACAATATGATATTTTAAATACCCTAAAAACTTAGGTTCCCTTCAAATTAAATTGAAATAAATCTTAGACTTTTTAAAATGTTTTTTTTGTATTTTACATGTGTCTTATCATTTTGCACACACTCATCATAAACAGAATACAAAATCTGCAATACAAATATACAAAACAAATATAATTTGCAACTCAACACATAACGGACGGGTCACGTCAATTGACGTTTTCGGGAATTGATAGAAGAAAGTATTACTGGTACCGGAATTTTTTTAAGGATGAGTAAGGAAAATGTAATCCAGGCATGCTTACTTCTGATTGGTTGCGAGCCGGTTTTAATTTCCATCGACATTTGTAAACGTAAATTTCGTGTTGGTTTTCGAAAAATGACCCGTCCCAAAGCGGTATAAGTAAGCGTCCTATGTTAAATGGGAGAGGTAACCGCACGATTAAAGGCGAGGTCACATCAATCAAGGTCGCACGCCACGTAGCTGAGGGGGGAAGCTACAGGAAGATGCCTAAATGTTTTCTTACGTCACAAAACCAAAAGTGTAAAGTTGTTTTTCACCTTGATTAATAGCTGAAATGTTTCTGACAAGGCTAAGAAAATTTCGTGGTGTCAAGTGCATCTGGACGCCCCTCTCGCTACGCCATTATTTTGCAATAAATGTGGTAAAAAAAATTCAGTCCCATGAGTGACTAAAGATTTAGAAAATATGCGCAGATGGTAGATATCCTGTCATATATGACCTCACACTAAAAGCCCGCTTATGTGGATTATCACCACGTCCACAAGATTGCGCAACTGTGTTAATTTACGCCCGATTCCAGTATTAAGTTTGTACGCTTACTTATATCGCTTTGGACCCGTCCTCAATGTGTTAAAAATGAAAACAGTCTAATACTTATTTAGATTTCTTTTTAACGGAACCTAAGTTTTTAATGTGTTTTATATATCATGCTGTTTGATTTTTTTTAATTGTTCAATTGGTTCAACTTATTTGTTACAAAAATGTAACATTGAACGTAGAACTAACTGAATGAAATATATCAATAATTGCCCCTTCTCGTGCTTAAAAAAATGTAGGAAATAAACTGATTTCTTTTTAATTTGTTCTGCCAGTTATGTTTTAATTTATATTTTTTGTCACATTTGTTATTTTATTGTAATAATAAATAAATAAATAAACAATTTTCTACATTAGCCTTCTCTTTATGAAAATTAAAACGTCGTCTACACCAGAAAATAATCATTACACCTTAACCCTTTCGAGACCGCATCGCGTACGCAAGTTTTATTTGGAGTACACCGCCTTTTTTTAATGTGCCCCCTTAACTTGTGAAATACCAAAAATTCCTTTAATTAAAAAAGTCAAATATTATTATTCATTTATTAATGGTCCCCAAAACGAATTCCACATGCACTTTTTGACGATGCATATATGCATCACAAATCCTTACAGAGTTAAAGAGTTAAATTATTTTTTTAATTAAAAAAGTTTAAAATACCAAAATTTTTCTTTTGTTTAAAATTATGTAAAAAAAATGTTAAATTGAAAAAATATATTAATCAAAAAAATTATTACATTTATTAGAATTATTGAAAAAAAATATTGCCCTCCTTGTTATTTTCTGGTTGCAGTAACTAATAAATGATCTAAATCTCCAATCCAACCACCACCTGAAATTTACACTATTTCCCCATTCTTTGTTTCGCCCGCACACAAAAAAAATTGCATGTACTTTTTTTTTTAATTTTGTCCTATATGTTACTCTATAGTAATAGTAAAAAAAATCCCATACACCCATATCCTCACGATAATTTAGAGTATATATATATATATATATACAGGGTGTTCCGTTAAAGGGGTCCAATATTAATAGGGATAATAGAGGAGATCACATGGAGCATAAATCAGTATATAAAGCCTGGTTGGATCTCAATAGTTTTCAAGTTACAGCAAATAGAATGAAAATTCGGAAAATTGTAAAAGAACCCTCATTGCTAAACTATGGATAATGCTACATAAAAACGAAGCACATATTTAGAAAGAGCAGAAAAAAACCTACAAAATGACATCAATTGTATTAAAATAGCAATATTTATTGACGAGTTACAAGCCCTGAAACAGTGAAAAAAGTACGAAATCCAATATACATCAAAATAGTTAATCGTTAATTCCAAAAAGACAACTCTAGCTACAACAAGGAAAATGTAGTAAAATTTGGTCCATTCCGAAAACTTTCGAAAAAGCTTACAATGAACCATATCGGTTTAATTGTGTGAGAGAAATTAATCAGTTTCTTAGTTACAACTCCGCTTTCTTTGACACTAGCAAAGGTTAAACTCCGCCCATCACGATTGGAAACACCGCCTTTTTAATTACTCTCAACTATACATTTTCGATCATGCTTCTTCTGAGATGCAACATTTTTAATTATTCAAGAGTTGAATGAACCAAAATAACTTTACAATAATAGTCTACATTTTAAAGCGGTCATTTATTGATATAAAGCTTAAGTTAAATTCTTTAAAATTAAACTGGTGGTGAAAATTCGGAAATAATTAAAAATATTGCGATTTGTAACTATGCAAGAAGTTTCAGTACATGTTTTACATGGACAATTATTGTATGTATATGTGCATCATAATTTATGATAGGAAATAATAATAACAAATAGCATAATAATTTTATTAATTATAAATTTAATAAAGACACTAAATTTTAAATTAATTCATACAAACTTTGTAATTTACAATTTGAGTACACCACAGTCTGTGACTTACAAAATACTGTGCCAAAAAGTGTTGAAAATAAAAGAAAAATGACAAATAAAGAATTACATTCCACGTACTTTATGACATATGTGAAGCATAGTCTTCTGGCCTGCGCTGCACAGTTCAATGTCGGAAGGCAGACGAACGGACATTATTATAATAGGTGTTCGAAGTTGCGCCCATTAACAGAATCGCACAGCCGACAGCGACGTCGTAAAGATTGGCGAAAACGCCGAAAAACTCCGACGGAGTTGGGAATGTCTCCTGCAGCGACAACGATTCGCGCTAGTAAATCCTCCGGTGTATCCGCAGGCGTTTCATACACCAGCAATTTAAGGTGTCCCCAAACAAAAAAGTCTAACGGATTGAGGTCTGGAGAGCGTGCAGGCCAAGCAACAGGTCCACTGCGTCCAATCCATTTCCCAGGATATGTTGAATTGAGGTGATTGCGAACACCTATGAAAAAATGTGCCGATGCGCCATCGTGCATAAACCACATATTGTGGCGCAATGTTGCTGGCACATTTTGCAGTAACTGCGGTAAGATATCCCGTAGGAAAACCAAGTACGTACTGCCATTGAGTACATCTGGGAGTAAATATGGTCCTATGAGATAATCGCCGAGGACACCTGCCCATATGTTCACACTGAACTTTTGTTGTGCGTTCGACGGGAAAACAGTGTGCGGATTTGTATATGACCATGTGTGCATATTGTGCGTGTTTACCACGCCCTCTCTCGTAAATGTTGCTTCATCAGTAAGTAAAATATTTTCCAGAAATTGTGGATTATTTTCTGTTACATTAAGCAACCAGCGTACGAATTCTGTCCGCTGAGCACAATCTGTTACTGATAACAGTTGTACCCGCTGCACATGAAAGGGGTGCATGTTTTCTGCACGCAGAACACGCCACACACTTTGGTGAGAAACACCGACTTCAGACGCAGCAGCTCGTGTACTCGTGGAGGGGTTATCTTTAAAAATATTCAGTACATCTTCTTCCATTGCAGGTGTTCGTACATGTCGAGGTTTCCCTGCATTAATGCTTGCTGTATTAAACGATCCAGTCTCCCGTAATCGTCTATCGATTTTTATGAAGAGTTTCGAACTTGGGCAACGTCTCCTTGGAAATTGCTCACTGTACATGCGCTGTGCTAGACATGCATTTCCATGAGCTTGCCCGTACATCAGATGCATGTCCGCATATTCTTCGTTAGAGTATTCCGGCATAATTATTATACATCAACTTACTACAATCCCACTTACAACAGCCTCCCTTTAACATAACGCCCACTGATGACTGCTGTTTTATTACACTTTTCTTCCTATACACATAGAAAATTTGTATAAAAAGTACTTCTTCTTCATCATCCTGAAAGTTCATGGAGGAAACGCAGCAGTCACGGAGTTTGCTTTAAGACAAGGCGAGAGCTGCACAATATGTCATTCACTTGACCAGACTGAATAATGAAAGGGTATTGATAGAGGTTGATCAGAAATGTATAATTGAAAGATATTAAAACGGGGTGTTTACAATCGTCATGGGCGGAGTTTCGCCTTTTCCGAGCGTGCAACAGTACAGAGTTGTAACTAGGGAACTGCTTGATTTCTCCCATACAATTAAACTGATATGGTTTATTGTCAGCTTCTTCGAAAGCTTTCGGAATGGACCAAATTTTATAACATTTTCCTTGATGTAGGTAGAGTTGCATTTTTGGAATTAACAATTAACTATTTTGCTAAATATTAGATTTTGTATTTTTTCACTGTTTCAGAGCTTGTAACTCGCCATTAATTCTCAATATTCTAAAACAACTTATGTCATTTCGTAGGATTTTTTCTGCTCTTTCTAAATATGTGCTTCGTTTTTAATAGCATTATCGATAGTTTAGCAATGAGGGGTTTTTTACCATTTTCCGAATTTTCATTCTATTTGCTGTAACTTGAAAATTATTGAGATCCGGCCAGGCATTATATACTGATTTATGCTCCGTGTGATCTCCTCTATTACCCCTAAAAATATTGGACCCCTTTAACGGAACACCCTGTATATTTAAAAAAAAATTGCGGAAGCCATTACATGCAGGCCTACCTCTAACAAATAACGAAGATTATCTTTTTCTTTCTCTCTTCGGAAGAGGAGGGGCATGTTTACACATTAAAATATAAAAAAACGCAGGTTAATTGATTAGAATTGATTGAATGGATAAAATAAAAATAAAAATAAAAATCTAATTTAATATATTTCTGTTAATTTTCATAGCAAAAGCATATAAAGTACTTTTGTCATTGAAACAACTGCCATTGATAGTTTTCGACAAACACAATTCCAGCTAAGGCGGTCACTTAAGCGACGAAAGCTTTGGCCCATCACATTTCGTGATTGTAAAACATGGTTGGGAAAACAAAATAGGTATCTGACACACTTTGCTGGATTACCCCATCATCTACAAAGGCTTAAAAGGTCCTTAAAAAAGGATTTGGAATTTTAATTCCAAAACTGACAAACGGCACCGAGAATACTTAACTAAAATTTTACTATTATAATGTACATGAAAATAAGCAAATTCCTATTTTCTAATAAATTCATCTATAAATTGCGGTCTCAGTCCATTATTTCATCAGTTTATAAACACAATTACTCCGCGCCGGTAAGGGTTAAAAGCAAAATTTACGCATTTATCCCCCGTAGAATCCGAATCTGAAATAAAAAATGGGGATTATCATTTAAGATTTCAAAGTTGGAACGCCTCTGACCCCCAGATGGTCCGGGCGGGGTGTCAACTTTGTTATCATGGAATAGCTTTTTTAAAAATATCTAACACATATTTTTTCATTTATGAATCTTATATGAATTTCTTGAGTTATTCGACCGTTTCCAGATTTTTCGGACACCCCGTATTTTGTCACATTTATAATAATAAATAAATAAATTTTCTACATCATACTTCCCCTAAAACGTCGTCTCCCCCAGGAAATAATCAAGAGAGCTTAAAGATTTTAATTATTTTTTAACTGAAAAAGTTTAAAAAGATCAAAAATTTTCTATTGTTTAAAATTATTAATTTTAAAATTTTGAAAAAAAAATTAAGGTGAAAAATATTTTAAATTGCAATAAATTATTACGTTTATAAGAATTATTGAAAAAATTTCTGCCCTGCTTGATATTTTGTAGTTGCAGTAACTAGTCAACCATCAAAAATTTCAATCCCACACCCACCTGAAATTTACGCAACTTCCCCATCCTTTATTCAACCAGCACAAAAAGATTTTATATGCTTTTTATTTTGGTCCTATGTGTAATTCTATAGTAATAAATAAAAAACAAAACATACACCCACATCCGTCCCCGAATTAACTCCTTAATGGTCACCGGTATATATTATATACCACCTACGATTAATGAAATTTTACACCAGAAAAATTTTATTAAATTTTACTTTTCTAACTTTGGTGGAAAAAAAGTCGCAAAATTGCCTTTACTTATTTTGAAATAGAATTTTTCAGATTCCGGTGGGAATTCAGCATTTCACAAACGTAATTGCTTGCCCTCAAAGTGTTAAATGATTTTTTTATACCTTGAGGGGCAAGTAATTGTTTTTCTGAAATATCACATTCACACCGGAATCTTCAGAAAATTTTGTTGCCCCCCCCCCCCCCCCCAAAAAAAAAATGTTTGCAACTTTACGTTTTTTTTTTTTTTTTTTTTTTTTGCAATAAAGTTGAAAAATAAAATTTAATATGATATTTCGGGTGTAAATCTTCATTAACACGTTAAACGCGACGCCAGTCCCTGGGGACCGTCATTGATCTTTCCGTTTAGGCGATGCCGGTCCCTAGAGACCGGCTTTATAAAATTATAAAAATAATGTATTATATAATATTAAAAACATTTTTCACTTTTTTAATGTATTTTATTAAAACATTTCAAACATAAAAAGGGTTTTCCTTCACAAGATTTAGAAATTTTATTCACAAATTTTGTACAAATATATATACACAATTTCTATGTATGCTGTCGCTTAAGCGTAAATTAAAGTAAAATTAGTGTCGCGTTTAACGTGTTAATCGTAAGTGGGGTATAATATATTCCACCGCCCTCAAGGGGTTAACAGCAGAAGCCATCGAAACCCAAATTATCATCACACCCCACCCCCAAATAACGAAGTTTATCATTTTTCTGTTCGGGAAGGGAGATGCATATTTACCCGTTAAAAGGTCAAAATACACAGGTTATTATTTAGAAATGATCCACTGGATAAAAAAATGCAAATAAAAAACTATTTTAACATATTTCTATTAATTTTTATGCGGAAAGTATTTAAAGCTCCGTCCAAACAATCCCCACTGATGGTTTTCGAGAAACACTATTTACGCAAAAGATGGCAACTTTGACGTCAAAATTTCCGGCCAATCAGATTTGGAGATGTCAAAACCTGGTTGGGAAAACCAAAATATGTAATAATATAACATATATAATAATAAAATAATCACGTATTATATATCGGTTTTATTTGCTCGATTACACCGTGATCGACGAGGATCCGAAAAAAAAAATGTTAATTACAAAAGTTACGTATTTTTGTCCGTAGAATTAGAATCCTGCAATAAAAAGAGGGGGTGGGGGTTATCATTCAAGATTTCAAAGTTGGAACCGCTCTGACCTCAGGTGGGGGGGGTCGGTCGCGGAGTCAAATTTGGTATCACTGAGTAACTTTTAAAAAAATATTTAACACGTATTTTTCCGTTTTTCAATCTGATATGTATTTCTCGAGTTATTCGACCGTTACCAAACTTTTCGGGCACCCTGTATATGCCACATATTATTGTCTCAGTAATCGACGATAAAAATTTCTATTTTAGTGGAACGTGTTTGGCTGTTTAATCGAAGCGGTCTTTGCGTACCTTATCAAACAAAATTAGATCGCATAAATAATTCAACAGCATCAAATCGTAGTTTAAAAAAATAATCTGTCAATCAATGCCATTACAATCGCTCCATTCGTATACCGAATGATATATAAATAATCATGGCAACAGTAGAATTTTTGGTGTTTCCCCGATAAATAAACACCACACAGTTATAATCCAACTTCTTTATTAACATGATCATCTTCGAGAATGGTGGAGCACGCTAAAAAATGTTAGTTTGAAAATATTATAATTCGAAGACGATACGAGGAATGAACGTTCTTCTTCTGATGCCGCAGTTACATTTCAGCAGTCAAAATCACTGAAAAATGTTCTTTTGAACAAGGATAGGAAAGATTTATAGTGAGTGCGTATGAATACAAATATCTGCATTATACAACAAACCAATGACAAAAACGAAAAAAGCGGATTGAAAAATCGTTGCGATTCAGTTTTAATTTTGGCGGGAAGAATGTTGCAGAAAAACCGATAGCAAAATGCTCGAAAGGAAAATTAAAAGGGAAGAATTTTGAAAGGGAATTTTAACCCCTTGAGAGGCAAGCAAAAATGACTCTAAATGTTTTACCGGAAAAATCAAAAGTTTTATTTTTAAATAAGGAAAAGCAATTTTTGTACAACTTTCTTCCAAAGTTAAAAATATAAAATTTAGTAAAAATTTTCTGATGAGAATCTTGTTTAAATTAGGTGGGATATATTTTATCCCACCGCCCCTCAAGGGGTTAAGATAGAAGCCTGTACTCAGGCAACGCCAAAATGAATATAAATATGCGTAGATTATTGAAAAGAGAAAGAATTTAATAATATTTGAGAAGAAAAATGGTGAAGTTAAAACGGAAAAAAATTTAGAATATTCTTTAGCTAGGGTAATAATTGAAATATTTTACATGTATACATACACGTAGGTATAGTTGCCAAACTACCGATTTTTAATATACCAAAAAAATCTTGCAAAAATGTCCGCTTTATGTAATTAGATAAATTGCGCTATTTTAGCAAGTTTTTCAAGATAAAATATTGATATTAGAAAAATCGTGAAGTTGGCAACTATACATAGGCGTAGCTTGGTATTTTAGATTGAGGAGGGGGGGTACGTAATAATGGCAAAGTTATCATTGATGCACCAAAGGTTTAAATACAAATAGATATCTTACTCACGGTGTGCACTTAACACAATAAAAGTCTCAAACACTTTTGCCAAATCTGTTTTTTATTGGGAACTTTCAAGTTCAAACCAGAAAATTTGATACAAATTTTCCTTTATTTTACATGCAAAATATTTGTAAATTTAATAGCAAAAAATAACTATTGAAACTTTTTGGGGAGGCTGAAGAATTTCTTAATGCTGGTTTTATAAATGCGTCAAGCGACCTCTATCGTGGTAATAGTATATAGACAAATTAATTATAATTGCATATAGAAGGATTTTCTTTTAATAATACAAAAAATCAGTTTTATTTAACAAGCGTTTTCAGTGAGTGCCTAATAGAGTGCTGATAAAAACAGAATATATGTTTTCGAAAAAAAATCATTCGTTTTGTTTCATTAAACAATAAATTATTTAAAAATCTTACTCTGAAAGCTACTTTGTTTGATGTGTCGACTTAATCGGGTGAATTTAAAATTGTGGAGTAATCGATCAGGAAAGATCAATGGTAGGCATTAAAATTTTTGAAACAATAAAATAAAAATGAATTCAATTATTTTCAAACAAAAGTATTTTGGGTACAATGGAGTTCGACATATTCACGTTTCGAAAATTGGTAAATGTATGTAGATGTGTGCCTATTCCGTGCAGAGGCTAATTAATTCAATAAAATAGTAAATCTATATCTTTTGCAATAGTCACAAATTCAATAATAATTAACAAACACTTCCGTTGAGTGCATTAAATATGTCCTTTTTAAAATGAGAATGTATGTTTTCCTAGTAATATCAATCATTCTATTCCTACTATTTCAATAAATAATCATTTAATAATCCTCCTCTGAAAGCAACTTTGTTTGATGTCTTGAAATAATTCTTTGCGCTTCATTTAAAACTGTCGCGTAATCGATGCAACCAGATCAAAGTAATTGTATTTTCACTTTTGTAAGAATAGAATGAAATGAAACCGGGAATTTTACAAGAGCATTTCAAATATAAATGCATTTCACATATTGTCAAGACTGTAATTTGTATATGTATTTCGATTTTTCTGTCGATAAATTTTCATTAAGTAGCTCAGAATTAGGAGAATTTAATTAAAAATTTCTTCACTAATATAATCGAAATATATTGATAGCTTTATTGAAAAAGTCCAATTTATTTGGGAAACCATTTTATATAAGCCTGATTATGATTATTTAAAAAATGTTATTTATGTCGGCTATAATATCAATGACATTTCTCAAACAAATTATAACAATAATTTATATTTAAAATATGGAACTTTCTATTATTTTAACACAATCAAACTGATTGGTAAAGTTATAATACGAATTGAATATTTCCAACTGAAAGAAAAAATGTCCAGGCTGGGAATCGAACCCAGATCCTTGGCCGTCAATGCTTTACCGTTTAAGCTAACTGGGTCGACAACCAGACAGCATATTTCGCTCAGATAACCTTATTGGTAGAAACATCTGGTCTGTCATGTAGACAGCTCAACAGAATAAACCGCAGGTAAAGGAACTCCATATAAATGATGGATACGTAGATGAACTATTAGTTTAAAACAATCAAACTGATTGGTAAAGTTATTGACACGATCTGGATTCGATTCCCAGCTTGGGCATTTTTTCGCTCAGTTGGAAATATTCAATTCGTATGGAACTGTCTATCATTTTTTTCCCACACTTAAACTTTTTACTTCATACATGAAGTCGAAACTCCAAACTGAGAAACGTTGGCAACAATTAACAATACAACGTAAGAATAACCTTTACCAATAACGCCAGCCTGCAAAAATTGGATTCTCATATTTTTTAGGTTTCGATAAATTGTTCTTATGTATATAATATATGCATGCATATAGTAGAATTTTCCATCTTGTACTGCAGTTGCAGCCTTACCAACATATGTGGAAAATGATAATTACGGCATCGTCTTCGTAGCTTAAATGATAGAGCACTTGGACCGCTATTCCAAGGGTTCCGGGTTCGATTCCCGGCTTGGACATTTTTCACATTGTTGTTTCTACGCTTCGTTAGTAATGTGATAAATCACGTATTATATATCGGTTCTTATGTAATTTGCAGCACTGAATCAGAAAATTACCTTCATTTTTAACCATCACTAGGGGGCTCGGTCCCCTACGAGCTACGCTCGCCAACACCCGTCCAGACACCGCAGACTCTAAATGCACGCTAATTTGATCGGCTTTAAAAAGATTTCAAAAGATTGAATTATAATTTAAAAAAAAGAGGCGATCTCACTATAAACGGATTTTTATTCATTTCTCTTTGATTGGAGAATTTTAACGCCAAATCCGCTGTTATAATACTTGATTATCCAGTCGACCAATTTCGCCGATAAAACACCGATTTGCCTTAATAAGGCTCTTAGAAAGTCCTTTTTCGATGTTTCTTAACCCCTTGAGGGCAGTCTGCAAACAGTTAATTTTAATGCCCAAAATTCCAAATGGCACAAATAAATTTTTAGTACAAGTTCCATCTTATAATAAGCGTGAAAAAAAGCTTTTGATTATTTGCAAATAAATTTGTTCGTATATTGCGGCGTGAATTAATTATTTGAACATATTCGGAGCAGAAAAGTCTTGCCCCTGAAAGGATTAATATTTGAAATCACGCGGCTGTTCACCGAAATTGTCTCGTCGGGTCTTCCGAGGTCTATACAGGGTTGTCACTTGCGACAATTTAAATATTATTTTCGTACCACTATTTTTAGAAGATAAGCTTTTTACCACATTTCTGTTGCAGATGCTGACGAAGCATAAGTAAAAAAAAAAATTGGTTGAAAAATTGCTGCGAGATGGAATTAAGAAACTGTCGCTAGTGGCAGCTCAGCCTATAGGACACGAGTTGAAGACCTCTACTTGAAATAATGGGCCTTGACGGTAGTGTTGACAGATTGGGGACTTTTATAATTCAAATTATTTGATTGTCACAACTATTATAAATTAGTATAATTAGGCTTATTTTACAAAATTTTTAATCCATTTTCAAATAGCCCGAATATTTCTACTTAAAAAAAAAGCTGTGACAATCAACAATCTGGCAACACTGCTTGACGGGAGTGAAAGTGTTACTACGAAATGAGCCACTGCCATCGAAATACTCAAGGCCAGAGGACATGAGTTGTGACGTCATGATTAATCGACCGACTTCTCATCTGTATTGGAATTCACACCGGAAAATTTTGAATCGCAATTTTCTTTTATTTGTGGAATATCTAACATCTTATAAAACAATAATAACTATTTAAACTTACTGCTGAGAATTTGGAATACCCCGATAAAAAATTAGCCAGATACGGCAGTACTGTGGCATTCCGCATCTGGCTGAATTTTTATGTAGGTATTCCGACTTCTCACAAGTAAATTAAAGAAGTTATTATTGTTTTATAAGATGATAGATATTCCAAAAATAAAATAAAAGAAAATTGCTATTTAGAAATTTCTAATGATAATTCCAAACTAGTGAAAAGTCGGTCCATTAGTGATGACGTCCACAAGTCGTGAGTATTTTGGTAGCAACGAATGAGCTGATTATCAATTCATTGTATTCTTGTATTCATTGTATTTTTACTTAATCTCTATACAATTACTACGAGCTCGGTAAACGTTGATCCTATTATGATCCTGTCTATTATCTGTCGAGGTTCTGTGGTCCTGATTACAACCACCCAGAATGAAAACGTGTTCGTAGTCACTCGGTCATTAAATAAGACAAAGAATACTTATAAAATTTAGTGGTGACAATCGGGGACGCTCTGCTTTCATCCTTGACATTTTATAATGTAATGCATTTTTAAGAAAATAATATCACTCATTTCATTGGTGCTGTCTCAATAAATAATCAAGCATATAAAAATACTTGAATGCCCTTGAATGCTACTGCATTGAATTTTGTTTGACACCTCGAACTAATCGGTTGTATTCAAATCTGTGTCATATCCATCAATTAAGATTAAAGTGGAAGAAAAGGAACGATTTAAAACGTGTAATTTTAGGTGTAAATTATTTAAGATGTGGAGGCATATTGGCACTACGATAACTCGTTTAAGTGGTTCGATTTTTGTATCGATAAAATTGCATTAAACAGTTCAGAATTAGAAGGAGAATTTAATGAAATTTCACCCATAATCTAATTGAAATAAGCTGCCAGCTTATTAAAATTCAAACATTGGGAAAAGCGCAATTTGGAAAAGTATTTTGATTATGGCTGAGAATAACTATTTAATATTTTCTTTTACGTTGTCATTAGTATCAATTTTCGCAAATAAATATGTCATTACCATGTAATTTCTGACAATAATTACTTTTGCATATACCCTTACACAAACACACATATATATAAACACCGCGGCGAGTGTCAGGGAAAAACACAGTCAAAAAAGGTGTTAATATCAGTATTTTGTTAAAGAGAAATTCGTCTTCTTTAATTCCTTTATATCTTTCAAAGTATTTTCTATAAGAAAATACTGGTGGTTTCTCTTTTTTTGACTGTCTTTTTCACTGACCACTCACCACTCTGATATAGATAGATATTTTAATCCAAATATGATGTCGAATTTTACACTCTGAAATGTATATTATCAATAATTGGATTTAATTTCCCCCAGCATCAGTACAATTGTGTACAATTAAGCTCCAACGTTCGCAAAATTTTATTTTGCGAATCAATCTAATTAGAATCATGGCCGTTATTGATGTTCATTACTTATTAGTTTATGAATGATCGAGATGTACACATAAAAACATACAATTCTACGTGAAAATTTTTGAAGTAATCCTTTTCGCAAACAGCAGTCACCTTATTCATTCACAAAATAAAAAAAATATTGATATGTTAAACAGAATTTAGTTCATATGTATGAGCAGGTTGTACACCAGGTCTGTCACATGTGACTATTTTTTAAACTCTGCTAGGGGGCTCCGCCCCCTTGCTCACTACGCACACCAACCCCCGTGCAATCCCTATTTTCTAGCCAACACCAGACGTAATTGTTTCGCGTTTCAATTCTGGATCGGTTTGCGATCCCTTATTTTCTATGCATTCAGTAATTTGTAGTTACAGTAAATAATCTTATCATATAAATCTCCTCTCCTCTGAAATTTTCACTTCGCCGCCTTTCCTCCGCTAACATGTATGTGTAAAATTATATATATAGTGTTACGAATATTATAAATAGTTAGTGTTTACGATTAAAAATAATGTACATAGTTCAATTAAGCTCTATTCATAAGCTAATATCAGTTTTTGTTGCATTGAAATATCTCAATTTGTTGATTTTCTGCAAGCAAAAACTATTAAATTTCAATGGGAGTCTATGGAAAATTGGCGAAATACTGGAAATGGAGTCAAGTTGGCGTCACTTTTGACGACTAATTTTGATCGCCAAATTTGGCGATATATCGCCAAGTTGGCGACAAACTTGGCGATGTTTTGCGACAGAGGCGGATCCCCCCTCTTGGTAACCCCTCTTAAGCGTCAGAAAGTTCTTATCAATAATATGCTTTTCACGGTATCTACGCAGATTTTCATTGGTTCATTTCCAAAGCGTTACTTTTTTTATATATAGAAGGATTTCCAACACTTTTTCAAAACAAAAATCTTTTATGTATCCTTTGACAAAATTTGCAAGAAAAAATACTACAAAATGTATTTATTAAAAATAGTTGTACGATAAGAATATAAAAATAGTCGTTAGTGGCAGCCCTGCTACTGTATCAAATTATTACACTGGCCTCCAAAAGTTAAGGGACATGGACTGGATGCTTTACATTATGCACGGTTTGTCGAATATCTACCCAAATTATTGGCGAATTGTTTTTGAACTTCTGGGTTGTAAAGAACATGTTTTATTTCATATTTATCGGTGAAGATTTTGCGGGAGGACAAATAGGGGGCTAACAATAAATTTAACAACTAGAAAACAGAAATTCTCCTTTTTCAAAATTTAGGGTTGCGCCCGATGAAATAAAAAATGTATGTATATATAAATAGTACAAAACATATGTAAATTTAATGACTTAAAGCACGCACTTTTATTTTATGTAAAATGACGTCACATTCCATCCGCTTAAGAACTCCACATTTACGATCCACTCTTAAACTCTACAGTAAAACATGCATAGGATGTCACTATCTAAAAATAATATATAAATGCAGCAAAAAGATGCCGTCATTAAAAAAACTCGACAAAAAAAAGAAAGAAAAAAACGGCTATCTAATGATTCATAGGCCTTCATTTGTTTGTAACATTAATATAGACGATTTCAGTCGTGACGTCAGTCATTACATTTTGATTGGAAACTGACTCCAAACAAACGGTTGCTATGTTGTATTTTCTATTTTATTTGTGTGTTGCAGCTTTATCTTATATGTATATATCACATCTAAGTGTTTTAATACTTGATATCTACTGGTAACACTTTCCACGATTTACATTTAAAAAGAAATGACGAATTGCAACCGTTTGTTTGGAGTCAGTTTCCAACCAAAATGTCATGACTGACGTCACACTGAAAGCCTCTATAGATACTTAAAATTAAATATAGTTTATAATAGCTCCATGTTTTAACAGAAATTATTCGTTTATATTTTTTCAAAATGGCACATATTTTAATTAGATTTTCTTTCAGTAGTTATGAGAAAATGGCAGCAAAAAGATATAATTGCTATTTTTCAAATATTTTCCCTTTACTTTCTACAGAAATGGAGTACTTGAGTTGCCAAAATTAAACAAATGGTGCTGAAAACTACAAAAAAATTAATATTTCAAAAATAAATGGAGATACAGTTTTCAAACAAATTGCATTTAAAAGTACTTTTTTATCCCAATACGACGGTATAAAATTTCAAAATGTACGATGCTTAGAAGTATAAAAAAATTGCTACAGAGTATTTAATCGTGCTGCTTTTTTTACGACTGGCTTCTGTAAGGTAACGTTATTTTTTGTAGTCGACACAAAATAAGCTGGGAAAAAGAAATAGAATACCGTACCGGGGGCTAATAAAATAATATTTGCGATCACCTATGTAACAGAAAAGGCTGAAAATGGTTTCTCACTGTGTTAAGTACCTATCTGGGTCCTTTCAAAATTTGTGTCTATTTGTGTAAGCATAGTACTCATATTCGTGAAGATATTATTGTGTCCGTGAAAAATTCAAAAGTTTTTTTGTTTATAGCATAGAGAGTTTTCAAACCAAATTTAACACAATATTCCGAAAGCCTGACAAAGAACAGCAGTAACAGTATACTGCAATAAAAGTATGAATATATTGAATATTTGAAGAGATTGGGGCATTTGTATGAAATAATTTTTAACAGCGCATGCGTGGAAAATTTCAAAATTTTTATTTCATAATTTGATAGTCAGCTTGGGCAACTTCTATAAAAAGTTCAGTGAAACATTGCGAAAACTCAGAAAGATTGAAAAGTTGTGGAAAATCCCTTATAATAAAGCTATTTTTAGAAAGCAACTCACTATATAGCCCGTATCTTTGTGAATTTTCGCGATATTTGAGTGGATTTTTTATATAAGTTGCACTAAATAGCTGATTATCAAATTATAAAATAGAAATTTTAGAAACTTCCACGCATGCACAGTTAAAAAATATTTTATACAAGTGCCCATATCTGAAGAAATATTCAGCATATTCATGTTTTAATTGCAGTATACTGTTGCTACTGGTCTTCGCCAGGTTTTCGGAAAGTTGTGTTAAATTTAGTTTAAAACTCTGGATGCTATAAACAAAAAACTTTTGAATTATTCTCAGACACAATAACATCGTCACGAATATGTGTGTTAAGCTTACACAAATGCACACGAACAGAACCCAAATAGTCATTTAACACAGTGACAAACCATTTAAAGCATTTTCTGTTACATAGGTGATCGCAAATATTACTTTATTATTAAATTTATTATTATCCCGCTAATTGTCCTCTCGACTAAATGTTCACCGAGTAATGTAAAATAAAACATTTTCTTTACAACCCAGAATTTCAAGAACAATTTGCCAATAATTTTGGTAGATATTCGACGAACCGTGAAAATCGAAAGCATCCAGTCCCTGTTTCTAAACTCTCGCAAGCCAGTATTAGTGCTGCCAGACGAATACTAAAATTTAATTTTGAATACCACTATTTCCACAGAGAGTTAGTCGTCTTATTTATTTACAAAAATTTTGCGATGAAAGCGAGCGAATGCTGCCGTACGAAAATAATGGTATTCCGAATGGATTTATAGTATTCGACTAGCAACACTGATTCGCCTTTTTTGAGAGGTGGATTTTCTCAATGCTTACAAAAACAATTGTAACTAACCAAGGGTTAGATGAATGTTCTAAATGATTAGTCTTTTACACTAGAATGCATATATATATTTCTGGTATTCCATTTCCAATATTGACAAGACGATAATTCGTACAGTTCGTGTAGTTCGATTTTTGCGACGATATAATTTCATTAAACCACAGAGACTTGTAAGGGGAATTTAAGGATATTTATTTCAGCAGTTTAGTCGATATAAATATACATTAAAATTTAAACAGATTCAATCTATCTGGTTAAACAGTTTAAATATGCCTGAAAACAGTTTTTTAATTTTTATTTTATGTGCCTTGTAATAGCAAATAAATTTTAAAAGTGCATATAAAGATGAAAAGACAATTCATTAAATATATGGAATTGACTCTCATTTCTTTTGCACACACACACATACCGGGTGTCCTAAAAAGGACAGACTGATTTTAAAATTCAATAACTTCCAAACGGTGACAGATATTAAAAAAATTCTTGCAGGTCAAAAGTTTGTTTACAGTGATTTTCGATTTTAGTTCGAATTACAAACAATAGATGGCGCTGTAAGCAATAGTCGCTAAATACAGGCTCGATTTTTGGTCCTTTCTCTAGTTCCATGCAGAAAAAGGAGACGGAAATGTATTATGCGGGCCACAAAGTACCAAAAATAGAGCCTGAATTTAGCGTCTATTGATCGCAGCGCCATCTATTGTTTCTAATTCAAACTAAAATTGAAAATCACTGTAAACAAACTTTTGACCTTATGCATAACCCTCCTGCAAGAATGTTTTAAATATCTGTCACTGTTTGCGAGTGATTGAATTTTAAAATCAGTCAGTCCTTTTTAGGACACCTGGTATATACGTATATAATACATAATATACATGTTAAATTTCTGCACTTGGTCCTATTTAATTTATTTATTTCCATCTTAAATTATATGAAAATATGTAAAACCTTATTTTCAAGTACTTTAAATAAAGAAAAATTTAGTTCTAAAATTCTGGTGCCAGTGTGACTTTTAGGAATTAAAATAAAGTGGTATGTATAATATGCCGGTTATCTTCAAAGTATTAAAAAGCTACTACTCGGTCAGGTTTAATCTCAGAAAAGTGGGATTCGCTGGACAAAACTTTTAAGGAGTTAAATAGACAATACGTAAATACGATTTTAGAACTTTAAATAAAATATTTTCTTTAAGAAATATATATATTTTTTCAAATAAAAAAGAAAGTAACGTAGTTTTCAAGAAATGCATACAGAAATAAATAAAGCAAAAAAATTTTTATTTTTGGTAGAAAAAAATTAATTGCAGGGATGCCTTAGGATGCATGTGTCTCGCCTAAATCAGGTCTTGAAATGCTGCGTGCACCAATTACAGTTTTACAGTTTTACGGACTTTACAGTTTATTTCGCCATCTTTAATCGCAGATAAATATGCTATCAGATAAGCCAAAGAAAGTTGCTTTGAAATATAGGGGTACAGAGTACTTCGAGACCCGACATGCGCTGGAAACCAGACAACAATATTTAGATCCAAAGGTTTAACCTTTACTGAACAGGTACTGAACAGGTAATCAGCATTAAGGGGTTTCCTAGCTCTTATCAGCTTAACACCCAGACTAGGAAATTAGAATGTCTTATGTTTTAATGAGCCATTGGGATAAAGTTAAACTGTAGCAATGCTACTATAAGAGTAAAAGAAGTTAACAAGAGAAAAATAAGAAATTTAAGAAAAATAGGAATAACATTAAATTTAAGTAAAATCTTAAGAAGAAAGAAAGTTAACAATAAATCTTAAAAAATACATGAATCTTAAAATAAGTAAAGTCAAACTGTAGTTGTAAAACTACTATAAGGAATTTAGAAAGTTAAAGTTAGTACTGTTCAGAGAAACACTCACCAAGCAAGGGCAAGAAAAGCTAGGGTGGCAAGATCACAACATCCAACCAAAAAAGGGACAATTCAGGGCCATACATTTTATTTATTTTTTTTTTAAGTTTTTCAATTTTTATGGTCTCTATGTATATAGAGAGTTTTTTTTTTTTTTTTAAGAAAAGTATATAAAAAGGAAAGAAAAATAAGAAAAGGCAAAAATAGCGTGGAGAACTCAGATGTTAGTGAGTGTCCATAATTATGGAAAACCTGGGCCGTTTCCGATGGTGGGGTTCAAAAGCGTCATAATCCGGTAGCTCCGCTACAATTTCATTAGGGAGGTCAAAAATGTTTTCATAAAATTTTTTGGCTAAGTCGTTTATGCGCTTACGTAAGGTAGTAGTTTTTAGGTCTCTTCGGACCGTGGAGTTGCGAAGATAACGAGATGCGTTACGGACAGTACGCAGGTTGGAATTGTGCAAGCGACTAAGGTTGTCCATAGTGGTCTTACAAGTGAAGCCCCAGACCGGACTGGCATAGGTTATGATGGGAAGGATGCATGAATTATAGAGAATTAATTTATTGTGAACAGACAAGGTTTTACTGTTAAGGAGAGGTTTTATAGAGTTAAAGGCTCCAGCGACTTTACCTCTGATGGAGAAAGTGTGCTTTTTCCAGGTTAAGCGGCGGTCCAGAATGACCCCAAGATACTTAGCTTGGTCTGACCAAGGGATAACAGTGTTGTTAATAATGATTCTGTTAGGGAAAATTATTTTGCGAGAGAAATATACTGCAGTAGTTTTAGTTTCATTTATGACAACGCGCCAAAGCATACACCAGTTCATGAAGTCATCAAAATGAGTCTGTAGGTACCTGTATAGAGTATACGGGTGGTGTGCCGAAGCATAAATACAGGTGTCGTCCGCATAAAGAGCGAGGTGAGTGTGCAAGGAGCGTGGGATATCGTTAAAGAAAATGTTAAATAAAAATGGGCCCAACACGCTCCCCTGGAGGATGCCCGCTAGGATAAGGAGAATAATAGAAAGAATGTTGTTTATGCGGACTTGAAAAGAGCGGTCGCAAATGTTAGAATATATTAAATGTATAAGTCTGGGATGAATACCGAGCTGAGTTAATTTGTAAATGAGGCCCATATGCCAGAACTTGTCAAATGCCTTTGCGACATCAAGAAAGATGGCAGCTGCGGGAATTTTTGCATTGAGTTTCTCGCTGAGAAACTCAACAACCCTAAGAAGCTGGTGTTGTGTTGAATGTTTTGGGCGAAAGCCGAACTGCTCGGGCATGAGAATGTTGTGCTGTTGGATGAACTCCTGCAACTGGGCACGAATGACACGTTCCACCACTTTACTGATAGAAGGTAGCAAGGAGATAGGTCTGTAATTAGTGGGGTCTGACAGGTTAGTTCCAGGTTTTGGAATAGGAGAGATTATAGAAAGTTTCCAAGGTTTAGGGAAGTAGTTATGTTTTAACATAGCATTAGTGAGGTCAGTGATATAGATAATGCAATTAGGAGGAAGGTTTCTAAGAGCAGAGTTAGTAATTATATCGTATCCTGGGGTTTTACGCTTTTTGAGTTTTTTGATAATATTGTGGATAACAATAGGTTGAATTTTAGGGGGGGGGATCTTGAGGGGGGGTAGCCAAAAAGTTCCGAACTGTCTCGTTAACATGATCAAGGTGAGCTTGGTTTGCAAGGGTAGGATTAGGAGAAAATTGGGTGGCATAAGAATTAGCAAGCATGTTAGCTTTTTCTTGGTCAGTATAAGCAGTAACATTATTAGATGTGAGGGGGGGAATGGAAGTGTAATGTTTATTCAGTTTGCGTTTAAGAATCCAAAGAGTGTTGTCCTCGCATGATAAAGTTTTGAGAAAGTTGTTCCAACTTTTCTGTTTTTCTTTATAAAGACTGTTTTTGATTTTATTGTTTAACCTATTCAGAAGAGGTTTAATGGAGGGGTCTCTTGAATTTTGAAATTGTCGCCGGAGCCGATTACGCTGTTTGATAAGGTTGTAAATATAACGGGGTGGGACGAAGGCAAAATTATTTTTGAAGGTGTTAAATGTAGAAATATTTTGAGCATTAGTGATATGAGAGTTGAGATGTTCAACAGCCGCATCAATGTCATCGGTATTATTAATATCAGGGAAGGTGATGTCCTGAGAGTTAAGGTAATTAGTAAATTTATTCCAGTCAATAGCCACGGAGAAAGAGGATTAATGATATCTATTTTAAAGCAGACAGGCAGGTGATCAGAGAAGAGATCATTAATAACTGTAGAGTAGATAGGTTAAGGAAGATTTTTGGAAAGAGCAAGATCAATGATAGAGTCCCGGGCACCAGGCAATTTGGAAATGTGTGTTGGTCTGGGTGGTGCATGAAGATTTAATTTTTGGACTAAGTTGTGAAGAGAGGTACCCCGCCGAGAATTGATATGGCAATTCCAGTGTCTGCTTTTGGCATTGTAATCGTCTACGAAAAAGCAGTGGTGATGTTGTGAAAAAAGCTGTGTAAGACTATTAACAGGTAAGTTACCAGTGGGTGGAGCATAAATAGAAGCTAATTTAATATTGATATGAGGAAGTTGAAGATTAATACTTGTATACTCAAGATCATTAAAGGTGTGGTTGTGCGATTGGTAGTGTGGAAGATGGTTCTTGATGTAAATAGCGGTACCTCCTCTGTGCGTACCATCCGCACGAGGTGTATGGAATAGCCTGTACCCAGGAATGTTAATGTTGAAAGTGGGGTTGAAAGTCTCTTGTAATAAAATAACATCAATTTGGGGATGTTCGTGCATCAAGAGTTTAAGTTCGTTAAATTTATTCTGCAAGGAGTTACAGTTCCAGGAAAGAAAAATTAGTGAGGAAAAGGTAGAAGAGGAATTACTCATCATTAAATGTGTTAAATTCCGTGGCTAAAGTTTCTATAGCACTCATAAGGATGAGTATTTTTTCTATTGGATCTTGTATATTTTTAGTTTGGTTAGCAATATTTTTGAAACATTGGATGAATTTGTTAAATTTTAGGAGTTCTTTCATCTCCTTGAAGGTCTTGAATATTTCTTTTAAGTCATTAGCATAATTAGAACTATTGGGCTGTTCTGGTGTTGCTTTTTGAGTGTCATTTGGCTTATTTGGTGTAGTGTTTTCGGAGTTAGGGCCTTGGGAGGGAGAAGGGAGCGGAAGTAGCCACGTGCTCACCAAAACAATTTGAACATTTGGGGATGATCTTTCCAATTTTATTGCACTGGGGAGTTAAATGCTCCTCCGAGCATTTTGCGCATTTTGGCGGCAGGCGGCAAATCTCGCTGGAATGTCCAAATTTCTGGCAACGGTAGCATTGCTTTACGATGTTGGTGGCTTTAAATCGCTCAATATCTACTTTAATGTAGCAAATTTCGTGAATTTGGTAGATTTCTTCGAATTTTTCACGTGGGAGAACATTGACGACGTAGAGGGGCATTGGTCGACCGGTCTTTCTACTTTTCATCATTGAGGCTCTCTTGGCCACGAAATTATGTTCTTTAAGAGCTTCAATTATGACCTGGGGGTCGGTATATGGGGGAATTCCCCTAATGACGACTTTCCCGGGGCGCTGTTCCGCGGGGCTCAGGGTTGTATAAGGAATTGTTTTAGAATCAAGATAGTCCTGTGTTTTTCGGAAATCTGCATCAGTTTTACAGTGGATTTTATGTAATTCACCGTCTAATTTAATCAAGGGATTGCTGTCGTTGAGTTTTTTAATCTCACTTGCAAGTTCCGTCCACTTGCCTTGAAACTCAATATAGAAAGGGTAAATTTTTGGTTTTTTAGGGACTACTTCAGTAGTGGAGCTACCGGCTGACTCTCCTTGAGAGGGCTCAGAAGAATCCATGTTATTATCGTTTAGGTATTTTTCAGATATATTGGCATATTTATTCTTTAAGGGAATAGTAGGTTTGAGATCATTTCTCCTACGTTTTAGTGTATTAGCAGGGGTGAAGCCGTCATCTGAGTTCACCGCAATTGCCTTGAGTTTTGTTAAGATGTCAATTAGATCATAGTCATGATCATAGATAAAAGTTTTAAACTCTCTTAGTTGACTTAATTTTAGGGGGTCAAATGGCTCAATGAACAAAAACATAAGATTATTGAGAAGATTACTCACGCTAGTCTTGTGTTGAGGATTCGTCAGGTAGTCATCTTTACTTAAAAGTCTCATGATGTAGTTATCACAATCTTGCAGGAATTGCTGTACAATCAGTCTTTGTACTTCATCCGCTACTCCGGGAAATTCCATCCACGCAGCAGCTAAATCAGATTTCTCCTCTCCATTCAGGATGCGGAGTGCATTGTCAGAAAATTTAAATGGGTCCTCAGTACCCATTATTGTCGTCGGTGAACCCTCTATATATTACTACTATGATGCATCAAGTTCAGGAAACAGTCACTTATTCGTACGAACTAGTTTCTATTACGTGTCACTATCAGCACCACAACTCATTCGATGATACTTGCAAAAGATCCCGCAAGTTCTAAAATCATTGAACTGCGACTACGATCTCTTGAGAATAAAACGAACAGCACAGAGAAAACACGTCTGTTCTCTCCAAAGCGATGTAAGTAAGCGTCCTATCTTAATGCTGGAATCGGGCGTAAGTTAACACAGTTGCGCCATCTTGTGGACGGAGTGTTAATTCACATACGCGGGCTTTTAGTGTGGCGCAGATTTTCTAAATCTTTAGCTACTCATATAAAAATTGCATTTTGTTTGCCACATTTATTGCAAAATAATGGGGTAGCGAGAGGGAATCTAGATGTACTTGACACTACGACGTTTTCTTCGCCTTGTCATAAAGAATTCACTTATTAATCAAAGTGAAAGAAACTTTATAATTTTAGTGGTGTGAGTGAGAAAACAGTTAAGTATCTATCTGTAGTTTACACTCCATCCGCTACGTGGCGCATGACCTTGATTGATGTGACCTCGCTTTTAATCTTGCGGTTACTGTTCCCATTTAAGATTGGACGCTTACTTATATCGCTTTGGTTCTCTCCAAGAGGTACCAACCAACAGACGAGTGTCTGAAAAAGGCCACGAGTGAGTCCGAGTCTGTCTGATTAACCTTCAATTTCTTCAATCAAACATATAAAAGTAAATTTCGAAAAAGAAATTCTGGTAGAAATCATAATAACAAGTAAGTGGTATAATGAAATATTCTACCGACACTCACAAGAAGTAACTTAAAAGGTAAATTACTTAATTCACTTCATTTATAACACGTAAATTACAATAATTCGGTCATAAAATGATTGTCATTTTGTTCGAGTACAGCTGCCAATTTATCTGTTTTGTTTTGTTTTTTTTGTTTTTTTTTCTGTTATCATTCTTCCGAAAATTAATCTTAGCTTTTTAATTATTTTAATGCTCTAAAAATTTTGCTTGATTTGAAATGTGATGTATTTTTTTGCTCATACTAGTTATGGTATTACAAATGTACGAGTTTCAGTAATAATAGGCATGATTGGAGGAATTATACATATCCGTAATAAAAGTTCAATTTCAATTTCGATGATATTTCAGAGAACATTGATCATAAAATATCACGTTTTGTCTTGAAATTTGCGACGGTTAGCAAGCTGAAAGATTAATCACAAACATTGTAGGATGAAAATAGGACGAACAGAACTGGGGATACCGATATAACGTAAAATGTAGAAAATAGGATTATTATACAATTATTTATTATACACATTATTCTTTTAGTGCACAAATAATTCAGTTTGAATTGTACAGTACTTTTCCGATTTGATTAGTAAATTCATTCACATTATTTTAATTCACATTCAATAATTAATTCTAATAATTCCAATTAACCCTTAAATGCATGAATTATTCTTTTAGAATTGGGTCTTTTATTCTTATATTAAAGGTAAGACACTAGAAATTTTATATAGACTTTTAACTATATTTAGTAACATGTTTTTGTAATTATTACAGGATTAATATTTCAATATAAATTTAGTGCTTGCTACGAACTAAATTTATTTATTAAAAGTTAAATAAAAAATGATGCAGATATGCATCGCTGTGCCTTTAAGGGTTAAAACCAAATTTTTTTCTCTCTTTAACACGTTCCCGCCGGCGCCGATATTCATGTTTTTCGCTGTGAGACGGCGCTAGAATTCATGTTTTTCCTCTTCTGGCGGCGAGGCACTGTCGCTTATTCAGACACTGTATGTAATGACCCGCCCCTCTCATATTTATTGAACTCGAATATAACAAGCATAGTTGATTGTGAGTGTCTGAAAGTTCGTAAGTAGCAAGAAAATTACTTAGAGACATGGTTCTATTGACTACATATGTACGAATTTAATATAAAATGTCTAATAATCTAAAGAAATATTGGTAACATGATATAAAAACATTTCTGCAAAGTAAAAGCCACGCCCATAACCAATTACACTTTTTGAATGAAAACGAGAATTCTCGTGTCCTGTCGTGAATATATTAGGTTTAAAATAATGAATTGTTTTTACTACTGAATTTTCGAATATTCTAGTATGACCCTCTGTAGTGCACGCCGTCTATAGCATAGTCGAGTGTGACCCGCCTGTAGCACACGCCTTCTATGGAACAATCAAGCGTGACCCACTGGCGATGCACGCACCCTGATGCGACAATCAAGCGTGACCCACCGGTGATGCACGCCGCCTGATGGGACAGCCAAGCGGAACCCACCGATGATGCACGCCTGTACGAACGTATTAAAATGCACTGCTTGCATTTCACACCAGTTTTTTAAAATATCACTTTTTGTCTGAGTTTATCAAGAAGTTTAAGTTATCAAATAGTAATGATAATGTTTTTGTCCAAAAATACTGATAATGAAACAAGAAAATGGTTGCATTTTTTCTGGTGCCATATGGTACCGTTTGTATTTAATGGGTTAATATAATGCTCAAATTTCTAAAGAGCTGTCTAAGATGCTTTTTGAGTAATATTAAAAAGCAGTGCAAATTATGAAATTGTTTAATACATACATAGGAACTCAAATATATCAATTTAAGTTTTTATCAATATATCATTTTAAAAATTAAACACTAAAAAAATATTTCTTTTTTTAAAATAGTTTAAGCAAAAAATTTAAAAAAGAGAGAAAATGGAAAATCTATTTATAGTAGAATTAAATCCTACATAAGGAGCTATATTCAAACAATCTTTTTGCATAGAACGTAAATATCTTCAACTATACAATTTTTCCGTTCTTACTGGGAATGTTGAACCAATTTGTTTGTCCCAAGGTAAAAGACAGCCCTTATAAATAACGTCAAAACAAATAAGATCAGCAACGAAGTAACGTCAGTTGAGTAAAAATATATGAGACCGCAAAGCATTGAGTGAAGATAAATCTTTGTAAATAAAATTAGATTTCACCACTTTACTAATCAAGAGAAATCCTCTACGTGTAATTTTGCATGCATGTAAAAAAAGTTCATGTAATTGTTTAGAGAAAATTTAGGAGTAGTTTGCTCTTATTTTCGTAGAGTTTATTTTATGTAAATAATAAAAATTAAATGTATTCATATAAAAAAAAATAACTTTCTTTTATTACTACGTTGAGTATGTAATTTCTTATAACTTACATTTTTGTAATGTATTTAACCTTCTGTCTACCAGACGAGTCCATTGGACCCGACATGTACATTCAAAATATTTATTCAAACCAGAAATTTCTTCAAAACAAACTAAATGTATAAATCAGACAATAATAAGTTAAATAAACAAATTAAATAGTTTTAAGTAAAAATTCTGGTGTAGAATGTTTTTATAAAACTTGAGTAAAATTTCCGGTAGTTCTAGGGTTAAATAAATAAAATTTCATTTTGTCTGATATGAAGAATATCACCCAATAAGGATTTTTTCGACTCGAGAAATCACTACAGCAGTTATAAAACCAATTAAAATTTCCGGTATAAATATTCGCTTACTTTACGTTAAAAAGTACATTTTGAAAAGCTTTAACTCTTAAATGCGCGAATTTTTGTTTTGTTTCGAAAAAATTATATATGTTTCTCTGAAAGGTTTATTACGCGGGAAAAATAATGAAAAAAATTAGAGATGCATTTTTCATAGGATACGTCAATCTTTTCTCTGAAATCAATCTTCAATCCAATGTACTAAGCCTTACCACAGGAATACTCAAGGCCAGAGGACACGAGTTGTGATGCGATGACTGGTCGACCGAATTCTCTGTAGTGTTGGAATTCACAGCGGAAAATTTTGAATAGCAATTTTCTTGTCTGTGTAATATCTATCATTTTATAAAACAATAATAACTATTTAAACTTACTGGTGAGATTTCGGGATCTCTAAATAAAAATTCAGCCAGATGCGAGATGGCACAGTGTTGCCGCATGGTGTGAATTCCAACACTAGTGAGAAATAAGGCTCCTGTAATTAAGTTAAAAGAGCCCTAGTGAGAAGTTGGTCGATTAGTGGTGACGTCACAATTCGTGTCCTCTGGCCTTGAGCCCTTCGATGGCATCGACTTGGCTTACATGTTAAAAACTTTTAACAAAATAATATTTAAAACTAGATTTCCCGCCCGGCGTTGCCCGGACCTGTGATAAATGGCCCTTAAATGAACTTCAAATTTCTATTATTTCATATCTTTAACTCCATTTTGCTTGAATTTATATTTTTAAATGAAAAATTCGCAAAAAAATATTGAATTGAAAGTATATGTTATTTGATAATTTATTTTCTGCGTAATTTTATTTTTGGAGCCTTTCTATACCGAAAGCCAGCGAAACAGAGATGAAACACTCAGGGTTTTACTGATTTCGCTGACATTTTCACACAATTTATTTAGTAAAATATTCTTTCTACCCTTCAGAACGCTTCAACATTTTTTCAGGTAATGTTAATTTGATCTATTGAGATGCTCTAAAAAGAATGTGTTAAAATACGGACGTTTATTTACTTTTAGCGAAGAAACAATATCGCCTCCGTGATGCGCGAAGTGACGTGTTCGCCGGTGCATTTGAAGGGTTAAAATTCCTATTTTTAAAAACCGATTACACTATCGATTGGAAGAAAGTTTCAGCTTTCAGACCAAATTTTTGGTTTGTCGCCCTGGAGGGATGAGGCAAGAAAAGGGAAAAAGTTTTCTCAAAAAAAAAAAAAAAAACTATCCTTTAAAAAAAAAAAAAAAAAAAAAAAAAAAAAAAAAAAAAAAAAAAAAAATCAAAGTTTTAATTGAGACATTGTTTCGAATTGATTGTGGCATTTGCGACGTAAGAGTACAATCTTTCGGAATATGTATTTCAATTTTAACTGTTTGGTAAATTTCTCTTAAAGCAATACTATTAAAAAACACAAATAAAATCGAAAGTCGGTTCTTCTCTAGCCTCCGATGCGTAAATCGGTTTGTGCGCGTGCGCAAGCAATGTCCCGGACTTGGGACTAATGGATGACATTTTGATGGGAGTGATATGCGATGTTTAACCCTTTCCAGCGCGGAGTAATTCTGTTTATAAACTTATGAAATAATGGACTGCCATCGGAATTTATAAGCGAATTTATTAGAAAATATAAACTTGCTTATTTTCAAGTAGGTTAAAAAAGAAAAAAAAATTAATTAAATATTCTTGGAGCCGTTTGTCAGTTTTCGAATTAAAACTAGGTGTCCTTTTTTAAGGACACCGCCCTCGAAAGGGTTTTACCAAAGCGATATAAGTAAGCGTCCTATCTTAAATGGGAGAAGTAACCGCAAGATTTAAAGCGAGGTCACATAAATCAAGGTCATGCGCCACGTAGAGGATGGAGTGTGAACTACAGGTTTCTACAGGTTTTCCTAACTGTTTTCTTACTCACACCGCTAAAATTGTAAAGTTTTTTTCATCTTGATTAATAACTTAAGTGTACTTGATAGGGCGAAGGAAACGTCGTGGTGCCAAGTGCATCTGGAAGCCTCTCTCGCTACGCCATTATTTTGCAATAAATGTGGCAAACAAAATTGGTTTCCATGAGTGACTAAAGCTTTAGAAAATACGCGCCGCACTAAAAGCCCGCGTATGTGAATTATCACTCCGTCCACAAGATGGCGCAACTGTGTTAATTTACGCCCGATTTCAGCATTAAGTTTGCACGCTTACTTATATCGCTTTGGTGCTACCCTTAATACTCGCTCACGAGATATTCACGGGCTTTGTCTTTTATTCAAATTGTTTAATTCCCACCAATTTTATAAAACAGTGTAAATGGCTTCATTGTGGTATCATTGTACCTGTTATTGAATAAGGTGAATATTTCTTTTTCAAAAACGTGGTGCCAATAAGCAATTTGAATTATTAAACCGTAATTAAATGTGACCGTTAAGGTGTTAAGTAATAAATCAACTAATTATTTAAAATTCTAAGCCTTAGGTGCATCAGGAGCTACTTTGGGCTACCTCAGGAAAATTTCCAGCTTCGTACGTGTCGTAAATTTCGCTAGCCATCGCGCACAGAACGAAATTTCCTTTTATTAGTATAGATGTGCTGCGGATTTCGTGTTATACTTTTAAAATGTTAATATCAAACTTAAACTTTCACTATGTCCAAAACTACTTAAAAGATGAGACAATATTTTTAAAAATGTTAAATTATTTTAATACCTTAGTACTTTCAACTATAAAAAAAAAACACAGTCTTCGTCACAGAAATATAAGAAACACAATTGTTATTGACGTCTAATTTTGAAAATTCACGCAGATGGTGACGAAAGGAGTGAAAGTGGAAGTTAATTTTTAGATCCGGAAAATATTGGGAAAATCTCTTTTTTAACCAATTCGACTTAAAACTACCTTAAATCTATATTTAAGATAAAATTAAGTCAATAGTATATGGTATTCAATACTATTCATTTATATATTATAGCTAGCGCCAAAATGTCTTACGGTTAATCTGATATCGTGAATAGTTTTGCGTAATCAGGTTCATAGCCGAATGGTAGATTTGAGTAAATAAGATTTCGCGTTAACCCTTTGAACTCTGGTGGGTGGATTTCTTCCCACTTAATTTTAATCTACAAATGTCTCATTGGCATCTGAAAATTCAACTAAATTTATTTGAAAATAGACTAATGCATTTTTCGTGTATAGTATAAGTCGAATCTTTTGTTTGCCAAATACCGGCGCCTGTGTGACATTTGGGCATTTTGAAGAAATTTCCCACCAGAGCTCAAAGGGTTAAACTGTTTTTAACACTAGAACTACCGTTATGAAAATATTTTGGTTCAAACCAGAAATTTTATTATGAAATAAGTTTAAAAGACAAAAAAAAAAGAAAGGCATAAAATATTAAAGTTAACACTAGAACGTCCGAAAATTTTACCCAACCTTAATAAAAACATTTTAACACCAGAATTTTTACTTAAAGCTATTTCACTTATTTATTTAACTGAATTTTCTCTGTTTAAAGTTTAACTGATTTTACGAAAATAATTTGCTTCGAATCGACATTTTATCATTTGATCGGCGCCGTATTGATACTAGCTCGATGTTATAGTGCTAAACTAATTTAAATCAAAATTCTGGCGTGAGATATTTTTATAAAACTAGAATAAAATTTCCGCTAGTTTTAGTATTAAAGTTTTAATGGTATTCAAATTTAATTAAATGGGCATTGTTGTCATGTTTAGAAACACGTGGATACAGACCCAATTACAAACAAAATCCAACGTAAAATAATAATAATTATATAAAATCCGCAGATGAGACATTTTTTATGCTTTCAATTGGTAATATATTTGTGTGATTTCGTCGTTACTTTACTGTAACAGGAATGGTTGTCCGTTTTTACACGATCGGTGGTACTTTCCATGTTATACTTCCCTACAAAGCATCAAAATAAATTGCAAATACAATTCGGTGTATATTCTAATGCAATATACCATTTAATAAATTCCACATAACTTGACAATAATTTATATTCAACATGAAATTAAAATTGTATCGCTGGCAGATTTCAGTTTAGCGCCAAAGTTCGGTATCTTGCGTGCAATCTGTTCTTACGATAAATCGGCATTTATTAGCCCCCGATATGCTATTTCTTTCAAGCAGCAATTAAACTGTCATCCCTAAAAAATAACATTACGTTGCACAAGCCAGTCGTAAAACAAACAAGATGTATCATTGTACGGTTAAATACTGAAAATCTCTACTGTAATTTTTTAAACTTCTAAGCATCGCACATTTTTAGTTTTTATTCCTTCGTATAGGAAAAAAAGTACTTTTAACTGTAATGTGTTTGGAAACTGCATCTCAATTTACTTTCGAGATATTAATTTTTTTGTAGTTTATAATCCTATTTTGGTAATGGTGGCAACTGAAGTTCTCCATTTCTGTAGAAAGTAAAAGTAAAATAATGTATTAATAAATCTATTTGTTGTCATTTTCTCATAATAACTGAAAAAAATTAATTAAAATAAATTTGGAAAAATATAAATGAATGATTTCTGATAAAGCATAGAGGTATTATAAACTACATTTAACTTTAAGTATCCATATTAAAGTTAAAAACAAAGGAGGGCATATGAATAATTAGATTTTTTTCGAGTTTACGACATCGTTTTTCGCTGGTTTTGTGTAATATGCAGCGATAGTGACGTTACACGAATCCTTTCTATAAATGTTGTTTAAGACTGGGCCGTATACTTTAGCAGATGTAAATGGTGTCATTTTATGTAAAATAAAAGCGTGTATTATAAGTCTTAAAACTGAAATATGTTTTGCACTATATATATAACCATAAATTAAACATTACCGACCATCATCAAAAACCGCATATTGTGAATGATTGACAATAAAAATGTATGCCACAAACCTATAATATAGAACTGTATGTATAAAATAAAGTACCTTATACTTAATTACAAGAATTAATAAGGAAGAATAAAAAAAGAAGAATATGGATTCCGAAAAAATTGAAAAACTTATATATTGAATTACGTTTTCAAGAGTACAGAATTCAATGATATAAGCAAATCGGTGGTTTTCTGTGAGAAAAAAGCTTAAAGCTGAAAAAAAATCTCCTGTACTCGAACAACCAATAGATCCAAAAGAATAGTCTCGGGATGAAAACAGAACATTATCAAATGGCATGAAATGAAAAAAAAATACACTACAGCCCATTAAATATTTAATTTATAGCAATAGAAATCTTACACAACTTACCGAATAAATTCCCAGTAGATTTTCAAAATAGATTCCCGCACATGGAATCCATAAGCATGATAAGATTAAGGTAAATAAAATAGTTAAGTTAACACAGAAATTAAAACCTATGGATTCAGTTAATTCATTTTGAAATACCGTGATAAATACACTTAATATAATATAAATAGAAAATAATTACATTTATTTAAAATACCTAAAAACAATTTTAACTTGTTTAATATCAATTTTACAATATTGCCAATATACAGCGTTAAATACCACCTGGCGTAAAAAAAATAAAATTATAACTTTAATAGAAGCTTTAAAAAAGACAAAATTTTTGGTGCTGCCATCTATTATTTTATTTTAAAACTATTATTATTATTTAAATGTCGCAAAAAGAAGAACCTAATAAAAGCTAAAGAAATAAAAACATACCAACTGCATTACTACACAAATCCTAATATAAAATTATTCAAAAAAATATTTAAAAAAATTAAATAAATTAAATGTTAATAAAATGCTTTCAATATATTCTATTACCAAACCCATTTTATCTACACTGAGAAAGTAAAAAAAAAATTAACATTGATAATATATAGAATATAGCTATATGCTATAAAATAAAATAAATTATATATAATAATAATGAACAGTAAAGAAAATAAATAAATAAATGAATAAAAAATGGATGTTTATAGAATCCAGAATTTTGTCAGATTCTAAAATTACCAATATCCTAAAGATCACAAATATAGTGTGTGAATTATCTTTCTATTAGCCATAAAAAAGCTAAAAAAATATGATTGTGACAATCAAACAAATTAAACTGATAATTAATCATGGAATACAAAGTTGAAAATAAAACAATATTAAAAAGTATAGAGGAATAATAATAAAAACTATTTACCCAATTCTAATGCATACAGTATAACATTAGTTATATCAAATAAACTTATATGCATAATAATCACTAAAAAGATGGTATACTATTATTAATTAATATGATATTGTCCTGAATAGACTAAATTTTAAAACAAGTTAATATTGAATTTGATTAAGTAAGTTAAATTTAATATGAATTGAAATAAAAAGAATAGGCACCAATTACATATAAAACATCAAATCAACATCCATATAAAATACGTATTAGAAATGAAGTTATAATACTAAAGCCCCATCATTTTTTAAATTTAACCATTGCGTATTATCCAGACAACACCACCCTCCTCCGTACTCTAACATTTACCCAACCAACCATCCTATATAAATTTTTTATTATTATTTTACAATTTTTAAATTTTTATAAATATATATATATATATATATATTATAATTTTTTTTGTAATTTTGTTTACGCATGTGTTAATTTGTTTTTTAAAGATCATGTAAGTACTAATTGTATATTAATGAATATATGATTTTTTTTGGAAAACCATCATTTAATGCATCATAAATTAATTTTTTAAATATTATTGTTAATTAGATGAGAAGAACATAAGCATTTTATTCTATATAAATGATTAAGTAGTATATTTCGATATACAGAATAATGAAGACAAGATTTAAAATTTGCAAATGTATTAACTTTGAATTTAAATTCTTTACGTTTATCATAAATCTGTTATTGTTTTGTTGTCTTTTATTGTAATTTTAAGATCTAAGAAGTTAATTGTATTGTTACATAAGAGGTTTTCCGTTAATTCCAAATTAGTGGGATAATCGACTGGAAAATGAGAAATTTTAGATTGATCAGTGGCGATTAAAATTATGTCATCAATATAACGATATAAATGTAGATTATTATTAGGAAAAGTACGTTCATAGTGATATAAGTATAAGTCTGATAATAAACTGGATGTACAACCATCTTGTGGTATACCGACGTGGTGTAAATATAATATGTTATCTTGCAATATATAATTATTATGGATAATGAAGTTTGTTACTGATTTAAAATATGCGATATGAATATTAGATGGTAATTCCAGTTTTTTATAATACTTTTTAAATGCATTTATAATATTATGCAAATCTAATAAGTCTATTATTAAAAAGATCTTTGAAGTCATGTGTCGTTATATTATATACACATTGAAGATTTTTTAAAATATTGACCAGTTGATAGCTATATTTTATACAATGTGTATTATCATTGTTTGTAGTAAGTATATATAATTGATTAAGAATTTTTAATAGAAGTTTATTGGCTTTATTATTATATGTATTGCAACCAATAGTTACAGTCCTAAATTTAATTGGAGTTTTAGGAAATTTGGGAATAAGAACTAAATAAGGATAATTAAAGTTAGTAGATAGAATATTTAATAGTTTATAATAACTTTGAATTTTACGATTGTTAACGATTACATTTTCATTAGTTTTTTGAAAAGATTTATTAGAAGAAATACAGGTTGTAAGAAGTTGGTGATAATAAGATTTACATATGATTGCATAATTATTAGGAGATTTGTCTACATATGTAATAACGTAATTTTTTTGTAATTTAGTAATTTGTTGGAAAAAATGCTTTGTGTTAATAGAAACCAAATCAGAAATATTATTTTTAAAGCCATAGTTAATTTTTCAATTACTAATATTTTCCATTGATTAAAATATGCAATAGGTTTATTGTAATAGATTGAAATTTTATATATAAAAATATCTATATGATATGTAAACTGTTTGATTATAGATTTAACAGTAAATTTAGATGGAAGTCTATATTTAGTACCAAAACTCATTAGTTTTCAATTTAAAATCATTAACCCCTTGGGGACGAGCGACACGTATACGTGCCGGAAATAGGCCTAAGAATCCTCGTTTATCCTCAACAGTAAAATTTTACTGTAAAATTTATCTTATTTAATCCGAGCATTTTCCCGATTTGATCAGGCACAAACTTCTGTTTTTTAAAACCGGTAGCAAAGTAATAAACATTTCGTAAAAGGCTCCCGTCGCGAAGGGGTTAACAATATTAAGATTTCCAGTGATTATATGTCCATGATCATTGTTTATATATTTTTTTAGATTGGGGTCATTGCATTTACACGGAAAATTACACGTAGCAGATGTATTTTTTGAAAATGTATTGTAGTTAAAAATCTTTCTACCAATTGTATTCGGATATTTAAAGGTTTTTGATATATGAAGATTATTAATAGGAAAATAACTGTTTTTATCGTTAATTATAGAATTGATATTAATTTTATTAAATATATGATTTGAAAAAGTTATTAACATTTGAGTATTCGTATTTTGAATTTTGTGGGTTTTTTTTTTTTCTTTTTTTTGTAAATTAATATTTAAAAGATTAACCCTAGTCATAATGAGATCAAAATAAATATCAGAAAAATGTTTAGAGAAAGATTTACTTTGAAATACATTTAGATGTTGTACAATATGTTTCTTTTTAATAGCATATATATATATATATGTGTGTACAAACCTTAGGAATTACAGAGTTTTATTCACTTAAGTACTCAAATCAAGTGATTGGAAGGGATTTTTACACCATGCAACAATCCTTCTGATATATAAAGAAGGTATAAGTACTGTTCAGATCTCTTAAAAATAACAAATTCTTAATTTAGGTAATCTAGCTTTATCTAAAAAGATTACAATCACTAACCCAATTTTAATCCTTTCCGGCACAGACAATTTTTGTTGCAAACTGATGAAATGATTGACTGACACCGGAATTTAAAAACGACTTTTTTAAAAATTAAAAACATGCTACTTTAAATGTCCATTGTAAACGCAAAATTTTACTCTTTAAGTATTCTTGGTGCCGTTCGTAAGTTTGGAATTAAAATTAGGTATCCCGATCCGGGCACGCTGCGTCGGAAAGTTTTAATAATAACGCATCACAGTGTTACTATCTCGCTAAAAGTTACTCTAATGAATTAAAAAACGAAGAATAACCTATTAAACATCTTTCTATAAAACTATGAGCTTAATTTTATTTTTCCTTTGCATTGTAGAAAATAATATTGTTACTTAACACATTTATTAGGCAACATTTATTAATGATGTCAAAACTATCTTTTCAAATGGTATATTTTTGTTATTATTGATATAATTCACGTAATGCATTGTCACTATCACGTGCGATAAACTATAAAAGTTAACACCAAGCATCATTTATCACATCAAACTCTAGTTCACAAAAGTTTCTCGCTTCAGTAGTTTCTTTCTTTTGCAGTGTTAAATCAATCGATTATTGTCCAGACAAAAGAAGTTTCCTCTAAATAAAAAGATCAAAAGGAATAAGATTACATTAAACGTTGAAGTGAAGCAGATAGAGAATCGTGAGATATGATAGGACCACTAAATGACAAAAAAAGAAAGAAAAAGTTAAGATTCAGGAACTAATGACACAAATATTTTTAATCACCTTTATAAAAAGGCAACATTATAAAACATACAGTATAATCTTTATTATATACGGTTTGAATGGTTAAATCCTTTTTTATCGGGTAATGGGTATATACTTCCCACTTAATTTTTTTCATCGATTGGCACCGGACATTTTAGTAAAATATTTTCTTTTTATAATGCAATTGATTATAATTGCTTCTGTTATTTTTTCAAATCAATTGATTTGCAGTGTTGGCAGTGGACCATTTTAAGTGGGGGCTTTTTTAATTCAGATTTCTTGATTGACACAATTTTTTGGAAATGGTAAAATTCGCCTTATTTAATGACATATTAATTAACCCGTTCAGGACCAGCATCTTTTACTCGAATTTTATTCGTTTGGCACTACTTTTTGTTAATTATTTGACTTTATAAATTCACGAAAACGTCGGAATTAAATAAAATCAATTTTACTTTTATTTGTTGCTGGTATCAAACTCAAGCGCTGTAAGCACTTTTTCACGGTTCGTATATGCACCAATGTTTCCGAACGGGTTAAAGAGAAAACAAAGCGAATATTTCTGCTTCAAAGAAGTGGTGCAAATCAAGAAATATAAATTTTAAAAAGGTAGCCCAATGGCAACACTGTTTGTTCGTCGATTCAGGTGGCCGTGAATACTTCCGACATTTCAGCCACAGAACTGATTTGCCCGATAAAGGGTTAATTTAATTCAATCAAACTTTCTCATTTATGAGGTTTATGTTCGAAAAAAAATATTATAGTAAACATATTTTATAGCTGATTTCTGCAGTGCATTCCAGAAATTGGAAAAGGGATAGTTTTATTCTGCTTTGCAGTATTTCTGACCTGTTAGGAAGATATAAGTAATTTTCTGCAGACTCAACAACAAACATTAACAGAAAGTAACAGTATTTAACCCTTTATAGCGCAGCTTTGAATATATGCAAACAGCAGTGTTTTGAGTTTAAAAGATTTTTTTTTATTCGTGTACACCTAATTCACGCCAGAAAAATAAAATAGCAATATTTGCTTTAATTAATAACAGACACTCTGTATTTAAATAAAGCGAAATTAACCATTGAAACTTTCTGGTGTAAAGTCAGATTCCCTAAACTACGTAATTTCTAGAACGTATTCTATCATGGGAATTAACCTTTACCGGCGCGGAATAATTCTGTTTATAAACTGATAAAGTAATGGACTGACACCGCAATTTATAAACGAATTTATTAGAAAATACGAACGTGCTTATTTTCATGTACATTATAATAGGAAAAATTAAGTTAAATGTTCTTGGTGCCGTTTGTCAGTTTTGGAATTATAATTATGTGTCCTTTTCTAAGGACACCGCGCCGGTAAGGGTTAAAGGGTTAAAAGTTAAATTTCATGAAATAAATAATTATATAAAATACGGTATTTGGAGACATACTTATTAAAATATTTACTAATTTGCAATATTTTAGCGCGAAACAGTCACGCGACATTAGCTTTTACTTGTATTGCAGGCGTGCAAAAGAAGAAAGGGTTGAAGTATTATATGAAAAATATGTCTCTGATTTTTTTCATTACTTTTCCTGTGTAATAAACCTTTCAGAAAATCATATATAATTTTTTCGAAACAAGATAAAAAATCTCGGATTTAAGGGTTAAGTTACATGGCTATAAGGTTATATGGGGCAACTGGATCATGATTTTACAATGTGACTCTGGAGCTTCTGACAATTCAGCACAAAAAAGCTAATGTTCATTTGAATTAAAGTCTGAACTTCTGTAAATTTGTTCAGTTTGGTTCCCTCTATCAGACAGAAATGCTCAAAATTACGTTTTAATATTTAAAAATATAAAAATAGGCATCCCAACAAACACTCAACTTACGGCCGAAAGGCGTATATGTCGCGGCCAAAAGGAGTTAAGGCCATTTGTAACCAAACAATGTTGTGCCGTAAATGACCCGTCGCTAGTTCCGGCAGCTACTGCCGGAACGGTAATGTTTCGGCGGTGAGAGAACTGTTGCATTTACTTTGCCCGGCAACTCTTAAGGGGCGGTTTCTGGCAAAAATGTAATGGATCGTCATCGTTTAGAAAGTAGAGGGCTAATATCACCTAACCCGAATATTTAATTAAAGAGAGGAAATATATTTTTCTCTTCATTTCTTTCTAAGTAAGTTTATTATTTTAAATCTGGGTTTTAGTAAAAATATAAATATGTCGTGAGATTTATATTTAAAGCAGTAAAATAGATTACATATTTTTATTTAGTTTGAAAATATTTTACAAAAATCAAAAATTGTCCCCAAAATGTACATAAATTCCCGTTTATATATTTTTTAAAAATATGGAAAAAAACAACAACATAAAAGCGTTTAACGTTCTTGCCTTTAAAATATCTTTAAATAAATATATTTTGAACACACTGGAATAAAAAAGATTATATTTAATGGTTATTTTATATTGTTTTTGATTGCAAAGATAATCAGATAGCATAATATAAAATATACGCTGATTTGAATAATATATTAATAGCAAAATACTGCAATCTTCGGACATATATACTACTTAAACATGTTTAAAAATTTATTGATAAATGTCAATTTATTTATGCTCTTTTTTTTTCAGCATTCATGAAAAAATATTTGTTATAATGAAAAGGAGAAAATGTTTCAATAAGCAGTTATTCTTGAGCGAGGAGAGGGGGGGGGGTAGAGAAAAGGTAACTTAAAAGCTGTTACTAAAACATGAATTTTTAATATCATTTGAAACATATTTCCATGTAAAAGAAAATACTGGAAAAGAAATTTTTGTTTCTGAATCCACTGTAACGGAAAATATAAATAAAATTTCTTGCCTGTATTAAATTCCTAACAATTTAGATATATTTAATGATTTTACTACCATTATTTTACTCTTTAGAAATACAGATAAAACTTGCATATGTATAAAAATAATTAAGTGAAAAATTGCACAATAAATCAAGAATTTTCGCAGAATTAAGTAAAGAATTGCAGAATAAATAAAGAATTTTTGTTCATTATTATTTGGTTTCGAGTCCCGACCTGGATACATTTTCACCCAGTTGGAAAAATTATTTCTGGCAAAATTTAGAATACGCATTAAAATCTGACATTATATGAAAGTATTAAATAAAATGCGATATGTATATTTTATGCCCTAAAATAAACATGAAAAGGTTCTATTAATTTTTAGGCATTTCAGTAAAATCGTCTTGAGTCAAAAATAAGCCTTGATATATCTATAGATAAACAAGATATTTTTTATGAGCATATCAGAATAAAATGGAATGCATGTTATTTGTAAATCTTATAATTTTTAATTGCGAAGATAAATGGGTAAAAATTTACAGAAAAGAGATAAAATGCCCATTTAAAGGATAAATCGGAGGGAAAAAAAAGTGTTTTTGTGTTATCTGAAAACTGTGTGGCCGCCCCTCCGGGTTGTTCCGATCCGACCCCTTGAGTGGGGGAGGCGACCGGAAGCTCGGCAGAGTTCGTTGTGTACGAATGCGAGGGGGCCGGATGGGGACGATTCGCCACCTCCTCGAGAGGCTCATCTCCGACAGGCGTTGAGCACGGTGGCCACGGTTAACGGACGTTGTGCATAGGTGCGTAGGTCCTTCGGGGCCCGCAACTAGGGACGCACCTCCGGCACCCGGGTTCTCTGGGCAAGCCGGGTAGCGACGCTCCATAGGTCGATCCCGGTGCCGGTCTACGGGCCGGACGGTGTCGCCGGGCAAAGACTAGCTAAGGCGATAGGACCCCATCCACCTATTGACTAAGAGGGAGCCTGAAGTATGAGTGAGGGCTTTGTAGAGGAAAGTCCTCGGTGCTCGCTAGTGACGACGGGGCTCGCGGGAACGCCATGCAGGGACTCCCGGAGCAACCGAAGGGCGAGGGTTTCGGACAGCGCCCAGGTTACTTTATGACTTGGGTGGCTCATCCCTCCGAGGACCTCAGCTGGAGCAGTTGGGAGCCGACCCTCAGGGTGGTAGGGTTTGGCGGTGCCCCCGTTGACCAAGGAGCGGTCGCGTGGGGAGGCCAGTATGGCTCTGGTTGCTCCATGTCGTGCCGTGACCCTTGGGAGGGGGTCGGCCGGCAGGTCCACCATCGAACGCTATTCCCGCAGGGAAACGGGCCGGAGGCTCGCCGGTAACGCGGCGGCTCATCGTGCCTCAGGTGAACTCTTGGTCCGATCCAGGTCCTCCGTGTCTATGCGGTACCGGAGTTTGCCTCGCCTGGTGATGAGGACCTAGAGGTGTCTCCACCTAACTTTCGAACGCACTAACAAAGGTAGCGGTCGGTCACTGCACGGGGTCAGGGGTCTTCGGGCCTGGGTACCCTCGACGACCGTGAGGTAAGGTAGTGGCGGGCGGGCTTCTGTCGGCCTCCGCTGGCTTCTTCGTCCTAGGATGGAGTCGAGTCGGTGGGGGCTGGCGGGACTCCGTTCCGTCCAACCCCCTAGCGAGGCGGAGTCTATTCCGTCTAGGTGGAGCTTTCCGTGCCCGCCTGGGGTCGCTAACGGCACCTAGTCTGGGCCAACTGGCTCCCGGCGTGATCCGCGAGGGGTTCCGTCGGTTGAGCCGGGTGGACTGGGCGAAAAGCCAGGAGCTGGGTCGCTTTACGGCCGGAGGGATTTTCCCCGCCCTCCCTGGTTTTCAAGCTAGGGGCTCCTCACTAACTTTCCGATCGGCTGGCCCACAAAAATGTCTCTGCCGGAAAATGGTATCTGATCTTGGGGGCCTGTCCGTAAATTAAATTCGGGTCGGGAAGCCTCGGTTCAGTCCGTGGGCCCAGCGTCTTTATAGGCGTCTGGTTCCTGCGATGGCTTGCGGGGTCTACCGGCTCCAGTAACCAAGTTTAGGGACCACTTGGTTTTTCTAGCTGGGTGGTGAGGACTGTCGTAGCGGCCGTTCGTCTCTTCTTGGGAATAGCCGTCACCGTGTGCGCTGGGCAGCGGTGTCGGTTTGACCGGAGTTGGCGCGGGGCTCCGCTCTGTTGGAGCTTGTCTGGCGGCGACCTTCGGGACGCGTCGCGGGGCTTGCTTCATGGGTGGTTCCTTGTGTTGACAAATGGGCCTGAAAAGGGCCTGGGACCGGAAGATGAACCCCTCATCTTATCTGAAAACTGTATGGAGAGTTTAAAAATTCAAACAATGTATCTTAAATCTTTATTTCTCTAAAAAAAAGAAAGAAAAGGAAAACAAAGCTCTTTTTCCAAATGACTAAAAATAATATTAACAGAAAAAATATATGATTTATGAAAAAATGACTTTTATTTATTATAATAAGGTATTGGCTCATAAAACTACTCTCCCTCCCTCCCTCTCCAGAAAAATCAAATAGATGATGGGACCTTCAAATGGCTCAAGGTTAAGCAGTTTTGAAAGTTCTGGTCCAGTACGGTAAGAGGGGAGAGGGAGAAATTCTCAGAATTTTTCTTTAGCTCGGCGTTTTCATTTCTGCTTTGTCATTCGCGTTATTTACTTCGTCGGAATAAGTGGACATGGTTTCAAAATGTATATTGGTAAGTTTGTTAGTTCATGTTGATTCATTACAAATTTATTAATTTCATTCTATCTGTTTTTTTGCATCATTTTATCTTAAAGAATATTTATATTTTAGTTTTTATAATTGCAAAAGAAAATGTAAAAGATATTTTCATTTTTAGTAAAATTCCCTTCAATAGTTTATTTTTAGTTTTTCGAAGTTATCGAATTTATTTTTAAACATTATAAATATCGGATGATATTGTTCTTTAACCCCTTGGGGACGAGCGACACGTATACGTGCCGGAAATAGGCCTAAGGATCCTCGTTTATCCTCACCAGTAAAATTTTACTGTAAAATTTGCCTTATTTAATCCGATCATTTTCCCGATTTGAATAGGCACAAACTTCTGTTTTTTAAAACCGGTAGCAAAGTAATAAACATTTCGTAAAAGACTCCCGTCGCGAAGGGGTTAAGGGTCTTGTACCTTTTAAACGCGTCGAAAATTAACGAAAAGCTTCAAAGTTTGAATTAGTCTATCTTCAAAACCTTTTTATGTATAAACATGAAATTTTGGATATAGATTAAACAGATTGTGCTTTGTGATATACTACCAGCAGAAATTTATCAACCCTTTACAGAATTTGTGTATTGTTTAAATCAAAATAGCTCTTTTTTTTTACCCCGTAAGTCATTGCGCGCATATCTTGAGAAAGTATGTATGGATTAGCATGAAATTCGGTAAAGATACTAAACATATATATGTGTTTAAAATGATCTACTCTTAGTCTAAAATTATTTCATTAACTATATAAAAAAAATATTTTCGTAAAAAAAATAAAAACATATGTATTTTTAATGAATAAAAATAGTCATAACTAAAAATATTACCATTGTAAATACTTAAAAGTAGATCATTTTAAACACACATATTTGTTTAATATATTTACCAAATTTCATGACAATCCATACATCCTTTCTTAAGATATCATGCGCGCAATGACTTATGGGGTAAAAAAAGAGCTATTTTGATTTCAACAATGCACAAATTCTGTAAAGGGTTAATAAATTTCTGTTGGTATTATATTACAAAGCATAATCTGTTTAATCAATATCCAAAATTTCACGTATATACATAAAAAGGTTTTGAAGATAAACTAATTAAAACGTTGAAGTTTTTCGTTAATTTTCGACGCGTTTAAAAGGTACAAGACACCTTAAAACAGTTTATTTTAGTTTAATTATAAAAATGTGAGTTTATACTCGAGAAAATTTGAGTGACTAAAACAATTGAATTTAATTGAAATTTAGAAGTATCAAGATCAATTTAATATATTTTTTAAATCACTATTAAACTATTATTTACATAAAATATATAATGTGAACATTAAATAGTCCACAATATTATTTAAAAGGCGACTAAAGTAATGAAAAAGATGTTACAAGTTTAAAATATACATTTTATTTAAAATTTCTTAGTACTTTCAAGCCTTCCTAGCTCATCATCAGAGAATATCTTAATAACTAAATGTTGTTTATTGTTTTTAAAATGTAAGAGCCAATAATTACTAGAGTTGAAAGTAGAAGTAGCAGTAGCAGTAGCAGTTTCTTGGATTGAATTTAATTAGAGGAAATATATATTATTATTATTAATTACAGTTCCATTTATTTATGACATCACTCTGTTTCTCATGGGTCACTTTCCATGGATATAATTAAATTATTATTTTATGATATAATTATTTTTGTGTAAAAAAAATGGAACTGCAATTAATAAGAATAATATATATTTTCTTTACTTAAATTAAATCCAAGAATCTGCTACGTTTACTCAGTAATTATTGACCCTCTCATTTTCAAAACAAAGTGACGTATTTGTATAAATAAACAACATTTAGTTATTAAGATATTCTCTAAGGATGAGCTTGGAAGGCTTGAAAGTACTAAGAAATTTTAAATAAAATGTATATTTTAAACTTGTAACATCTTCTTCATTACTTTAGTCGCCTTTTAAGTAAGATTGTGGACCTTTTTAATATTCACATCATATATTTTATGTTGAATCAAGGTGAAAAAATTGCGTTTCGTCTTATGATTCTATTATTTACATGTCTAATAATTATAAATAATTCTCAAGAATTTTGAAAAAGTTGAAATAATATATTTTTTTCAAATGTTTGGCTATTAAACTGCAAGAGAAATAGTTAAATATTATCTGATAAAAGCAAAATTTTAAAATATATGAGAAATATTATACTGTCATTCGTTAACTACATAAAGATTAAACTTATTTTTATGTAATATTTTATAAAATGATCAGAAATGATGCAAAAATTTAGATAATAATGATTTAATAAAGCTTTGATGAATAAGCATAACTTAACAGATTTACCAACGAAAGTGGTACAAACAAACATAGTGGAAATTTAAGTAAAAAGAATATCACAAACACACACATTTTTATATAAAATATATAATAAACTATATTAAAATCACGTATATTATTTAAGCATAAATTCGAAATTTATTCTTCAAAAGAAAATACTTTTTAGAAGGTTAATTGAATGGTAAAATGTTTTGGCAGGTAAAAAAAAAAAAATCTTATAATTATTTAGACATACTTTTCAAGAAAATCAAGTTCATTTAACTTGAACTTTTTCAAAAATTTTCAAAATACAATATTTGATAATGATTTGATTGATTAGTTTATTTTTTCAATTATACACTTTATAAATTTTTATGAAATGCAACTATTTAAAAATGCATTGCATATAAATTTTGTAAATATGTAAGTGAATAAATGAACAAATAAATTAATGCACTATGTGAAATATTGTGTTTTGGAAATTTTTTGAAAAAGTTCAAAGTGAAAAAATTTCATTTTCTACAAAAGTATATCTAAATAATTATAAGATTTTTTTAATCCTGCAGAAATATTTTATCATTTAATTAGGCTGATAAAAAGTATTTTTTTTTATAGAATAAATTTTGATTTATTCCTAAACAATCGTTATGGCACAACAGTGGCAAGTGATTACATTTTAAATAACCCTAATAGGCTTTTTTGTGGGCAGCTTTGGGATAAATTTAATTTATGACAACCACAAATGGCAGAACAAAGGCAAGCTTCTGGTTAGCCTTTATTTTTAGTGGCCATTAAAAGAATAATTGTGGGCAGTTTAAGGCTATCTAACATTTTCAGCGAAAAGTTAGTGGCATGATTGTGGGCAACTTCTTGTATTTACGGCCAATTATCTTGTGGCCTTATTCTGTCCGGCGTGACACTTTTTTTACGGAGCCGTAACTTTCACTGATAGCGGGCCACCATCGAACACCTTCGGCCAAGGCTAACGAACCCATCAGTGGCCCATAAGTTCGGTGTTTGTTGGGATATTTCATCTTTCTTTCCTCATGGGTCCAGTTCAGTGTTGCCAGTGGGCTACTTTTTTTAAATTCAGATTTCTTGATTGGCACCACTTTTCTGAAATGGTAAAATTCCCCTTGTTTTCTCCTTAATTAATTTGTCATTAAATATGGAGAAATTTACTGTTTCAAAAAAGTGATTCCAATCACGAAATATGAATTTTAAAAAAGTAGCCCACTGGCAACACAGGTCCAGTTGCCCCATAAAAATGGGGTAAGTGGACCAGGAGGGTGTATGTTCCACACGCGTTTATTTATTTTTTTTTTTCATGTGGGATATCAGGTCCTGTGTGAAAAAGTGTAAACAACTTTAAAAAATTTAAACCAGGCAGATCATGTAAATTATGTGTCAATAAAGAGCGTTGTAAAAGAAACCTTCGCTGTCTATGTGTCTAAAAAAACATTAAAAGCGAAAATACTAGATTTATTTATACCAAAAACATAAAAATTAAGTAAGTACTTATGTACTTTAGTATAGGCAATAAGTATAAAAGTCACATGGGTATTTTAAGAAAAAGGTAAATTTATGACCAAACGGCTATGTAAGTACTTAAGTACTTTATCTGTATCCAGGGCTCACATTATATAGGGAAAATTTTATTGTTCCTACCAGAACTCTTAACGAGTTACCTTCATAATCATTTTATTTAACATATTCTTAAGAAAGGTGGGATGAAGATATTATTTTCAAAATAGTGGTAGGAACAATAAAAGTTCCCCTATCGACCCTTGTATATCGTACTATTTCAAGGTTTGCCTACAAAGCGATATAAGTAAGCGTACAAACTTAATACTGGAATCGGGCGTGAATAAACACAGTTGCGCCATCTTGTGGACGGGGTAATAATCCACATACGCGAGCTTTTAGTGTGACGTCATATATAACAGGATATTTACCATTTGCACATATATTCTAAATCTTTAGTCACTCACATGACTGAATGTTGTTTACCACATTTATTGCAAAATAATGGAGTAACGAGAGGGCGTCCAGATGCACTTGACAGCACAAAGTTTTCTTCGCCTTGTCAGATACATTTCAGCTATTAATCAAGATGAAAAAAACTTTACAATTTTAGTGGTGTGAAGTAAGAAAACAGTTAGGAAGCTTCCTGCAGTTTAACCCCGTCCGCTACGTAGCATGCGACATTGATTGATGTGACCCCGCCTTTAATCTTGTGGTTACCTCTCCCGTTTTAAGATAGGACGCTTACTTATATCGCTTTGTTTGCCTATCTCGCTTTCAGGGGCAAAGGTTCTTGCATTCGTAAAATGTTGAAATAATTTAATGACACCAGTATTTACAAGAGAATCTATTTGTAAACAAGTAAAAGTATATTTTCGCGTTCTTAGTAAAGGTGAAAATTTCATTATAAAATTCCGATGCCAATGTAGCAATTAGGAATTAAAATTACGTGATGTCATAACGGCATCACCGCCTCTCAAGGGGTCAAGAAATTTGGTTTGATACCACCCAATATGCTTTTTTAAATTTTTATTACGTAATTTTTATATGGTATTCTATAATTTTCTTTATTATGAGTAAAAAACAATGGAGAAATTTACTTCCCGTAGTAAGAGAAACTCAAAAAAACAAATATTTATAACTATTGGGGTAACTGGATTCAGCATGGTCCAGTTATCCCGGATACATGTCCTAGTTACCCCATTCTTGAAACATTTATGGGGTAACTGGGACACCGGGCTTACATTTGAAACTTGAAGTAAATGTGTATAGATACCTAATAATATTAATATAGTTATATGCCTAATCTTTAAAAAAAGAGATTGTTTAATAAAAGTACTTACCGTATTTTAATAAAAAGCCGAGAAAGTTCAACCAAATGGACGTTGTTTTTAAAAAAAGAAACCTAAAATTTGACAACCTATCACAGCAAAGTGAGAGTTATGATTGAGTCGACACACGTTGTTTTAGGAAGTAGAGATTAATGTGCATTGTTCACAAAAGCTAAAACTTAAGAAACATCAACAGATTTTTATAAAATAGCCTATGGCCCAGTTATTTCGTGGGTCCAGTTACCCCAACTAACCTTATCTCAAAATGTGTCAGCTTAATCTCTTTTTAATAATTACGAATCAGAGTATTATTGTTTGAATATTGGCTGCGCTAACCAATAAAAACACAAAGATTTATTTGTTAACTCTCTGCACTCGAGAGGTGACCTCGCACTCACCACTGGTTTTGTCAGGTATCCCTCATAAATCGTTACGCCAAATGCTCTGGACATCACTAATATCTTGCAGTTTATTTCGCCATCTTTTATCACAGATTATTCCGCCATTAGATGAGGCGAAGAAAATTAATTTAAAATACTGGTGTCCGCAGCATTTGGAGTACTCATTCACGCGGGACAATAGTGTCCAGTGAGAATCACCTCTTGAGTACAAAGGGTTAAATCTCTAACTATATAATTACGTGTCTATTTTATTTTGTAACATACTGTAGAAGATTTTACTGTTACTTATTCCATTTATAAGCAATACTAACGCTGTAAAAACTAACATACTTTAGTTTATAACTAAAATAAATCACGTACTTCTTTGCCACTATCATGTGCAATAAACTACAAAAGATAACGCAAAGCACCATTTATCAAATCGTTGTCTACTACGCAAAAGTTTTTTGATTTAGTAATTTCTTTTTTTGGAGTATTAAATCCGCCTATTAATGCTCTGATAAAATAATTTTACAGTGAACAACAGGATAAAAAATAATGAATTGTATTAACCTTTTGATTATAAGCCAGGATACTCGACTATATTTATATTCAGTACAAAAATAATTTATATAAGAATTTGTTTGTGGATTTCTCATGAAAATAAATTGAAATGGGTATATGACAGAGGTTATTTTTCAAAAAGGTGTCAGTTGTCCGGAAAATCCGTGCCGATTCGTGCCCGCAGGTATCTAATTTTATATTCTATTCTTACCACTATTTTAAAAAATACGTTTTATGGGGGTTTTTTGGCTGATATTGTCAAAGTATATCTGAAAGATTTTTATTTTAAAAAAGTGGTGCAGCATGAAATTAAAAATATCACGTCAGTTGACAAACAAACTTCTGTGATAAACTTTTACAGTCAGAAACAAACTCTTGCATTCGTTTAAGATATTCTGGCTCTCACGCGCTACACTCCGTGCATTTCTACGCCCGACTACCCACATAGCATTTTCAGTTTGCGGAAAATTTGCAGAAGTCTTGCTTTGAAAACTTTCAAAGTTACATCAAGCTCAGCTTGACAAGACTGTAAGTTCAGAACAAGACTGCAGCAAGATAACGCAAACGCCGAAGTCACCACACTTTGAACTTGCAGCTAACTTATCGTGCAGGTTAAATTCAAGCTGTACCAAATTTATTGCAAATTAACAGCAAACAAATAATCCGAAATACTGCAAAATGGTAAAATTTCCATGCCACATTAACTGTTTGCAACTATTACACTATAAGTTTACCACTCCGAAGGCTGAATACGTCTATTGACGCACACGCACCGCTAATCATTTTTACCACCACAAATAAGTTACAGTAGCATAGTTGTACTATTAAGTTCTAGAATTTTTGATATTTGAGAAGTATAGCGTTTAAAAAAAGCGGTGCCAACTGAATAAAATTTCTGCAATTTCTACGCATCTACTGATTGTCTATTCTCTCAACTGAGGGATATTTTCTTTCATCACTTTCGTGAATTAAGCCCTTCAGGGGCGGTGATGCCGTCACGGCATCACATAATTTTATTCCCTAATTGCCACTTTGGCACCAGATTTTTTGAATGAAAACTTCACTTTTATTAAATATGCGAAAATATACATTTACTTCTTTACAAATAAATATTCTTGTAAATACTGGTGTTCAGCAATTATTTCCACAGTTTAGAAATACAATTACCTTGCCCCTGAAAGGGCTAAAGACAGTCATGCCATAAGTTTCACAACAAACTTCTCATGCAAGTGGGTGAGGGTACACCTTTCGGAAGATTTGCTGCGAATTTCTCGATTCAAATTTGTTTACGGCAAGATAATATCAGAAAAAATCAAACTTGCTGCTAATGTGCTAATGCCAGTGTTTTGATTCTATTGCTGCTAACGTTCATGCTATCTGGGTACTCTTTCTATCTTTTTCCCAAAAATAAGGTAATGTATACGTTTCATGAGTTCCAGGACTCACATCATCAGTGTATAAAATATATAAAAACAATATGACCGCCCCCCCCCAACTACATGCACGGCGAAAACCCAAATGTCAGAAAACACAATATCAAAAGACCACCAAGTTCCAACAGCCAGTGAAATCAAAGCGGAAGTGAAGTGTTATGACACAACAAATCCACCCAGAAAGTAGAGATGTAAGGTACACTAGACAAATCATTAACAGTCATTAACTAGACACACCATGAACACATTATGTCAGGGCCTAGGCACTGACATAAAGATGCCGGCTATAGTAGGCGGAACTTTTTTTCAGTGCCTCTAAGGTCTCTTGAGTTTTAATAACGATAAATTCTAAAAGATTTCATCACCTTATCATGGAAGACGGTAGTATTCCGAGTGACGCAGCCTTAAGCCTAAAATAGTATCGTAGAATTCGTAGATGGCGGAACTCATATATACGGCTAACTCGACATAAAAAAAAACGCGAAAAGCCGCTTTCTAATAACTCAGCAGATATAGCTCCTATTGTTCTGATTTTTCTAGAACAGTCTTATATCTGCAGTCTAACAGTATTATGAAATTTTTATATTTCTACGTGCAGTATATTTTGAGATCTAAATAACCATTTTTAAAGCAAAAGGTATGGAAGAAGTTCCTAATGTCAAAATCTCGAAAACGGTTCGGGAGATTTTCTTTAAATTGATATATAATATGAATCTGATTAAGATGAGTTGAATAACACTTTTCTTTTTTCTGGGAAAACTCGTTTTATTTTTAAAAATCACTTTTTTACTGTGATTGGTCAGTAGGTTTGACGTCACTTCGTATGTAGGAGGAGTCTCAATCCTTGCAAAGTCATTTTAGGTATTTTCTAGGTTACAGTTAACAATCTGAATCTAGGAAGTAAATCTTTTTTTTTTTTATTAAAATGTTAATTATTATGTGTTTTAAAATATTAAATATATTAAATGAAATTTCGATTCATATTCGATCTTTCTCTTTTGTTATGAAGAAATTATTATTTCACATTTGTGCTTTTTGTCGAAAAAATATTTAGATTCATTTTTTAAAAAGGGGAATTTTTTTTTAAGTATATGTATTCAAAATAATTGTTATTTATATATTTTTTTTTCAATTTTCAAAAAAAAAATCATTTTTATTAATTTCTTGTTAGCGTAGCTCCCGGCAATAGCAACCTTTTGAATGAATCGTTAATTGAATCTTGATTCCTAATCTACGTTTGTTTGTTTACTTCACAGAGTAAGGAGATTTCAATTCTTCAAGAAAATTCTTCATTCTGAAGAATTTAATTCTTCTACTCTAGAAGATCATATTCCGTCCCTCCACCTCCAGTTTTGAAGAAAGAAAAAGGTGATGCTTCTCATCGAAGTCGCATCATAAAACCGTTATTGACAACACCATATTCTTCAGTTTTAAGTGACTGGTATTGTTTGTGGTTTATTCAATATCTTTTAATTTAATGTTTGCTCATTATACAATTTTAGAGGTAAATAATGAAAAAAAATAGAGTTTGTCTTCTGTATAAAGGCCAGTTGGTGTCGATTTGGCATGCAATCCTTTTTCTACGCCAAGGCTGTCAATCCAAAATTATATTTGTTTGCCAAATTACTTATACATTTATCGACAAGCTTGACAGACCGGCCCAGAAGTAGAATTGTACCCAAAAATAGAATGTTCATGAAATTTTAAGCAAAATTTTTATTTTTATATAAAAGTAAATAAAACATGCCCTTTACTGAAAACAATGCTATCCAGCACATACTTCAAGGGAGGGGGGGGGGATTCCAAATGAAGATATTGATTGTTTATAGTTTCATACAAAAAATTTCATTCTATTTTTGGCTATAATTCTACTTCTGGGCCGGTCTGTCAAGCTTACCGATAAATGTACAAGTAATTTGGCAAACACATATATATTTGGATTGACAGCCTTGGCGTAGAAAATGATTGCATGACAAATCGGCACCAACTGGCCTTTATACAGAAGACAAACTCTATTTTTTTTCATTATTTACCTCTAAAATTGTACAATGAACAAACATTAAAGTAAAAGATACTGAATAAACCACAAACAATACCAGTCACTTAAAATTGAAGAATATGGTGTTTTCAATAACGGTTTTATGATGCGGCTTCGATTCGAAACATCATCTTTTTCTTTGTTCAAAAACTGGAGGTGGAGGGGCGGAATATGATCTTCTAGAGTAGGGATGCACAACCTGTGGCCCACGATGGGTTACCGTGTGACCCGAGAATTTTGTCAATTTATAACTGAAAAAATTGAGATTTTCGTCTGTAGGTCGCAGGAGAAAATCTTGAATTTCGTCAATTTGCGTGGGGAAAATTGAAAATTTCGTTAGTCAGTAATGAATAAAGAATTTTGCTGATTGGGCATGGAAAAATCATGAATTTCATTGATCGGGCATGGAAAAATAGAGAATTTTGTTGATCGGGTGTGAAAAGCCTTAAGCCTTAATTGTCTTTTTTTAGTAATTAAAGGTTATAGGTAAATAAGTGATATAACAGATTTTTTTACAAAGATAAGATACTTGTTTTTATTTAATTTTATAGTTAATATTCTTAAAAGAAAGCTTTAAATTTTTTTTTTTCATACCCTGCTTCAAAGTTTGTTTTTTGCAATCATGTTGTCAAAATGTATTTTCACTCTGAGGAAAAAAAAAAAAGAGCTTGATATGTTTGTTTTATATAAAAACTAAATTGTTGATATTGTCTTGACAACGTAATTGAGTATGTTGATTTGATTGTGAAGGGGATGAGGTGGTAATCTAAGGTTGACTAAAACGGATTTCCCTTCAATATCAGTTACTTTTTTTAGGAGATTATCTTCGTACTTTGTAATGGAAGTTTGTTTATGTTACTCGCTGACTCTTAACTAGCCAAACGTTGTGTATCAAGGCCAAAACTAGCTTTTTTTGCACCCGGGGCAAGGTTGGAATTTGGCACCCCCACCTTCCCTGCACGCAATTAAAGTTTTCAACCACAGGTACCCTATGCAAAAAAAAAAAAAATCTTTCAGAGATAAAAATCATTTTAATAATATTTAAAATGCTAGCAAGAAATATGTAAACAATGCTCTTATAGGATTAACATTAACTTGAATGTTAGGAATCTGCACTAATTTTGAGAAGAAACTGGAATTACTAATGTTAAACCTATGGGAGCGTACATTTAAAAATTTCTCCCTTGCATATTAATGGTTTTAAATGATTATTTTTCCTGCTTAGAATAGCTGAGATTGAATTCTAACTGGGTTAGTGTTTACGTTTTCGATTTTCATTGCAGATTTTTTTTTTAAGTTACTTTCACTTTCACAAATTTGAAAAGAACGCTCCCATAAGTTTAACATGAGCTTGCGTTTATCTTGTTACTTCATATATGCATACATTTTTGTAAGAAACTATAAACAATCAATATCTTCATTTGGCACCTCCCCCACCCCTCCACCTAGAAGTATGTGCTGGGTAGTAGGTATTGTTTTGAATAAAGGGCATGTTTTATTCACTTTTATATAATAATAGAAATTTTGCTTAAAATTTCATGAGCATTCTATTTTTGGTTATAATTCTACAACCGTTTCAGTTACATACATAATTTTTCTATTTTCACGGCTTAAAGTTTAAATTTTAAGATTTCTTTAACTCGATTTTAGTTAATGAAATCTTGGAATATTCACACACAAATTGTGTTCATAAATTCTTGCGACACTTTGATTTGTTTTATTTATTTATGATTGTTTAATAAACCTAAATGTGGATCTTAATCTGAAAAAGTTTTTAGACGTATTTATAAAAAAAATAAGAATTTTTCTTGATATCAATTTCAATATATTTTATACAGTGTTGAAAAATTTTAAGACTTTTGGTGTATTACAGCGCAAAAGGTCAAAACATTTAGAATATAAAGCAAAAATGAAATATCTTTATAATAACTGTCTGCGTTTTCATAGAAACATGTGAAAAGGAAACGGAAAATCTTAACAACATGGAACGCTTAAATTTCCAAATATCGCTTGTTTTGCACTTGATAATTGAAATGTTGGCAAAAACTGTTTCAGTTAGAAAACTTATTTCAATTTGAATCATGTTTATGAATAACCTATTGTGTTAAATAGTTCAAATTTTAAAAGATTTCTTTAACTTGATTTTAGTTAATGAAATCTTGGAATAATGCGCACACATTGTTTTCATAAATTCTTGGACACTTTGTTTCATTTTATTTATTTATAGCTGTATTGATAAAACCAAATGTGGTTCATAATGTGTAAAAGTTTTATTTTACATGTATTTATGTAAAAAAAAAGAAAGAAATATACATATGTCGTCAATTTTAACATATTTCATACAATGTTGAAAATTTTGAAGACTTTTGGTGTATTACAGCGCAAGAGGTCAAAACATTAAGAATATAAAGCAAAAATGATATATCTTTATAATAACTGGCTGCGTTTTCATAGAAACATATGAAAAAGAAACTGAAAATCATAACTACATGGAACGCTTAAATTTCCAAATATCGCTTGTTTCTTGATAATTAAAATGTTGGCTAAAACAGTTTCAATTTGATAAATTATTTCTATTTGTATCATATTTATGAGTAACCTATAGTGTTAAAAAGTTCAAATTTTAGAAGATTTCTTTAACTCGATTTTAGTTAATGAAATCTTGGAAAATGCACACACAGACTGTTTTCATAAATTCTTGTGACACTTTGATTTGTTTTATTTATTTATGTTTGTTTAATAAACCAAAGATGGATCTTAACATGAAAAAGTTTTTACATGTATTCATAAAAAAATAAGAATTTTTCATGATATCAATTTCAACATATTTCATACAATGTTGAAAAATTTTAAGAGTTTTGGTGTATTACAGAAACATTAAAACATTAAGAATATAAAGCAAAAATGAAATATCTTTATAATAACGGTCTGCCTTTTCATAGAAACGTGTAAAAAGGAAATATAAATTCTTAAAAATGTGGAACGCTTAAATTTCCAAATATTGATTGTTTTACACTTAATGATTGAAATGTTGGTTAAACCAGTTTCAGTTAGATAAATTATTTCTATGTGTATCATATTTATGAGTAACCTATAGTGTTAAAAAGTTCAAATTTTAAAAGATTTCTTTAACTCGATTTTAATTAATGAAATCTTGGAATATGCACACATAAATTGTTTTCATAAATTCTTGTGACAGTTTGATTCGTTTTAGATGGAGGATTGTAAAGGTCAATGGAAATCACGACTATGAATTTATTGCATTGGTCCTTAACCCTTTGAGGGGCGCCGTTTGCAGTCTGCAAACGGTTAATTTTAATGCCTGAATTACCATATGGCACCAGGAATTTTTTAGTACAATTTCGATTTCATAATATACGTGGGGGAAAAAAAGCTGTTGATTATTTTCAAATAAATTTGTTTGTTAATTGCGGTGCGAATTAGTTATTTGAACATTTTTTGAGCAGAATAGCATTGCCCCTGAAAGGGTTAAGTTTTTTTGTTGTTGTTTTATCTTTTTATCACTAACCTAAAAAAGTAATGATATCAATACAAAACCCTTAACGGGTTAAAAGTTTGTGACGCAGCACTTTATCTTTAGCTCTAACAATTTTAAATTTGGAACTTAAAAATAATGATATCAAATTAATGATATAAAAAAAAAATATGTAAATAGTTTTTTTGTGTCATTGTATCCAATCTAAGTTAAATGTATGCAAATGGATAATATGACGAAAAAAAAAGCTATTTACATAAATTTGATTTTTGATTTTTGGATAGCGTGGCACAAAAGATAAATCAATTTATTCAAATGAATACATTTCGGTGAATTGTATAAATTCAGTGAAAGTAATATATTCAACAGTGCATTAGAAAATGAAAAGTATTGTTTAGATGTTTAAATAAATGTATCTAGCCAAAAGAAAATTTAAATTGAATTTTAAAACTATTCGTTTTAAGCAACATCAGGACGTCACTTAAATTTTCATATCATATCTTTTAAAATACATAATTCGAATTTATGAGATGTAAATGATAAAGCATCAATGAATAAATTTTGATATATATATATATATATATAGGTATAGATAAATTAATAGCATAGCGTCACTCAAAATTTGATATCATTATTTTTAAGTTCCAAATTTAATATTGTTAGAGCTAAAGATAAAGTGCTGCGTCACAAACTTTTAACCCGTTAAGGGTTTTTGTATTGATTTATACTTTCTTCTATCTTTACAAGAAGAAAGATTTCGACTTCCGGTTTTCGACAGATTTACACGTTTTAGAGGTCAGGCATTCCGAAAAACATGTTTTTACAAAATGTCTGTCTGTATTTCACACAAATATTGTGGGCGCTCTAATTCAAGAACTAATGCACGGAAATTAATAAAAAATTATATTCAAGTAGTCCCAAATATAAATTCGTTCTGATTAGTTTTTGTGTAAATCGCCCAATATGTGGCGCTGCTATGCTGCATCTTTTGCAATTTATGCAGTAGCTCTATCTCAAGAACTGATACACGGATTTCCATAAAACTTCAGATTTAGTTATTACTTGATATGAAATGGTGCTGGTAACGTTTTGGTGCAAATCGCCCTGGAGATAGCGCTGCTATGCTGCATTTTGCAGCATTTACACGATTTTTGTAATACCTCTATTTCAAGAAATAATACACGGCTTTCCATCAAACTTCAGATTCAGTTAGTCCTTGACATGAATTTACTTTTTGCATCCTTTGGTGTAAATCGCTTAACAGATGGCGCTGCTATGCTGCATTTTTCAGAATTCTCCCCTATAGTTCTATTTCAATAACTAATGTTTGGATTTTCAACAAACTTCAGATTCTGGTATACCTTGATATGGATTAGTGCTGTTTGTATTTTGGTGCAAATCGCTCAACAGGTGGCGCTGCTGTGCTGCAATTTACAAAATTTCCCCTATAGTTCTACCTCAATAACTAATGCACGAATTTTCATAAAACTCCAAGTTCAGATATACTTTGATATGAATTGGTGCTAAATTGGTGTAATTTCTGGTACTATTAAAATGATTTAATTGACGTGATTTATATAGAAGAAAGTTTTGTGATGGTCACAACATACTAGTTTAAAATGAAATATAGGGAAAGAAATGTTTAGGGAAATACCGATGTCCGAATTCCAGAGACCATAAAAACGCTGAAAAAAAAAAAAAAAAAAAAACGCATACGACCGATGTCATTTTTGTGTCGGCGCGTAGATCTTGTATTGAAAGGGCGGTGGGACAATAGGCTCACGATACCGCTGAAAGGAGGGTCCTAAAAATACAAATAAAAAGGCGCATTAAAAAAATGCCAATCACCTGAGAGTGGGAGAAATTTGAAAGCTCTTGAAGAGTTATTTGAATATGAGGGAGTCGTTATTACAAATAAACATAACTTTTTAGGTACGTTTGTAAATATATAAATACGTAGAACTTATAGTCGTCGTTCGGTCCGTTTGTCTGTCCGTCCGTCCACATGTAACTGAGCAAAAATTACCCAACCAAATGGTCTGAAGTTTAAATATATAATCGTTGCAAAATTTTGTCGAGTCATTTCAGACTTTATGAAAATTGGATGTATAGTTTAATGACGAGGACAGTCAAAAGTTTTCCGTTACATTACGGCCAATGGGAAAAAATTATTTCAAGTACATTTTAATGATGTTACAACCTTTCGAACAGAATTAAAATATGCACTTATGAAGTACACTAAAATATACAATACATGCGGTGCATAAAAAAAATATAAAACTCGTAATAGTACGAATGCACCGCATTTGCCACATTTGACGTGCAATTTCCAACTTGTTTTCTTTGCTAAGATTTTTTTTTTAAGCATTCGAGATGAGGTTCACTGCAGACTTCCTATTCCGAAGGAAAAATATTGTGTAGATTCTGGGAAGATATGGCCATTTAATTAAAATCTGAGTACTTTATTCAAATCCTCCGCATAGATACTTACTATCATTACTTTTGCTAAATATAGATGCCATAAATTTGTAGTGATCGTCAGTATTTTAATAAACATTAAATTTAAGTTAAAGAATAATTAAAATTAATTTCATTATGACATTGCACATTTTTTAGAGTAATGATGATCATTTTCCAGTTTTATCGCCATATACGCAATTAAAATTTTACAACATGTTGGAATTATTACATTTTATATAGCAATAGCATATATATACATATAATATAGCAACTGAGCAAAATCAAAGATATTCCAGTAAAACGAAGACAATCACTGCGGAGTTTATCATGTACTGTTACTATTCCTAAATCAACATTACACACGCACACAGGATTCTCAAGGAGGGAAACGTTTTGAAGCTTATTTTCCGATATTTATATTTAAGCCAAATCTAAGAGGAAAAGATTCAGCTCGACAGAATTCGATTTTGTTTACAGCATGTCCGATAATGGATGCTTTTACAAATGTTGGATCGTATTCATATCGATGAAAAATGGTTTTATATTACAAAATCCAGTAATTCGTTTTACAGCACTCTAGATGAAACTGAACGTTTGAGACATAGTAAAAGTAAAAGGTTTATTACCAAAATAATGTTTATGGCAGCGTTGACAAGACCAAGATGGGACTCGAATAGAAACGAAATGGTTGATGGAAAAATTGGAATATGGCTTTTGATTATTCAGGAAATACAAAAGGAAACTCAAAAAATCGTGCAAAAGGAACTGCTGTGTCAAAAGTGGTAGAAATTGTTAAGAAAGAAGAAACTCGAATAATGATTACAGAAAAAAATTTGCGGGTTATACGTGAAAATTTTCTAAGTAGTGCAAAATCAAGTCCTATATGCATACAACAGGACAATGTCAAGCCTCAATTGGCAGTGGATGATCCTATTATCACAGACGAATGTGGAATGCAACTATAATATCAACCTCCAAATAGTCCGGATTTAAATGTACTTGATCTCGGGGTTTATAACGCAATACAGTCATTGTAACATCAGATGCTCACAACGAATATTGACAACTTAATTGATGCTGTTGAAGTTGCTTTTGAAAATATGGAAGTAGAAAAGCTTGACAATCTATTTTTAACTTTACAAACATGTATGGAAAACATTATGATATCAGTCGGAGGCAACTCGTACAAAGAAACCCATCGCAATAAGGAAAAACTTCGTTGTCAGAACCTTCTTCCACGAAACCTGGCAGGTAATCTCGAAGTTATACTACGAGCAAGAAATTTCTTGAATATCAAATAAAATTGCTTTATTTGCGATTAAAATGATCACAATTTGGTACTTACATTATCATTTTTTACTTTCCACAAATGTAGCACTTATTTTGAGGCTAATTTTTCGAAGCAAATTTACAGGGTTCGCACGCTATTAACACCTTGGGGACGAGCAACGCGTATGCGTGCCGGAAATAGGCCTAAGGATCCTCGTTTATCCTCACCAGTAAAATTTTACTGTAAAATTTGCCTTATTTAATCCGAGCATTTTCCCGATTTGAATAGACACAAACTTCTGTTTTTTAAAACCGGTAGCAAAGTAATAAACTTAACGTAAAAGGCTCCCTTCGCGAAGGGGTTAAGTCATGCCCCATTTTGTAAGAACACTACACCAGTATACCATAAAGATAATTTTCTCCCTAATGATTTCACGATTCAGTCGCTAGAAGATAGTTTTATGCGATTACTTGCGGAAGAATCCTTACAAAATGGGACGTGGCTTAAGAGCGTGCGAACTCTGGATTTTTTAAACTAATTTGATACTGTTTTAAGGAGAGACGGTTTGTAAGTAAATGTTGTTGACTGATAGCATGGCACCCTGAAATCTCTAACAATTGTTCAAACAAAATCATAAAATCATACGGATCAATAATCAGTACAAAAGTAATCAAATTTAGCAACTAATTTGGGACAGAGGGAGTATATCTTTACAAGCTGTACATGAAAATCAAACATTTTTTTTATCTTTTCCGAGTTCATAGGTGCAATATTGAACGGTTTTATGTTACCATGAAAATTAAATAGAAATCATTGCCTTATTTAATCGTTAAGAAACAGTTATTTTCTGCGATCAATTTCGCGAAAATTTATTATTAAATTTTAGTGGTACGATTAAACAGTACAGATTGACTGCTATGCAAGTTGTATTAAAAAATATTTTCGAATTTTAAGGATTTGAATATTTTATTATGTATTATTTAAATTTTTTAATTTTTTTTTCTTATTACATGGGTAATCGAGAGACACGAATCGCAATAAGCAGTATAAAGAAAAAATAACGACTTAAAAAACTGTAACATGAAATTTTAAATTGTTGCTTTCACGTACGATATAACATTTTTGTTGCTGTTATATACAATTTAACATTTTTTTTTTTTTTTGGTTCACGCGCAACACAATATTTAAATGCAAATCCAAGTAATAATCTAAATTAATTACAGGATTCCTGATTCAAGATCAAACTTCAGTCATTTTTCATCATTTGAAGCGTTTCTGATCCAATTAATATATCTTTAATAATAGACTAACATTAATTTTTCCTTATCAGATTTATGTTTGCATAATTTAGTTAATCACATGCATCGAGTTAGACATTACAATTCATTTAATAATCATTTTTTATCGATCATGGTTACATTAGGATTAGGAAAACTCTTTAATGCAGAACAAAATGGTTGTACTGGCTGCTATTTAAAGTGAGCTTAATCAAAAAATAGTTATTTGATGATAATTTTTACTTTTAGTGCATTATACATTTTTATAATGTTTATTTCATTAGTAAACAACAATTTATTAACGCAAACAGTATTTCGAAATCTGAAGGGTTTTTAATTCAGAAATTTTCGATTTCAAACCAGAAAAAGTTGAAAACTATCTCTTTTTATTATTATTATTATTATTTTCAAGCTATGCGCTACTTTAATAATCAAAAATTACTATTCGAATTTTCTGGGAAAAATCACGAAATTCTTAAAGACAGTTTTGTAAATAATGCAATAATGCATCAGCGGCCTGTCTAGCGTTAAGAAGAAACTTATAGTAAATTTAATGCAATTTTATCATAAGTTGGTCATTCTACAATAGTGTGGAGAGAAAAAAATTAATTTTTTAAAATCAAAAACGGGTAGGTGCCAAAAATTTCCTTTATACTAGTACATCATCTGCGTGCAACATTACTGCTGAAAAAAAAATGGCTTGAGTCTGCGTTTTTGGTCCAAATGTCGAAATTTTGGGTAAAATTTGATATTTTTTCAAAAAATTCTATAGAGATGATTATTAGTTAAAAGTGTTATTTAAACCTTTATTATTAATGACTTAACATATTTAAACGATAAAACGATATCTTTGTTCTGTATGACTGGGACAAAACTGATAACTTTTGGTCAAAAAAAGGCGTTGCCACTCGGTTGTGTCATACAACTAATTGTTGTTTAGAATACAGCTCTTACCAGTTGCTTTCAAAACTACCCAGGAGGTACCACGTGAAGGTGACTGCATTTCATGTCACAACAGTGCACAGCTCGACCACCTACCATCTGAACTCAATGTTTTATTTATACATTGAATTGTGATTTTTATTCAAAAACTAGCATGAGTTTTCTATGTATCAATCTAGTGCATCTCTTCTTTGGATCCACAGACTTTAGATGCTGCTGCTGTGATCTTCTTTACGTATTGTTCTACTGTTTGTGTAGGAGAAGACAAACAGTGCAATGCAGTGCGGATGATATTAATGTAATCTATTCAGCCGTGTATTATCTTCACCAAGATTCCACCCGATAAATGCATATTGATTAGGGGTTCTGTTACCACAACACTTTTCCAATGAATTAGATATATATAATTATCCGCTTCAAAGTTGATTGTCGATATTTCAGATTTGCGTATGCCATCATTTACTCTCATTTTTCAACTATTATGTGCTGAGCATCTAGCTGTTTAAAATGATGGCAATCGTCAGAGAGCATTCAAATAAGAATTTCCTCTGCGTATAAAAAGCAACCATTGTCCTAAATAACCTTTTTTAAGTGTTTGTTTTATTCCGTTTTGTGTGTGTTTAGCAGCCGAGTAATTTCCCATGAGTTTTTAGATCCCTTCTTTAGCTGTGGATTACATCTAATTGTAAACTATCCTGGGACCAAACTTGAGTACTTTTTGAGTGAACGTAGAGACTCTGATGGGCAGTGAATGTCCATCGAAAGTGGATAAATCTGTTAGTCGTTGTCATCCATTCTGCGAAGGACATGTTTAGAATGAACCATTACAATTGATCATATGCCATCTCCAAGTCCAGTGAATTTCCTCTGCATCATTTATTAGACAAGATCGTTGGCAAAAATTAGATTCTAACCCACAGGGATTCGCCGGACCAAAATGAAAATCATTGTCCACGTACTTATTCCCTTCTTGTTTAAATTTTTGAAGCCATAGAAAGTAATTTTCAAACATTATTTCCTGAATTCGAGAAACAAGAACTCAGCACATACCAGAAATACCTGCTAGACATTTGCAAAGTTATTTCATAAAGATATTGCTCAGAAGAAATAGTGAAAAGTCCTTCCGGCCAGTGCCGAGAGGAAGAGGTCGCTTTCATATTCCTTATTTAAAAAAAAAACCAAGTTATATTATTCAAACACTCGAAGCTCAATTTAGTGGAAACCGAATGTAGGAGATTCAATACTAATTTTTATCAATACTAAATCATTATGAATGAGAATTTCGCAAAATTAGTCAGCTTTATCCAAGCTGCTTTTATTTAAAGTAACTTATATTTGGCTGCCAAATTCGGCGATTTCTTAAAGTGCCTGCCATTTTAATACAACATGGTGGATGAGGCTAACCAGTGAACTTGGTCGAGACCTTAGTAATTGCTGTGCACATGCTCACTCACATCGGAATCGATTGATATATACGAGTGCTTTCGCAGGCAAAACATCAGATTTTTCAAAATGTCACCCACATTAGATATTGAAATTGCTATATCTGAGCCATTTTTTAAGATAAAGACAAACAAAAAGGCTCCTGAATCCTTATATCAAGGTCAAATACTTAAGAAAGAAACCTTTTTCAATTTCTATTTTTTTTTTTGCACCTCACTTTAAATATATATATTTTTTTAATTTAATGGCCGCCATTTTGAAACAAGATGGCTGATGAAGCTGGCCAGCGAACTTGGTCGAGATATTAATGTATACTATCCACATGCCTTCTTACATCGAAATAGGCGAATACGTGTGTTATCGCGTGACAAATACAAGATCGTTTCAAAATGTTAGCCATGCTATAAATTCAAAGTGCTATAATTCAACCATTTTTTAAGATATAAACAAAAGAACAAATTTTCAGAAACAAAAACTGCTCCAGAATCTTTGTATCAAGGCCAAACACATGAAAAAAACCTTTTTCATTTTCCAATTTTTTAATACCTCATTTTAAATTTTAAATTTATGTTTTTTTTTAAATGACAACCCTTTTAAAACAAGATGGCGAATGAAGCTGGCCAACGAACTCGGTCGAGACATTGGTATGTACTAACTACAGACCAAGTTACATCCAAATCGGTTCATAAATACGCCTGATATCACGTGACAAAAATCAGGTCGTTTTAAAATGTCAGCCACAATAGAAATTCAAAATGCTATAACTCAGCCATTTTTTTAGATATAGACGAAACAAAAACTGCTCCAGAATCTTTTTATCAAGTTCAAACACATAAGAAAAAAATATTTTTTCAATTTTCTATTTTTTGGTACCACATTTCAAATTTAATTTTTTCTTAAAAATTTAAATGGCCGCCATTTTTAAACAAGATGGCGGATGAAGCTGGCCAACAAACTAGGTCGAGACATTGGTATGTACTATGTACACACCGAATTACATCCAAATCGGTTCATAAATACGCCTTTTATCGTCTGACAAAATTCAAGACGTTTCAAAATGTCAGCCACGCTAGAAATTCAAAATGCTGTAACTCAGCCATTTTTTAAGATATAGACGAAACAAAAACTGCTTCGGAATCTTTGTATAAAGGTCAAATACATAAGAAAAAAATAATTTTCCATTTTCAATTTTTTGGTACCACATTTCAAATTTTAAGTTAAAAAAAAATTTTAAATGGCCGCCATTTTGAAACAAAATGGCAGATGAAGCTGGCCAACGAACTCGGTCGAGACATTGGTATGTACTATGTACACACCGAATTACATCCAAATCGGTTCATAAATACGAGTGTTACAGTATGACAAAGGCCAGATATATATATATATATATATATATATATATGTCGATTTTGAACGGAGGGTGGTTTCGGGGTCTGGGGGTCATGATCGATGAAAATATACCAAAATTTTTTGAAATCGCTGTCCTCCGAACGGCTGCAATAGGTAGCTTTTTGTAATGAAGTCTACCTAATAGGAACCCAAGAAACTTGTCCTACGTAAGATGGCTCACAAAGGGGCATAAAATTATTCGCCTTTATATAACCACTGATTGATCATCAGAGTCTGGTTCACTCACAAATTATGTAATCCAAGTTTATGCCGCAGGATGATTCACACCACATATAATCCACATCTAGAAAATTGATCTAAAAACTTATGGGAAATTACTCGGCTACTAAACATCACAGAAAACGGCAAAAAACAAATACTAAACAAGTGGGTAAGTGTGATCAGAGATCGCACAGAGGGTTTCGTTTAATATTTCTTTCAAAACACTATCCTTTTGCAAAATCTGTTAGCTCCACAATTCGCAACTAGGGAGTACACTCTATTCTAAACAAACGTCTGCCCGACAAAACTCCGTTTTAGAACCAATTCGCACTTATATTAGTCGAGGAAATTGGACCATAAAACTTAAAATAGGAAAGCCCTCCTGGCCAAGTGGAAATAAAATATGAAAGGCTATTGTGCATAAAATGAAAGAGTGGCAGAAGGGTCGTCAAATGATATATCAGATGAGGGGTTTGGGGAAAAATTGAACCTCCCCCCCCCACCTCCCGGAGCCTTCAAGTGAAAAGCTCGCTGTAGCTTAATTAGCGCTAAGTCAGAAAAAATTCTTAAAACACACGTTAGAGCCCAGAAGAGTCAATAATATGAGACTTTTTGAAAAATTTATCATTTGTCGTGTGATCACAAGTGTTCAGCTATAAGTATGCAAAATTTCATATCCCCAGCTTAATTAGGGCTCAGTTAGAAATAATTGCTTATAATACAGAGGTTGAAGCCCAAAGGGTTAATTATAAGACTTTTTCAAAAATTCATATTTTGTCTTATGATCTGACGCATTCAGCTATAAGTATGCAAAGTTTCATGTCTTCAGTTTAATTAGGGGCTCAGTTAGAAAGAATTGACTAAAAAACACAAGCTGGAGTCCAAAGGATTAAATATAAAACTTTTTCGAAAAAAAAAATTATTTGTCGTGTGGTCTCAGGTCTTCTGCTATAAGTATGCAAAATGTCATGTCTCCAACTTAATTATGGGTCTCATTTAGAAAGAATTGCTTAAAATATATCTGTGGGAGTTCAAAGGGTTAAATGTAAGACTTTTTCAAGATTTTATAATCTGTCGCCTGGCCTCAGGTGTTCTGCTATAAATATGCAAAATTTCAAATCTCCAATTTCAATATGGTCTCAGTTAGAAAAAATTGCTTAAAATACAGAAGCTGGAGTCCAAAGGGTTAAATACAAAACGTTTTTCGAAGTTTATTATTTGTCGTGTGATCTGAAGTGTTCATCTATAAGTATGCAAAATTTCATGTCTTCAACTTAGTTATGGGGCTCATTTAGAAAGAATTGCTTAAAATATATATGTGAGAGCTCAAAGGGTTAAATGTAAGACTTTTTCAAGATTTTATGATCTGTCGCCTGGCCTCAGGTGTTCTGCTAATAAGTATGCAAAATTTCAAATCTCCAATTTAATTATGGGCTCTGTTAAAAAGAATTGATTAAAACACACAAGCTGGAGTCCAAAGGGTTAAATATAAAACTTTTTCGAAATTTATTATTTGGCGTGAGATCTGAGGCGTTCAGCTATAAGTATGCAAAATTTCAAGTCCCCATTTCACTTAGGAACTCTGTTAAAATGAATTGCTTAAAATACACAAGCTGGACTCCAAAGGGTTAAACATAAAACTTTTTCGAAATTTATTATTTGTCGTGTGATCTGAGGTGTTTAGCTATCAGAATATGAAATTGCATGCCTCTAATTTGATTAGGAATTCTGTTATAAAGGATTGCTGAGAATACACAAATTGGAGCCCAAATGGTTAAATATTACACTTTTTCAACGTTTTATGATTTGTTATGTGGGCTCATGTGTTTAACTATAATAATTCAAAATTCCATGTCTCTAACTTAATTAGGGGCTCTCTGTTAAAAAAAAAATTGCTTAAAATACACAAGTTGGAGCCCAAAGGGTTAAATATAAAACTTTTTTCAAAATTTTATGATTTATTTTGTTGTCTCAGGTATTCAGCTATAAGTATGAGGAATTTCATGGCTCCAACCTTATTAGGGGCTGACTTAGACAGAATTGTTTGAAATACACATGTGGGAGCCCAAAGGGTTAAATTTAAGACATTTTCAAAATTTTAGGATTTGTCGTTTCATGTGAGGTGTTCAGCTATAAGTACTCAAAATTTCAAGTCTCCAACATGTATAGTTTCTGAGAACGGGCTCTGTGACGGACAGACAGACGGACAGACAGACAGACAGACAGAGGTGCGAGACGAATAGGGTTTCGTCAGATGAACGAAACCCTAAAAAAATTATTTAGAACAATGGTAGCTTTACACATCGAGAGCAAATTCTTATTGCAATTTTGATGGCGATTGCCATCACATTAAGCAACAATCTTATCAGCATATAGCAAATACAAGAGGTATAGTAAATGATGTCATACCCAAAGATGGTAACCTTAATGTTGTAAAATGTTGTCGGAACAAATCTCCCAATCACTATGCAGTAACTGGATGCAATTTTGGTGAAGATACTAGAGGGCTGAATAGATTCCATTAATTCCACTGCATTATTCTGTTTACCTTATCATACACAAGCAGTAGAAATATACGTGAAGGACTGTCACAGCAGCATCACCCAACGTCTGTGGATAAAGAGAAGAGATGGACTAGATTGATACATAGAAAACTTATGCCAGTCTTTGATAAAAAAAAAAAAAAAAATTACAATTCTATATATAAATAAAATATTTTGCTCAGATGGAAGGGTGGTCGAGCTATGCACTGTTGTGTCATGAAATGCAGAGAACCTCCAGGTGATACCTCCTAGGTAGATTTGAAAGCAACTGCGTGTGATTTGTATTCCAAACAATAATTAGTTATATGACACAACAGAGTGGAAACGCCTTTTTTTACCAAAAGCTGTCAGTTTTGCTCCCGTTATACAGAACAAAGATACCGTTTTATCGTTTAAATATGTTAAGTCATTAATAATAAAGGTTTATATAACACTTTTAAATAATAGCCAGCTCTATAGGATTTTTTAAAATTTTTTGAAAAAGTCAAATTTTACCCAAAATTTCGACTTTTGGACCAAAAGCGCAGACTCAAGCCATTTTTTTTTTCAGCGGTAATATTGCACGCAGAAGATGTACTTGTATAAAGGCAACTTTTGGCACCTACCCGTTTTTTATTTAAAAAATTCGTTTTTTTCGCTCCAGCCTATTCTACAAGAAAAAAAAGAAAATGTAAAAGTATAATCAGATAGAGAAGTGCAAATAAAAAATAAAAAATGTGTATGAAAGTAAAGTTTTTAATATTGACTTTAGCTTTCCTATTGAAAAAAAAAATTCATTAAAAGTAATGAAACGGAAGCGAGGAATTTGAAGCCTCTTATCTTCTTTAGGAGGTGTGTTGCGTATATGTTAAAAAAAAGCGTAAATATCTTTTATTTTTTAATACCAGAATATTTTATTCGTAATCTTTGCCTTCTGCTAGATTCATGGATTTCGTAAAATTCTTGATTAAATAAGTCAAAAAATACTATTCGGAATTACTGGTATTTAAAATTAAAATATCGTTAAATGACTCCTAATCTGGTGTGGTTAAATGCCTCATTTATTGACATAACCTTGTGTTTATTTATAATTTAGGAATCAATACTCCATTCACATTCCATTTGTTCATTGTTTAGATTATGTAAGTTATTGTCAAATGTGACGGAATGTGTTTAATGAAACGTAAAGTAGTGTAATCTGGTGAAACTAATTTTATTAAGCTTTTAATGCCCAAAAAGTTACATTGTTTAGCTTTATATATAAGAAACAAAATTAGTTTTTTGTAATTTCTTAGAAAGAATTATACTATTTGTTTTAAAGAAATTTACAAGAAGAAAGTATTGGATTCATGAAAATGTTCGCATTCCAATTTTCGACGGATTTACACGTTTTAGGGGCAGGGAACCATAAAAACATGTTTTTAAAGAATTCTTGTTTGTGAGTCTGTCTGTCTATGTGTGACACTAATTTTGTGGAAGCTCTATATCAAGAACCAATGAACACAATTTAATAAAACTTTAGATTAAATTAGTCCCTGATATAAATTGATGCTAATTACTTTTTGGTGTAAATCGCCCAGCAGGTGGAGCTGCTATGCTGCATTATTCATGATTTCCTCAACACCTATATCTCATGAACTAAAACACAGATTTTCAGAAAACTTCAGATTCAGTTAGTAATTGATATAATTTAGTGCTGATAACTTTTTGGTGTAAATTGCCCTATAGGTGGCGCTGCTATACTGCATTATTCATGATTATCGTAATAGCTCTATCTCAAGAACTAATGCATGAATTTTCATGAAACTTCAAATTCAGTTAGTACCTAATAAAAATTAGTGCCATTTAGTTTTTGGTGTAATTCGTCCCACAGCTGGAGCTACCATGCTGCATTTTTCACGATTTCCGCAATAGCTGTATCTCAAGAACTAATGCATAAATTTTCATCAAACTTTAGATTCAGTTAGTCCTTGATATAATTGATCCTGATAAGTTTTTGGTGTAAATTGCCCAACAGGTGCCACTGCTATGCAGAACTTTTCACGATTTCCACAACAACCCTATCTCAAAAACTAATGCACGGATTTTCATTGAACTTCGAATTCAATTAGAAGTTGATATATAAGTTGTTGCTGATTAGATTTTGGTGTAAATCACCTGACCGGTGGCGCTGCTATGCTGCATTGTTCAGGAAGTATTAACATGTATGAGATAGAAAAAATTTGGGATTGCCAAATCCGACTAGTTATAAATTATATCCATTTTTAGGTATTGAAGCACTTAAATGAACTAATTTCGAATTTAAAAATACTATATTTTTAGATATCACGGTTCATAGAATGATTATGTGTTTTAATGAAAATAAACTTTGTTAGTTTCGCAATTATGCACTGATTAATTAAAATATTAATTTTTTTATTACACGAAATTTGTTTAATTTCTGTTCTCGATAAATTTAACATCTTTCAGTAGTATTCAGCCATATAGCAGAACAAATAATCAGAACTGAGTTCGGTAAAAAGCAATTTTAATCTCTATTATTCAAGCTATTTTCCAGAAAAGAAACTTTTGCAAGTTTTCTCATAACATGTTTAGAATCTAAAGCAAAAAACTTTGGTTTTGAGGAAAGCGTATTTTTTTTTTAATCTTCTGTTGCTATAAGTTTAGATTTACGCAATGTTTTAAAACTAATATATATATATTTATTTTATAAACAATATATAACGAAGGTATATGTAGAGAATAAAGTAATTCATTTTTATTCAATTAATGACGATAAATAAATGTTTTATTATATGTATTCTTTATAAAAATTGTTTGTATTGATCTCAGTATATGACCCCTAAAATTTATGATCATAATTTCTGATACACCTTGTATAATAATTAGAAATAAGAGAACTATTAAATTTCTCATTCTGTGGACCAAAAATCTGAAAACGATAAACTCAATCTTTTGTTGCTATAAGTTTAGATTTACGTAATGTTTTAAAACTAATATATATATATTTATTTTATAAACAATATATAACGAAGGTATATGTAGAGAATAAAGTAATTCATTTTTATTCAATTAATGACGATAAATAAATGTTTCATTATATGTATTCTTTATAAAAATTGTTTGTATTGATCTCAGTATGACCCCTAAAATTTATGACCATAATTTCTGATACACCTTGTATAATAATTAGAAATGAGAGAACTATTAAATTTCTCATTCTGTGGACCAAAAATCTGAAAACGATAAACTCAATCTTTGAAAATGGAATTATCTCTAGACTAAAAGGTAATTATGATAAAGTAGAGTATGTAATAGAATTAACTCAATAAATTGGATTAGTTGAATATTATTCGTATGATAAGATGAAAGCAAATACGATATGGTATCTCGAGACAGTAAAACAAAGCAATTTTTCCGTTAGACACTTCGAGTTTTATCGATTCATATACAACAGAGATTTCTGTGAACGATCCTTTGTCAATACAATAAATCTATAGGAGACAACGTTAGTTTTTCTTATTTGCATTTATATGAGTTATGATATACCAATTTTGTATGTTACAAAGAAATTTATATCCATGTTTGTTACTACAGGGATTCTATAAGAAACAATATTATAAGCTAAATGTAGCACAATATCTCCATTTTTGCTTCGTTTTATGATAATTGTACGCAACAAAAAACTATTTCCATTTTACATCATGAGTACAACAATAAAACTATATGAATATGTTCATGCGCAAAACATTCTTACAGAAATCAGGAGAAAGGTTTTAGGTAGATTTCATTATAAATACTACCTATTGCAGCCTTTACTATGCTGCGACTTTTGAAAAATTTCTTCATAACGTTTCATTATAAGACCCCAGGAACCCAAAAACAACCCCCCCCCCACCTAAATTCTATGTACACACTATATATATATAATATATGTATGTACTAAATTTTGTCCGCGAGATAAAAATGGCAATTATGCACGGATCGTCTTCAAACTCGCCAAGCACATTGAGATGGCTAATAACTCGGTGGGAATTGCAAATGAGCAAAATCGGCGTAAGGGAGTAGAAATGGGGGAGGGTTAAAAATTTTGAATACCGTCTTAACATTATTCTGATAAAACCAGCTCTTACGGAAAAATGACAAGAAAATTTAAACATCTTTCATTATGGCAGATGCTAACATTAAAAAAACACAATAAAATTCATACCACAACAATTACTTTTCGATTGCAAGGTTTATACGTTAAAAATGAAAATGAAATAAATAGTTTGACGAATTTAAAAAAAAAAAAAGTGACTATTACGTCATAACTTTTCTATAGTAATATTTACACGTGAAAAATGAAAATGAAATAAATAATTTGACGAATTAAAAGAAAGTTAATATTACGTCATATTGGAAATATAATGGATGTCAGCAGGTGAATATGTAACGTCATGTGAGTTTGAAAAAAACGCATTGAAACATGATAAAAACTAGACTATGGAAATAATGGTATATTTTAACATGTTGATGCTCTAATTTTGAATACCGCCTTAACATGATTCTGATAAAACCAGCTCTTATAGAAAAATGAATTTAACCCTCTAGCGCATACTGTTGCCAATTGGCAACATATTAAATTTTCCCTCTTTATTGTTTATTTACCGTTGTATCTTGACAACTTTATGCTTTACGTATTCATGTTGGTCCTATATTTAGGTTTAGTTCATAAAAAGTATCATAGTTGTCATTAGTTGTTTATAAATTACAAATAAAAAGAAACTTTTGATACCTTCCATTTTCTTAGCCATAGTTGGATTTCTAACTCATATAAACAATATTTAACATACAAAATTTCATTTGAAAAAAATATTTCTGAAAAGAATATACTTTTAAAATTTATTTTAAATAATTTTCAGTAATGTTTATTGGAACAAAAATTACATGCACATGAATATATATTTGTTGCCATTTGGTAACACCATGAATTGAGTTCCGCTTTTGTAAACATTTTGAGTATTGTTTGTTTCACAACTGGTTCGCATGATATTTATTTTTTTTTTCACTTTTATCGCCATATGTCACCTTAACTCGATAAACGACTCTTATTAAATACAAAATCTTCTCAGTTTACTGTAAAACCAAGGCCTGACTAATGTAGAAGCATACGGGCAGCTGCCCCGGGACTCCCGATTTGAGGGTCCCCCCCTAATGGCAGATATAGGTTTTTTGTTAAACGGGAGCCAAATGATGAAAAATGGCCAAAATACTTCTTTTTCAGATTTAAAGAGGCTCTATTCTCCTTCCCTTGTGCTTCCGTGTCCATCCCCCCCCCCCTAAAAGTACCAGTTACATCATCAAAAAAGCCAATGATTAAAATTTTATAGTAACAACTTAGTAGTCCATTGTTTTCAGCTTTATGAAACTTCTAAAAATGTCAGGAAGGATAAAATTGATCACTGGCCACAACACTTAGATAAAAAACAACGGTGTAAAGTTCTGGCCTATAAAAGTTACACTGTAAAATGCAATAAGTGTTTGGTGCCTCTAACAAAATACAAAAACAATAAATGTTCTATTGGTTACCATTTATAACTTTGATAAGTATTATTGATATAAAATTCTATAGTATTCTGCTGCACTGCCCGTATATTTATGGAGTATATTTTATTAGCCTATGATTTTTTTCATTGTATTTTGCATGTGATATTACACTTCTAACCCCATTTTGGTTTTTAAATTTTAAATGATTTCAATTGGTTTAAAATACAGGATAAATATGGCTGCTTTTATCGCATTTTATTATGTATATATTTAATTATGTTTTTTTCAATGCTTCTATTGTTGTTAAAACCCCTCTTTATTTCTGTTTGACTTGGCGAAAATTAATCACCGCCAAGAATTATGGTAACCCTATTTTTTACTTTACTATTTTTCATTTTGTTTTAAAAGGGTAGATGTTATTTAAAGTTTGAAGCGAGCGATCACCGCTATATGTGATCTGAACCAGGATTGCCTGGTAATAATAATAAATATATTAATATTCAATTCTTCGAGCTTTTAATTATTTCAGTGCTGATTTACATCCAATGAGTAAAAATCGTTCTGTTGATTTATTAAATTGATGTGAAATATGAATGATTCGAAGTAAAGTTCTTTTTATTCGACTGTGTTCTTTGAAATCCCTCATGTTGGCGAACCGCGTCAGGATGTCTGGACTGACGATTGAATATTATATCTTCTGATTCTGAAAGCTTGAGGTAAGCTATTTTTTATTGTTGATTAATTGAAAGCAAATATGTCGAACATTGAAACTTTAAAAAAGAAAAGATCTGGCTTACGTACACAAACGACAAAATTGTGTTCAAAAATAAGCACAACTCTTGAAGATGATTCTATTACATTAGAAAATAAATTCGATTTATTAAACATTTGTAAGGACCAACTGAATGGCAAATATGAATTATTAAAAAAATTAAACTCTGATATCCAGGATATTATTGCCGATGACGATTTTGAGAAAGAAATCGAAAGTTCCGAAACCTATAGTGAGAAAATAATTGAATCTCGTTATAAAATAACGAAGTTCTTAAATGAACATAACTCCCAAAATCAGAATAATAATTTTTCAAAATTTTATGAAAAATGAATCCGGTTCTCAAAACGGAAATTTAGAACGATCTATGAAATTGCCGAAGCTCACTATAAATAAATTTTTTGGTGACAGCAGTTCCTGCTTAGAATTTTGGGGGCAATATTCTAATGCAATTGAAAAGAATTCCAATTTAACTCCTATTGACAAATTTGTCTATTTGAAATCCCTGCTTGGAGGTAGTGCATATAATGCTGTTGGACGATTTTCGCTTTCGGAAGAAAACTTTAAAGCTGCAGTTGATTTTTTAATGGCTCGCTACGGTCGTGACGACCTTGTCATCAATGCCCATATGAGTAAATTATTAAATTTAAGACAGGTAAAGAATGCTTCTAATGTTAGAGAACTTCGGGAACTGTATGACAGTTGTGAAATACAAATTCGAAATTTAAAATCTCTCGGAGTTACAGCAGGAAGTTATGGTCATCTCCTATGCCCTATTTTATTAAAGTTGATACCTGCTGAAATGGCGTTAGATTTTAATCGTAAAAGAACCGATGGTAAAAAAGTGGAAGTCGAAGAGCTTCTTTCTTTCATTAAAAACGAAGTACAATCGCGAGAATCTACTATGACACTTCAGAGCTCTGAAAATAGTTTTAGTGCTAGAAAAGAAAAGAATAAATATAACAACAGTTATAAACATTTTAGCAATTATAAACGTGATATTCCTTCAGCCTCTGCATTGACTACCAATCTAAAAAATGCTTGTTTATTTTGTGATAATGATCACGATTCAAAATTGTGTAAAGTGTGTACTATTCCTCAAAAACGGGATAAGTTACGTATGCAAGGACGTTGTTTCACCTGATTCAAAAAATTCCACGTCTCGGCTAAATGTAAATCTGATTTAGAACCATGGAAATTTTGTAATGGAAATTTTCATCATTATTCGATTTGTTTAAAAAAATCTCAGCCAACAATTCCCAAAGAAATCGAATCAGCTGACACAGTTATTAGTTCGATTTCTCATTGTAATACTCAAAATGAAAATTCCTTTAAGGAGGTTATACTTCAAACAGCTTGCGTAAATGTGGGATCTGAAATAAGCTCTGAGCTTGCATTATGCTTATATGATTTGGTGAGTCAAAGGTCATTCGTCACAGAGCAATTAGTATCAAAATTAAATCCCCGAATTATTCGTCAAGAAAAACTTCAAATTTATTCTTTTGCAGCTGTTAAACCACAAATAAAAACATTTGATGTTGTGCAATTAAAATTATCCCATGTTGAAAACAAATCGCGTTTCATATTTATCGAGGCTTTAGTCGCAGATGTAATTTCAAACGTTAGGATTTCACCACCCCCTTCTCTCCAGACAGATAAAAAATAAACTGGCACCTTTTAAATTAACAAATGCTGTTGCTCATACCATTCTAATGTAAATGTTCTTATTGGGGCGGATTATTTCTATCAAATCTGTTACGATAGAGAAATAAAAAAAAAATAACTAAATCTCTCTTTTTATGTGATAGGTTATTTGGATATTCGCTTTGTGGTTTTTATGAAGATGAAAAAAGAAAAAAAATGGAAAGCGCTTCTGTCTTAAATCTCTGTGTTTCAACTTCAGTTGGGGAAGATATGAATTTTTTAGGGGAAATCGAATCTTTGGGTATTACGCAATCAAATGATAATATTTCTGATGCAGATAAGGAAATTGTGAATAAATTTGAGAATAACTTAAAATTCGTAAATCATAGGTATGAAACGGGTTTACTGTGGAAGTATGAGAAAAATAAAGTCGGGAATAATTTTAGAATAGCTAGAAGTCGCTTTGAGGAATTAAATCGTAAACTCGAGAAAGATAATGACTTATGTAAAAATTATAAAGATATTATATTAGAACAATTAACTGTTGGAATTGTAGAAGAATGTCCTGATAGAATAACTGAAAGTGGTTATTTTATGCCGCACAGGCTGGTTTTAAGAGATGATAAATTAACTACTAAGGTAAGAATGGCTTTCGATGCTTCTTCTAAAGAAAAACATTTAAATTCTCTAAATGATAGTTTATATCCAGGACCTAACCTTAACCCGAACATTCTTAATGTAATATTTAATTTCAGAAAATTTAATGTTGCATTTAGCGCTGACTTAGAGAAAGCGTTTTTGCAAATTGGGATAACAGAGGAAGATCGGGATTATTTAAAATTTTTGTGGTTTGGTGACGAAAAGGATGATTTAAAATTTTTGAGATTTACACGAGCTGCTTTTGGGGTAACTTGCAGTCCCTTTCTTTTGGCTGCAACGATTAAATCCCATATACGTAAATATGTTGATCATCCTGAATTTGTTAAGATTTTGGACTCTTCTTTTTATGTAGATGATTTGATTGCGGGGTCAAAATCTGATGAAGACGCTTATTATCTATCCTCAACAGTTTCGCATATTTTTAAGGAAGCTAGCATGAATTTGCGAAAATTCAATACTAATTCTGTTAAACTTAGAAAATTATGGAAGGAAAATAAATTATGTGACTCAGAAGAAAATTTGAATAATTCTCTAAAAATTTTGGGATTATTATGGGATACTAATTGGGATATTTTACGTTTTGACGTTCAATCCTTTCCTGATGATTGGAAATTTAATCCATCGAGACGCGCTCTTCTTAAAGCCATGTTAAAATTCTTTGATTCTATTGGATTCATTGCACCATTTTCTGTTTGTATGAAAAGTTTGCTACAGGAAACATGGAAAAGGGGTTTGGAATGGGATGAAAAATTCCCTAATGATTTAAAAATTGAATGGGAAAATTGGTGTGCAGAAATCGAACATTTACATAAATTTGAGGTACCCCGCAAATATTTTCCACAGGGTTTAGACTTTTCGGACCCAATCGAAATTCATATATTTTCAGATGCTAGTCCTAAGGCTTATGGGGCCGTAACTTATTTTCGATGTACCACAAGTAATAATAAAATTATGACTAGTCTTATTTGGGCAAAATGCCGACTCGCCCCGATTAAATGTTTGACAATTCCTCGGCTTGAATTAATGGGGGCATTAATAGCTGCAAGGATGTCTAAATATCTGAAAAGTGCATTTAATTTTCAAAATTTGGAAATTCATATCTGGTCAGATTCCACAATTACGTTACATTGGATCAAGGGATCAGCCATGGATTGGAAGCCCTTTGTGGCTAATAGGGTTGTAAAAATACAATGTTTAACTGATCCTAGAATATGGAAATATATCCCGGGTAAGGATAATCCTAGTGATCTTCTTACTCGAGGTGAAAATTTACATAACCTCATAGAAAATAAATTATGGTATTACGGTCATGAATGGTTGTCATTACCAAAGGACAGTTGGCCGAAACCTGAAAAGATAACTTTTAATGAAAATATTTTGAACGAAAGAAAATCAACAAATTTGAGTTCTGCTGAATTATCTTGTACAGTAGGTGTTGTACCTCCAGAGTCTTTGTTAAAATTAGAAAATTTTAGTTCTCTTTCAAAGTTACTTAATATTACAGCCTGGATCTTCAGATATCTAAATAATATCGACAAATCAAAACCTAAAATTTCAGGTGAGCTCACAGCTCAAGAAATTGAAAAGGCAGAATTTTATTGGTTAAAACAAACCCAGTTATCTGTCTTCAATCGTGAAATTGAGTTACTAAAAAAGGGAAAGCCCATCGATAAAGATTCAACCTTGTATAGTCTGAATCCAAAATTGGATGAGAATGATTTGTTAATTTTATCTGGAAGATTACAATTTTCAGAATTATCTCAAAGGGAAAAGCACCCTTTTCTACTTCCATATGGGAGTGCTTACACCAAATTGTTGATTCGAAATGCCCATGAAAAGGTTTTCCATTATGGAATTGCAACAACTTTAGCTCACTTACGAGAAAATTATTTTATAATTAGAGGACGAAAAATGATAAAATCTGTACTGAAAAACTGTCTTATTTGCACAAAATTTAAAGCTTCTCCTGGGAAGAAAGAAATTGCACCAATACCTAAAGATCGTATTAATGAATCACCACCCTTCTATACCTGTGCTGTAGATTTTGCAGGACCTATTTATGTCAAAGCAAAAACTGGCCAAGAAAAGGCCTATATAGTTCTTTTCACTTGCGCAGTCACTAGAGCTGTGCACCTCGAACTATGTACCAATTTAACTGCAGAAACTTTCCTTTTATCATTTAAAAGATTTATCTCTCGTAGAGGAATTTGTCGAACAATCTACAGTGATAATGCGAAAACATTTATCAAAGCTGATAATTTTCTTAGAGAAGTTTGGAGCTGAATATCGAAAGAGGAAGTTTTACGATATTTTAATAAAAATAGAATCATATGGAAATTCATTATTCCAAGAGCCAGTTGGTGGGGCTGTTTTTGGGAACGCATGGTACGTTCGGCGAAAATTCATTTGAAGAAAGTTCTCGGAAGATCTTGTCTCTCATATGAAGAAATACAAACCTCTTTAACTGAAATCGAAGCAATGATTAATGGTCGCCCTTAAGCTTACGTTTATGAAGAAAACAGTGAACCGCTTCCACTTACTCCTTCACATTTCCTGATCGGCAAACGAATAAATTCTCTACCTGATTTTCACTGTGTTACTGAACCTAAATCGAATAGATTACAGTAATCATCATGGTTAGCTGGGTGAAAAAGTTCGACCAGAATCGTCCGGGATAGCTCAGATGGCAGAGCACTGGCGGCTTCAGCCAGGAGGTCCCGGGTTCGAATCCTGGTCCGGACATTTTTCGCCCAGTTGAAATTTACATCTAATATGATTTGTTTACCAATTAGAACAATTGTGTTAATATTAATCTAGTATTTTTACCATAATTTATGGCCGTCAAGGATGCAAATATATTTTTTAAAATAAAAAATAAAAAATCATGCAATAGAGGGTTAAAATCCATCAAAAACGGTCAGATAAAATTATTAAACTGTTTTCATCTCTAATCTAGATTTAGTTTTTGTTAGTGAAATGAATACTTAATTTCGAAATCTACCTCCGCCTGTAGGCCAAGCCGGCGGGGATTTTTTATTCTTTGGAAGTATTGTTTGACGTTTGTGCTGCGTTTTTGACAGGGACAGTACAGTCAATCCAGAAAAAATAGTTCTCATTTACAATACAAGTTTTTCCTCTAACAAAATACTGGTATTTATCTGACCTAAAGTCGGGGACTTTCCCTCACCTGAACCCTCCATAGAGTAGTATGGAGTATGGAGTAGATATTTATACATTTTCAAATTGAATTTTCTTTTAAAAATACGGCGAAGTTGCCGCAATGTTTACTGATATAACATATATATATATATATATTATTGAAAAAAACTACAGATTTTACTTAATTTGATCACAGATATTAAATTTGACATTATTTAAAAATAAAATTTTATGTAAGTTTGGAAAAAATGAGAATTTTGTTAAACATTGCTCATGAAGATATGGAAAAGGTGCAAAAAATAACCAAAACTAACAAAAAGAATGCTTTAAAGATTGAAAAAAATGCCTCTAATATTATAAAACGCGCGGGATTCATTACTTGTGGCCGCTGCAGAAAGTTGACCGGTGAGATAGATCCATGGAACTATTAATAGAAAGGTACTGACATATCCTTAACCCTCTAATGTCCATGGTAGCATTTCTGTTACCATAAGTTCAGCTTTAATTTTAAGCACGAGATTTCATAAATACTGTATATTTAAAGTCATTTCAGCAATAATTGCACCTTTAGGTAATATTAGTTATGCATTTTGAATGCAAATGGAGCACTAAATAAGAAAAAAATTAGTTTCAAGCAACATGTCTAACAAAAATTTCAAAATGGCATTTACAGTGGTAAATTTTTGCTCGATTTTTCATATGTTTTATTGAAATAAAACTAAATACATATGATATACAGGTTTAAAAAGAGTTATTTATATTCCTTGCACAAAAAAGTTCAATGTAAATTTACTTTTTCATGCTAAGATGATCAATTAAAATTAAGGTAGCAGATATGCTACCACGGGCAATAGTGATCATGAGGTCATGGTAGCAGTTTTGTTACCATATTTTTTCAAAGGAAATTTGCACTTCTTGGTATTAGATTTGTGCGTAAGATAAGGGAGACTGGGGACAGCTGACAATAGAGGCGGAATGACCCAGTATTAAGTTTTCGCATTTAAAAGAATTTCAGAGCTTTGTCAATATTTGACAACCAAAGCTACTGAAATGCTCAAACAATAGTCTCCGTTTCATGAAGATAATTGAAATAGACTTGGAGAAATGCATTGAGAAGAATTTTCAGCTTAAAAAGTGTGTTTTTTAGAAACATTTTGTATGCTTTTCTCAGGAAAATCATGTCATAGAAATTAAGGTAAGTAGGTTTTAAGTAATGCAGAGATATTTCAGTTTAATTCCAGGCATAAAGATTGTACAGTAAATTAGGCTAAACATAACCAAGGGCTATACTTTAACACCTTAACCCCTTCGGGACGGGAGCGTTTTACGAAATTTTTAATCTTTTGTCACCATTTTTTAAAAACAGAAATTTGTGTCTTCTTGAATCGAGAAAATGCGCTGATTAAATAAGGCAAATTTTATCGTAAAATTTTACTGGTGAGGAAAAACAAGGATTCTGAGCGTTTCATGCGACACGTATACGTGCCGCTCGTCTCCAAGGGGTTAACGGTCACATTAAGTTATGGTCCAAAAATTCAAATTGCTTATTGGCACCACTTTTTTGAAAAAGAAATATTCACTTTATTTAATGACAGGTAAAATGATACCTAATCATGTCAATTACGCTATTTTATGAAACTGGTGGGAATCAAACAATCTGAATAAAATATCACGGGAATATCACGGGAGCGAGAATTAAGGGGTTAAAAAGGCTATTTCAGATTCTTAAAAAAAATGTAAATGCTTAATGTAATTTTTCGAAACACACAGAAAAATAATCAAAGATAAATTTCGAAGCATTACAATGATTCTTTAATAAAAGTAATGCCTAAATAAACTTTATATCTATAGGATATAAATAAAATTTCTATTATCCTTATCTCATTAAGTAAGAATCAGTTTGTTTGTCGAATAGCGAAAGACAATCCCAATAACTAAAAAAAAAAAAAAAGTCAGATCAAATAACACTAAGCAATATTAAACAACAAGTTAACATCAGCAGAATCAAAATATATCATGCCACAAAAGAATGATAAAAGAAAAATATTCGGAAATCAGATCAATTTATATTGACACACTAACAAAATAGAATCTTTGGAATTTGAAATGTACTACGAATAAATTAAGTGATTTATTAGGTATACTAGTCCATTTAATGGGATTAATGACGAGGAAAAATATATTAAACAGCACTAAACAGGCTATTTTAGTTTCTATTTCTTTTATTATTATTTCAGAACTTGGAACTTTAATTTGAATAACGCTATTTTGCATAATTAAGTAGGGTCAATTCCATTTCAAGTGGTCCAGCACTGGTTGCTCGACCATTTTTAAAAAATCTGAAATTTTTTGTACAACAACCCTAACATGATGGAAGTTCAAAATGACTATTATTTTAATTTTATTATTTTTTGTTTGTGTATGGCGGCCATCTTTGTTTCATCGTTTTCAGCAATTTTCTCACATGAAGGGTTTACGAAATTGTAAATAATTCATTGTTTATTTTTCCAATTCAAGTGCGGATTGTTGCAATTTGTACAGAATACATTGGGCTAAAAATTTGATAATAGAGTAGTTTCCGAAACTAACTGCTTATTGGTGAAATTTAAGCATAAAGTTTCAGTTTTTTTCAAAAATTTGTCCGTTTACAAGTCGAAATTTTTCTAGCAGGGAAAACTGTCAACATGACATAATTTTTTTTACAAATAGGCCAAAAGTACTTGTACTCTCACGCCAAGTTCCAGACCTGAGATTTCGTTTCTCTTCGCTAAAAAAATTACCAAATTTTTCAAAAATGTCAAAAATCGCACTTTTTAGACTTAGATATCTCTGGTGGGGCACGAGATAAAAATCTGAAGTTCTGGTTTCTGAGAGTATTGTATGGTAGTGCTATGCACAAGAAATTTCAGGATGGATATTTGACTACAAGCTGAGATATGGCAAGGGCAACATGTCAAAAGAATGCTGCCAAACTATTGTTTTGCTGTAGTCACAGTTAAGTATTTATCTGAGAGTGTCATTTAAATTTATTTTTTTGATTATCTTTAAAAAATAGTAACAGAAAATAAAGCCTTTTGCAAAGCTTAGCAATTAATTTAAAAAATAATTATGCCTAAGGCCTACATTTTGTATGGTTTCAGTATTTGTTTTGTAATTTTAGTAACCAAAAGAAACCTCAGCACTTTTATATATATATATAAAATATCTTTATACAAGACCTGAGACAAAAACAGAATAGGGAAAGAGAAAAGCTGTTAATGTTGACATACTTGTTGAGACATGATCAAATGTGTCAAAACACATTCCTACTTGTTGGTTTAAAAACCACAATTTTAATGCTGCTTGCCAATCCCTGAAACTTGTTCCCACCATAAGTATATTCCTGTAAATGAAACATCATACGATGTTACCATGCATCAGCCTCAAGTAAATTTTAGAAAGTAAAGATATCCAAAGCCCTTTCAAAATTTACACTTCAGAAAATGACATTTTTGCAGAAGAAGTAAGCTAGGAATTATTAATGAACTGAGACTTGCACATAGTGATTTCAAAGTTTATTTCTATGAGCCAGCAGGGCCAAGATCTTCAATCAAGTTATCAAGAAATGACAAGATTTGGTTCCTACAAATAAAATTTTGAGAAAGATCAAAATTGTGGCTTTAAAACCAACAAGTAAGAATGTGTTTTGACACGTTTGATCATGTCTCAACAAGTATGACAACATTAAAAGCTTTTCTCTTTCCCTGTTCTGTTTTTGTTTCAGGTCTTCTATAAAAATATTTTTTTTTCTTTATGTAAAAGTGCTGAGGTTTCTTTTAGTTACTAAAATTACTTACAACAAAAGTTACTGATAATTATTTTTTTAATTAATTGCTAAGCTTTGCAAAGGGCTTTATTTTCTGTTACTATTAATTAAAGATAATCAAAAACATAAATTTAAGTGACACTCTGAGATAAATACTTAGCTGTGACTACAACAAAACAATAGTTTGGAAGTATTCTTTTGATATGTTGCCCTTGCCATATCTCAGCTTGTAGCCAAATCTCCATCTTTAAATTTCTTGTGCATAGCACTACCATACAATACACTTAGAAACCAGAACTTCAGATTTTTATCTCGTGCCCCACGAGAGATATCTAAGCCTAAAAAGTGCGATTTTTGACATTTTTGAAAAATTTGGGAATTTTTTTAGCGAAGAGAAACGAAGTCCCATGTCTGGAACTTGGCATGTGAGTACAAGTACTTTTGGCCTATTTGTAAAAAAAAATATGTCATGTTTACAGTTTTCCTTGCTAGAAAAATTTCCTTTTGTAAACGGACAAATTTTTGATAAAAACTGAAACTTTATGCTTAAATTTCACCAATAAGGATTTATTTCCGGAAACTACTCTATTACCACATTTTTAGCCCAATGTATTCCGTACAAATTGCTTCAATCCGCACTTGAATTGGATAAATAAACGATGAATTATTTACAATTCCGTAAACCCTTCTTCTGAGGAAATTGCTGCAGACGATGAAACAAAGATGGCCGCCATGCACAAACAAAAATTAATAAAATTAAAATAATAGTCATTTTAAACTTCTATCATGTTAGGGTTGTTGTACAAAAAATTTCAGATTTTTTAAAAATGGTCGAGCAACGAATTAATGATTTTCTGGACCACTTGAAATGGATTGACCCAGTAAGTATATTAATTTTGCTAAAAAATTAGCTATACACAAGTACAGGGCTCGCATCGTTCCTAAAATTTTCGCACTTTGCTACCAGTATTTTAAATAAGAATTTTTCGTGGTAGTATCCTTTAACATCTATTATAGAACTATACAACAAAGATTATCGTTTTAATTTAGTGGTAGCAAAGTGCGAAAATTTTAGGAACGCTGCGAGCCCTGCAAGTAAAACCACAAACCTACTTGGCTATTATTTTTTCATACAGAATCAATAGAGTGTAAATAAATTTTCCATTATCCTTATCTCATTAACTTAGAATTAATTTTTTGTCTAGTAAAAAAGATAATTTTATAAAGAAAAAAGTCAAACCAAATAACACTAAGCTATACAGAACAACAATTTTACGTTAGTAGAATGGAAATGTATGATGTAATAAAAGAATGATAAAAGGAAAATACTTGAAGATCCGACCAATTTGTATTGACTCACAAACAAAATAGAATCTTTAGAATATGAAATGTACTGGGAATACATTACGTAATTTATTAGGCACACTAGTCCATTTCATGTGATTTATGATGAGTAATAATATTTTAGACAACATTAAACATGCTATTTTAGTTTCTAAAAATGTAACCAATTATTTTTTTTTCATAACTTGCAACTGTATTTTGAATAACGCTATTTTGTATATTTAAGTAAGTATAATAGTTTTGCTAAACAATTCGGTATTCGTAAAAAAAAACCCATCAACCTTACAGCTATTTAATTTAAACGCAGAATCACTTCAAATTAAAATCAGCTAAATATTTATTACGCAAATGTTTAGCCTTATTCAACAAATTACTTACAATTTTAAGAATTTATCTGTCCCCTTTTTAAGATTAAAAAGGCTATTTCAGTTCTAAAGCAGTTTGTAAATACTTAAAGTGATTTTTCGAAACACACATAAAACAATCAAACACGCATTTAGAAGCATTACAAAGATTCTTTAATGGGAGAAATGCGTAAACAAACTTCATTCGTATGGGATATAAATAAAATTTCCCATATTCTTATCGCATTAAGTAAGAACCTTTTTGTCTAATTTTAAAAGACAATCGTGATAAAAAAATAAAAAAAAATGTCAGAACAAATAACACAAGGTCATATAAAACAACAAGGTAACGTCAATAGAATGAAAATATATGAGGCCACAAAAATTTATTAAAGGAAAATATTCGGAAATCACACCAATTTATATTTACTCACTAACCAGATGCATTCTTTGGAATGTAAAATGTACTAGGAATACATTACATGATTTTTTTAGACATACTAGTCCATTAAATGTTAAGAATAATGATGAATAATATTTTAAACAGCGTATTTTAGTTTCTAAAAAATATTAATTAATTTTATGATTATTTCAAAACTTGCAATTGTATTGTGAATAGCATTATTTTGTTCAATTAAGAAAGTGTATTAATTTTACCAGAAAATTAGGTATTAAAAAGAAAAACCACAAACATGTTAGGCTAATTAATTGTAAAAATCATTTGAAATTACAGTCTACTATATATTTATTTCACCAATTTTTATCCTTAGTAGTCAAATTAATTTCAAGCATTACAACGAATCTTTAATCGGAGCAATGCCTAAATAAACTTTGTTCGTACATGATATATGTATACATAAATTTACCATTATCCTTAATCGTTAACTAAGAATTCATTTTTTGTCTAATATGAAAAGACTATCCCAATACTAAAATTGTCAGAACGAACAAATAACACTAAGCAATATAAAACAACAAGGTTACGCAAGTAGATTGGAAATATATGATGCCATAAAAGATTGACAAACGGAAAATACTTAAAAATCCGACCAAGTTATATTGACTCACGAACAAAACGGAATCGCTGGAATTTAAAATGTACTAGGTGTAGATTACGCGAGTTGTTAGGCATACTAGTACATTTAATGCGATTTATGATGAGGAATAATATTTTAGACAGCACTAAACAGGCTGTTTTAGTTTCTAAAAAAAAATAACATTTTTTTTTTCCAGAACTTAGAACTGTATTTTGAATAACGCAATTCTGTTTAATTAACCCCTTGGGTACGGATTTTTTTCAGATGCCACTGACGGTTTTTTTTAAATTCTACCTCGCACCATTTTCTCGAAACAAAAATCTTTCATATACACTTTGATAGTATACGCAAGCGAAAAATACTACAAAAATATTTTCCTTTAAATAGTGGTTTGAATAGAATATAAAAATAAGCGCCAGTGGCCAAATGCATGAGGAGTCTCAGTCGTCAAATGTACCTAAGGGGTTAAGTAAGTACATTAGTTTTTCCAAATATTAGGTATATGTAACAAAAACCACAAACCTAAGCTGTATATAGTTTTTTAAATACAGAATTATTTGAAATTAAATCCAACTATATATTTATTTTAAAATAGAAATAAGAGCCTTTGTGCAGGAATAGTACAAAGCAGAAAACCAACGTTTAACCCCTTGAGGGGCAAGCAAAAATGTCTCTATATATTGAATTCTCACCGGAATAATCGAAAATTTTTATTTTTAAATAAGGAAAAGCGATTTTTTAAACGACATTTCTCCAAAGCTAAAAATATAAAATTTAGTAAAATTTTTCTGGTGAGAATCTTGTTTAAATTAGGTGGTATATATTTTATCTCACCGCCCCTCAAGGGGTTAAAAATGCACAAATAATACGGGAAAAGCAGCAAACAGCTGTTTCGAATCTACTACCGAGATTCTTCTTCAGTTGAGACATTGCGGGAAAACAAAAAAAGACAAAGAGAAAGAAAAAAGGAAGAAATCACAGAGGAAAAAATGCCCGTTAACGCCGAATACTTTAAAACAGCAATAAAAGCCTTTGTGCAGGAATATTAAAAGAATTAAAACTGAAGAAGAATCTCGCTAGTAGATTCGAAACAGCTGTTTGCTGCTTTTCACGTATTATTTGTGCATTTTTAAACGTTGGTTTTCTGTTTTTTAATATATATTTATTAAACATTTTGAGTCAAATTAATTTCAGTAAGATTTTAAACGTTTAACAGTCCCAGTTTTCAGATTAAAAAGGCTATTTTAGTTTCTCAAAAAGTTTATAAATACTTAAAATGTTTTATCAAACGCACAAAAAACAATCAAACACACATTTAGAAACATTACAAAGATTTTTCAATGAAAGAAATGCCTAAAAAAATTTATCGTATAGGATATAAATAAAATTTCCAGTATTCTTGTCTCATTAAGTAAGAACCATTTTGTCTAATTCTAAAAGACATTCCTAAAAAAAAAAAAAAAAAAAAATCAGAACTAATAACACTAGGTTATATACAAGGACAAGCTAACATCAGTAGAATGAAAATATATATGGGGCCACAAAAAATAATAAATGGAAAATACTCAGAAATCAAGCCAAATTATATTGACTCGGTAACATGGATTCTTTGAAATGTAAAATCTAGTAGGAATAAATTTCATGATTTCTTAGCCATGCTAGTGCATTTAAGTTGATTAAAGATGATGAATAATACTTTAAACAGCCCTCAACAGGCTATTTTCTTTTCAAAAAACATTTTTAATTTATTAATTTTCTGATTATTTCAGAACATTCAGTTGTATTTTGAATAACATTATTCTACATTTCTATTCTTTCTATTCTATCATTATTCACATATTTTATTTTGAACTACAATTCTGTGTAATTTAGGACTTTCATAATCATTTTGCTAAAAAATTAGGTATACGTAAAAATATCACAAACCTACTAGGTTAATTTTTTTAAATATAAAGTTATTTAAAATTGTAGTCTGCTATATATTTATTAAACAAATTTTTTTACTTAGGAGTGAAATTAATTTCAAGCATTACAACGAGTGTTTAATCATAGGAATGCCTAAATAAACTTTATTCGTATAGGATAAATATATATAAATAAGTTTTCCATTATCCTTATCTCACTAAGAATTATTTTTTTTTTTTGTTGTTGTTGTTTATTAGAAAAAGACAATCATAATGCGAAACATGTCAGATAAATTCACACTAGGTTGTATAAAACAATGTTAAGTCAGTAGAATGGAAATATATGAAGCCATAAAAGCATGATATAAGGAAAATAATTGAAAATCCGACCAATTTGTATTGACTCACAAAATGAAATCTTTAGAATTTAAAATGTTCTGGGCATAAATTACGTGATTTTTCAGACATACTAGTCCATTTCATGTGATTCATGATGAGGAATAATATTTCAGACAGCACTTAACAGGCTATTTGAGTTTCTAAAAAAATTAACTAATTAATTTTTTTTTCCAGAACGTGCAACTGTATTTTGAATAACGCAATTTTGTATGATTAAGTAAGTATATTAATTTAGCAAAAAAATTAGGTATACGTAGGAAAAGCCGCTAGCCTACGAGCTATTTTTAAAAAATACAGAATTTTTTTAGTTTAAATTCAGCTATATATTTATTGCGCGGTAGGAATCAAATAAATTTCATTAAGATTTTAAATATTTAACAGTCCCAGTTTTAAGAATATAAAGGCTATTTTAGTTTCTGAAAAAGCTTGTAAATTCTTAAAATGATTTTTCGACACACACAGAAAAAAAATCAAACACAAATTTGGAAGAATTACAAAGATTCTTTAATGAGAGAAATACCTAAACAAAATATATTCGTATAGCATTTAAATAAAATTTCCAGTATTCGTATTGCATTAAGTTAAAACCATTTTGTCTAATTGTAGAAAACAATCGTAATAGAAAAAAAAACATTCAGAACAAATAACACTAGGTTATATAAAACAACAAGGCAACGTCAGTAGAATGAAAATATATGAGGCCACAAAAAATCTTACAAGGAAAATTCTCGGAAATCAGATCAATTTATATTGACTCACTAACAAGATGGAATCTTTGGAATGTAAAATCTACTAGGAATAAATTTCATGATTTGTTAGCTTTACGAGTCCATTTCATTTGATTAAAGATGATGGATAATATTTTAAACAGCCCTAAGCAGGCTATTTTATTTTCTAAAAATCTTTTTAAATGGTAATTTTACGATTTTTTCAAAACTTGCAATTGTCGTTTGGATAATTTTACTCTGTATAATTAAGAAAGTATATTAATTTTCCTAAAAAGTAAGTATACGTAAGAAAAGTTACAAACCTAATTGGCTAATTTTTGAAATGTAAAATTATTTAAAATTGTAGTCTGCTATATATTTATTAAACAAAGTTTTGTACTTAAGAATACTTAAGAAGACTTAATGAAATGCTTAAGTATTTTTGTACTAGGAGCCAAATTAAATTCAAGCATTACAAGAGTGTTTAACACTGGAACGGCGGCGAGGGGTCATTTAGACCCTTTCTGAATGAATACATGTCGATTCGAACCAGAAATATTTTTGTAATATAAGATTAATATATGCTGCACAAAAATAACTTAAATAACTTAAATAGTTTTAAGTAAAAATTCTGATGTGAAATATTTTTTTAAATCTTGAGTAAAAATTCCCGTCGTTCTAGTGTTAATCAGAGCAATGTCTAAATAAACTTTATTCGTGTAGGATATATGTATAAATAAATTTTCCATTATCCTTATCTCATTAACTAAGAATTATTTTTTTTAAAAGACAATCCTAATACAAAAATTGTCAGATCAAACAACACTAGGTCAAGGATGGCGAACCTTTTCACTTGCGCGTGCCAAACATTTAAAATCAATATCTATCAACATTGCAAAATGCCAAACTTTTAAAAAAGAAAATATTGCTACATATGCCGTTTAAACGGAACACTGGTTAATAGAATCAGTCACTTTCATGCATTAAACAAATAAACACAAAAATCAAAATGTGATTATTCTGTATATTGAAATTAGCCATTAATTTTATGAAATTTTTATTGAAAAAAGTTCATGCGCAGCGTACAGAAAGAAAGAAATTTTGGAAATTTTTATTTCAGTAATTTTTAATTTATCATTAATGCAACATCTAACGCAATGCCGCACAACCTTTTTGCCAGAAATATGTTTGCCACCACAAAAAATTTAAAAGTAACATTTAAATTATTTAAAAGGAAAGTTTCCGTGAATTAATTAGGAAAATATTTCTGCATATAAATAGTGATAATATTGGTGGCCCGCGGGCCACACTTTGTACACCTCTAACCAAAGCCTAACGTATAATAATTCTAGTTGCATTAAAAAGGTAGAAATAATTTATTAACGAGGTTTCTGCTGCTGTACGTTTGATAGGAAGTGCTTTATACCTGATTCCAGTATTGTTATTTTAGTAATATATAGAGCAAAAATTGTTTCATTTGTCATTTTATTGCTGTGAGTGTTTTATAAAATTCATTTGATACAGTAAAGCCTTTTAAAGATTTTACAAAAAGAACAAGTAGTTACTTGCCGAATACGCTACATAAAATTACAGAAAAAGAGTATTTTCATGAAAAATGATTATACTATATGTGCAGTCTGTACATGTTAAGCAAAATTTTGCTTGTTATAACAAAAACAAAAATTAATTTTATCTAAAAATAATTATGAAATTTAAATTTTTCGCCGGCCAGAGAAATTGTCGTACGTGCCATCACGGGCACGCGTGCTATACGTTCGTCAACCCTGCACTTGGTTGTACAGAACAGCAAGGTAACGTCAATGAAATGAACGTAGACTGAAAATATATGAGGCCACTAAAGAAGGAGTAAAGGAAAATACTTGTATATCAGACACATTTCTATTGATTCACTAACAACATGGAATCTTTGGAATGTAAAATGTAGTAGGAATAAATTATCTGATTTGCTAGCCATACTACTCCATTTAATCTGGTTAATGATGACGAATAATACCGAATAAAAAAATGGCCATAATGTTTCTTTAAAGAAAAATTATGGCCATTTTTCCCCATTCTGACCAGAAAATCAGAGGTCTAACATTTTACGGCTGCTCTTTCATCTTCACCTAACACTTCATTTATAGTGGCTGTTTCATAATAATAGAAGCCACCAGTCCATTAGAAGAAAATAACTCGGTTAAGCGGGACACGGATAATCGGGACTCTAATGCAAAACATATTTCAATTTAAGACTTAAAACACACCCTTTTATTTTATGTAAAATGACGTCATTTGCATTAATGTAAATTCTTAAAATTAAATATAGTTTATAATAGTTCCATGTTTTATCATAAATCCTTCATTTATATTTTTCTTAAAATAGCACGCATTTTAATTATTTTTTTTTTTTAATTTTTATGAGAAAATGGCCACAAAAAGATATAATTGCTATTTTTCAACAATTTCTTCTTTATTTTCTACAGAAATTGAGTACTTGAGTTGCCAAAATGAAACAAATGTCGCTAAAAACTACACAAAAATTAATATTTAAAAAACAAATAGAGATGCAATTTTCAAACAAATTGCATTAAAAAGTACTTTTTTTCCCTAATACGACGGTATAAACATTAAAAATGTGCGATGCTTAGAAGTTTTTAAAAATGCTGTAGAGTATTTAATCGCACAATGAAACATCGGCTTTTGTTTTACTGCTGGCGTACACAAGGTAACGTTATTTATTGGAGACAAAATAAGCTGGGAGAAAGAAATAGCATTCCGGGAGTTAAAACCGTCAAAATAAATGACACATTGTGTATATAAAACATCCGGGTAACATCGGTAATATGACTACATGTGATTCCGCAAAGCATTGTGGGAAAGGGATTTTATAATTGTAAAATAGATCAGTTTTTATTTAACACTTTCAGGGGCAAAGCAATTTCATTGCTAACGTGTTGAAATTAATGATTGACACCGGAATTTGAAAACAAATTTATTTATAAATAGGAAAAAGCTATATTTCGCATATATAATAAACCGATTTTTTTTTACCAAAATTCTGGTGCCAATGTAGCATTTGAAAATAGAAATTAAGTGGTTTCATAGAAATACCAACGCCCCTCAAGGGGTTAAACACTAATAAATATTGTATCACTAATTCAATTAAACTTCTAGGAAGGAAAATAAGACTCTAAGGAAAATCTACATGAATATGTTGCTTAATTTTTATGTAATACAGTGAAATATGTTTAACACGAAACTGAGGGGAAAGAAAATTTTTTTCGTGTTAAAAGAATTTCGCGTTCAAAGATTCGTAAAAAAAAGAACAAAACTCACAAGAATTTTCAACGTCGACAAATTTTATTTCGATTTCCTGTTAAACTATTAGTAAGTTGCATCCATTAGGATAAAAAGCAAGTTAAAAAATCAGATCTTTTTTTGTGTCTTTTTCAGTATTCTGAGATCTAGCTTGTTTGAATCAAATAAGCAAAGCTGTCTCTAAATCTTCGTGCTTAGCTTTCTCATACGTTTTCTCTCTGGATTAAACATACTGCTCTCAAACATTAACGTAATGCGATACCTGCTTTTTATTATTGTTGGTAATGTATAATTGGTAAAGCAAAACTCTTTGCAGATTTATGTTTTCGTCCTTCTTCTTAATCAACTACATTAAACAGCTTCATCTTCATTTGAAGAGAAACAGAAGTTTGTTTTCTCACCAATTTCTCAGCCATTGTGCTCGTAAAACATAAGCTAATTTACAAAAACACGAAATTAACTGATTTTCAAAAATTCAGTGGTTTTAAACACAAAATTCACCAATTTCAACTCAGACTAACAAGATCGAAAGCGAATTTTTTCGTGTTAAACGATTTTTGTTTCGTGTTAAAAGAAAAAAAGATGTATTAAATTGCATAGTATAGAGCAAAAGGTCCAAATACCGGCTACTAGGTGTTCTGAGAACTGAGTGCAGCGCAGCCTAGCCGTGATAGGCAGAGTTTGTAGCTTTAATTGAGAGATGAAAGTTACGAAAAGTACGTCACTGAAGTCTGTCTCATTTACAAATAGTAAATACAAAAGTGTCGAATCGACGTAATCTGGTACGTCAAAAGTTTTTCACATGTCTGTTTCTCATTTTTTTAAAATATACTGATCGTATATCGGCTTGAATTGTTGATGAAGTTATTATTTTCTAGACATATTTAACTCTCAATTGCCACGCGCACATTATTATTATTTTATTATATGAATGAGTAATACCGGTTTGACTTAAACATAGCAGTGGTCCGAATACCGGCTACGTAGAGTGGTCTAAATACCGGCTAGCCGGTATTTGGACCTCTCTCCATTCCTCTGCTTGAAGGGGAGGAAAATTAATTAATTTAAATAGTTTCATAATTAATAAATTATTTAAATGGTTCAAAAACAGTTCCAGTCCTATTTCGCAATATGAAAAAAGCAACTGTGGCCATAATTCTTCAGCACCGATACTGGTTACCGGATCACTTCCCAAAAAAGATCTGTTGGATACTCCAAAATTGCCTGTAATAAATGTTAAGAGAAAGAAAAGAAAATGACGGAGTAACCAGGCGAAAGAGGCAGAAATTGGATTTTAACCCTCTCGCTGCGCAACCCGAGATGTTCTCGAGCAACGTAAAAGTAGCAAAATTTGCACAACCCGAGATTTCCTCGGGGATGCAATTTTTCCGTCTAATTAACCCTCCTTGATTATTCCCACCAGTTATTTTTTTATTGTAATTTTTGCCTTATTTAATCGGTGCATTTTCCCGATTAAATTAGACAAAAAAAATTGTTTTGAAAAACAGGTGACAAAAGAATAAAAATTCTTAAAAGACGCTCGTCGCGAAGAGGTTAAATACGCAATTTTTGAAGCTATTTTTATAAAACAATTACGCAGCGAGAGGGTTAAAACAGTGAAAAGTGAAAATATCCAACAGAGGAAGATGATGCAATTTGAGGTGCCTGATATCTACCCCTTGTATATCTGCCCCCATACGTCATTTTGACGTTACAGTAGAAGGGGACACATATCCAGTGCTACACCATTTCACTTTATTCGAGGATTGTATATCCGACCCCTGTATATATGCCCCCATATCAGAAGGGGGCACATATCCAATACAGAGCATTTTATTTTTCTCAAGAGCTGTATATCCACCCCCTGTATATATGCCCCCATACGTCATTTTGACGTCACAGCTGAAGGGGACACATATCCAGTCCTACAGAATTTTCCTTTCGTCGAAGGGTGTATATCCGACCCCTGTATATATGCCCCCATACGTCATTTTGACGTCATAGCAAAGGGGACACATATCAAGGGGGCAGATATCCAATGCTAGGACTTTTACTTTTGGCGAGAGAGTTGGACAACCGACCCCTGTATATATGCCCCCATACGTCATTTTAACGTCACAGCAGAAAGGGACACATATCAAGGGGGCAGATATCCAATGCTAGGACTTTTACTTTTGGCGAGCGGGTTGTATATCCGACCCCTGTATATATGCCCCCATACGTCATTTTGATGTCACAGTCGAGGGGACACATATACATTGCTAGAAAATTTTTACGCTCGTCGAGAGTTGGATATTCTGCATATATGTCCTCTTCTACGTATAGATTTTATTGTTGCCGCGAAGGCCTTATTTATCTAGAAATCTGTGAAAGACATTTAAAATGTAACTCAAGAATTATGTAATTATATACGAGGACGTGAGTTTCATAACTCACCTTATCCAAACTTTAAAATATCGAGTGTTCTTTATGAATCTATTCTATAGGTGAACCTGCATAAAAAAAACACTATAATCTGAAAAAAAAACCCTAGTTTTAACGTGTATGTCTGCCATTGTAAAATATTGATTTACAATGAAAACCAACGGGTTTTATGCGATTTCCCAAAATTAGATTATCTGGACAGGGCGAGGTTTGAAACTCACGTCTTCATATATACATAAAAAATATATATTGAAAATTTATAAAGTTAAAAAAAATTTAATCATTTTGCTTCCATTTTAAAATGTTATAGACAGTTATGGTTCGAATAAATGTTATAGTCAGAAACTACGATATAGTTTCTAACATTGTTTCTTACTACGATATAGTAAGAAACTATGTTAGAAACTATATATAGTTAGAAAGAAATATTATTGCTGGTTTTCCATCTGAGGTTCATTCCTGCAGATAGCACATGTGACCACAATGATAAAGATAAATCATGCCGGTTGTATAGATTATTAAACACTTCCCAACTACTTTTATAATTTACATTTATCCAACTTCAGTTTTTCGAAATACTCTGTACTTTCATGCAATGCTTAATATTACATAAATTTCGTTGAATTTGTCCGAGAAAAACACCATCAAAATGCACTTCAAATAAATTTCTGCTATAGACTCTAATGTATCCCAATTCTTTTGTTTGCCCCCTATAACAACTATAATTGTTAGATACACCCTCTTTTCTCTGAGAAACATTCTGCAGTATAGCTGAACACTGCTCTCGCATAAAAGGAAGGTACTTTCTTACACATTTCTGAATTCATTTATGTTCAGAAAACCATGAAATTACCCTGTGTTCTTATTCAGAAACTGTGTAACCGGAAGACTTTTCCTTTTTTTTGTTAAAAGCAAAAGACCTTTCTTAAAAATTCTCTCAATGCCGGCTTTTAAACCAAATTACCGACGCGGAAGCGCGAGAAAGGGTAAAGACTTTTCATCACTAGACAAAAATCGCTTATAGCTCGATAAGTAATTTATTTGTCAAAAAATAGTAAATTCATTTCGATTCCAAATTGCTTCAATAGCTAGTCTTTCCAGTTTTGCTTCTGCGTTTATAAATGAGCCAGATAATGTGTCAGAAAGGTTCTCGTTTTTGAGAAAGCCATTTTGATAAGCAGTTATAGTTTTTTTACGTTCTCTTTTCTACCCTTTTGTTTCTTTGTGAAACATGCTATTTGAAATTAAATTTACGCGGATTTTTTTTTTTTTAATTTAATCACTTAAGGCGACAAGGAACATACAACTCATTTTTTTTATTTTACTTTTTTTTTCACTTTAAATACTAATCAAGGGCACACTATATGCATTATGGTATATATTTATCACACAAGAAATACTAAATACTTTTTTTTTTTTTTGAGAAAAATAAGGAATTTCCCGGGATGTTTTAAGTGTTAGAAGAACTTTTCAAAATACAGCATGAGCATTCCAGATCAATTCAAAACCCCCAATATTTTTATTCAAGTTTGCTTTATATATACAAATAAAACGCTGCCTCGAATTTTATATATTTGAATATAAAAGTAAGAAAAAAAAACTTTCTAAATTTTATGAAATTCTCAGAATTTTCGCTCATATTGCTGCAATTAACTACCATTAACTTTTGATCTGTATTTAGTTTTAAAAATTCAAGCATAATAGCAAACAGCTATAGAACATTTCAAAGCATTCAGAGGAAAAATTTTGTGCTTAGAACATTCAAGAAAAAATGGATAGCGACGAAATTTACTGAAAAAAAGACTAATTTTAAGATTTAGTACAAGCGCAAACATTAAAATATAAAAGTTTATTTCTACGCTGACGATGAAATGAACACTTCCGATGATCGTCTGAATTTGGTCGAAAACATTTTGGAATTCTAATTTGATTTTTAAGGTATTTTAAATAATTTTATATTATATACATACACATAAAAACAATTTTATTACTTTTTATTTATATAACTATAAATATTTAACTGCCGTACTTTAAATTTTAATACGTGACTTTCTCAAGTTTTCAAGATTTATTTTCAGGATATTGAACCATAAACTGGGGATGTTGTACGATAGGACGTCGTTACATGCTTGATTGTTTTTACACAGGATTTCTATAGATTCTCTTATAGTGCATGCGTAATAACTGGATGTTGGGAATATGATTTTTGCATGATCAAAATCTATTGCAATATTCTGATTGAAACTTATTGACTCGACATATGATTGACGGAATGACACAAAAGAAAAATCAAAGAAAGAATAAAAGAACATAAAGCAGAGATAAAATTTTGTCGTCAACCCACAACTCACTCTCGTTTAAGTTTCTATCAGAATATCGCAATAGATTTTGATCATGCAAAAATCATTTTCCCAACATCCAATTATTACGCATCCACTATAAGAGAATCCATAGAAAATCTGTGTAAAAACAATCAAGTATATAACGACGCCCTATCGTACAATATCCTCAGTTTATGCTTCAATATCCTGAAAATAAATACTGAAAACTGGAGCAAAGTTACGTATTAAAATTTAAAATACGGCAGTTAAATATTTTCTTCTACCCATGAAAAGTGACGTATGAGAACAGGGTGATGCCATAAAATAAATTGAACTGTAATTAATAATAAAATATATTTCCTTTGCTGCTGCTACTTCTACTTTCAACTCTGGTAATTATTGGTATTCTCATCTTCAAAACAAAGTGACGTATTTGTATAAATAAACAACATTTAGTTATTAAGATATTCTCTGATGATGAGCTTGGAAAGCTTAAAAGTACTAAGAAGTTTTAAATAAAATGTATATTTTAAACTTGTAAAAACTTTTTCATCACTTTAGTCGCCTTTTAAGTAAGACTGTGGGCTTTTTTAAGTTCACATTATATATTTTATCCGTCATCAATTTATAACATTTATAACTAGAAATTAAAAATAGTTTTTCTTTACTTTCTTTTATAAGCATAAAATGTTCATCTTAAAAATTGCGCCTATTCTTTTAATGTATTTCATGTTTTTCCCAAAAATTTCAGTATTAATTTGACATCGAATTCGATTATCAAAAATGTACAGATTGTTTACACTTGGTAGAAAGCGCAAACAAACGAATTTTTTTCAAAAAGACACATTTTTTTGTCACTTTTTTAAGATACGGCAACTAGAAAGAAAAAAAAAATAAACATTATTTAATTTCTTATTTTAGAATTTAAAATTTTATTTTTCAACGCATAATCGTAAATTAATTAAAATTAAATTACTATTTCATAAGAATGTATTTTTTTATATATAAAACTTTTCATCCTTTTTATTTCTAATTTTTTTTTAAATTTTAATTCGGTAATAAAAACTGTTTTCGGAAACAAAATGTGGAGAAATTATATTTCTAAATTAGATGACGCATGTTTTCATTTCCATAAGTCTTTATCCATCAAATTAAGGTGTTTGTGGTTTAGATGTAAGTAAATTATATTATTTGGATATTAGAATAGGTGTCGATTTCAGAGATTTTTAAGGAGTAAGTGGCTTCTTAAAACGACAGTGGACGTTCAAAATCGCAAAAAACATTAAAAAAATCATTTTTTTGTTTTTTCGAAAAAATGTTCCGGCAATCTTCTACTTTCAAAAAAAAAAAATATATATATATATATATATATATTCAAATCTGATAATTTTTTTGCAGAGATACAGCTGTTTTTTTAACATAAACAATCGTTAATCTGCACTTAAAATAAAACTTTAAATCCAGTTTTCTCAAAATGAGAATTTTCGCCGACTGAGTAAGTTCAAAATGCTCCATTCGTCTTAATTTTATACTAATTTTTATAATACTTGTTAATATTGCTGTTGATATACTTTATTACAAAACTTGCTGTTAATATGTGTAAAAAAAAAGTAATATTTTATCACTGAATTTTATCCGAAATGAACAATATTATATGTTTATAATTATTTTCTGCCAAATTACTTAGTATAATTTTAAAATGTATACCAATTTTTGATGTAATATCATAAAGCTATCGCAAAAAAAAAAAAAAAAAAAAAAACTACAAGTTTCTGAAACAAAATTTAATGCGCATGGAGCATTTTTAATTTGTATCACTAATTAGCATATTATTAATTAATTACTCGTTTGCATATTAATATTTTTTAATGAAATTAAGAAATTTTCTTACTTATTGCACAAATTATCTGTGTATTAAATTTCAAAAAGATTGAGCAAAAACTGTAGAAAATGTTTTTGAACGTCCACTGCCGCCTTAATCTGAAAATTCCAGTTGCTAAACTGCGAAAGAAACGCATAAAAGTAATAAGGTTTATGAGTGAAAAAAATTCAGGAATACAAAGTGAAAAATAATTTATTTAATATATACACATGTACAACAAAATACATACAAATTACATCAAAATTGTGTACTGTAATCACATAATTCTTTTAACGTTGATATAAATTAAGTGTAACATTAATATTGAACTATGTAGGGTCAGAAAATTAATCTGAGCAGGATACATGTTACAAAAAATATGTATAAAGTAAGCAATCATGGTAGTGGGGAATATTAGAAAAGCAGTATTTCTTTTTTTTCAATTTGTCACACAAGAGTACATATAAAAAATTGTGAATGTGTGATATTTTGATAAATTTTGCATTATAAGAAACAAAATACAGTTTAAACCTTTTTTTTTCAAGAACACACAAAAAAATTATTTAAAAAAAAAATCTTATCACCGTCTAATTATAGAGGTGATTCTATTCCCAATTTTTCGAAAATTTAAGGCTTTCGGTTCTCAAAACTCTGACATTAAAAATATAACGCAACAATATCGCCAATTTCGACAAACGGTCGCCAAAAACTCAATTTCTTCAATCGTTCGCAGAAAAAAATCGTCAATTTGGTCAAAGGATCGGGGGAAAATATGAATGTAGCAAAAATATTGCAAGTAAATGCAAATTTCGTCAAGGAATCGCGGAAAAAATGCAAATTTCACCAATTTCGCCTAGGGATCAGGGGAAGGAACGCGGATTTTGTCAAAAAATCCCGAAAGAAGAAACTAATTTCATCAAAGCATCGCAAAAAAGAAAACTAATTTCGTTAAAAGATCGCAAAAAATCCCTCAAATTTCGTCAAAGGATCGCGAAAAAAACGCGAATTACATCAAAACATCGCAAAAAACCTGAATTTCTTCACAAGAAGAAAAAAAAGCGAATTTCGACAAAGTATCGCGAAAAAACTCGAATTTTGTGAAAGGGTCGCAGAAATATACGAATTTCATCAAAAGGTCATGAAAAAATGCATAATTAGCGCATGTAGGGGATTTTCCCTCTTTGCTGTAACCTTTCTGCTGCGGATATCAGATTTTTGCTTCTCTAATTGCATATATATGCAATTTAATTGTTGGTATATTCTTATAAAATAAATAGCATCATTTATAATGAAATAAAAACTTGATCTGCTTACCAAAATGTAGATTTATAAAATTGTATGCTCATAAAAAATATATTTTTATATGTCTTGTTATATACTTTAAAATTTCAATTCAAAACAGAGAGTAAGGAACTCGAGAACTAATAGAAAATGGAAAACTGATAACTAGAACTTGAACTATTAATTATGAAGGTTTGATTTAAAAAAAACATACATATAGAAGTTTATCGAGGATCTTATACACTTATAATCAGAGTAAAAATATTTTTATAATTTCTTTCAATATGTGCCTGTGAATTGTTCAAATAATAAAAATGTATTCTCAATAAAATTAATATTTCGTATTTCATTTAAAAAAAAAATTATATCCATAAAGAGTACACACAAAAATATTGGATTCATAAATGTTTTAAGGAAATTGAGTGAAATTCAATGCGCACAATATAGACAGTTTCTTTAAACTTATTCAAATTCCAAATTACACTGAAAAATTCCTAAATTTAAAAGAACATGCAAATAAAGAAAATGGATTTTTTTCCCATTTCTTGTTTTTAAAATTTACAATTATTTTTTTTAATTTAATTTAATACAAATTAAAAATAATTGGATACATAGATGAAAGTATTTGTTACACTAATCAGCGTTCTATTCAACTACCTCAAATCAGTATCATATTCATAGTGAGAACTTTCTCACACACTCAAGAAGTCAAATTTAATCTTAGATACGTACACGAACTTGGCAAGCACTCTTATTCAAAAAATGGGAAATTGAGTCGAGATTTCTATATTTCGATAAATGCAAAGAATATTTTTGTTTTAAATACGAAAAGATGATATTTTGAAACAAATTTTCAGAAGCTCTTACAGAGAAAAGTAAAATGAAAAATAAATCACATAAGATGCAATGAGAAATGTTAATGTCACCACGTTACCGTGAGAAATTAATCTCATAAGATGCAATTCATTTATCGAAAACTGAAAACGTTATTTGATTCCAAATTTTTTACAGCTGATGTCTGCTATTTATTTTTCTTTCTTTCTTTCTTTCTTTCTTTTTTTTTCTTTTTTTTTTTAATTTAAAAATTAGTTCACGAATGTTTCTCGTTATCGAGTGGGAAATTTTCCTCCCTTTTTAAAACAAGCTTAAGCATATAACCTACTTTTGAACACTTTTGTACAATGCTGGCCTCCATTTTAAAAAGTGCAAGAATTTTTTTTAAATTAAAGATAAACAAAGGTATTTAGATCACGTTATAGGTGCGGACCCTATAAGAGAAGGCGTCAAATACATTGCATCTGCCACATTTCTCATAGTGGCTGCCCCTCTTCTTGTATCACAGAATATGTAAAAATATCCGCATAAAATTATGCGTTTAAAGAAAAAAGTGCAAAATATCTTTAAAAAAACTTTTTTCAGTTAGTATTTAAAATTATTAAAGCTTTTAGAAATTCTAGACTTCAGAGACACTCTATGAAAAAATGAATTAGCACATTAACTTTCAAATTTTTATGCCTATGGAAAATTTATCATAAAATCATCATTGTATCATCTCTGGAAACACGTAATCTGGTGCAAATAAATATTATACACATATTCAAAATAAAAATTAAATAAAATATACATTTCTGTCGATTTTCTAAGCCCCCCCCCCCTTTTTTTTTTTTTTTGCTGTTATAAATAATAATAATAAAAAATATTTATAAAAGAATGGAAATTTTCAGTCGAAAAAAAATAAATAAAATAATAATTTTCAAAATTCATAGATGCAATTATTTAAGAAAATGACTTAACATTAGTGACAATATAGTAAATTACTGAAAAGCAAATATAATGAATAACGAAGATAGAGCATAATAATAGAATATAACAGAATGTTTGCTTGTAAGGTCTACATTTGAATCCTGCGCAAGTAGGATTGTACCAGAACAAAACCAAAACTTCTGCTTCAAGTGAACTTGAAATCTGACACACTTCAACCCGAATCGAATCGAATCGATCGCGAACCAGGAATGAAAGATGAATTAATTCATATTTTAATACAATTATGGAAAAGTAGTCAATAGTTATGTCATCAATTGTATCTTTTTATGTATTAAAATGAACACATATAATTAATTTTCAAACATATAGTTTTTAATTGAAAATATTTTTGAAAAACTGGTTCAGTCTGAACAAAACTCGAAAAAATCAAAACTCAATATGATCATGAATCATTGAAAGTTAACCTGGTCCACAACGAAAAGAACAAGTTGGAAATTGCTCGTCAAGCGTGGCAAATGAGGTGCGTTCGTACTATAACTAGTTTTATAATTATTTTTTGCACCCCATATTGTACTGGATGTATAATTTTTTGCACTTCATAAAGTGCATAGTCTGTAACATCATAAACATGCACTTCCAATATTTTTTTTTTCCCATTCCCCGTAATGTAACGGAAAACTTTTGAATGTCCTGTAATTAAACTATACATCCGATTTTCCTATAATTTGAAATGGCTCGACAAAATTTTGCAACAATTATATCTTTAAAATTTCAGACCATTCGGAAGGCTGTAACATCATTAAAATGCACTTGTAATAATTTTTCCCATTGGCCGTAATGTAAAGAAAAACTTTTGACTGTCCCTGTAATTAAACTATACATCCGATTTTCATAAAATTTGAAATGGCTCGACAAAATTTTGCAGCAATCATATATTAAAAATTTCAGACCATTCGGTTGGGTAGTTTTTGCTCTGTTATATGCGGACAGACAGACGGACGGACAGACGGACGGACAGACGGACGGACTGAACGACGACTATAGGTGCTACGTATTTATATAATTACGAACGCACCTAAAAAGCATCAAATAGAAACACAAGTATGGTCGGATTAAAATCTGGTTACTCGAAAATAAGATATGTACGTTTAAATTATATTTAAAATTACCTCCCTCTTTCGTACATTTTTGGACTCATTTTGAAGCATACATGAATGACATTCGCAGTACTCTTAAGAATTGAATAACGTTTTACATTTTTCATAAATAGGATACGTTTGGAATTGCAGTTAATCACACCTTGATGATCACTTTTCCAAGACGATCACTTCACGAAAGTTGGCTTTAACTGTCAAATTTGGTAGCATTTTCTGAATACTTTTTAATCATAAATTGTTGTTGATAAAGACATTTTTTGTGTGTTTGCGATTTATAACATGCAGTTATACTTCTAAGGTTTTTAAAATAAAATAAATTGATTTTTAGCAAAAAGTTACATAAACATTAAAAAAAAAATTCTGTAAAATTTTAAAATGTTATTAAAGAAAAAAAAAAAAAAAAAAAAAAAAAAAAAAAAACATGATAGCGCAAGCTGCAACAAGCTGAATAACAAGCCTGTAACGTACCAACCATTTAAATAAATTAAAAAAAAATGGAAAAACAGCAAGAGTAAACATATTATTAGTGTTTTTTTTGCCTAAAGAAAAAAAAATATGCAATTTGAATTTCCATATATCATGTTTTATATAATAAAACATGATATGTGTTATTATGTAAAATAATTATATACATTTTATTATTTATACACATTCATATACATTTATGTAAAATATAATAAAACGTGCGTAAATGAAATATATGTAAACGGATACCTGGTGGTAATAGAACTTTTATGATTTCTGGTAAATGATGCACTTTCACAGCTATAAATCTGTCTAATACAGATTACGTTTCGATTTTTTGTTTCCGTCTTAGCAGGTTTCATTAGATTCTTCTAAACTACTTCAAGTAAATTTCACATATACTACTGGAATTAAACTTTATATTTTCTTTAAATTGCGAGCGGGTTGCAGACCCGTCAGTGCCCCCCCCCCCCCCTTCTCTTGCTTAATACCTGCACTTTCTTTTCCAATGGTTCTGTGTTCATCAAGCAAAGAAAGGAGAATCTCAACAAAAGAAAGAAGTGGAGACACGTCAACGACAGCCTGTGAAGTTCTATGTCATCTAGAATTCCGCAGAAGTCAACAAACATGAAAGAGAGTGCCTGACCATATCAAACTTTACGACGAAAAGAAACGCAGTCTATTCGATGCCTTACTTCGGATTCATGCATTTGTAACTTTCCGTAACTAAGCAACAAAGTAAAGTAAATCTGGGCCGTTTTCAAAACTACCGAAGTAAAGCTAGCCCGTTATTATCACAGCAAAGTATCAGATAAGGCGGATAAATTTCAAAAATTAAAAGAACTCAAGATTAACTATATTTGTTAAGAGAAAAGCAAGGAAAAGAAAAACGGAAATTTCATAAAAAGGGGCAATGTAGGTGGAAAAAAAAAAAAAAAAAAAAAAAAAAATAGAGAAATTTTGTATCAAGCATAGATTTTGCTATCTAGCAGTAGAAAATTAGAAGATTTTTAATCATAGTTATTTCAAAATAAGCACCACCAAAGAAAAAATGAAATTTAAAGTTATTTAAAAAGAGTAAGAAAAGAGTAGAAAAGAATAGAAAAACGAAGATTTCTGAAAAAGGTTTAATAATAATAATAATAATAATAATAATAATAATAATAAAAGAGAGAGGGAAATCATGTACCAAGCATCATTGTAAAAAAAATTATATAACGTTACTCCATAAAATTAGTGGCAACATGCTACCTCCAATTTTATGGAGTAATTTAACTTATATAATAGTGTAATTTGACCTGATATAATTGGCGTAATATTACACATCAGTGCAGAGGTTCTATGGGGGTTCCCCCCCATCATATGTGAACTTCGGAAATTTGAGTTTAGTGTTGGGAAATTATAGATTTTTAAAATTATAGATTGGAAATTATTATTACTTATTGGAAATTATAGATTTTTTTAAAGTAAAAAAAACATATATATAGATTTTTTATTGTTTTGTTGACTACCTTTCTGAGTTCTGTAATAGCAAAATAGTTAAGCTTTCAAATGAAATACAAAAAGCAGCCAGACTCAATTTCTCATTATGTTTCTCTGTGCTACGAAAATATCATACTTCTACCAGACCTGAATTTCTTTACTGTTATCCATCAACAGTGTCTCCAATACATTTCTTCCAAAACTTTGTTCCTTTCTCAAAAATCTAAAAGTATGAGGCTATTTATTTTCATATGAAGTACGATTATGACTCTTACACAATTGAAGACAAAAACTTTCATTAAAAGAACCAATAATTATAATTTTTTTGTTTTTAGTTTCAGCATTTTTCTTTGGAAAGATTTTTTTTCTTTTCTTTTTTTTTTTTGTATAAGTATTATTATTATTAAACACACATTGAACATATCATTTTAGTTGGAAAATAGAGCAATTTGTTTCACATTGTGAAATTTTTGAATTATAAGTTGGAAAAATTTTGAACTTTCCCCTTCACACCCCCCCCCCCCCCCGAAAATAAATTTGTAGCTACGCCCCTGTGTAACGCAACATCAGTTATATCGGTACCCAATAAAATGCAGGCAGAATAATTGAAAAAAAAATTTATGGAGTTACACAACGTTACATATTCTTTACTGTGATAATTATAAACTACTTTTAACAATTCCAGAAAATTGTCACGAAACTTCACAGTGAAGCGAAAAAAATAATAACTAATGAAACAATTTAGAAAATTCATAACATATTAAAAATCTAATTTTAGCAATTTCCGTCCAAAGTTTGAAATATAGTCGATTTATTTTTATGCTGGCTATGATTTACAGATTTGTATATCGTTGAACACTTCTAAAACACAGAGTTGTGTTTAATATAACTCAGATGTGTTCAAATAAACATTTCCTACTGCTCCACTAGATGCAGATACAATTTTTCATACCAGTAAGCCAGACAACTAATTTTCTATTATTTATTGATATATTTTACTATTGCTTTGAGTCGACAATATATATTACAGGACAGGTATTTTAAAATTCATTTCAGTTAGTTCAAATTCATAAAACATGTGAAAAATCATCTTCAGAATTTTCTGTCATTAAACGGAAATGTACTCGTACTCCCTTATACTGTCTGCATATATCTACAGATTTTTATGGACACCCCGGATTAAGCTAAAATTTAAATAATCCAAGTAATAAATGTTTAACACAACTAAAAACAAACTTCTAGCAATTACTAATCATAGACAGCAATGTATCTTGTTCTTTGCGTAAGTCTGTACAGTAATTTATCTATATTCTACAAACATCATACAGTATACTAAATATATGCATAACAAACTGAAAAACCTTTATCGAACAATTTACACCCTTAACAATAACGCTTACAAATTGTTTTATCTAGCTCTATTTTATGCAGATGTAGAACGATACAGATCTCGTATTATGCAAAAATTGTGTGAAAAAAGCATAATAGAACGTAAAAAGTATTTTTACTAATTAGTGCTCATAGCTAGTACTGTAACTTTATTATTTTGCGTGTCCCCGTAAATGACTAATAAATGTTATGCATCCAATAATGTACAGAAATCATCTTGTACCGAACTTCAGTAATTTATCAATTTAATTATGTTTAATATCTAGTAACCGCAGAAAAATGACCCTCTTACGATTTTTCCCACACGCTGCAATGTGACTGAATTCTTTTGTGTGACCCTGTAACTAAAATATAAATTTCATAAGGGGGAGCGTTGATTTAGAGGGCTATTTATTTAATATTACAAAAAGCAACAAAATAAAAATAAAATAAAGAGTTCAAAAAATATATAACTTCTTGAGATGATAGGCGGGGAAATGGAGAAAAAGCTTTTTTTTTCTTCTTCTTCTTCTGGCGGGGAAAGAGTTTGTTTAAATAAATACTTATTTATCATTATTATATGCTTAAAAATAGGACAGGAAAATAATTAAATAATAATAAGCTTTAACTTTTTTAAAACTTTTGCATACTTGGATTGGGGGGGGGGGGGATGGAAGAAAGTAAAAATTTAGATAGTCGGTTATTTTTTCGTTTCAATAAAGAAACAAACAAAAGAGTTTTACAGATATAAATTATAAATTTAATGATTTTAATCTTTGGGTAGTGTATGAGAGGGAAGAAAAAAGGAGGAAAGCAAGATTTCGGAAAGGGGGGGGGGGATTTAGACAATAAAAAAAATAGAAAGAAAAAGCGTGATATTTAAATTGTTTTAAAGAAAACTGAATTTCAGTAAGATTATATCGATCATGTGTTAGACGCAAATGAATAATTTCCTTACTATTTAAGTAGCATTAAATGTAATTAAATAATTAATTATTATAGAGGTTAAATGGAAAATACAGTCTATTCTGTTATTCATAAGACATATAAAAGTTACTTGTAATTTCAGAAGATCTTTAAAAAGCCGAATGTTATGAAACTGCGCTTAAAAATGTTTCCTAAATTTTAATTTGAGAAAATTTTAACACACCAGAATTAAAAAGCATTAAGTGCCACTTTAGTCCAAACACTTGGTAGTAATTATGCATTCTTGAAGAAGGATTTATTCCATCAAAACGCGTTGCTTGTTTTATAGTTCAGCATTTATTTATTTAGATTAATAGTTTATTTGTCAAGAAACGTGAAACACTAGCATTCGTCTATTATTTTACTATGTTTATTCAAACTCACTGAACAGTCCTCACATATAATAATATATTACATATATCACACAATAATTTTTCATATAAACACGAAATATACCAATGAAAAAGATTATGGGTAATATGAGTCAAAATTATTTTTTATTATCGTATTCAATAATTAACTATTTATAATAACTATTTTGTTTCCTTTTAGAAGGATGATTATTATATCGAGATACATAAATTAATCAAAACAAAATAAAGCAATTAAACTTTGAGTAGAATAGAATTATTACGGTATTATTGAAATTTTAAGTGTGCTCGAGCAGTGGCGACCGAATTTGTAAAGCCCTGGTCTCAATGGAAAGAAAACAAACAATTATACTTGCTAAGACGGAAACTTTTAATAAACATATTTTTTTTTTATTGGTCCCTTTCGCTTTCGTTTTCACAGGTTTAAATAAATTGAAATGTTATTATACTTTTGTAAAAATTAACTCACTTACCTTTTCGTACACTCTTATCGGAAAATTTCGCTGTTCGGTGTAAGCTCCGTTTTACATCTATGAAGAATATCCTCACGAAGATTGATTTTTTCTTTATAAAGTAAATCTGGTTTGCATGTGTGTGCGGATTTTTATTCAATTTTTTTCTCCCCCTCTGGATTCAACAAGACTGCTCTTCCCCGACATTTAATATCTTTGCATGCTAGTTTCCATCTACCGGCACTGGGCTTGTCTTTAATTCTATAAAAAAATCCATCACCATTGGAAAATAATCATCCATTTTTAGCGCCAGGCACTTCGAAAACTGTTTTTTCCGTTTTAAAATTGGAATTATAAGAAGCTTTAGTAACTATAAAATCTGAACTTGAACAAAAAGTCACTCCTTCCTTTAAAGGCTGACAAATGTAAGTGTGTTCTTGATAAGTGTTTGCAAAAAAGAAATACACGAATACGACTTCCACATTTGGCTGACTAATTATTTTAGGAGGTGTCACGTACAGTGAAAAGAACTCCCCATAGCTAGAAGGCGTAAAGAAATCATATAGAAAAGAGACACTCGTGTGAACTTTAAAAAATCCTAAACCCATAGCATATCGATCACTCTCAATTCATGAAAACATCGTTATGTGAATTAATTGTCCAAATAAGTAATTGGAAATAAGACTAATGCCACTTTAGAACTAACGAATCGGTCCTTTTTACCTCCCATATTGAGAACATGTGTTACGACATGTACTTAACGAAAGATAATTGTTTCTGGAGACATAAGCCAATGGAGCTATGTTGCTAATTTTCTTGAAATTAATAATAATAAAAAAAGTTAAAACTGATGTTAAGAGGCTACTTCAGTCAAGTGAAAAGACTCGTTCGCTAATGCTAATCCTATGGAAGAAATTTATAACGATATCTCCATTACATTTCAATATTTTTAAATGATTTTTTTTTTTTTTTTTTTGCATTGGATAGCTGAGATCGATCTGTACAAAGGCCGTTTTTTAATTTTTCGATTTTGTTTACAGATATTTTTAACGAGGACGCTTTCATTTTCGGAACCGGTTTCGAAACTAAAAGCATGCTCATAAAAAAAAAAAAAAAAATCTGTAATAAAAATCAAACAAGTAAAAAACGGCCTGTATACATATCGATCTCAGCTATCCAATGCAAAAAAAAAAATCACTTAAAAATATTGAAATGTAACCGAGATATCGTTATAAATTTCTTCCATAGGATTAGAATTAGCGAACGGGTCTTTTCATTTGACTGAAGCAGGGGTCTGTCCAGACTTTTCTCACAGGGTCCTGTTTTTGTGAAATTGTGAAGTTTTTCTTATTTTTGTGAAAATTCTAGTCACAATTTTGTGAATTTTAAATTATCGATGTCTTCATGTCCTATCCTTTATGTATAAAAAGCTAAGTAATATGCTCTTTGGTGAGTTCAACTGCTTACTTACAGGCCAGATTTTATTTTTAAATGACTAAATTTGTGAAAAGTTCAATTTGAAAGTGAAAAAGTTCTCTGAAAGGTCTATTTAAGAGAAATAATTTTGTGAAGGGCCTGTTTTGGAATAAAATGTTTTGTGAAGGGTCCTGTTTGGGGAAAAATAATTTTGTGAAGGGTCCTGTTTTAAGGTAAATTATTTTGTGAAGGGTCCTTTAAAGGACCTAAAATTTTCCTAAACATATTTCTGTGAAGTAGCCTCTTAAGATGGTCCTCAAATGACCTGCTCGCGAAATTTTCTGACACAGTTCCTGGCTCATTTATAACCCGTTTACTTTAATTTGTTGCTTAGTTACGAGAAGTTTAAAAAGTATGCACCCTCACCCCCTTTTCAGTAAAGGTGATTAACGCGGGTGGTCTATTGGTATATGTCATTAGCATACCTGTTTGTGGTTTCCGGAATCTGTCTTCCCTTCTTGGTGAATACACCCCCCCCCCTTCCCCCCGAATGAAATCCGAAAAAATCATATGCTGTTTGAAAAATAATAATTATCATTTCAAAGTGTCAAAGCGTACTTGATGGATATTCAAATTGTATTTTTTCATGATGAATATCTTATTGATTTGAGTTAGTGGAATAGAAAGCTTCAATAGTGTAGTCAAAACGAATACTTTCATAAAAATACCGAATTATGTTTAATCTTTATTAAATAATAAATAATAATACTAATAACTGTAAATCCTAAATACTTGAAATGAGTGTAATAAAAAATTCAAAATTTAAAAATTTAAGAATTTAGTTTAAATTCGAGTAAGTTTAACTGTGTACAGCATTGAATTTCATCAAAATTTACTTAAAGCATTTTCAGGTTTAATATTTTTATGTGAATTTTTCATGCATATCTGTTTTAAAAGTGAAATATCAAAAGAGAAATAACAATATTAATTTTAATGTAATACTTTTTTATTGTTTGAACAATTCGTACACACATATGGAAAGATATGAGCTAAAATAGGTTTGCAGTGAATATAAATTTATAAACTCTTTGTTAAATTTCAAAATGTATATTATTCAAAATAAAAACTTTATATAACATATTTAAATTGTAATTATTTGTTTTAAATTTTAAATTAGTGGTTAAGTTCCTAAAACTTTGTTTCAAACTAAATGTTTAAAGTATATAAAAAACATTAAAAAATATTTATTTTTATAAACAAAAAACATTATTATATCTTTATAAATTATACATTATAATTCACAAGAATATACAAGAACAACTAAACTGTGGTTTATATTCAATTAGAGAATATTTTCACTTGAACGATAGAAAAACGCAATATTTCATCAAATGCGTCCCTTAAAATTTAGGGCTTAGAATAATGCTTACATCGCATAACAAAATAAGAAAAATAATATAAAATAAATAATACAGAGTTTTACGAATGCTAATTTCAGGCACATTTCCTTTGAAAGAGACAAAAAAGTTCAAAATTTCGATTGTAAATTTCTATTACCATGCTTTTTTTATATGATAACCTCGGGAATTACACACTAACGTTTATAATTAAGTTATCTCAATAAATATACGTGAATTTTACAAAATGTTTCAAATAAAAATAAATAAAATGTAAGCGAAATGTTAGTTTCGTGAATCCTCGTTTTTAGTAAAATAAAATAATTAGTAAAATAGGTTTGTGAATTTTATTTATAGAATTACATATAATTGTGTTCGGGCTATTCAAAAATTCATAAACTATTACTTAATTTTTGCAAAATCTCTTTTAACGAATAATTTTACTGAATTAATTTATTTTATCGAAACACAAACACAAGAGAAGTAATAGCCTGGCACAAGGTGCCAAAAATGGTAGACACTTTATATTTAATCATAGGCGGCGTTAGTTAGAGCTACCAATTCAAGACCTTTAGTAGAAAACTTAATAAATGGTTTAACAAGTCGTCAAATAAAAATATAAATAAATAAATAAAAAAATAAATAAAATTTATATATACGTGATTTGATAATTTCATTTACATACATTGAAATAAATCTTACTACGTTTCTCTGAAACAAACAAAGAAATTTAACATTATATTATTATGAAAGGGTACAATATATGATTTAATAACGATTAACAGTACTCATTCAAAATATAGCCGCTCGTATATCATGTTGCCTCTTTTATTTCAAACTTTTTTCATTACTTTTAGTATTATTTATTCCATAACGAATGAAAGTATCTGAAAATGCCCATTTAAATTCATCATAAAAAAGTAATGCAATTTATTAAAAGTATATTTAAATATACACTTAAACATACAATTTTAGATACACATGTTTTAATTTCTTTACACTGCAAATAGAGGCGTCTTAAATTAAGACACATATGTGACTGAAAAGGTATTTCAGACACTTAAGTATCTGAATCTGAAAATTCAGTCATGATAGATGTCTTAATTTAAAACATATAAGTGTCTTACTATGATCATGGTGTAAACGAACTGAGAAAGGTGTCTTAAAAATCTGCAAGTGTCTACTTTTAAGACACTTTGTAACTCCGTTCCGCATTAACCACCAGGCGGCACTCTAGTTGCGCATGCGTTTTAGATGCCTTTCGTTCGAATTGGATGTTCGTTTGTAATTCAAACTGAGCGTTTGTTTTATCTACGCGTACATTTTAACTAATAATTTATTTTGACTTGATTCGGTTTTCTCGGAATGTGAAGTTCCAGGATTTAATCTGTATCGACATAGTGATATTCCATATTAATGGAAGGTGTCAAGCAATAACAATAATATAGTGTTCTTCGTCTCGTCAAAGCAGGTAAAGAGAACTGTTGTCTGGCGGGCTATGTTTTTAGGATGGAAATATTCCATTCTTTTAACAGAGCTAGCCGGATGTGCAAAGGGATTTTTTTTTAATATCAAAATGTGCTTAACTCACGGATACTAACGTAGCCTCCAATCCGGACGTCGCCTGGGTGGAAGTGATTTTGGAATAACCACACCTTTTTCCAGGTAAGTGGACCCTTCACTATGTATTGAAAACTCTCTGCGAATGTTTTCTCTTTAAATAGAGACCTCACACGAGTCTATAGCTTTATTAGTTCCTGAGTTATGCCAAAATTTGTTTAAAGCATTTTGCCTATTGGATTTCCATGTTAAAATTTTATCTCGCTAATATTTAAATTTCTACTATTCAAATCATCTGCAATCATGTTTCTGTATTATTTTACATCCGATGTTATCCTTAAAATAAGTTTTGGCAAGTCTGCATGGTGTATTAGTTGTTACTGAATCTATTGAGATACACCATCCTAAGCCTTCTTTCTCTGTCTACTCGCACGCCATTACTTTAAAAATAACAGTGACAGCACCTGTTGATCGGCTCATAATTTCTTAATTACCATCAAGGCTATCTTAACAGCGTTTTCTTAGAGTAATTATTACACAAGAGTACCTTTTATATGGGTTTTATTTATGTATACAATATTTTTATAAGCATTTAATGCGACAGCATTTGTAACGTTCACATCGGTTTTACATTTCCCATATGTTTAATATGTGATATGTACTGAAATTCCCAACTCTTTATAGTAAACATCCTTATTTAATTTTTATTTATTATGTATGCTTTTCATGTCTGATGACGTTTTCTTGCGTCTTAGATTTTATACACCGTGATAAATTTTAAGTTATTTAAAAGAATATAGTTCGAAAATCCTTCCATTTACCCATATCATTAATTCCCCCATACATACAGTGAATTACTTGTCCTTATTTATTAGATTAAACTGTTTTGACTGATAAAACTCAAATCCGGTCACGAAATCTGTTTTCCCTTTCTGCTATATACTTTTGTTGTTTCCGAGCATTTTAGAAATACTCTATTTCCTATGCTGAAAGTAGTCAACTTCAGATGTTTTCATTTTCAAGCCCGGTGATTCACACCACAATTTGACGACTCATCAGAAATCGTCTGAAATCTGTAGACGTAAAGCGGAGAAAATTTTGTTGGCGTTTTCAATAAATCTTCTTATTTAACTATTTAGAAAATGTTCTCGCCTTATCTCTGTATTAGTCATAATGATTATTTGTAAATTCTTAAATTCATGTAATTATGTGCTGTTAACATAATTGTAAAAATACGGTAAATATATACAGCTATATTTCATTTGAAATCAATTATAATATTGATTTTTTGATTATTTTTAGTAAAAAAGAAATCTGAAATTTAAAATGAATATCAGTAAAAAAATAGAATTTTATACTATATGTACTTAAGCATAACTGGATTTTGTACTTAAAGCTGAATTATTCTATATTTACTGAATCACAGTGCAGAGTTGGAATTTTTCTAGAAGGACTTGATTAAAGCAAGGGTAAACTTTGACATGTCCCCCCCACCCGCCCCCCACCACCTACGATTTTTGTTGCCCCAAATTCGATATGCAATTTTTTTAAAGCTTATACGTTAAATGTGTTTCGACATTGTATATTGGTTATAATCAGTATTTTGAACTAAAAAGTAGAATAAGATTAAAAGTTAAGTACAAAAAATACAGTAAATACAGTAAAACTCTTAATCGCGGGCACCTTCAGAACGCTGAATCTGTCTGCTGTTCGATTGTGTTAGCTTTTATGAGGTAAATATACATGCAGGGAAACCTCCCTGTGCGACCACCGCCATTAAGCGACCACCTCCATTAAGCGACCACCCCCTGAACGACCATTTTTTCATGGTACGAAATTTATTCCCATAGGCTCAATACTAATTTTACCTCTATTCAGAGACCACCCCAGTTGAACTCCCTCCATAAGGGACCCATTTCTTTGACGAAAATGAAACAAATTCCGTTTTTTCCGGGTCGCTTGAAAAAGGTTTTATTAGAATAATAATTCCGGAGAGCGCATTATTTATCAAACTTCTAAACTAAGTTTAGAATTTTTATTTATTCCGGTAACTTTTAAGTGTTTAAACCCCTTTGTTCCTTTTTAGGCAATGAATTTAACTCTGATGACACATTAAGGATGACGGTCCATAAACTCCCCTGCCCTATTCTGTCAGGAAACTCTCAAAGGAATAGATAAAGTAATGAAATCGTCAAAATTCGTTCCAGACAAAAAAAAAAAAAAAAAAAAAAAAAATGCATTTATTTATTGAATTTTGAAAGGACTTGGGAATAAAATTTATAGTAGATAAACCATAAAAGCAAAGCAAACATCAATGTATTCATTTTTTAAACTCTGCAGTAATTAACTTATGTAATTAACTTTTGTTTTGATACTTAAATTTTCATATGTTTTCTTAATTTGAAAAATATAATTTTAGTAACATTAATTGTTACATTTTTTCAACAATTAAATTCTAGATTTTAACATGACCTCCATTAAGAGACCACCTTTCGGAGCGACCAATTTTTATTGGAACGGAAGTGGTCGCTTTAGGGGGGTTTTACTGTATATTGATAAAGGTGAGTGCTCGCTAAAGATAACTGTTCGTATGAAGGCTTTGCAGTAAAATCTCCATAACGGACAATCCTAAATAAAGGACACCACTATGTAGGAAACAGATTTTTTTATTGAAAATATGCAAAATTTTTATACACTTACACCTCAGAAAAGCAGACACCTCCGAACGTCGGACAAATTCCACGATTCCGAGGTGCCCGCTATTGAGAGGTTTTACTGTATGAAGAAAAATATATTTTGTTTTTAACCTTATTCTACTCTAGAAATTCATAATATGGGTTAATAATAAATATTGATTAATAAATATTACAATATAATACTCATATACTGTAAATTTGGGGGAATCCAGTGTTAGATTTTATTTAACACAGAAATAAAAATGCTTAAACTAATTTACTGGGAATATCTTATTTAAATGGGAAAAAATTGCACAACATAGCTGGGATGGGATTCTTTCTGAAGGAGTGAATCATTTTTTATATTTGGGAGTAATTTGTTACCATAAAGCAGAGCTGATTGCAGCATGGGCAAACTGGGCTGTTTCTATGGGCCTTTAGTTTTACGGGCCCCTAAATTTGGTACGAAATTTCCATAAAGCTGATATTTTAAATTCGTTTTGATCTTACACTTATTTTAATAAATATTTTGCACTTTTAGAACATGATTAGGCTAAAGAAAATGATATATTTATCCAAATATGTATTTGACGGCATCGAATAGGCTTATTTATTTATTTATTTATTTTTTTTTTTTTGTAGCAGTATATGGAGGCAATGGGGGGAGGGGGTGAATGAATACTAGGTCTTTGGACTAGAAGCAATTTGAAGTTCTCACTAAAAGTAATAAACATTTTTGATGCCGTAGGGCATATATGATAACACATAAATACATATTTAGGTGAAAAAAAAAATATTATCCTATTCTAAAACTACAAAATACTGATTACAATCCTCATAAGGTCAAAACTGATTTAAAATATCAGCTTTATGAAAATTTCATACCCAATTTGGGGTACCCTAAAATCAGGGGGCAGAGAAGCATCCCAGTTTTCCCAAGCTGCAATCAGCTCTGCTGTATGGCAATAAATTATTCCCATTTATAAAAAAAATATTCAATGTGGTCAAACATGGCTGCGTATATGGTTTAGAAAGAAAATGGTCAAAGATGGCTTCATATTGGCTAAAAAAAAAAGGCTCAAAGATGGCCGCAATTAAGACATTTGAAATGTCTGAAATTCAGACGTAAGAAGTGTCTGAAAAATTTAAGACACTTTAAAACGTCTTAAAATTGAACACTCGTGTTTCAGACACTTAAGTGTCTGAAATTCAGACGCAAGAAGTGTCTGAAAATTTTAAGACATTTTAAAACGTTTGAAAATTGAACACTGCGTTTCAGACACTTAAATGTCTGAATTTCAGACATTTAAGTTTACAGTGTAAGGTTGTTAAACTTAATTCTAGATTTTTCTCAAAAATATATATTAATTAAGACAGATAACACGGAGGATAAATTATCAAAGAAACTGAGTTTGGTTTGGTTTGTGTTTATGACGGCCGATTATCAACACGTGGGATATAGGCCCTGGGGGCAGTGCCCTTCGTGGGGGTCTTTCTAAGGGAACCTAACCCGTATTTACGCATGGGAATCTACGGTTTCGAAGAAAACCACGAAAACTCCGAAACGGTTAGGCCGACGGGTGCGATTGGGTTCGAACCCAGCACCTCCCGTCTACCAGCTTCGAGAGCAGAACCTCTCAGCCACTGGTGGGGCCAAAGAAACTGAGAAGCAATAAAGAATATGACATGCTCTTTTGCTTATAGTATCTAAATTTTTTTAACAAATGAAAAGAGGGATTTTCTGGCTTTGTTTGTCTATATCCAATTGATAATATCCTTATAACTACTTTCTTTGTGCTAAAATTTATTTTGTACTAAAATAATTTAAAATGAAATTTTCTGTTTCATCCATTTTTTGATATAGCAAATTAGATTGGATAGCAAGTTAGATTGGACTAGCTGAATGATAAGGAATTGCCCACAAATTATCAATTTTAATTAATTTTTTTATTTCATTTTTTATTGATGCTTTAGTTCTTCTTGGATAACCACCAGAAAGAGCCTATACCATGATCAAAAGGATAACCGGAAAAAAAGTGACCGGAAAAAACGTGACAGGAAAAAAGGGGACAAAATAAACAACAGCGGAAAAAACGTGACCGGAAAAAAGGGGACAAGGAAAAAACGGGACACTGAAAAAACGGGACCGTTTGGTGCTGCTTGTACTTTGTCCGGTATGAAACCGTTATAAATAATACAAATATTTTAAGTCAATGTCTACAAATGCGAATTTTGAAAAATGGAGTGGAATATTTGCATACTAGAATGCTTGTTTACAGCTCTACTTGATTTTTGACAATCGCGAACGGGAATACGAATATTTTCCGTCGATGTTTAAGAATGCATATATTGAGAAAAGTCCCGCATATTCGCATATGAAAATGCATATTTACATCACTACTTGATTTTTGATATATGTAAATTAGGAAACAGGATATTTTAGTCCCGCCGTTTTGGTCCTGATGCCATTTCGATTCCTAGCCATTTCGGTCCCTTGCAGTTGTTGTTGGAAGCAGCTATATTGTTAATAACAAAATCTCAAAAATTAAATTGTTTTTATTGACGTATTTATTAGTAACAATTCAAAATTATTTCAATTATTAATTGTTTATATAATTAATTTATCAATTACTTGTTTAAAAAATATTACATGAGCTATATAATAATTACAGGGTAATACAAATATAATTTTTTTTTAAATTTTCGTTTACTATAATGTCATTAGATTATATAAAAATGATAATGATTCTGAGGATAAATATGTTGTTTATTTATTTAGTATTTAGTTTATAATATTTTCTTGCTATTAAAATATAATTTATTAATAATATCTAGTTTTTTTTTAATTGCAAACTATAACTGTGCTAAAAAAATAAAAATCTAATTCTACATCAGGACAGAAACATCACCTAACATCGTTAAAAAATATTTTTAATTTTTGTACAATATTACATTATTATTATTATTAATTAATAATAATACCATCAGTCAACAAAACAATTACTTAGACTTAATTTTTTGACTGATTTTTCATTTTTTTGGGAGGGGGGGGGGGGGATAATAAATAAAAACTTTTGAATAAAAACTTTAATTGATGAATAATTGCTATTAATTAATTATTAAAATAGTTAGTAATTTTAATATAAAAATTAAATTAATGTTTTATTAAATATATTTTTAATTCAATTTATTCTTAATTTATTAAATTATTAACGTTAATATAAATTACAAATTTCTACTTTAAAATAAACTCAATACAAATTATATATTCAGTTTATCATTATATTTAATATTAGCTATAAGCTGAAATTTATCCTTTATCTGCTTTTTTATTTTATATTTAAAGTTACTGAGATTTAAAACTATTAATATAATTAATAATAAAACTAAGATAAAAAAATTATTAAACTTATTTTCTGGGAAAGATGGAGGAAAAAGTTAATTAAAAGAAAATAATAAAAGGCAAATGCAAAAAAGCTTAGTTTTGCCAGTTAAAAAATTATTTATTAAGGTATTAATAACATTATCACATAAAATTAAAAATAATCGTTTTATTAAAAGAAATAGGTCTAATTTTAATAAAATTTTCTCACAAAACTGTTCTTCAAGGGTGGGAAGACTTAAAAAAAGTTGCAAGCAACAATTATAAAAAGAAAGAGCAGAGGGAAGGGGGGGGGAGATCTATTTTTTTTAACAAAATATTTATTTCAGCACGCCCTAGTAAGCAAATCTCTGTTGATTTTCCAATGCATAATGGTAAAGTAACTTATGAAAACAAATTTATAAGATGCAACATTGTATTGAAAATATCAGACATTTGTTACTTTGTTAGTTTTTAGTAATTGTTTATGAATAAGTTCAATATTTATAAATTCCGTGTCATGTTTTTTCGGGTCACTTTTTTTCCTTGTCACGTTTTTTCCGGTCACGTTTTTTCCTTGTCACCTTTTTTCCGCTGTTGTTTTTTCTGTCACTTTTTTTCCTTTCACGCTTTTTCCGTTCACTTTTTTTCCTAGATTCGGTCAAAAGAAGTATCAAAATCGAAGCATTTTTTCCAAATCTACTCGTTGATAGTCAGTAAATACTAACATTTTTTCTAAAAATCAGTTAATAAAAAATGACAATTTGAGGAAAATCCCTTATCATTCAGCTGCTTTTAGAGAACAACTAAAAATTAGCTCACTCTAACGCCGATATCTTTCTGAATTTTTACGATATTTGACTGGATATTTATAATAAATTGCTCCATAGAGTTGACTATTAAATTATGTAACACCGCAAAATGAAGCACAATTAAATAAACAACCCGAATATAAAACTCTGGAAAATAAATCAACGTAAAATAAAGCACCCGAAAGATAAAGCCGTATATTAGAAGGACTTCAACTCTTGGTTACAATTGCCAAGGTTTAATCAAACTAAAACTGCTACAAAAGCATAAAATAGAAAATGAGCTGAAGTTTTTCCTTCGGGACGGGCCGATGGCAGTCCGAAATCTCCAATAGGGATTATTCTCTTCCCCAAAATGATTGAGTTGCAACCAGGGCTGCGGAGTCGGACCAATTTTTGAGAAAAAGAGTCGGAGTCGGAATCGCTAAAAAACAAGTCGACTCCGACACTAGACATTTTTGTTAGACATCTTAAAAATGAAACAAGTGGGTAAGTGTGATCACAGATCGTACAGAGGGTTTCGTTTAATATTCCTTTCAAAACATTTTATCCTTTTGAAAAATCTGTTAGTTCCACATTTCACAACCAGGGGGCGCACTTGATTCAAAACAAACCTCTATCCGAACGAAAATACGTTTTACATACTATTCGCAGATATATTAGTCGAGGGGATTGGACCGATAGCACCCGAGATAAGAAGGCGCCCTGGCGGTAAAAAGTGGGACTAAAATATGTAAGGCTATGGTGCATAATATGAAAGAATGGTCAAAGGGGTGTCGGCAAAAGTTGGAAAAATACTCCCCGGGTGAAAAGGGCGGAGGTTAGAAAAATTGCTTAAAATACCCAAGTCCCGGAGGAGTAAATAACATAAAACTTTTTGAAAGTTTTATGATTTGCCGTGTGGTCTGAGGCATTCAGCTATACGTATGCAAAAATTCATGTCTCCAACTTAATTAGGGGCTCTCTTAGAAAGAATTTTAAAATACACATGTGGGACCCCAAAGGGTTAAACGTACGACATTTTCAAAATTTTATGATTTGTCGTATGATGTGAGGTATTCAGCTATAAGTACCCAAAATTTCATGTCTCCAACATGTATAGTTTCTGAGAACGGGCTCTGTGACGGACAGACAGACAGACGGACAGACAGATGAGCGAGACTAATAGGGTTTCGTCAGATGAACGAAACCCTAATTAAACTAATTATATGCAATTTGAAATCTATAAAATGAATTGTTATTGTTATTTGTGGACTATATCAGGCTACTGAAGTTAAAGATGACCGATTTACTGCAGTGTACAAAGTAGATACAAGGGTAGGTAGGTATTGCCCATATACAGAGTAGATGAAAACTGTTTTAATTCATAACTGTAGTAGATATTTTACATTTCCTTCTATATATAAAAAAAGTTTTGATTTGGAAAAGGACCAATGAAAATCAGCGTAGATATTCCGGGTAGATCGGCATCCAATTTGAATGCTTAAGCACGGCCTTTCATCGTTAATATTAAAAAAACTGTTGCATACAAAAATATGAAAATCGGCGGTATTATAGAGAAATGTTTGATAAACACGCTGATGCAGACAGTTTTCAAATCGAAGAATTATTTTAAGATATTTAATGCTAAAGTGGTACAAAATCGTTCTATTAAAAAAGTTTTATTGGAGCAAAAGCTATACATGAGAATTTAATCATTTTTAGATCATTTTATACGTTATAAGTTCCCGGTGTGCATATTGCATTTATTTTTCTTATTAGACCCATTTTTTGAGGTTTTATTTCTATTTTAAATTCAAATTTTCAGCATTTCGAGAGATATTTTTTACAAAATTTAGAAAATGTTATTAATTTAAACTGTTGCCAATTGTATAAAATGCGCAATCAATAATGTTTACTTCAAATTAAAAATTTATTTACACGTGACTCTTACAAACAAAAAAAAAAACTTTAAAATTAGAATTAAATGATTACATGTTAATAGCAGGAAAATTACGTCAAAAGAACCATATTTACACTTGAATTTGAGAAACAAAATCTTAAAATAAAAAAATCATTATTATGCATTAAAACTTGTAAATGGAGGAAATTACGTCATATTTAAAATGCCCCAAAAATATGGCAAAACAGTTTAAATTGAAAAATATATTTGCGTGAGATATTTTGAGATAATCTTTTCAACTATTATCGTGAATTCGAAGACAGCGCAAATAATATTTCCTTCTAACAACAAAAGTATTTTCACGTGAATATTAATAAGAGAAATAAAACTTTGGTGTAAATTACGTCAGATTTGAAACGATACATTTAAAATGAATTATTTAAAAGAACTATCTTATAGCGCAGTTAAAAAATACCGGGAGACAATGACACTGTTTACTTAATTCATTTTACATTAGCTTATTTTCCAATGTTTAACTGCCCCACCAGTGGCTGAGAGGTTCTGCTCTCGAAGCTGGTAGACGGGAGGTGCTGGGTTCGGTCCCAATCGCGCCCGTCGGCCTAATCGTTCGGAGTTTTCGTGTTTTTTTTCGAACCTTGGTTCTCCAAGCGTTAATACGGGTTAGGTTCCCTTAGAAAGAGCTCCACGGAAGGCACTCCCCACTTAGGGCCTATATCCCACGTGCAGATAATTGGCCGACATAAATACAACCAACCAACCAACCAATGTTTAACTAATTTTTTAATTAAATACGAAAACAGCCACTATGTCTCTTAACCCTTTCGTGGTCACGCACGCGTATCCGCGGTCGCACTTTGGTACTTGTAAGTGGTCGTGAACGCATATAGGCGGTCAGACTTTTGTACTTGTAGATGGTCACAAGCGCGTATAGGCGGTCAAAATATTCTACTTCTAGATGGTTATGAACGCGTTTGCGCGTTTGTGCTTCCCCCCACTTCTCGAGACTGGGAGTTAAAGAAGGCGTTTATCAATCACCCCCTCTTTCCAAGCACACAATAGGCGTTAGGCAGACTATTTGTCAACTGGATTACCGTATTTTAAGTCGAATGCCTTAGGGGATTTCGTTTTCTGTTAATGCTTAAGAATGGCATTGTATTTCGAACCATATACTAGGCAATTTTATAGAATATCATCGTTTACTTATTTTACTTTATTATTTCTGTCCATAAGATTCTAATTCATTACTATAATAATTATTATTTTATATCATTTGCCATATAATATTTATTTATTTTGCATGTTCATTATTTATTATGTAATATTTATTTATTTTGCTCTTTTAATGAATATACACGTTCTTTTCTTTCCTTTTTACTTCCAAATGTATGTCATTTTTTTCATTTAACTATAATACTAAATAACTAAACTGTTTTTTTTTTCTTTACTTACAGCACTTTTGTTGTGTAATAATAATAAAAATCTCAAATATCCAATTTAACATTACACTTCAAAAATAATATTTTTATTTATTATTGTTGCGCAAATTGTATTCAAATTCTAGCATAATTTAAAACTAGCACCGTGAAACCTGTCTATAATGACGCTGAATGGGCCAGAAAAAGCATCGATGTAGATAGGTTTTAAATTTCATTATAGGTAGACTGGTAAACGGAAAAAAGGTGACCGGAAAAAAGGTGACCGGAAAAAACGTGACAAGGAAAAAAGGTGACCGGAAAAAACGTGACAAGGAAAAAAGGTGACCGGAAAAAACGTGACAAGGAAGTGTTAAATATTGAATTTGGAAACAATGAACCTGGAAAAAAAATTAAAGCAAATCGGATGTTTCTGTCAAGAGTTATCGCGTTACGTACATACAGACGTAAGTGCATACATACATACATACAGAACCTGCGTGCACATTAATCCTTGGGCTTTGATAGCCTGCGAGCAAAAAGCAGGATAATGGAAAAATTCCTCTAAAGAAAATGCCTCCTCTCTTCGTCTTTATTTTGTTCCCTTTACAGGCTGTGTATGCAATTTTTTCCCTCCCCCTCCGCCTTATAAAACATCTTTACTCATATATAAACTATCAATAGCGAATTGAAAGAATCAATAAATTGTATTTCCTTAATACCCCCCCCCCCCCCTCCGTGGATAGCACTAACTTGTCTTTTGTAGAAGTCATAATAAACTTCTCTTAATGAAATGTTAAAAATGTATTTTCTTGGACCAAATCTGAGTTGTCAAACTCACCCATTAACTCTGCCCCCCCCCCCCCTACGCTGTAAGAAACTGCCAGTGGAAAAACTTTACTTTAGTTTTTAGCATTTATTTATCGACAAGTTCAATATTTAACACTTCCTTGTCACGTTTTTTCCGGTCACCTTTTTTTCCTTGTCACGTTTTTTCCGGTCTCGTTTTTTCCTTATCCCGTTTTTTCCGCTCTTGTTTTTTCTGTCACGTTTTTTCCGGTCACCTTTTTTCCTAGATTCAATATTATTCCTAAGGGAGAATTTTTTAAAGATAGCGTGCTTGCATTTCAGTATTTTTAAACGATTTTCTTTGATTTGAGTAGCTGAGGTCGATCTGTACAAAGGACTTTTTTACTCCTTCTATTTTATTTGCAAGGTGTTTTAATGGGGATACTTTTACTTTCGAAACCGGTTCCGAAAGTAAATGTATCCTAAATAAATTAAAAAAAAAACTTTAAACAAAATCGAAAAAGAAAAAAACGGTCTTTCTATAGATCGATCTTAGGTAGCCAATGCAAAAGATTCGTTTAAAAAAATGGAAATAAAAACGAGGTATCTTAAAAAAATTCTTCCACCAAATAAACATTAGCGAGCGGGTGCTTTCGCGTGAGTGAAGTAGCCTATTAATTGTTGGAAGTAGATCAAAAACTCCACGCAATTAAACATCATAGACGGCTTTATTAAGTGCAATTGCTGGCAGTAATCTGCAATGTTTTTTTAATATTTTAGAGCAAAAGTAAAGTAATTTTATTTTTCAATTTGAAACTTTTCCTTTATCATATGAGACAAAGTTAATGATAATTCTACCGTGAAGGCTGTATTTCAAAATCTCTACAAACGTATCATATATATATATTTTTTTCCTGTTCTTATCTCGATTTTCCTTTTGTTTATATGGCAGTTTACATACAAAGAGATTTGCCATGAAAGAATTATTTCAATCAATAAAATGATATTTACACAGTACTTCTCAGGTTGGGAGATATAACCTATCATCTCACCAATATGATTAAGCAAAGTAAACAATAATAATCATTTTAAGATAGGTAATGCATTCATATGCATTAAAGACAGATAATCTTAACAAAAGTTACTCTTCCTTGTTTTTACTTGCATTAAAAAATAAATAAAGGTGTATTTTTACACATATTTATATGTGTGGTTTTCATTATATTCGACCTACTTATATTTTTGAATAACTGGATACTTGATTTCTTTTGAAAGTTGAGGGGGGGGAATCCAAAAACCATTCTTATGTTTATATCACTGGCTGTGTCCGCTTGAAAAATTAAAAACATTGTGTATTATTTGTGCTTTCTTTATATAACGAGTCCCAATATAGCGACTCTTACATTAAAACTGCCATATTAAAAAGCCCTAAATCTTATTTATTCTCACAGTTGTGTTTCACAGAGAAGAACCAGAGGTGTAGCCAGAAAAATGCTTATGAGACTACACTTCCCTGAACGATATCTACAATTATCATTATTTTTTACCTAATCATTCTACTAAATACAACAGAGTTGACCAAATATTCCAGTGTAATTAATTTCAATGATACTTTAAAAGTTTCTATGAGTTTTCTTTGAAGTAAGGTTTGAAAGAGAGTAAATATCTCCCATTGTTATCTAATCCAAACTCTTGCAACCCATGAATGACATCGAAATACTACCTGTAAGTGACGCTTTGAGCTTTGAGAAAACTATGATTGAAAGCCCCACCCCTTCCCTTGTAAAGATGATTTCTAAAGAAAACAGTTCACGGGAACAGTAAAATTCCAAATAGTGGTAGCTTGCTACATATTTTTTTCATTGTCGCTTATTTAATAAAAGGATTATGAAATGTTTATGTTTTAAACTAGTTCTTTTAAAATTAGTATTAATCAATAATTATTAAATCATGAATATTGCACAATGTAACATAAAAGATTGTTGATATAAAAATAAAGTAGGGCATCATTAAAAAAAAAAAAAATCTTTTCTGACATCACAGCAGAAATCTTAGAATAACTCCCCCCCCCCTCCCCAACGGAAAATAAAAACTGATAGCCGAAGAGTTATATTTATTGTAGCCTAAGAATTATTATTAAACTTATGGTTATTTTTAATAATAAAAACTTTGTTGCACATTTTCTGTATGTTATCAAATTCTGCCCCATTCCGCAAGCGTGTTTATAGAAGAATTTAGTAATTTAGTTATTCTACCTAAATACTTTTAAATAATCACTTTCAATGGTCTACTTTAAAAAAAAATCAAATTCGTGATATTTGATATGCGCATGTTACCTCCGATATTGTAAAATCAAGAAAATTTTTCTCCTATTAAGTCACACACTAATGACAATTTGTAATTCTAAATTATGGGGAATTTATTTATTTTACATTTTCCAACATAGTTGAAAAGGGTTTATGACTTCAGTTTGTCTGTCAGTGCTCTATCTTGCGCAAATATAATTCGATTTCCCTGAAATTTTGTGTGTCATTGACATTTACTATCGCACGATCACCATTGAAAATGAAATATGTAGCATGTACAGTTCCCTTATAAGGGCATTCAAAAGTATGCCGTTAAATTACGACCAATGGGAAAAAATCGTTTCAAGTGCAGCACTAAAACATGCTTTCTGTAGAATATGAAATGCAAAGAATTTATTATTCATTTCCAGAGTCGCACAAAAGAATTCCGTTACATAATGATCTACGCGGGAAAATCGTTTGCAGTATATTTTAATGTAGATACTCTATTTCAAATGAATTTAGGTAAAAAGGTCAACGGTGAAAAGGTCTCAGCAAAAAAAAATCAGTGGTAAAAATAATAATTATTATATATACTTAGATGAACCTAAAATTCAGATCTATTAGTTATTAAAGTTACATATATTTTCAGTTATAGAAAACTAATTCTAAGCTTCAACTAAAGCCCGTGGTAAGTCCGCATATCTATTATTGATATCAAAAAAGTATATTATACATAGCGTTACACTTAAAGGACACTAACAAATAGGTGCTGTGTATTGAAAAAATATATTCTGCTGGAGACGCCGGCTGTTCATTAGTAAGCCCCTAGAAAGGGCGGGGTGATAAACAGAAAATACAATCTATAGATTCTCTCAATTTAGTACATGGATAGCTTATGTATAAGGCTATTAACTTTTATATATTTATGGGAACTTTGACCAAAGACAGCCTTTTGGTGAAGAGAAAGGGGGAGGACATGGAATTAAAAGAAACAAATTTTTACATACATTTAAAGGGGTCAAAACATAAACAAAAGTACTTTTTTCAAAAGTGAAGGTTTTTCATTATCTTGATTTTTATAATGTAAGAGGGGAGCAGAGTTAAGAGCGGGGTGTACGTGTGTGTGTGTGTGTGTGTATGGAGGGGGGTAACAATAAGTGGGAGTCAAAATTTTGAAGTTTCAACAAAGAAAACGAAATTTAAGGAATGCACAGCAGAAATGAAAATATTTTCTCGAAAATAATTTAAATAATACTTAGGATCTAAATTTATTGAGTATGGCGTAGAGTCCTGCATCGGGTCGGGAAACCTTTCTTTTTTTGTCGGGGGTTGGATTAACTTCTACAATTTTGCTGCAAATCGGGTTGATATCCATTGTTTCGGGTTAGGTTTTGTCTCTTGCGGGTCCGGTTCGGCGTGACCCGATTTTTCAAAGAATTTCTAAAATATTTTTTCTGTTGAAAAATCTGCATACAATAACAGTTTTTAAAGAAATGGAAAAATTGAATACACAAGGAAAATTGTAAAATCTAAATAATTTAGAAACTAGTTTTATTAAGCTTGTCTTAATACAATTTAACAGACATATTACAAAAATGGGATCTGTAGGTCGAAGGGAAAATTTATGATAGTCATAGACCGTTTATTCAGAGCTATATTTCAATTTACATTTGTGAATATACGATCTTCAGCTGTGTATCGACCTATCTTTAACTACATTGTCAAAGGACTATTTCATCTTATTCCTCTATCTAAGATAAGCAAACGATATTACGTCGTTCAAGCCATTAAATAAAACTGTCATACAAAATTTCCCACAATTGGACTATTATCGTTCTTCCTCTTAATCATTTGATTTTCCTCTAATTTTTTACGCGCACGCAAAAAAAAAACAAAAACAAAGAACTGGAAAGTAAAAACTTTTTTTTTCTTCACCATTTGAAAAATTAAGAAAGATATAATGAAAGTAATGTTTTATTAAATTTTGAACTCGAGTGTGAAAACCAAATTTCAAAATAAGACAGTTTTCTTTATAGATATTAAAATTATTTTAATTTCAGCAATCCACCCTTTACTAAAAAATATTTTAAATATTCACAAAAGTGCCCTTTTTCAACCGTCCTTTTTTAGTGCACTGTTCTTCGGTTGTCTTGGAATTCCTCTGTTAATGATCAGTAAACACTACGCGCATTATTATTACTATTAATTTTTATGGGAAACAGACTGCAGAGAACATTAGCAATGTGTATCAATTATTGCGGTTGGAATAATATACTACTATAAAAAAAAGTACTACAAGCAGATATCGATCTAGACCGTAATTCGAGTTTATTCGAATTATTTTATACATCCATGTAAACCAACAATAAAGGCCACACTCACTATTTCCAATAGTGAACAGGCCTCCATATCATATATCGATTTCATGGCAATGCAAGTAATATTTACAAAGGTCAGATGGAAAAGTAGTACTAGACTTTTTCCGCGATGGCACACCAAGCTCACAATTAGCCTAAAATATTCAAGTGTAACTATATATTGTTTAAAAAGATACCAATGAACAGTACAAGTATAGAATTATTCAAAAATATCAATAGAATGGATGCAATTAAAGCAGTAGATATGATTAAGTGTAAGTATATGTCTTTAAAGACAGGGAAGAATCATTATCTAAAAGATTCTTACAATAATGCAAATGAAAGCATTATCTTTTTAAATTTATTGTTATTATTATTATTATTACTTTACTTTGTACAATCATGTTTGTTAAATGACAAATTAAATCATGGCAGTCTATTTTTTTATAAATATATCTCATATAGACTAATACTATATGATCAGAATTAATGCTAATACTACATGATAAGTATGATTAAAACAATCATAATGAAATGAATGTATTGAAACTGGAAAAAAAAAGAAGTTAAACTAGATTTTGATGATTGAACTTTTCATTTCGTTACCATGAGAATTAAACTAAGAAAACATTTATTTTAATGCATTAAACTACACTAATACTGTATAATGCACATTTATTTTAACGTATTTAAATATCCATTTTTAATTATAGATTACTTAGAGATCACAAATATATTTTACAATTAATGTTGATTTCTTTCCTGCTCATGCTGACTGATAATTGTTACATCATATAAATCCAACTTATTGCAATTGCTTCAAGGTCTATGACACTAAATTTAGGGTGCTCTGGGCGAATGCCCCGTACAAAAACTGCATAATCTTCAAAATTGATTTTTTTTTTGTGACACATTCCTGAATTCAGTTTTGTTCATAAACACATGGAATTGGCAGGTACTCTTATTCAGAAACTATAAAGTCGAACAATTTTTTTCAATTTTCGATAAACATAGGAAGGAAGTCTTTTAGAAAATGCTGTTAAAGTTGGCGTTTTGAAAAAAAAATTCTGCACACGGAAGCCCGATAAAGGTTACAATGGGAAAACGCTTGTATTTCTCATGTAATTTATTTGTCGAAAAGTGAAAAAAAGAAAAAGTGAAAGAAAAAAAAACATTTGCTCTCAAATCATTTACATAGTCATACCTGCATTTGTCAAGCTTTTACACTTATATATTAATTCGTTAATGTGTCAAAGTTTTTATTGTTAAACGAGCAATTTTTTTTCATCTAAATAATATTTACAAAAGTTAGCGGTAGGGCAGGCGGAAGAGCATTAATTAACCACCATATACAGGGCAGGGTCCGACTTAGGCTATGGGGGGAAAGGTAAGAATCATTCTGCCCCCCCCCCCTCTATCTATCTATCTATAGATTTTTTTGTGAATAATGTGGAAGTAGCTAGTAATAAACTTCATACTATTGTATTATATGCATAAGTTTTATATCCGGTACTGCTTACATCTGTATACAGAGTGTCACAAAAAGATAATCAAAACTTTAAGAAAAAAATACTTGTAGGAAAATAGTAGAAAAAAAATGATAGATTGTTTGATACGAGTATTTCTTTGCAAACATTTACTTTGCTTATCTACGTACGTTATAAGATGTCTAAAAGAAAACGTCCCAAATTGGTTATAAGTATTGGTTTTAACTTGCCACGTTAAGAGAAAAACGTTAATAAAGAATTGCTTTTGAAAACTATAGAATGCTAAATTGTCATAATAAAATATTAATCATTAGTTTTCTAATGATATTTGCGTAGGTGGATAGGTTACTGAAAGCGGAGGGGGGAAGGGGACCGCACTTCCTTCTTAAAAGTTCGAAAATGTATGAATTTTGGTCACTTTTATTTAATTTTAAACATTTGACACCATTTAAATAAAAATCCTGACTACTCTCATGGGAGTCCCCTAAAAAGGGGGACCCGGGGAAGCTTCCCCGCATGCACCTACATAAGTCGGGCCCTGACAATATATGTGTAATATACATATATATATATATGTATTTAATGGACCACCATAACCAATAATTTTATATATTAAACTTTATTTTCAAAGATCTTTGTAAAACATTTTTATTTATGCAATGTATTGCCTAAATTGTGTTTCCTTGCGCTAAATACTGAATTTTTTACTCATACTTTGTTACCCCCCGACCCCTTTAACTCTGCCCTCTCCTACATTGTAAAGATCAAGATGATAAAATTTCCGTTTGTTAGTCAACATGTTTATTTCAACTCCTTTAAAATATCTGTATGTAAAGTTTTTTTATGTTCCCCCACTCTCTTCCTTCTCACCCCAAAGACTATCCTTGGTCAAAGATTCCATAAATATATAAAACTGGCTGTTCTTATACATAAGCTATCAAAGTAGCGCGTTGAAAGAACAGATACACCTGCTTTACTTGAAACGCAGAAAAAAAAAATATATAAGTATTACTGACTATGGAAGTTGCTTAGAGAATAGTTTTAATTGTGTGATGCATTTTCTCGCTGAACTATATTTGTATGCCAATAGAAGTTTGTGGAACATAAAAAAATTTATACAGGGATACGCAAACCAACAAGATACATGGCCGTTTGGGTGCGTAATTGATTATTTTTTTTTAAATTATTATAGAAGGTAATTGATAAAACTGGATTTCTAAATGTGTTATATGTTTACCATACTGTTTACTCACATATCTTCCTGCCACATATCTTGCGCCTTATTTACCGGTAAAATTTCAGTACAGTTTTATAGATAGATAAATGTGTTGGAAAGTATTTCACAATCTATTCTTGAAATCTATTCTCACAATCTATTCTTCGTTCTTATTTTTATGAGCTTTTATTTTTTATGCTGGAGAAAGTTTTCAAAGTTTCCATACATACAAATACGCAGAGATAATAATTACTACTATTTGTTTATTAATATTATTTGTTTAAAAATTAAATGAAAAAAATAAAAATATCTTGAGAAGGAAAATTAAAACTGGTTTCATCCAAATCCTAAAACTTAAAAAAAGGATAAATCTTAAAAAGTGATAAAAAGTGTCATTTGATTTTTTTTTTAACTCTTTCCAGAATAGTTGAAAAGCGTTTATAAATTCGGTTTGTCTGTCTTTCCTTCTGTCCGTGCTCTAATTCACATAAATTTAGTCCAATTGCCATAAAATTGATATATGTTATTTTTGTTTAATTTGGCATGTTCATTATTGAAAATGAAATGTGTAGCATGTAAGATTCGTTTACAGGGACACGCAAAAGAATGCCGTCACATTACGGTGAATTAGAAAAATCGTGTATGGTGTAGTTTAATGATATTACACTATTTTAAACATATTGGAATTTTTATATTTCACTAAGGAGTTGTACACTACAAGGCGATTACTGTAGAATATGATGTGCATAGAATTTATATTTCATTTTCAGGGACACACAAAAAAATTTGGCCTATGACCAATAATTGCTACAAGTTCGTTATCAGTTGCGGTATACGTTTTTAAATTTGACTGTTGTTATTATTATTTTTTTTTATATTATGTGGTGTTTATAAATTCAATAGGTCATATACTGGGAATCACTATCGCAAGTACAATTCCGTTTATTGACAGAAATTGCTGAATGGGAATTTTCCTGCGGAACTAAATTTTTGCATACATACATACAAAGTTATAGAGCATATACAGGGCTGCACAAAAAATAGATATTTTTCCAACTAACTGACAGCAATTGCAGAAATTGGGTTTTCAAATGCGTTATGTGTTTTCTAATTTATTTATTTAGACACCACCTTTCTCCGTAATAAGCTGTAAAGTTTTGTTTCAATATTCTGAATGTATTGGAAAGTGTTTCATAATTTATGCTAGACACATGATTTTTAGCTCATGTTTCTTTTTACAAATATTCTTTTTCAATTTCTCCAAAGAATTTTTGAAAAAATACGGAGTCTTACTGTATTAAATATAAGAAAAAATACATGAATGCATTTCGAAATTATTAAAAATAGTGCTTAGTTTCCATCTGGTCTAAGAATGTTCAACCTGTGTCCCGCGGAGTTGCGAACTTATTGTTGTAAAGTTTAAATCCTTTTTATCTCTTTATGGCCGATGGACGCTGGAAGTTTTATGGGAGATAAAGTGAGGGGGGGGGGGAGGGAGGTATTACTCTTCACAGATATTTGAAATGGATTGTATTTTTCTCATTTTCAATAGGAGAATATATTAGGTACCTAAAATAATTCCTGTTATTGGAAAATTTTAAATGTAATTATTTTTCCTAGGTGGTGAGAAGGAGAAAAATGACACCCAAAAAAAAGGGCACTTTTATTACAATGGAACTTACGAAAAGCACATTTATTTTGTACATTACTATGCAGACTCTCCATTGACCTATTTATACATAGTAATACCTGTACTAAGCGGGATCTTGCCTTTAAAAAATCCAAAGTTCTTTGGAAAATTTCTAATTCAAAATTATTATATTGCCCCTTATCATTTCGTTTTAAAGGGTTTCATTGTTAAAATTAAAACTTGCATTTAATCAGTAATACAGTCGTTCCCGTTTAAACGATTATTTTTGGTTCCAGAAATAATATTCGATTAAGCGGGTTTTTTTATTAAACGGGGAATCATAACTGTAATATGCGTAATAAAAAGGGAAAATACCCATCTACGGTATGTTTAATTAACAAAATAATAAATCGTTAATAGAATAACATAAACTAAAATAAATACGAATGCTAATATAAAGTAAATACTTATTAATTTAACGTCAGTATATTCATTTATATGGTTTACATCACACTTAATGCAGCTCGTTTGAGTTTGGTCAAAACTTTGCTACTTCTAATTTATGTTACTTATACTGCCTTTAAAAAATCGTTTAAAGTTGTTTGTTTAAGTGAAATTTTAAAGGAGTAAATATAGAGTTATTTTTCGAATGAGTGCAATATATCACAACGACCATCTCGAGTCTCGAAGTGACGACGCATTGCCATTAAAGCCTGATTAACAGCAAGAAGCGATGGTGGTGAGATCAAGGTGGGGAAATCATTTGACCTGTCCATTATATACCTGCCGACCAAAATCATTGCAGGAAGAACTGAAAATTTGTTTTCAGCGTAAAGGAACCGGAAATGACAAAAGGTGGAAGGAAATTCTAGCTGAAACGGGCTTTCTGCGCCTATTTTCAAACATCGGTCACACAGTTCTTATTCGATTAAGCGGGGAGGTTCGTAAAAGTTATTTGGTTTAAGCGGGGGAAAATAACATAGAACCAATAGGAATAAATTCGGTTCCGGAGAATTCTATTCGAATAAGCGGGGTATTCGATTATCCGTCACCCGATTAAGTGGGGAGGATGCACAAGTATTACACCTATAATTCGTTAATGATGCAATACTATGATCACTAATTAATTACAGTAAAACCTGTAAAAATGAAATCCATGTATAACATAATCCTGCCTTAAACGGAGAATTTTATATTCCCAAATACAAAATATTACACAATTACACCTAGTAAAACCTGTCTAAAACAGAATTTGTTTTCGTACCTAGTGATCTCGTATTAACCGGTTTTATTGTAATATACAGTGGTACTGTGCAGTGTTACTGATTAATTAATTCTGTAAAACTTAAATAATATATCTTTACTATCTCTAAACATGATTTAAGTATAAGAAATAGTGTACTTTATAAAAAAGAAACGCCTTAACATGTTTGGTTTTACTGTACTAAAACAATTGCCTGCCGAGACGAAAGGAATGGTTGAAATAATTACTGCCACTTTGATTACATCAATAAATGTTTTTCTTTTAATGTTCTACATTTATCAGTAAAATAATAGGAATTAATAAAAATTCAAATTTGTTATCTGGAAGCTAAATTATAAGATCCAAAAATCCGCCTGTTTTTTTATGTATGGCTGGAAAAAAGGTTGTCAGTTTGTATTTTTTTCTTCTTTTTTTAAACAGGAATTTGCACATTTTGAAAATCTTATTAAAATTTGTTTTAATTCTTTTATTGCTCACAAAAAAAAAAAAAAAATAAGTTAGAAGAATTATCATTTAGAAGAAGTTTTTTCCATTTATTTTGAGTGCGCATTTGAAATACTTTATAATAAATCACTTTTTTTTTTTTTGGGGGGGGGGGGGGGTGTTAGAATATTTTAATGTATTTTCAACTGGTATATTCATCAGGATAATGTACAATATATCAGCTATCTCAGATTTATATCATAGAAAATCAAAGAAGGCAGATGTTACACTAATTTGCATAATGAGAAATTATTATTATTATTATTATTATTATTTATAAAAGAAAAAAAAATAATATTAGCATTAATTGAAATTGAGATACGATGAATAACCGTATCTAAAAGTGTAACTGAAGTGTACTAAACGTTTAATTGAGATTCGTTGTATAGTGAGATCTATCGCTATGCGTGCGTTTTATAAAATGTAAATTTATTTAAAAAATCGATTACTTCCAGTTTAATTTTGTAATTAAATCATTACAAATTAATAAAATTTACAAGTTTATGTAACAGAAACTGTTTAGAAAAAAAGAATGCATTTAGAGGAAATGAAACATGCTTGTTATTACGAAGATATAAATTCTTTTCAAATTTAGATAAAATTTAATAGCATATAAAGCAAATTATACTACATTAACAGTTTGCAAACATTATTCTAAGCAACACGGAACACACACCTGTATTCCTGAAAACTGCTATTTCGTTACATACTTTCAGATGTTGCCTGGGATTAACTAGACAATCGTTTTCGAAAGCTATTAGTCAACTAGTTTTAAACGCCCATCCACGCCTCATAAAAGACAGTGGACAGATGTTTCAATCATTCAGTGTCAGAAAGAAGGGGAAAGAACTAAATCCCTTAGCACTTTTCAACTACAAAATCACATAACCCCTTCTACCTTTTTGAACAAGTTTTTTTTCCTATTCAAGGCCTTTTTAAGGTACATTTTTATAATCTAGTGAAACGCTCAATGGGTTAACAGCAGCAGATTTGGTCTTAAAAGTCCCAATCCAAGGAAAACGAATCGCTGTTTACAGAGAGATCGCTACTGTTTTTTTTTTTTTTTAATTTTAATTCAATATTTTTAAAGCCGATCAAATTAGCGTGCTTTTTGGATTTTGGTGTGCTTGAACGGGGGTTGGCGAGCGTAGCTTGTAGGGGGCAGAGCCCCCTAGTAGTATATAAATAAGTACTTCCCTCATATTTTTGGGGTTTGCGGATAGAACCAGAGGTACAAAGGTCTGGAAGGACCCAAAGCCCGGAAAATGAAGGGAATTTTTCAAACAGGCCGTGTAAGTAGAAATAAGACAATTTATGTTAATTGGCCATTAATGACTGTTAAAATGTTATTTTAATGACTAATGAAGAGATTTGGAATCGAACAGTGTTCCCCCCCCCTTTTTTAAATAAATTAATAAAATATAAGAGATTCTTGTCACGAGACTGCAGGTTTTTATTCTTTCCCGTGCTATCGCTTCTGAAAATTCGATTAAAAACTTTAATTTTGACAGTATTTTCTCAAATATATGTTGCCTTTATCAAAAAATGGATAACGTAATAACGTAAAGTTTCTGAATAAGAACACCGGCACCAATCTTATGCGTTTCCGAAAAGAAATGAATTCAGAAATGTATCAGAAAGTAGCTCCTTTGGTATTTGAGAAAAGCCTTATTAAATGACAAGGAAATATTTTTAGAAATCTGCTTTTTGTTATACAGATTCAAAAGTTATCATGTTTTTACCCCACCATTTTTCCATTTATTCTGAACTACATTATTTTTTTAATGAATCCTTATTTAAATGTTGAAACATCTAATACTCTATAAGTAATCATTAATGTTGCTATTCTGTATTCTCTGTCTTGCGAATACATACTAATTTTAAAATATACTGTAAAATTATCCCATAAATATGCATGCAGTATGCATTCAGATTCTTTAAAAGAATCTTAATTGTATGTTTAGAAAAACCTAGATTTTTTTTTGTAGAAATTGAGTCACTTAATTAATTTTTCCACGGCCCCGGCCGGGCCTGATTTCACTGATTTTGTACGGGCCGGGTCATGAACTGTGCAAATATAAATGAACCGGGCCAGGCCCGGAAATTACGACCCGTGCAGGCCTCCAAAAAAGATAATCAATGCCGAAATAGTGAGATTTGAGCTTTATTTTTCTTATATTCTATCATTATTTAAATCAACAGGCAACATTAGTACCCCAGCCCGAGTACTAGTGCAGTCATCCCGGACTCCACAGCTCTGGTTGCAACACCACGTGTATACACATTCATATACATTTTTAAATCATTCCCCAATGATTATAAAAAACATGAAAAAAAAAGAAAAAAAGCTTCCACTTTTTAATTATAAATTGTATGAGGTTTTTTTTAATTAAATACATAATAGATTTTTTATTTTTAAATTAATAGAGTGCTTGTCTGAAAATTATGAAAATTTAAATAAAAAATTAAATTTTTCAATATTTTGTCTTTTTCACTTAGTTGAACAATTTTAGAGGTAAATAGAAATAAATGTAAATACTAAGTATATCAGCCTGCTGCAATAGACCAACAAAAAAATTACAAATCCATCTAATTTTATACGTTATGGTACATATTCTTTTTTTCGAATATTAATTACGGAATACATAAAATATTTTTAAAAATATGATAAAAAATATTATACTATGTAACATTTGAAAAAATTAAGAGAAAAGATTATTAGAAGCTTCAAATATCCGAATCTAAAATTGCAGCTCATTCCATTAAGTGATTTTCGAGTTAAAATTAAAAGAAACTACAGGAATTGCAGTTTTGCTTACAACTATAACAAGTAAGAAAAATCATGAACGCATAAAACATTTGAAAAATTGATTTTAGCAGTTACCATCCATAGCAAATATGTATTCCAATTCTTTTGAACAGCTCTGTATTTGATCTGCAGGTTGATATATATGCTATATAATGGGGAAATTTAGTTTAGCAAGAAAACGAATAACAGGTTGAAATTTCTCTTTCAGCAATTTATACTAATAGATGGAAACATACTTGTATACTTTTGTACAACCCTATAGTTAACCTAGTACCTTTATTACACGCCACTATTTAGCTAAAGTTTAATTCAAAGTAAAACACTCTTAAAACTACTGGAATCACATTTCCAGAAATTATCATTTATAGACGGTCATGTATCCAATTCTTTGCGTGACCCTGTATATAATTTTATCTATGTTCTACAAACATTTCTTAGTAAACAAAATGCAGTTCAGCGTAAAAATGCATAACCCATTTAAAAACCACCTTTAAGCAATTTACAGTCATACCCAGTAACCATTACGAAATCTTTTGTGTAGCCCTGTATATGAATTTCAGCATTTATACACACCATATACAATGCATAAATCTAGTGAAACATAAAAGCACATAACATAATTAAAAATGCATTTCCAGCAATCATTGCTACCGTACAGTACTTCGGATACAATATCGTATCTGAAATCTTTTTTGCGTCCCTGTAAGTGCTATGCACTTCTTATTATACATGAAATAAGTAGTAGTAAACCTCAGCGACGTATATCAATTTCATTACACATGAAAGAATTTAACATAATTAAAATATGCCGGAAAAAATTCCCTCCACCCGTATAACATTATGTAACGGAAATCTTTTGTGTGGCCCTGTGAATTATTATTATAATTATTCTTTGCACCGCATATTCTGAGGAATGCATATTTTAGTGCATTTGATAAATGCATATCAATTTTAATATGTTTGAAAGCATGTAACATCATTGAAAATCATTTTAAACGATTTTTTCCCCGTAATGTAACGGAAAACTTTTGACTGTCCCTGTAAATGAACTAAACATGCTACAAACTTCACTTGAAATAGGGTTCGTGCTATGGTAGAAGTCACTAACATACAAAAATTTCAGAACAATCCGAGTATATTTACGCGAGTTAGAGCGCGTACAGACGGACAGACGGACAGACAAACCGAATGCATAAACACTTTTCAACTTTGTTGGAAAGTGTTAAAAATGAATTTAACATTGACTTTGTGTTTGGTATTCTAGGGCAGTTTTTTAATTAATACAAATATAATGTCAATATTGGGTGTTCATATTAAAAATTTCATTTTTGTATACATCTGTTATTATTATTATTATTATTATTACTCGTGTATTATGTGTAATTTAAAATTTTGATACAGCCTTCCAAATATGCTCATTTTAAAATAAATAATTTCCCTGAAACTATAGTGCGAATTTCATGAAAATTCGTTTTTAGACTAATTAAGTGGTGTAGAATTTATTTATGGTGTCAAAATTGTGACTTGCTTAAAAAAACAAAACAAAAAACAAACAAAGATTGAGTTTGTTTTCATATACATACATATAGCCCCCTAAGCAAAATTTATATACATTATTAACAGTAGACTTTATTTCCGATAGTTTGACACCAACAACGTTCTGCTATGATAATTTATTGCTTAATTTGTGGGTGCTGTTTAATTTTTTTTTTTTTTTTTTTTTTTTTTTTACGACTGTACATTTATTATAAAGATTAATCCAGAATTTGAAAAAAAATAACAAAGTAATTTCAATGTTTTTTATATATAAAATTCATTGCATTTTGCACTTTTTCTCTTAATGGAATTATTTCTAAATTTTCTTTTATTACATAAAAAATAACATAAGTTAACTTGACAAAGTTAATCAAGCTTCATTTCCCCTATAAAATCTTTGTCTTTTCAGTAATTTTTCTTCTTAACTTTTTTTTTCTGATTAAAATATAACTTATTTACCGATATATATTTTTATATGAAAGCCTTAAAAAACTTCAGATACGCCTAACTTTTAGATTTAAATGATTTGACATTAAATTAAAGTAAACTTAATAAACAACAATAATACGAAGAATAATATTGTTTAAAAAATGTCAAAATCATAATTTAAGTGAAATAAATAATCTTAAATAAGTTTTTTTTTTTTTTTTTTTTTTTTTTTTTTTTTTTTTTTAGGATTTGTTTAGGCATATCTTCTGAAAATGTGGTGATCCCCTGAATTTAGTCTTTTTTATGAAGATTTTTTATTTTAAGAAAATATTACGAAGTTTGTAGCCCTTTTTTGAAAAAAAAATTTTTTTTTCTAACTTTTCTTCTCTTTTGAGTTTTATGTCTCTGAATTATTTATATATATATATATATATATATATGAATTACCGGCGCTAGATTACAGACAATTTATCTTGTAACTCTCTGTGTCTCTTTTTACCTCTTTTTTGAATCTCCATGTTGTCCAGATTATATTATCTTTTTCTATGCGCAATAAAAACCGAGCGATAGTTAAAAGACATCAAAGATTAATTGTTGGCAACCTTGGTTTTTGCTATAATCTTTGCTAAGCCTTTACTGATCAATAACCAATAGATCAATAAACGTTCCATCAAACCAGTGTGAGGAAATGGAAAATTAATGATGTATACCGAAAAGAAAGCGATAATCAAAACCGTACTTTCCGGATTCTCCGAAAATTCATCAATCAAGTACTCAATCAAGCACTTCCGTTAGGAAAGAACCTGAGCCCGAAAATCATTTAGAGTGGGAAATGTAAAGGATGATATAGGAGTCGCATAGTGCCAATGTTCAGTTCTGAATTTCAGCAAGATAAAAGAAATTCTAAATAAATACTATTGGCTATGTTCTCGCTATAAAACCTGCAACGCAAGAATTATATTAAAACTGAACCAAAGTTCGTTTGTAATTCTAGGCACAAAAACAGATAATCTTAATGGGTACAATATTTTCAACAATAATTTTTAAATAGAAATTTTACTAAATTATGTACAAATTAAAATCCAATCTTAAGTTGTAGATATAATATCTAACTTCGTAAAGATTGCATGCAAAAATATTAACTAATCTAAAATACATCTTTTGTGCGCAATTAACAAAAAAAAAATGGTTTTTATCTTTCAGAGAAAAATATCTTTAAAAGTGTCTTTTAAATCATTGTTTGCAGTAAAATGGTGGACGCATTTTTTTAGTCATAACTTACGTAAAACTAGAAATATTTCTATGCAAAATGTTTTAAAATGCAAAAAACTACTATAATGTTCTTTCATATATAATTTTTTGAAAAATCAATATTTTGGTGATTAAACAGCTCTAGTCTCTTAAAATTTCAAGATAATAAGATTTTATTGCTAACAAAAAAATGCTTAATTTTCTTTTATAATCAGAAATATTTAAATTACATATACATATATATCAATCTTTTTGAAATATGAATCTACTCATTTTAAGGTAATATGATCTCTACAATATACAACTTTTTTTTTAAATAGTCTAGTGAATTTTCACGGGAAACAATATATATATATATATATAATATATATGGTTATAATCTGCTGATTTTAATCCATGTACAGAAGAGCGCCGATTATCGGAACTCCAATCAACCGAACTTCCAACTATCCGAACAGCAAGTCTCTCTCAAAAATGTTTTTAACCTAACTTACAGTCATCCGAACAGCCTATTTCTCCCCAAAAAATTTTGTAACCGAACTCCCACTTATCCATTGGCTTGAAATAAAATTTTAAAGGAAGAAAAAGCTGATAGTGGATCAGGAAATGAGGAATGTAAAACAATAAAGGAGATAGGAAGAAGGTATGAAGAAAATGAAATTAACGAGTGGTTAGATAGTGAAGTAGTACATAACCCTGGATATCAGATTTTAAATGATGATGAGATTGTGGATGAGATTCATGATGAAAAAGAAATTGTAGATAATGAAAACGAATGCTCTGAAAATAACCAAGGTCCATCACATAATGAAGCATTTGAATATTTGGAAACAGCTATGAAATGGCTCGAACGGCACAAGAACGTTGATCGTATTCAACTAACGTATTTAAGAATTAGAAATAGGGCAGCATTGAAAAGAATTTCTTCGTTTAATTAAGAAACAATCAAAAGCTTTTTTGCTTAAATTATAATCTCTGGAGTTGAGAAAATGATATGGAAAGAAAAAAAAAATAATGGTAAACATATATAAAAAAAATAAAAATAAATAAACGTGCCAGCACTAACTTGTGCTGCCAGACTTAAGCTTAGATAAGGTATGAAGGTTTTAGTAAAGTCAGAAACATTCCTTAAATTATGTGTCCCTTTATCCGAACTTTTGCTTATCCGAACCATGATCGGTCCCAACTTGTTCGGATAATCGGCGCTCTACTGTATTCAGTTTTAGATTTTATTTTGTGCAAACCGTTACATACAAAACATTAAAAGGCAAATTAATTAAAATAATTAAAAAAAAAACTTTAACTTATATGTTCTATTTTTTTAAAACATTTCCTTCTGAAAAATTTGTTGATGCACATTTTCATTAATTACGTCAAAATTTAATGTCTAAACTCATCAATCAGTACAATACTTATGTAAACAATATGCTTTCTGTGAATCTTAATGTGCTAAAGTTCTGTCCATTATGGACATTTTGAGACGAAAATTTTGCTAAATATATAAGATTTCTACACATTTTCTTGTAGTAGCTCCTAAGGTGTCTTTAACCTCTTAATTCTCGCGCCCGTGATATTCACGGGCTGTGTCTTTTATTCAGTTTGTTTAATCCCCACCAGTTTTATAAAACAGTGTAATTGGTTTTATTATGGTATCATTTCACCTGCTATTACATAAGGTAAATATTTCTTTTTCAAAAAAAAAAAAAAAAAAAAAAAAAAAAAGGTGTCAATAAGCAATTTGAATTTTTAAACTGTAATTTAATGCGACAGTTAAGGGGTTAATCTGAAGACCGTGAGCCGACGCATTACCACTAATTCAATATCTAAAAATTGTCTTATTTAATAGCAGAAACTTTGCAATTAAATAAGGCGATAAAGAGTTCATAAATATTACCTTTTGAAATTTGTGGGGGAAACCGACAATATATACACAAATTAAATAAATTCATAAAAATAAAAAACACAGATTTTTCGGGATGCTTTGAAAGATAAAAGTATTCATTATGTAAAATATTTGAAAGATATTTTTTTTGTATTTAACTCAGAGTGCAACATTCAAAGACAAAATATTATAAATAATAAAATATATATAAACTCGTATTAAAATATTATTAAATTTAATAAATTTTTAATTTATAAAATACTTATATTTTTATAATACTTTCATACTAGATTAATTTTTTTATATCTGAAAAAAAAAAACCCTCAAATAGAAAAAAAAGTATTTTTTCATACTGGAAAAGCAACCAGTACAACTAAAAAAATAAAAATAAACTCCAAATTTGATTTTAATAATTTTAATAAGAATGTCAACGATTTTAATCAGACAATTAAAATTAATGATTAAATCGTGTTTAAAAATTAAAGATTTTTAAAACGGTATAAAAAAGCATTGAAATATAAAGTGAACCTAATTTGTAAAGTTTCTATGGATATTTTGCCTTAATGAATAACCGAAAAATGCTTTAAATGCATGTTTTAGCTTAAATGATTATGTTTATAAAAAATTAAATATGATAAGTTTGTAAAAAGCAAGTTCTTATCTGGCGTAAAAATCATTCAATTTAAAAAAGATATTTAAATCTAATGCTGCTATTTTGTGGATTTCAAATATAACTTCAGATATAAAATTGATCATTCTCATATTTACTTTGTGTGCATAATTTAATGGTTTCCACCCATTTTCATAATTTGTTTTGATTAGCAAGCATATACCTGCGTGTAAGTTTTCATTTATGGTGTTAACAGTAATTTTTATAAGTTGAAATGCAAAAATTCTCGCCATGATATTTGTTTGATTTGTTATTTGTGTTAACTGATGAAATTACTTATGTGAAGTTATTATTATTTCTGTAATTATATTAATTATAATTTTATTAATCAAAACATAAAATGTGTAATGTTCTAACTAGAAAAATTATTGTTTAATAACTATTAATTTAAATAGTATTAACAATTTTATATTAAATTAAGTTATTAATATTTTTAATAAAAATAAATGTCTGCAGTATTTAATATAGGTTTACATAATTATTACAAAATTTTAACATACATAATGGTATTACTAACTGATAAAATAACTAATTTGCTGATTTAATCTTTTAGTACTAATAATAGTTTTGTTAATTAAAGCATAAAAACATAGATTATGACACATGTTTAGGAAAAAAAACCTGACAACTGTATAACCTCCTGAATGAAAATTTAAGATGCATTACGCAATCTCATTTTTTTTTCTTTCGGAATTATAATCAAGATTTTTTTCTTTACTTGCGTGCTGATACTCAGATCTCAAATTCTTTGACTTTGAAACCCATACCATTAACCAAAATTTATCCCTAGAAGGTCTTGGCTGCATTACAATAGTTTGTTCACAATGGAATGTTTCCAGCTCACATAAATAAACAATATAAGAATCACATTTTTTTTATTTAAATAATAATAATAATAATACATTATTATTATTATTCAGAAGCAGAGCTAACACAATAACGTTTCCGAAAAAAAAAATTATATTGCTTGCAATTTTTATTTGACAACAACAAATATCTGTTATCTCACAAATAATACATTTGAATTTCATGATAATTGGATTAATCATATAAATAATAGATTACCGAAGGGGAAAAGAAGGGATGTAACAGTGAGCTGCTACAAGAAAATCGAAAATGGTTTGCCTATATTTTAATATTTTATATTTCTATTTAAAATCTTTAGATTAAAAGTGTTATAATAAACAGTAATGCTGTAAAAATAATAATAATAATAATAATTGTAAGCAAATTTATAGACGTTAGAAAAAAACTTGCCCACAAATTTATTTTCTAATAGAGTAAAGCCTGTCTGTAACGGAATCTCACTTTAAACGGGAAAAATCATGTTCTTGCCAAAAAATACCATGCAATTATACCACTTCAGACGTAAAAAACCTGTGTAAAACGGAATTCTTTACTAATAAATTAAGTTTTTGTCTTAGCAGATATTTCTTTATCATACTTGTGGTGGCATTCGAATTATTAACGGGGCCGGCTGTCTCTGTCTACGGTCCTGTTTCGGCATAGTATGTCCTTGAAAGCCGAGTATGCAAAATAAGCGAGATATTATTTTTTATATTACACACTAAATCTTTCCTACATATTTCTTCAAGGCCGTATACTAATTCACAGCAACATCAAAATATGCACGTAAAAAAAGGGGGGGGGGAGACACATATACAGGAGTCGGATAATCAGCTGTCGACGAACCTAAAAATATTCTTATAGCATCGAATATGTGACCCCTCTGCTGTGACATCAACATGACGTTTGGGGGCATATATACAGGGGTCGGATATCCAACTCTCTCACCAAAAATAAAAGCCTTAGCATTGGATATCTGACCCCTTGATATGTATCCCCTTTGCTCTGACGTCAAAATGACGTATTGGGGCAGATATACAGGGGTCGGATATCCAAATCTCTCTCCAAAAGTAAAAGTCCTAGCATTGGATATCTGCCCCCTTGATATGTGTCCCCTTCTGCTGTGACGTCAAAATTACGTATGGGGGCATATATACAGGGGTTGGATATACACCCTTCGACGAAAGGAAAATTCTCTAGGACTGGATATGTGTCCCCTTCAGCTGTGACGTCGTATGGGGGCATATATACAGGGGGTGGATATACAGCTATCGACGAAAATAAAATGGTCTGTATTGGATATTTGCCCCCATCTGCTATGGGGACATATATACAGGGGTCGGATATACACCCTTCGACGACAGTGAAATTCTGCAGCACTGGATATGTGCCCCCTTCTATCTGTGACGTCAAAATGACGTATGGGGGCAGATATACAGGGGGTAGATATCAGCGTCCCCTGCAATTTGTGTCTTCTGCATGGGTGCTTTCTCTGTGGACAAGAATGGGGGAGGGAATTCTGGGTTCACTGTTAAGAATGCAATGTGTGGGCTGATAGGGACTGCACCGACGCAGAGAGCGATATTATGTTTGTGATTTTCTCTGATAAAATAATTCTCATTTCAATCAGCAAGATTTTTTTTTTGTTTTACACGTTAAAAAACAAAACTAGAAACATAATGCGAAGAAGACTGTGAGAGATAGGCTTAACGAATTTTATAATTTTGACAAAAATACTTGTTTATTAAAAAATGCGTATTTTTTCTGTGCATATGAAATATTTTTAATCAATAAAATTTATTAAAATAATATTCTTATTGCTTAATAATTGTAATTAGCTCTATTTGTGTGATATTTTGGGGGGGAAACTTAGGTAGCTGGTATTTAGACCCCATTTTAAAAACTCAAAATTTGAAGACTTTCGGAATTTTGCTTTTTATAAACTGAAAACGCCTTTTAAACTGATTTTTTTTTTTCTCTAAACATGTGTAAAACATGTCAAGGTACCCTGCTGTTACATTTTATTTTATTAATTTTTAAAACTGTGTGATCTAGATTGAAAACCAAAGTGGTAGCCGGTATTTGGACCTTTTCCTCTACTGTCCGGCCCGCTATATCATTTCGTGTTAACCGATTTTTCACGTTAAACGTTTTCGTGTTAAACGTATTTCATTGTATAATCAGTTTAAACTTAATATATTTACTATAAATATTTTTTTTATAATTATCTAATAAATCTAAATGAAGCAGTTGCCATTTGGATTTTATATTATTCATTTGAATAAATAGTTACTAACATATTTAAAAATATTTATACAGATTTTCTTTGCTTTTTAGCAAAGTTATCACGTCAAGTCTAGCAGGATACGTTTTTACGCTTTTCTGAAACAAAAAATAATAAAACACCATAGCTGCCAACTTGTATGGATTTTTGCTACCACTAAAATTTAACAGAAATTTCTGCCTTATTTAATTATCAAAATTCACTGCAATTCGCGGATTGAATTAGGCAAAATTTTCTATTAAATTTTAGTGGTAGTAAAAATCCGTACAAGTTGGCAGCTATGAAACACCAATAGCATTGATCACAAATGCCAAGTCCTAACTAATCTTCTGTAATATGTGGATTAATTTGATCAGGGTTAACAAAGTTCTGAAAATGAAAATTTATAGGATAAAACGTTATTTATATAATTTCTTATTGCTACGGGAAATCTCTTCACTTTCATTTCTTAAAACGATTTCTGGTGCGAAACTTAAGCCTGGGTCAAATTAACCCACATCTTACGGAAGATAAGTGGAAGCTTGGTACCACTGCAATATTAAGAAGAAGCTGTGCAGTGCAGGGTTCGTAAATATCGTGATATTTTCGAAAATATCAAAAATATCTTATATTTTGATATATATCCGATATTTTCGATATATATGTGATATTTTCAAAATTGTTAAGTTACTGGTCATATTTTCGAGCGTAATATAAATTATAAATTAAAATGTATTGCATTTAACATGACAACTTAAACAATATTCTGAAAATGCATTTTCCGTTCCTTTCCAGCACACGGTATGCTATTTCTTTCTCCCAGCAAATAAAGTATCTTTTCCGAAAGATAACGTTCCGTTGTATAAGCCATCCGTAAAACAAAGCATGTGTATCACTGTACTGTTAAATACTGTACTGCAATTTTTGTAACTTCTAAGCATAGCACATGTTCAATTTTTATAAACGTCGTATTGGAAAAAAGTACTTTTAAATACAATTTGTTTGAAAAAAGCATCACAATTTATTTTTGAGATATTAATTTTTTTGTAGTTTTTAACTTCATTTGTAAACTACTCCATTTATATAGAAAGTAAAGGAAAAGTAGTTGGAAAATAGCAATTATATCTTTTAGTTGTCATTTTCTCATAAAAACTGAAAAATCTGTACTTCAAATACGTGCTATTTTGAAAAAATATAAATGCTAGATTAATTTTAACACAATTATTCTAATTGGTAAATAATTCGTATTAGATGTAAATTTCCAACTGGGCGAAAAATGTCCGGACCAGGATTCGAACCAGGGATCTCCTAGCTGAAGCCGCCAGTGCTCTGCCATCTGAGCTACCTCGAACGAATCTGGTGGAACTTTTTCAGACAGCTAACCTTAATGATTATAGCATCTGATCTGAAACCTGGTTCGCTGGCGGATTCAGCCAGGAGATCACTGGTTCGAATCCTGGTCCGGACATTTTTCGCCCAGTTGGAAATTTACATCTAATAAAATATAAATGAATGATTTCTGATAAAACATAGAGTTTTTATAAACTAAACGTAACTTTAAGTGCCTACATTAATATTACAAACAAAAGAAGGCAATGAAATCATTAGATAGCCTACTTTTTTTGTCGAGTTTCTTGAATGACTATATATCTTTTTCTAGACTTGTGTATTATTCAGCGATAGTGACGTCCTATGCATACTTTTCTGTAGATGTTGTTTAAGACTGGATCGTAAGTGAAGAATTCTTTAGTGGATGTGGATGACGTCATTTTTTATAAAATAAAAGCGTGTTTTTTTAGTCTTAAAACTGAAATATGTTTTGCGCTACCTATATTTATATGCATACATATTTTTTATCATGGGGGCCGACACTAAATTCTGAAAAAGCAGAATTCCTGTTTTTTAGTCTTAGGTTTTTTTTTTCTCTTAGAACGAAATTGGAGATGGACAAATTGAACACAGAAACGATTGGCTTTATACACTTCTAAAAAACTAACAATTGGACTCAGTATCAAGTATCAAGGAATCAGAAATATACAGTAAAACCTCCCTAAAGCGACCACGTTCCGTTCCAATAAAAATTGGTCGCTCCGAGAGGTGGTCTCTTAATGGAGGTCATGTTTAAATCTAGACTTTAATTGTTGAAAAAGGGTAAAAATTAATGTTACTAAAATTTATTTTTCACATTAAGAAAAATATAAAAATTTAAATATCAAAACAAAAGTTAATTAAATAAGTTAATCACTGCAGAGTTTAAAAAATGAATATACTAATGTTTGCTTTGATTTTACGGTTTTATCTTTTAAAACTTTTATTTCACAGTCCTTTTGAAATTCAGTAAATAAATGCAATTTTCTTTGGACGGGAATAAATAATGACGATTTCATTGATTTATCTATTTCTTTGAGAATTTTCTGTCAGAATAGAGCAGGGGAGTTTATGGACCGTCATTCTTAATTTGTCATCAGAGTTAAATTTATTTCCTAAAAACGCACAAAGGGGTTTAAACACTTAAAAGTTACCGAAATAAAATAAAATTCTAAACTTAGGTTAGAAGTTTGATGAATAATGTGCTCTTCGGAATTATTTTTCTAATAAAACCTTCTTCAAGCGACTAGGAAAAACGGAATTTGTTTAATTTTCTTCAAAGAAATATGTCGCTCATGTAGGGAGTTCAACTGGGATGGTCTCTGAATGGAGGTAAAATTAGTATTGAGCCTATGGGAATAAATTTCGTTCCCTGAAAAAATGGTCGTTCAGGGAGGTGATCGCTTAAAGGAGGTGGTCGCACAGGGAGGTTTCACTGTGCAATATATATATATATTTTTTAATATGAAAAATTTTAAGATAAATGTAAGCATAAAAATTTCTCTATTTCCTAACATGCTGTACAGTTTAAACTCAACTGAACCAAAACAGGAAAAGTTTATTTTCTAATCAATTAATATTAATTATGTCCCTCATAATTATTAGTTTACATTTAAAAATAAAAGCTTCAAATCTAAAGTTTGAAAAATATATGTATTTTTTTCGCTAAAAAATTCACAGTCAGGAGAAACAAAATTTCTTTATCTACATATTGACATAATCAGTAACAGTTGAAAATTTCATTTACACTTGTTTTGACTGAAACTATCAAAATAGCATTGATATTTTGAAAATAAATATCAAATGCAGAAATTATGAAATATATTGATATTTTGAAAAAAAATATCGGATATATATCATGATGTATTTCAAGATATATATCATGATGTATATGATGATATGGCAACCTGAAAAATTAAAGTTTTGTGAAAAAGTCAATTAAAGCTGTGAAGAAGTGTTGCCAGTGGACTACTTTTTTTAAAATTCCGATTTCTTCATTGGCTCCACTTTTTTGAAATAGTAAAATTCCCCTTATTTAATACGATATTAATTAAGGCGAAAACAATGGGAATTTTACCACTTCAGAAAAGTAGTGCCAATCTAGAAATCTAAATTTAAAAAAAGTAGCCCACTGCTGTGAAGTGCTTTTAGAAAGAATGAAAAAATCCAACACTTTTTTTATATGTATAAACATGTGTAATACATCGTTGAAAAGATAAAAGTTTAAACTATTTTGTGATATAAAAAAGTAAAAATTAATTGTTTGGTTCAATGTCGCTTACTCGGTCCCCTTAACGGTCACATTAAATTACGGTTTAAAAATTCAAATTGCTTAGTGCCACCAATTTTTTGAAAAAGAAATATTCACTTTATTTAATGACAAGTAAAATGACGTCATAATAAAGACAAATACACTATTTTTTAAAACTGGTGGCAATAACACAATCATAATATTTTATTCAAATTGACACAGCAGCCCCTGAATATGACGGGAGCGAGAATTAAGGGGTTATAGCCCTTAGGGGATATTCATTTGCGTACAGCCTGTATACTTGTAATGTAGGTGTTGCCAGTGTTGCCAGTTTGGCCTCCAGTTTTATTCAGAAAATTCGAACTCGAGCCAGAAATAAAAAATAGTATTTTTTGCTTTCTTTAATGACAAGAATGTTTTTATTACATAAAAGACGGATTCTTTTTTCAAATTTTCCTTTATTAATGTGAAATTTCGAAATAAAAATGGAGGCAAATTGGCAACCCTGGTACGTAAGTATACGAGAGAATATTTTAAGGTTTAAGTAATATACTCAAAGGACAAAATTGATTCAATCACCTAATTAAAAACTTGTTTCTCCTCGGTACCATGCTAAACTTTCCAAATGAAAACAGTGTTACCAGTGGGATACTTTTTTAAAATTCAGATTTCTTGATTGGCACCACTTTTCTGAAATGGTAAAATTCCCCTTATTTTCGCCTTAAATTAACACTAGAACCGCCATTAGGGGTCGTTTTGACCCCTGCCAAATATATAATAGTCGATACAAACCAGAAATTTCTCCGTAAGATATGTTAAATGCATGCAGCATAAAAATAGGCTAATTAACACCTTGAGGGGCGGTGGGATATATTATATCCCACTTTTTTAACAATTTAAACAAGATTCGCACCAGAAACTTTTAACTAAATTTTATATTTTTACTTTTCACGGAAAATGTTGGACAACGGTTTTTCCTAATTTAACACTAAAACGGCGGCGAGGGGTCATTTTGACCCCTGCCAAATGAAAACATGTCGATTCGAACCAGAAAAATTTTTGCAATATAAGATTAATATATACTGCACAAAAATTACTGAAATAAATAAGTTGAATAGTATTAAATAAAAATTCTGATATAAAATATTTTTTTAAAACTTGAGTAAAATTTCCCGCCGTTCTAGTGTTAAAAATAAAATCTTTCGATTATTTCGGTGAGATTTCAGTATTTCAGAGACATTATAGCTTGCCCTTCAAAGGTTTAAATAAGTTAAATAGTTTTAAAGAAAAATTCTTGTGTGAAACACAAGAATTTTTCTATTTATTTATAAAACTTGAGTAAAATAACCTGCAGTTCTAGAGCTAAAATGTCATTAAATAAGGAGAGTTCTATCATTTAAAAAAGTGGTGCCCACTGGCAACTCTGTTTTCATATTGGATAGTTGGACATGGTACCGACGATATCATATGAAAATATATTTACATAATTCTTTTAGCTGCCAACCTTCCAATTTTTCCAAAGTCAAATACTAATAATTTAACCAGCAATATTATTTAATAAAAAATTCAAATTGATATCAAGCGATAAAACAAGATACGTTTAATCAAATAGATTTTCCGATACAATGAGCGTTCATATGATTTAAAACAACTCGTAATGTTGAAAGGTATGCTAATACGGCATTGCAATAAATCTTTAGAATTATATTTATGTTTGCATTATTTAGTTCAAGTATATATTGTGCCAGATACTACTATTCATTTAATAACCATTATCTGTGGACCAGACAAAGCCTAGGGAATTATGATTCTATAAAATCAAGGTTCATAAATCTGGTATTATCATTGTATACAAAGTATTCCATTAGAATCTGACAAAATAATGTTATTTTCAGTTCAGGGCATAATTCACTATTTATGTATTTGAAATTTAGATGTACTACTGATGACAATAAATACATGTTTAATATTAAAATTGCTTACGTACAATGCAAATGAGAGGGTATCATATTAAATAGGAAAGTGTATGTGTTTTTATGAAAGTGCTATTTCATTACGTAATTATATTTTTCACCTTATTTAAACATTTTTGAAATTTTCATTGCCTATTTATGTCCAACTAATAAACCATTAAAACGCCTTTCAACATATTTTCTAAAATAATAATTAAAAATAATAATACTTTGTAAAACAATCTTTTCAGATTCTTTATTTAATCCCCCTTTTCTTTTCTTTTCTTTTTTTTTTTTATAATGAATAATCTATATTAATTCTATTTGTATGATTAAAAATTAAAATAAAATATATGTTAAGCATATTTTTACTATTTTTATTTTAATGGGAGAAAATTTAAAAGAGAACTGCAGTGAAATTTAGGATGCAATAAATAATCAATTAAGGATAGGTTTTAATTAAATTTTTGAAACAAGTAATTACTTACAAATAAAAACATGATTCCACTTCGCGCAAAGTATAGTGGCTTAGAATTGCATCTATACAGGATGTACCTTTCTTGCTTTCTTTCTAACCGATGACCAGGCCCCTACCAGCCGGGAAGCCCCAGCTAAACGTGTTTGATACCTGGTATCGGGCGTGTACCCCTTAATCGCGGCGTAGTGGCAATAAACCTAACGAGCGCCTAGATCGTATCGGCAGTGCCTATTTCTTAGTTGTGAACGGTGTTATGTCGGTTGCTTAACATTTATATCCTGTTGTTTGGGAACTGCACATTGCTACTCATGTTGATCTCGTAATTTAGAAACTTGGTCAGATAATGAGACCTTCACCTGGCAAGGCACCTCCAGGGTTGTGTTGATTTTTGACGGCCAATTATCTACTCGATGGATATAGGCCCAGGGGGGGAGTGCCCTTCTTGGGAGTCTTTCTAAGGGAACCTAACCCGTATTTACGCATGGAAATCCATGGTTCGAAGAAAACCACGAAAACTCCGAACGATTAGGTTGAGGGGCATGATTGGGTTCGAACTCAGCACTTCCCGTCTACCAGCTTCGAGAGCGGAACCTCTCGGCCACTGCAAGGCACCTCCAGAGGTTATAATTCACTGGTAACTTGGAGGACTTTGCACCCACGACGGATTTTACATGCACCAGGCGCCATTAGAATACATGGCGGATTATAGCCAGCAGAAGACCTCGATCCCGCGTCTATACAGGATGCTCCAAATTCAATGGGGGCGATAGAAGGCATCAAGAGGATGAATAATTAGAATAGAACATGGGATCGCAAACTACGTATTTAGTCACAAATACAGCGTGTTTCATCCTAACTGAACTTAAGTTGGCGGCAATAATTTTGAGGAAAATCAAAACATTACAATGAAAATGCAACGATATGGACCTTAGTTTGTGTGAAATGTTGTAACATCACGAAACATTCTGGAAATAGATGTTGCTCAAGCAATTGATGATACCTTAAGAACTGGCAATCGCAGTTCAAAATGTGGGCGTCAAGCGCATACTGCTGCACGCATAATGGAAACTTCTACCATTTTTTTCGATAATATTACATTTACAACGAAGGTAAGAATATATTAAAAGTTTTATTATAATATACTTCAGTTTTCCGAAAGTTAGCGCCGTCAACACAAATTGGATTAGCGCAAAACACCCTGTATTTTTTTATTAAATACGTGGTTTGCGACCCCATGTTCTATGGTAATTTTTCATCCTCTTCATGCCATCCTCATTGAAATTTTGAATATTTTGCAACACTTAAATTTGTTATTATTTCTATGTAATAATGATGGGATCCTAATTCAAATAACATTATACATGCGGAAGTGTAAAATGTTTCGCTGGAGTCAGCCTCAAAAAAATGGTATGCGTTTGTATTTATTATGCATTATATTAATTTTTTTCTAACGTTTAAAATTTTCACTTAAGTTAATAAAATTTAAACATGTTATTTGTTTGTAATACATAAAAAAAGTTACAAGCAAATTGCAAAAATATTTACTTTATAATGGAAATATTAATAGTAAATTTGCAAAGTATTATTTTTTTTTTTTTACAATGTTCAGTGGTGGAAAATTGGCGCAGAGGTGGAGCCTATTGACACCACTAAATTATAGTAGTATTTTGCCTCTTATCTAAAGATCAAATTTCTGAGTTTTTATTAAACTGAATAATACCATAAAAATTTAGTGGTGTCAATAGGCTCCTCCTCTGCGCCAATTTTCCACCACTGCAATGTTGCGCAAATATGTGGAAAATGTAAATTGGCAAAAAGTATTTTGCAATTTCTTTATTAATATTTCCAACATCAAGAAAATACTTTCACAATATTGACATTTTGTTGGAGATAGTTACAATTTAAAGTTTTGACATTTCATTACAAATATTTTATATGTAAATCCAATTTTTTACCAATATTGGTATTATTGTCTAAGTATCAGTGCTTAAAATTACACGTATTTTTGCATTCAAAATATATATCGGAAATTTTTAATACTAATTGTCGCTTTATTTATGCCAAACTTCCGTCGATTAAATAAAATTAAAATACTGCTTAATAAGACTGGTAGAGATTTAAAATTCCGTTAAACTGTCAACACTGCTAGCAATGGATGTAAATATTAGCACAATATAACCAACTTAACTAATACTGATTTTCAGAGTAATTGTGTTTTTGAATTTTTTTAATCGCTATTTCCAAATAGTAATCGTCGCATTTTTTAATCTTTTAATTTATAAGGCGAATATTACAATTAAAAGAAATAATGGTTATAAAAATAAATGGTTATAAAACAAATAAAATATATAAATTACATTAACTTAATAAGGGAAAATTTAAATATGGGGAAAAAAAAGTAATATAACGGATAATGAATACGAAAAAAGTTTAGTTATCAGTTTTGATTCTGAGTTCAACTAAACATATTCACTCTTTCACATTCATGATATTATTAGGGTTAGTATACTTTTATTACTGCATGAAGATAATAATAAAACTATGTTTTTTAAAATATTTAACTTGTACAAAAAATCATTTTAAATAATCAAATAAATAAATAAATTAGTAAGTTTGAATAAATTAAAGCACAAATACTATATAAAAATAAATATTATTATGAAACAAATGAAATTTTTGACGATTTTTTAAACACATGAACTATAAACATGGGCATTTTAAAATTGTGAAGCATCGAATAGATAAGAATATAAACAAATATTAATTATAATTCTCTTATTTATTAGAAATAATTCGCACAAAAATGCAACATATTATAAAAGCTTAAATAATTTAAACATAAATGAAAACCGCAGATTTTTCCCCCCCAATTTCATTAAAGAACTACTACAAAAATACATACGGAAAGTCCTTTCCGTCATTAATAGAAAATAATCCTTTACGAAATAAATTCTATACAAAAATAATGTATAAGATTAGTTCAGATTTAACTTTAAAACTGGGTTGCCAGATAAACCTTTATTTTTATTCAGAAATTTCGAGTTTATACCAGTAATAAAGAACAGTATTTTATTATTTACTTAATGAGAGACTTTTGCAGAAAACTCTTCATTCAAAATTTCTGATGTGAAATTGAGATTTCGGAATAAAATTGGAGGCCAAACTGAAAACACCGTTATAATATATTCTTGGTATTCAAATTAAAGGGGCCATACTAATGCCCAATAAAATCCGCCTACAACAGCCTTCATTTATTTGTCAGTGCTCAGGCCTAGTATTCAGGGGGTGGAGTCTATGTCTACCCTATATTTATATATATAAAATCCTAATGAAACGAATTTATGAAAAGGATATTATGAAACGACTGAATGGAAACGAATTTGCGAAACTATTCTATGAAACAACTGATTATGTTTCACGGCGATTTCTCCTAAAATATGGAATACTTTTAGATGAAATTAACACCAAAAATCCGTATTGATCCACAGATCTTAAAACTGGTATTATAATTTTTAAATTCGAATTAGTTTTCGAAATATTAATTTTTTTCTAATTTCAAATACTTTTTTCTAATGATGGCAACTCAAATTTTAATCATAACAGATATGTTTTTTTTTCATATTTCAGAAAAGGTAATTATTTTAAATTAATTTGGCGACCAGTTGGCATCCCTTAAATGTATGCTAAGAAATGCATCCTGTTACTTTTATTCATAATTCAATTTACTTGAAAAATCTTTCGCCAAATCGAAAGATTCTGATAGACAATTCAAGAACTCGTTTTTTTTTATGTTAGCGAGACGCAGGTGATAAATCGCCAAACATTTTTCCCGTCATTTTTTTTTTTTAATTTCATTTAAAATATAATTATTTCAATCATTTTATTTAAAATACAAAACTTCCATTTAAAACTAAAACATTTAAAATTGATGGCTTTCACTTCTTTCTTTTTTTTTAAACAAAACGAAAAGAAAAATATTAGGCACAGATGTCATATACGAACCGCGGTACCTAATTGCCGCCAAAATGGCATTATTTTGATTGACATGGTAACCCGGCCATTCATTTAATAATAAATGTTTATTTACTTTTATTTCTTTTTTAAAATTATATAAATTATTTTGTTCTATAGTTATAAATATTTTTTTTATTATTTCCTTTTGAAAATGATAGAAAATAATTAAAAACTACGGTACTACTTAGTTATTCCGTCGACCAATTTCGCCAAATCATATAAATCGCCAAACCACTCGCCAAATTATACAAATTGACATAATTTTTATTTTAAATAACGAAAGAACAAATAAATTAGTATAACATTAATAAATATACAAATAAAACGTCGAAATAAAAATCACTTGATGACGTAATAAACACGTGTAACTTGCTTAAAGTCAAGTGAATGTGACATTTACGATCAACCATTATTGGCATTTAATCTTATAGTTTGGTGATAGATTTTTGGTCGACGGGATAACTAAGTATACTACCAAAAATACATTTGTAGCTGGTATTCGAAAACGAGGTTTTCGCCAAATTTTCGTAAAAATAAAATAAAATCACGCCATACCTGCGGTGCGTATATTTCAACTTCAAATCAATGTTTTAATTTACCACTCGAAAAATAAAAAAAATACTAACTGGCGAGTTGAAAAAAAGCTATTGGCGAGATCTGCACCCGGCTAGCGTAACAGTACTAAGAATTCTTTGCGGTCATGGCAAATTTTCTGTAGTTTTATTCGAAAAAAAATTGATTTTTTAATCAAAATGGAAAACTTTTGGCACAGATGTCATATACGCCCCCATATTGGAGCGATTTTTTTTGGACGCCAATGTCATATACGCAACGGGTACTTAAGTGGCGCCAAAGTATCGTTATTTTGCTTGATATGGTAAGCCGGATGTTGTTGTTTATGCTCTTGATGCTTTCCCCAAATTGGCGTCGGAAAAAATCCAAACGTTGCCAAACGTTCCTGTGAAAGGCGAACGGATCAGATCGTATTTCTTTATGGCAGTTGATGACTTGAACTGTTATAATATAGATGAAATGATGGCGATAGAATAATATTTGGTGACTTATCACCTGTGCCTGGCTAACATTAAAGTACCAAAATGGCACCTAGAGTATAAAAAGCGAAGTGATCCGCCCAGAACTGTTGATGATAGTCACATGACTTAGGCTATTGTTATAGAGATTGTTTTAAAATATCGGGAGACAAAGACTGTATACTTAATTCATTTTATTTTAGCTTCTTTTCAAATGTTTAACTGATCCTCTTTAATCGAAAACGAAAATAACCATTGGATGTCTTACCAGCAACTGATTCGGCCCCAAATTTTTGTAATCAAAGGGAATTGAATGGAAACCCGTTTACAGGGAGATCTGCACAGCTTTTTTCAGTATAACTCAGTCCTCTCTAATATTTTAAAAATACATCAGATTAGCGTGTTTTTAGATTCTGTGGTGTCTGAAAGGGGGTTGGCGAGCGTAGCTTGGAGGGGGCAGAGCCCCTTAGTATATTATAAAGGTAGGACCGAGCACTGAAAGGAAAATGGCAACTGCCGAATGCAGATATTTTCAGCGCGCATACAGTCCCTTGAATTTAAACACCAATAATTTTTAAAAGACTTTTTTTTTCTATTTATTTTTTCTGAGTTTATACAAATTAAAAAAAAAAAAAACTTTTATAAAATAACGGTGTCAAAATTTAGAAAACCTTGCATACGATTTAAAAAAAAAAAAAAAAATCCGCTTTCGGCAGCCGCAATTTTTGTATCAGCACTCAGGCCTAGTAATGGAGTTATAAATAAAGACAACGAGACATATAGTGTATTGTCTACTAGCTGTGACTGAAGTAACTGAGGAAGGTTGTCACAATATGGAGGATGAATCTTTACATCGGATAATCAATTTCTGATAAGCAACGAAGCAAACTCCCACAAGTAAATTTTGAATACAAAATTTTGCCTTATTTTAGCTGCCTTTTTAGCGCCCGGTACGGTATGCTATTTCTTTCTCCCAGCTTATTTCGTGTCATCTTCAAAAAATAACGTTACCTTACAGAAGCCAACCGTAAAACAAAGCAGTACGATTAAATATTCTATAGCAATTTTTTAAACTTCTAAGCATCGCACATTTTCAATTTTTATACCGCGTATTGGCGGAAAAAGTACTTTTAAATGCAATTTGTTTGAAAACTACATCTTCATTTATTTTTGGAAATATTAATTCTTTTGTAGTTTTTGGAGCCATTTGCTTAATATTGGCAGCGGAAGTACTCCATTTCTGTAGAAAGTAAAGGAAAAATAGTTCTAAAATAGTAAATATATATTTTTGTTGCCATATTTTCGTAACAACCGAAAGGAAATGTAATTAAAATACGTGCTATTTTGAAAAAAATATGTAGTAACGATTTTTAAAAGATGGAGCTATTATAAAATATATTTTATTTTAAGTATGTGTTGCATACAAATGAAGGACAATGAATCATTAGACAGCCGTTTTTTTTATTTATTTTTTTTTTTTCAGGTCCAGTTTCTTTAATGGCGGCATCTTTTTGCTGCATTTGTGTATTATTTCGCGATAGTGACGTCCTATGTCTACTTTACTGTAGATGTTTAAGAGTGGTTCGTAAATGTGGAATGCTTAAGCGGATGCAAATGACGTCATTTTACATAAAATAAAAGCGTGTGCTGTAAGTCTTAAAATTGAAATATGTTTTGTACTATTTATATATACACATAATTTTTTTTTTCCATCGGGGGCAACACTAAATTCTGAAAAATCAGAATTCTTATTTTTTAGTTAAGGAAATTAGTCTCTCACAAATATGGTTAAAATTTCTATTTGTTTTTACTAGTACCAGTTTGTCCAAGTATTATAATCATTTTCAATAACGCTGACAGGTAGTTGTCTAGGTTGTCCCAGTATGGCAGAAGCGCAGGGCCTGACTACCGCCGAAGTAAAATTCAACCAATAAAAATGAATATATGTTTTTGCCATTATTTACGACTGATCTTTTGAGTTACAAAGGTATTTAAATAAGGAGACAATTTCTATTTAAATTTACTGGTGGGAGTTTGACCCGATGGCAATTTACCCCTGCAAAAGATGTTATGGTTGAAGCTTCTCTATTTTAAGGATATGTCAGTTCTCTTTAATAATAGTTCCCTAGACTTAGTATTCAGATGGCGTTTGCACAAACGGATCTGTGCGTAACGTTGACGTCATTTTGCGAATGGCAACACTTCACGATCAAATTTAGTTTTTTCAGTTTCCGCTACTGCATTTTTTTTTTAATCATCCAACCATCCCATATTTTCAGTTTTTACACTGTCGTATAAGGAAGAAAAATTACTTTAAAATGTATTTTGTTTGAAAACTGTATCTAAATTGGATGATTTATTATGCTTCTAAAAATAATTTTCAACCATGAATTTTTGTAATTTATCTCTCTCACGTGCTGACTGCATTACTTAACACTAGAACGGCGGGAAATTTTGCTCAAGTTTTATAAAAATATTTCACATCAGAATTTTTATTTTGAACTGTTTAACTTACTTATTTAAGTTATTTTTGTGCAGCATATATAAAAAAAAACTCTGGTTCGAATCGAAATGTTTTCATTCGGCAAGGGTCAAAATGACCCCTCGCCGCCGTTCTAGTGTTAATCATAATAGACATTTTGAACATAAAGCAATAAAAATAGTTTCGCATTTATTTTTGATTAATTTTCCATAACGAAATTAAAACTTCCTCTTTAAATAAGTAAAAGAATAATATAAAAACTACAAATTTAACATATATGTAATCGAACGATTTAAATTTTTACACCGCCAAATTGGATCAGAGAACTTCCAAATGAACTTTATTTGAAAACTGCATCTCAGTTTACTGATTGTCTACAGTCTTAAAAATAATTTTCAACCATGACATATTTTTAAATTTATCTCTCTCCCGTGGAGCACGATTACGAAAGATTGTTCGAATTGCCCTTAAAACAATGTAAATAGTTCAGCATTTTATTACGGCTAATCATACTCCTATTATAAAGAGGTAAAAATTGTTTATTTGTCGGAGATAAGCTCAGGAACTACCGAACCGATTCCAAATGTAATGGTATCAAAATGATGGTGTTCGCCCAACTTAGAACATAGGCTATATCTTATGTCGGTGCCACTACCCCAAAGGGGTGCAGGAGCAAAAAACGTTCTAAAAATGCGATTTTTGCGTTACTGAAGGGCCTAGAAATATGAAATTTGGAATATTAGTTACTTACTAGCAAATCCCGCGGCTTTGCTCGCGTAATATTTGAAATATGCCAAGTGATATTTATATGTCTAATTTTTATTAAAAGGTACTAACTAAATTTTTATTTTATTAAAAGGTAATATTTTAGTTTATTAAAAGGTACTTATTACTTTTAGGAATAATTAAAACAATTACTATTTAAAACACAATTTGTTTAAGCATGATTGTTACACTGCATAAAGCAGAAATGAGACTTAAATTAATAAAACGAAATAAAACTAAATAAATAATAATTTAGAAAATATTTTGAACTTTTATGCTCAGTTAATACGCTCATTTCAGTATTCATTTAAAGTTTTGAATTTTCTAGAAACCATCTTCTTACATCTTAAAATTAACCATCATGTCAAATTCCAAGTTCTACCACCTCTCTCAACATAAAGGGCTGTGTTGAAATAGAAACTGTCACCATTAATTTGCCAACATTAATTTTGAAATTGGTTTGTTATTTCCTAATATTCCACAGAAACGTAATTTAGAAAGCTTTTAAAGGCCTTTTTTAGAGCGTTTGTTGTTCCTGTGAACCCCAGGTGGTAGAATCATCGGCATAAAATATAGCATGTGTAGGATCAGAGACTGCTACCATTGATTCGCAGCTATTACTTTTATATTTGGTTTATATTCCCTGAAATTGCGTAGAAATCGTAATTTAGGACTTTTTTAGAATGCTTTTCGCACCTCCCCTTCACTTCACCCCTTTTTAATTCGAATTTATTTTCGACAGTCCTTCGAGGGCATTTATATTTTATAAGTAACTACCATGCCATATTTAAAGTTTCTAGCCTTTTCAGTATCACAGAAATCGCAATTTAGAAAGTTTTTAGCTACTGAAACCCTCTGGTGGTAGTGGCACAGACATAAAATATAGCTTATGATTGAGCGGGTTCTATCACCAACAATTTGTCATCATTATTTTTTTAATCGGTTTGGTATTTGATAAGATTACATAAAAATTGTTATTTACAACGCTTTTCGCTCACTTCATCTTTTTAAATTTGAAATTTTCTTTCGACAGTTCTTAGAAAGCAGTTGCATCTTGTAAGTAAATACCATGCCATATTTCAAAGTGTTGGACCCTTCAGTTATGCAAAAAAAGCAAATTAGAACATGTTTTGCTTTTGCAACCCTCAGATGGTAGTGACAGCAACATAAAATATAACCTATGTTATAGCAGGGACTGTCACCATTGATTTGCAACCATTACTTTTGAAACAGCTTTGGAATTTCCTGAGATTGAGTAGAAATCGCAATTTAGAATGTTTTTAGAACGCTTTTCGCGCATTTTCACCCCTTTTTAAATTTCCAATTTTTTCGAAACTGTTCTTAAAGATCATTTATATGTAATACATATGTACCTTGCCTAATTTTAACTTGCTAGCCCCTACCGATCACAAAAATCGAAATTTGGAACGCTTTTTTGCTCCTGCAACGTCTAGGTGATAGTGATACCGACTTAAAATAGCGTCTATGTTAGAACAGAGGCTGTCAGCATCAATTTCTTAACATTACTTTTGAAATCAGTTTGATTCTTCCTGAGATATTGGTGACAAATCGGCATTCAGAACGTTTTTAGAACGCTTTTCGCTCATTTTGCTCCTGCATCTTCTCTGGGTTAGTGGAAACATATATAAAATATAGCCTATCTTGGAGCAAGATCTGTCACCATCATTTTAACGCCATTATATTTGAAATCGGTTCATTATTTCCTGAGATTGCATAGAAATTGCAATTTAGAACGTTTTTTACAAGGCTTTTTGCGCATTTTGAACCCCCTTTTAAATTTCGATTTTTTTTAGGAAATGTCCTTAGAGATCATTGATATCTTATAACTAACTACCATTCTAAATTTCACGATTCAAGGCCCTTCCGTCACGCAAAAACAGCAATTTAGAACGTTTTTCTCCTGCAGCCCCTTTGGGGTAGTGGCACCGACATAAAACATAGCCTATGTTGGAGCAGGGATTTTCACCATCATTTTGACGCCATTATTTTTCAAATCGGTTTGGTATTTCCTGAGATTGTGTAGAAACTACCATTTAGAACGTTTTTTAGAACGCTTTTCGCGCATTTTCACCCCTTTTAAATTTAGAATTGTTTAAGAACTGTTCTTAGAAATCTTTTATATCTAATAAGTAGCTGATACTTCAAATTTCATATTTCTAGGCCCATCAGTAACACATAAATCGCATTTTTAGAACGTTTTTTGCTCCTACACCCCCTTTGGGGTAGTGGCACCGACATAAAACATAGCCTATCTTGGAGCAAATGTTGTCACTATCATTTTGACACCAATATTTTTTAAATCGGTTTGGTATTTCCTGAGATTATGTAGAAACTACCATTTAGAACGTTTTTTAGAACGCTTTTTGTGCATTTTCACCCCTTTTAAATTTCGAATTGTTTAAGAACTGTTCTTAGACACCATTTATATCTTATAAGTAACTAATATTCCAAATTTCATATTTCTAGGTCCTTCAGTAACGCAAAAATCGCATTTTTAGAACGTTTTTTGCTCCTGCACCCCCTTTGGGGTAGTGGCACCGACATAAAATATAGCCTATGGTCTAAGTTGGACTAACACCATCATTGTGATACCATTACTTTTGAAATCGGTTTGGTATTTCCTGAGATTATGTAGAAACTACCATTTAGAACGTTTTTTAGAACGCTTTTTGTGCATTTTCACCCCTTTTTAAATTTCGAATTGTTTAAGAACTGTTCTTATACACCATTTATATCTTATAAGTAACTAATATTCCAAATTTCATATTTCTAGGCCCTTCAGTAACGCAAAAATCGCATTTTTAGAACGTTTTTTGCTCCTGCACCCCTTTGGGGTAGTGGCACCGACATAAGATATAGCCTATGTTCTAAGTTGGGCGAACACCATCATTTTGATACCATTACATTTGGAATCGGTTCGGTAGTTCCTGAGCTTATCTCCGACAAATAAACAATTTTTACCTCTTTATAATAGGAGTATGATAAGATATAAATGGTGTATAAGAACAGTTCTTAAACAATTCGAAATTTAAAAAGGGGTGAAAATGCACAAAAAGCGTTCTAAAAAACGTTCTAAATGGTAGTTTCTACATAATCTCAGGAAATACCAAACCGATTTCAAAAGTAATGGTATCACAATGATGGTGTTAGTCCAACTTAGACCATAGGCTATATTTTATGTCGGTGCCACTACCCCAAAGGGGGTGCAGGAGCAAAAAACGTTCTAAAAATGCGATTTTTGCGTTACTGAAGGACCTAGAAATATGAAATTTGGAATATTAGTTACTTATAAGATATAAATGGTGTCTAAGAACAGTTCTTAAACAATTCGAAATTTAAAAGGGGTGAAAATGCACAAAAAGCGTTCTAAAAAACGTTCTAAATGGTAGTTTCTACATAATCTCAGGAAATACCAAACCGATTTAAAAAATATTGGTGTCAAAATGATAGTGACAACATTTGCTCCAAGATAGGCTATGTTTTATGTCGGTGCCACTACCCCAAAGGGGGTGTAGGAGCAAAAAACGTTCTAAAAATGCGATTTATGTGTTACTGATGGGCCTAGAAATATGAAATTTGAAGTATCAGCTACTTATTAGATATAAAAGATTTCTAAGAACAGTTCTTAAACAATTCTAAATTTAAAAGGGGTGAAAATGCGCGAAAAGCGTTCTAAAAAACGTTCTAAATGGTAGTTTCTACACAATCTCAGGAAATACCAAACCGATTTGAAAAATAATGGCGTCAAAATGATGGTGAAAATCCCTGCTCCAACATAGGCTATGTTTTATGTCGGTGCCACTACCCCAAAGGGGCTGCAGGAGAAAAACGTTCTAAATTGCTGTTTTTGCGTGACGGAAGGGCCTTGAATCGTGAAATTTAGAATGGTAGTTAGTTATAAGATATCAATGATCTCTAAGGACATTTCCTAAAAAAAATCGAAATTTAAAAGGGGGTTCAAAATGCGCAAAAAGCCTTGTAAAAAACGTTCTAAATTGCAATTTCTATGCAATCTCAGGAAATAATGAACCGATTTCAAATATAATGGCGTTAAAATGATGGTGACAGATCTTGCTCCAAGATAGGCTATATTTTATATATGTTTCCACTAACCCAGAGAAGATGCAGGAGCAAAATGAGCGAAAAGCGTTCTAAAAACGTTCTGAATGCCGATTTGTCACCAATATCTCAGGAAGAATCAAACTGATTTCAAAAGTAATGTTAAGAAATTGATGCTGACAGCCTCTGTTCTAACATAGACGCTATTTTAAGTCGGTATCACTATCACCTAGACGTTGCAGGAGCAAAAAAGCGTTCCAAATTTCGATTTTTGTGATCGGTAGGGGCTAGCAAGTTAAAATTAGGCAAGGTACATATGTATTACATATAAATGATCTTTAAGAACAGTTTCGAAAAAATTGGAAATTTAAAAAGGGGTGAAAATGCGCGAAAAGCGTTCTAAAAACATTCTAAATTGCGATTTCTACTCAATCTCAGGAAATTCCAAAGCTGTTTCAAAAGTAATGGTTGCAAATCAATGGTGACAGTCCCTGCTATAACATAGGTTATATTTTATGTTGCTGTCACTACCATCTGAGGGTTGCAAAAGCAAAACATGTTCTAATTTGCTTTTTTTGCATAACTGAAGGGTCCAACACTTTGAAATATGGCATGGTATTTACTTACAAGATGCAACTGCTTTCTAAGAACTGTCGAAAGAAAATTTCAAATTTAAAAAGATGAAGTGAGCGAAAAGCGTTGTAAATAACAATTTTTATGTAATCTTATCAAATACCAAACCGATTAAAAAAATAATGATGACAAATTGTTGGTGATAGAACCCGCTCAATCATAAGCTATATTTTATGTCTGTGCCACTACCACCAGAGGGTTTCAGTAGCTAAAAACTTTCTAAATTGCGATTTCTGTGATACTGAAAAGGCTAGAAACTTTAAATATGGCATGGTAGTTACTTATAAAATATAAATGCCCTCGAAGGACTGTCGAAAATAAATTCGAATTAAAAAGGGGTGAAGTGAAGGGGAGGTGCGAAAAGCATTCTAAAAAAGTCCTAAATTACGATTTCTACGCAATTTCAGGGAATATAAACCAAATATAAAAGTAATAGCTGCGAATCAATGGTAGCAGTCTCTGATCCTACACATGCTATATTTTATGCCGATGATTCTACCACCTGGGGTTCACAGGAGCAACAAACGCTCTAAAAAAGGCCTTTAAAAGCTTTCTAAATTACGTTTCTGTGGAATATTAGGAAATAACAAACCAATTTCAAAATTAATGTTGGCAAATTAATGGTGACAGTTTCTATTTCAACACAGCCCTTTATGTTGAGAGAGGTGGTAGAACTTGGAATTTGACATGATGGTTAATTTTAAGATGTAAGAAGATGGTTTCTAGAAAATTCAAAACTTTAAATGAATACTGAAATGAGCGTATTAACTGAGCATAAAAGTTCAAAATATTTTCTAAATTATTATTTATTTAGTTTTATTTCGTTTTATTAATTTAAGTCTCATTTCTGCTTTATGCAGTGTAACAATCATGCTTAAACAAATTGTGTTTTAAATAGTAATTGTTTTAATTATTCCTAAAAGTAATAAGTACCTTTTAATAAACTAAAATATTACCTTTTAATAAAATAAAAATTTAGTTAGTACCTTTTAATAAAAATTAGACATATAAATATCACTTGGCATATTTCAAATATTACGCGAGCAAAGCCGCGGGATTTGCTAGTATTCGATAAAAATGTAAAACTTCCTCTATAAAGACCGTAATTTCCAGCGTCTTCGCCGCGGCTCAGTAAACTCTTTTTCTAACCGGAAATTTTATTGAAAAAAAAAAAAAAAAAAAAAAAAAAAAGATGTCAATTAAGTGCTAAGCAGAAACAAGTTACATTTTATTTGAAATTAATTCTGGTAGGAAATCAAGTTATCTGAAGTGCGGCGGATGCGCGCGAAATTACGGTAAATAAATAAAATAATATAAATAAAACACAAATTTAAGATACATATAACTGAACTACGCGCTTAAAGTACTGAAATGATCAGAATAAAAAGGGCTGCTGTAAGTAGCGAAACCTTGGGCTAAATTACTCTTAGCTTGCGGATAATACGAAAATATCGCTTTTGATAAATTTCATTACTTTATTTGATTGCATAATTGATATATTTCATATAAAAATGCCTTTTTAGAGTTAGTGGTCAATCCGAAAAGTATATTGCATGCAAAAAAAAATATCAGTTTTCAATTAAAAAAAAAAAAATCCCTGCCGGCTCGGGCCTACAGGCGGAGGTAGATTTCGAAGTTAAGTACTAAATTCACCAACAAAATTTAAATCAAGATTAGAGATAAACCCAGTTCCTCCACTAAGAATGAGCTCTAGGGAGCTAAACATTTTGTGAAAATTCTAATATACACGAATACACACACGCATGCATATGGAATAGGTTTAAAAAATAGCTAAAGCAAATTCAGAGAACCTCCAAGTGATAAATAAGTTAATATATTTCAATACTCGGGTTTTTATTATGTTTTAATACATTTCTTCAAACTCACATGACGTTACCTATTCACTTGCACTGGTCCATTTTATTTCCAATATGACTCAATATTTTGTTGTTGTTTTTTAATTCGTCAAACTATTTATTTCATTTTGAGTTTTCATGCGGAAATCTTGCTCTGGAAAACTTATGACGTAATATTCAATTTGTTTTCAATTCGTCAAACTATTTATTTTATTTAATTTTTCACGTGAAATTCTCGCAAAAGAAAAGCAATTGTTGTGGTGAGAATTTTATTGCTTTTTTTTTAATTGTTGGCAACTGCAATAACGAAGAATATTTATTTTTTTCTGTCATTGTTGTGTAAGAGCTGATTTTATCGGAATCATGTTAAGACGGTATTCAAAATTTTGAACCTTCCCCATTTCCATTCCCTTGGGCCGATTTCGCCCATTTTCAATCCCCGCCGAGATATTAGCCATCTCAAAGTTGTTGGCGAGTTTGAAGACGATCCGTGCATAATTGCGACTTTTATCGTGCGGGGAAAATTTAGTACATACATACATACATATATATATATATATATATATATATATATATATATATATATATATATATATATATAAACATTTTTGGTGGGGGTGGTTTTGGGTTCCTGGGGTCCTATAATGAAAAGTTATGAAGGAATTTTTCAAAAGTCGCACCATGGTAACGACTGCAATAGGTAGTATTTCTTACGAAACCTACCTAAAAAAAAAAGGTTTTCACATATTCTCTGTAACTCGAGAAGGAGAATTCGATGAATGGAGTTATGAATAAAGAGGAGGAGACATATGAGAGGCTCACAACCATAGTAGACCAAGTCCATTTTGAAAAACAAATGAGATATGCGATTTAGAAAGTGAGTAAAATCTGTTTTATCCACTCTCACAGTGAACCATGTCTGTTACAACATACTTTCTCATAGATGTCATCTGTTTACAGAGTTGGTTTACTGTGGGAATTGATAAAACAGATTTTATGCACCTTCGAAATGGACTATCTCATTTTTTTTTTCAAAATGGACTTGGTCTACTATGGTTGTGAGCCTCTCATATAATGTACTGTCTACCAGTTGCGAGCGAAGTAACTGAGGAGCCTGTCACAAAATGGCGTCTACTTTTTTTAAATTGGATTGACAGTTTCTGATTACCGTCGGGGTAAACTTCCACCAGTAAATTTGAAAAGAAAATTTCGTCTTATTTAAGGGCCTTATTCATGGAAATATTATCTCACAAATATGGTAAAAAAAATCTCTTTCTTTTAACAGGAGTAAGTTTGCTGAGATATTATATTTTTTTTCACTGACACTGACAGGTGGTTGTCCAGGTTGCCATAATATGGAGTAAACGTAGGACCTGAATACCGCCAAAATAATCTTCCACCAGTAAAAATGGATACCCGTTACTACCATTATTTACGGCTGAAACTTTATATTAACGAGGTGGAACCCGTCGAATTTCGACGAAAGAAAATGTTTACAAAGGAACTGTTGCATCAAATTTATAATACATCGACAAAAAATAATTAGAGTAAAAAAAGTCCTTCCGGCCAGTGCCGGGAGGAAGAGGTAGCTTTCATAATCCTTATTTAAAAAAAGCCAACTTATATCATGCAAACACACGAAGCTCAATTTAGTGGAAACCGAATATAGGAGATTCAAATACTAATTTTTATCAATATAATTAATGAGAATTTCGCGAAATTAGACAGCTTTATCCAAGCTGCTTTTCTTTAAAGTAACTTATATTTGGCTGCCAAATTCGGCAATTTCTTAAAGTGCCTGTCATTTTAAGACAACATGGTGGATGAGGCTAAGCAGTGAACTTGGTCGAAACCTTAGTAATTGCTGTGCACATGCTCACTCACATCGGAATCGGTTAATATACAGGAGTGCTGTCGCAGGCAAAAAATCAGATTTTTCAAAATGTCACCCACAATAGAAATTGAAACTGCTATATCTGAGCCATTTTTTAAGGTAAAGACAAACAAAAAATGCTCCTGACTACTTATATAAAGATCAAATACTTAAGAAAGAAACCTTTTTCAATTTCTAATTTTTTTGCACCTCACTTTAAATATATATATATATTTAATTTAATGGCCGCCATTTTGAAACAAGATGGCTGATGAATCTGGCCAGCGAACTTGGTTGAGGTGTTGATGTATACTATCCACATGCCTTCTTACATTGAAATAGGCGAATACGTGTGTTATCGCGTGACAAATACAAGATCGTTTCAAAATGTTAGCCATGCTAGAAATTCAAAGTGCTATAAATCAACCATTTTTTAAGATATCAAAAAAGAACAAATTTTCAGAAACAAAAACTGCTCCGGAATCTTTGTATCAAGGCCAAACACAAAAAAAAATCTTTTTCATTTTCCAATTCTTTAATACCTCATTTTGAATTTTAAATTTAATTTTTTTTTTTAATGGGAACCCTTTTGAAACAAGATGGCGAATGAAGCTGGCCAACGAACTCGGTCGAGACATTGGTATGTACTATGTACAGACCAAGTTACATCCAAATAGGTTCATAAATACGCCTGTTATCGCGTGAAAAAAATCAGGTCGTTTTAAAATGTCAGCCACAAGAGAAATTCAAAATGCTATTACTCAGCCATTTTTTTTTTTTTAGATATAGACGAAAGAAAAACTGTTCCGGAATCTTTGTATTAGGGTCAAACACATACAAAAAAAAATCTTTTTCATTTTCCAATTTTTTGGTATCTCATTTAATTTTTTTTATTTTTTAATTTTTTTAAATGGCCGCCATTTGGAAACAAGATGGCGGATGAAGCTGGCCAACTAACTCGGTCGAGATATTTGCATGTACTATGTACACACCAAGGTACATCCAAGTCGGTTCATAAATACGCCTGTTATTACGTGAGAAAAATCAGGACGTTTCAAAATGTCAGCCACGCTAGAAATTCAAAATGCTATAACTCAGCCATTTCTTAAGATATAGACGAAACGAAAACTGCTCCCGAATCTTTTTATCAAGGTCAAACACATAAGAAGAAAATAGTTCTTCAATTTTCAATTTTTGGTACCACATTTCAAATTTAAATTTTTCTTAAAAATTTAAATGGCCGCCATTTTTAAACAAGATGGCGGGTGAAGCTGGCCAACGAACCCGGTCGAGACATTGGTATGTACTATGTATAAACGAAGTTACATCCAAATCGGTTCATAAATACGCCTTTTATCGCGTGACAAAATTCAGGACGTTTCAAAATGTCAGCCACGCTAGAAATTCAAAATGCTATAACTCAGCCATTTTTTAAGATATAGACGAAACAGAAACTGCTCCGAAATCTTTGTATAAAGGTCAAATACATAAGAAAAAAATATTTTTCCATTTTCAATTTTTTGGTACCACATTTCAAATTTTATTTTTTTTTTAAATATTTTAAATGGCCGCCATTTTGAAACAAAATGGCGGATGAAGCTGGCCAACGAACTCGGTCGAGAGATTGGTATGTACTATGTACACACCGATTTACATCCAAATCGGTTCATAAATACGCCTTTTATCGCGTGACAAAATTCAGGACGTTTCAAAATGTCAGCCACGCTAGAAATTCAAAATGCTATAACTCAGCCATTTTTTAAGATATAGATGAAACAAAAACCGCTCCGGAATCTTTGTATAAAGGTCAAATACATAAGAAAAAAATATTTTTCCATTTTTAATTTTTTGGTGCCACATTTCAAATTTTAAATTTTTTTAAAATTTTTAAATGGCCGCCATTTTGAAACAAAACGGCGGATTAAGCTGGCCAACGAACTCGGTCGAGACATTGGTATGTACTATGTACACACCGAATTACATCGAAATCGGTTCATAATTACGGGAGTTACAGTGTGACATAGGTCAGATATATATATATATATATATATCAATTTTGAACGGAGGGTGGTTTCGGGGTTTGGGGGTCATGATTGATGAAAATATACCAAAATTTTTTGAAATCGCTTTCCTCCGAACGGCTGCAATAGGTAGCTTTTTTGTAAAGAAAGCTACCTAAAATCCACTTACACTTGTTAATTTAACTCTCCAAAGACATATTTTAACCTAAGATTAACAAAATACTTTTTTCATAAACTTCAACTGTTAAAATTATTGAAAAATTAAACTTTATTCATATACCTAATCAGTAACATATAATCAAGATAAGTAATTTTGATTAAGTTATTAATTGATGCTTGGTATTACGGAATGAAAAATCCGCAAAAATGATTTCACCTTGACATAATCATAGAATTTTTCTACCTTTACATCTAAACCGAATCAAGTCATTTTCCACGTTTCACATCCATATTAACCATTTAAAAACATTTTAACGCACAATAAGTTATCAATAAATATATTTTCAAGTTTGAAGTCACGTTTGTCAACTATTACAACTTTCTATGTTAAAATTCCCACTCGTGATTTCAGGTCTCAGTATAATATCTGTACCTGCGAGTAAAAATTCCAGAAATTTATAACTTTTAGACGTATTCAAGGGGAAATATCTCGTTTTATCAAATAAAATTATCGTTTACTTTTAAATATGACGTCATTTTCAGTCGCTGAAATATTTTGCCTATTGTCTCAAACTCAATATCAGCGAAGTGAAAAAATAGTGAAATATAACAGCATCATCAGGGAAATTGTGTCTTTTTTAAAGCATAACGTCATTTTCTGTTCAAATTTTTAAAAAAGATATTTTTAATTGTAATGAGAAACTGGCATCAGTAAGAATATAATCAATAAAGATAACTAATCCACTTTTAACAGAAATGAAGTACTTGAGTTGCCACGATTAGAAAATTGGTATTAAAAACTATAAAAAAAATAATATCTCAAAAATAAATTGAGATACAGCTTTCAAACAAATTGCATTAAAAAGTAAATTTTTTCCTTATACGACGGTGTAAAAATTTAAAATGTGGGATGTTTAGAAGTTTAAAAATTTGCAGTAACGAAAATTGCAAAAGCGAAATTTCATTTCAAATTTCAAAGTGTTGCCATTCGCAGAATGACGTATGCGTTACGCACAGATACGTTTGTCCTTTATAATATAGATAAGGCATTTGAATAAAGAAATAATTTCTATTTAAATTTAAATTTACTAGTGGAAGTTTTCCCGGCGGTAATCAGCCAATGCAAAAGAGGTTACAGTTTAAACTTCATTATTTTATGGTGATGTCAGTGCCTCTTTATTAATAGTTCCACAGTTCGATCTCCTAGTTATTAAAGCCCCACCAGTGGCCGAGAGGTTCTGCTCTCGAAGCTGGTAGACGGGAGGTGCTGGGTTCGATCCCAATCGCGCCCGTCGGCCTAATCGTTCGGTGTTTTCGTGGTTTTCTTCGAACCTTGGTTTTCCAAGCGTTAATACGGGTTAGGCTCCCTTAGAAAGACCTCCACGGAAGGCACTCCCCCCTTAGGGCCTATATCCCACGTGCTGATAATTGGCCGACATAAATACAACCAACCAACCTAGTTATTAAAATGACCAAAAATAACTATTCATACTTTCTGAAGAGAATTCAGAATTTCTTAACTATGGGTTTATAAATGACGCGTAAATGTGTCAAGTGACCTGTATAGTGTTAATACAAATTTTATTATACTTTATCCTGAATAAGACTCTACCAAACATGTTTCTCAAGCAAGCGATCGAACGTATGAACTGGCAATCTCAGTTCAAAATGTAAAGCATCAAGTGCATACAGCTGGCGCGTGTAATGGAAACTTCTACCACTTTTTCCGATATTATCACATTTACAACAGAGTTGAGAATGTCTATTAAAAGTTTTATTATAATATACTTCAGTTTTCTGAAAGTTATTGCAGTCAACACAGATAAAATTAGGGCAGAACACTCTGTATTTTTGTTTAAATACGTGGTTTGCGACCCCGTGTTCTATGGTAATTTCCATCCTATAGATATCTTCTATCACCCCTTTTAATTTGTCGGCCGAATTTTCCAACACCCTGTATATCTGCTAACCTATAGGCCAATTGTCTTAAATATTTTCCATGAATATTTGACAACCGTATTGGAAATAGTAAAAAAATATATATATCAGTGGCGTGGCGTCCGGTCATCGCTGGATGCGGCGATGACCAAGCAATATTTTAAAACTCTTAATAAGCTTTTAAAACTCTACGATCCAGTTTTAGCAAAACATTTGGAGTTCATGTATAAGTGAAGGTAAGATTTAAAGTTTCTTTTTTGAACATTCAACCATTGAATTTTAGAGTTAATAATTTTTCACCACAAACTTAAATAATTGCGATGACCACCGAAAATTTTCACGCCACGCCACTGATATATACAGGGTGTTCCGTTAAAGGGGTCCAATATTAATAGGGGTAATAGAGGAGATCACACGGAGCATAAATCAGTATATAATGCCTGGCCGGATCTCAATAATTTTCAAGTTAAAGCAAATAGAATGAAAAATCGGAAATTTGTAAAAAAAACCCTCATTGCTAAACTATCGATCATGCTACATAAAAACGAAGCACATATTTAGAAAGAGCAGAAAAAATCCTACGAAATGACATAAGTTGTTTTAGAATATTGAGAATTAATGGCGAGTTACAAGCTCTGAAACAGTGAAAAAATACAAAATCAAATATTTAGCAAAATAGTTAATCGTTAATTCCAAAAATGCAACTCTACCTACATCAAGGAAAATGTTATAAAATTTGGTCCATTCCGAAAGCTTTCGAAGAAGCTGACAATAAACAATATCAGTTTAATTGTATGGGAGAAATCAAGCAGTTCCCTAGTTACAACTCTGTACTGTTGCACGCTCGGAAAGGGCGAAACTCCGCCCATGACGATTGTAAACACCCCGTTTTAATATCTTTCAATTATACATTTCTGATCAACCTCTATCAATACCCTTTCATTATTCAGTCTGGTCAAGTGAATGACATATTGTGCAGCTCTCGCCTTGTCTTAAAGCAAACTCCGTGACTGCTGCGTTTCCTCCATGAACTTTCAGGATGATGAAGAAGAAGTACTTTTTATGCAAATTTTCTATGTGTATAGGAAGAAAAGTGTAATAAAACAGCAGTCATCAGTGGGCGTTATGTTAAAGCGAGGCTGTTGTAAGTGGGATAGTAGTAAGTTGATGTATAATAATTATGCCGGAATACTCTAACGAAGAATATGCGGACATGCATCTGATGTACGGGCAAGCTCATGGAAATGCATGTCTAGCACAGCGCATGTACCGTGAGCAATTTCCAAGGAGACGTTGCCCAAGTTCGAAACTCTTCATAAAAATCGATAGACGATTACGGGAGACTGGATCGTTTAATACAGCAAGCATTGATGCAGGGAAACCTCGACATGTACGAACACCTGCAATGGAAGAAGATGTACTGAATATTTTTAAAGATAACCCCTCCCCGAGTACACGAGCTGCTGCGTCTGAAGTCGATGTTTCTCACCAAAGTGTGTGGCGTGTTCTGCGTGCAGAAAACATGCACCCCTTTCATGTGCAGCGGGTACAACTGTTATCAGTAACAGATTGTGCTCAGCGGACAGAATTCGTACGCTGGTTACTTAATGTAACAGAAAATAATCCACAATTTCTGGAAAATATTTTATTTACTGATGAAGCAACATTTACGAGAGAGGGCGTGGTAAACACGCACAATATGCACACATGGTCATATACAAATCCGCACACTGTTTTCCCGTCGAATGCACAACAAAAGTTCAGTGTGAACATATGGGCAGGTGTCCTCGGCGATTATCTCATAGGACCATATTTACTCCCAGATGTACTCAATGGCAGTACGTACTTGGTTTTCCTACGGGATATCTTACCGCAGTTACTGCAAAATGTGCCAGCAACATTGCGCCACAATATGTGGTTTATGCACGATGGCGCACCGGCACCATCGCCGCATGTTCGCATCACCTCAATTCAACATATCCTGGGAAATGGGTTGGACGCAGTGGACCTGTTGCTTGGCCTGCACGCTCTCCAGACCTCAATCCGTTAGACTTTTTTGTTTGGGGACACCTTAAATCGCTGGTGTATGAAACGCCTGTGGATACACCGGAGGATTTACTAGCGCGAATCGTTGTCGCTGCAGGAGACATTCCCAACTCCGTCGGAGTTTTTCGGCGTGTTCGCCAATCTTTACGACGTCGCTGTCGGCTGTGCGATTCTGTTAATGGGCGCAACTTCGAACACCTATTATAATAATGTCCGTTCGTCTGCCTTCCGACAATGAACTGTGCAGCGCAGGCCAGAAGACTATGCTTCACATATGTCATAAAGTACGTGGAATGTAATTCTTTATTTGTCATTTTTCTTTTATTTTCAACACTTTTTGGCACAGTATTTTGTAAGTCACAGACTGTGGTGTACTCAAATTGTAAATTACAAAGTTTGTATGAATTAATTTAAAATTTAGTGTCTTTTTTAAATTTATAATTAATAAAATTATTATGCTATTTGTTATTATTATTTCCTATCATAAATTATGATGCACATATACATACAATAATTGTCCATGTAAAACATGTACTGAAACTTCTTGCATAGTTACAAATCGCAATATTTTTAATTATTTCCGAATTTTCACCACCAGTTTAATTTTAAAGAATTTAACTTAAGCTTTATATCAATAAAAGACCACTTTAAAATGTAGACTATTATTGCAAAGTTATTTTGGTTCATCCAACTCTTGAATAATTAAAAATGTTGCATCTCAGAAGAAGCATGATTGAAAATGTGTAGTTGAGAGTAATTAAAAAGGCGGTGTTTCCAATCGTGATGGGCGGAGTTTAACCTTTGCTAGTGTCAAAGAAAGCGGAGTTGTAACTAAGAAACTGATTAATTTCTCTCACACAATTAAACCGATATGGTTCATTGTAAGCTTTTTCGAAAGTTTTCGGAATGGACCAAATTTTACTACATTTTCCTTGTTGTAGCTAGAGTTGTCTTTTTGGAATTAACGATTAACTATTTTGATGTATATTGGATTTCGTACTTTTTTCACTGTTTCAGGGCTTGTAACTCGTCAATAAATATTGCTATTTTAATACAATTGATGTCATTTTGTAGGTTTTTTTCTGCTCTTTCTAAATATGTGCTTCGTTTTTATGTAGCATTATCGATAGTTTAGCAATGAGGGTTCTTTTACAATTTTCCGAATTTTCATTCTATTTGCTGTAACTTGAAAACTATTGAGATCCGACCAGGCTTTATGTACTGATTTATGCTCCATGTGATGTCCTCTATTACCCCTATTAATATTGGACCCCTTTAACGGAACACCCTGTATATATATATACCTATATCAGGGTTCGTACGGGTTCCGTTATTTCCAAGGCCGAATATCAGTATTTTTTTACAGAAAAATAAATCTAGTTTAAACGAGCAAAGTCTCTCCTTATTCAAGAAGAGATTTTCTGTTAGAAAATACTGGTACCGAAGAATTTCTTAGTTTAAAATTTCAAGGACCCGTACGAACCTTGAATATTTTTCATCGCTAAACTTTTTGCTAAAAAAAAAACTAATTTTAAGATTGTTTTTTCAGTTAAATTACTTACCAGCATCCGTCGCCAAGTACGCAATATAGAGTTTTTCTTTTCTTTGAAAATTTGATATTCACACTTTTTTTTAATGCAAGTTAAAATAAAATAGTATATCTTAAACCACAAGAAATATTGTTATACATATTATACCTCGAACCAGAATGAATCATAAAAGCTAAATTTATTATAATAAAATTGACTTTTTAGTTAGTCAATAAAACAGACATAGTATAACGAGGGTGTTAAGTTCTGAACACTATACAGGCCGCAAACAATGTTGCCAAACCTACCGTATTTTTTAGTCTGAAATTCCAAGTAAACCAGAAAATCTTTATTAGTAATTTTTATTCATTTTATTCACGTAATATCGATCAGTAGAATGACCAACATTAACTTTACAAGCGTGCATGAAAATCACTTATAATCAACTGAATTAGGTTAAAAAATACTGAAAGTGATCAAAATAATACAGTTAAAAAGCGTAATATAAACATATGTCGATATAAATAAAGGTATTATGCCTTTTAACTGTGTTATTTTTATGCCTTTCAGCAATTTTTAATTTAGTCAATATTAACTATTCAAACTTTCTGCGGAAATTTATAATTTCTTAATCATTTTTTATATAAATGACGCGTATATATGTCAAGTGGCCAGTATAGTGTTAATACAAATTTTATTATACTTTATCCTGAATAAGACCATTCCATACACAGGTGTTGATGCGAATATTGTTAAATAAATTAACGCAATCAAATAACAAGATTTTCGCAAGAAAGGATTAGGAATTCCAGTTATCTTTACTTCTGACGGTGACATATTTGCTGCTGCATCTCCTCGAATAAAAATAATAACAGTAACTGGATAAATTCCGGAATCCTGATCCAATACAGCTGTCGAGCTTTATTGTGTAAACATTGATTTGATAACGTTAAGCTCATGAAATATCAAAAGTTTCTTGAAGTACGGTTCTCTTTCATTTTCTTTGAATGTGACTAAAGTGAAAGGTATTAACTGGGATTTATATAAAGCTTAGTTATTCTAGGAGCAGTAAAGACGAGTAATTATTTTCAATTGTTTTCTTTACAAATGTATCTGAAACACATAAATTGAGAGAAAAATCGATATATATATATATATTACAAGAAAACAAACATCAGAAAAGAAATGTCTTATTGGCAACATATGCTTACGAGCAGGATGACTAAGATTATTAAAAAGAAATTTATTTTAACCCTTAACCCCTTCGGGACGGGAGCCTTTTGCGAAATTTTTAATCTTTTGTCACCGTTTTTTAGAAACAAAAATTTGTATCTTCTTGAATCGAAGAAATGCGCTGATTAAAGAAGGCAAATTTTACAGAAAAATTTTACTGGTGAGGAAAATCAAAGATTCTGAAAGCTTCATGCGGCGCGTATACGTGTCGCTCGTCCCCAAGGGGGTTAACCCTTTCAGGGGCAAAGCACTCCCATTGCTAAAATGTTGAAATGAATAAATGACACGGTAATTTACGTACAGATTTATTTGAAAATAAGAAACAGCTGTATTTCACATATATATATAATAAATAGAAAAAAAAAATTCTGCAAAAATTCTGGTGCCAATGCGGCACTTGAGAATTAAAATTAAGGGGTTTCATAAACATACCACCGCCCTTGAAATGGTTGACAGACGGTAGCTTTAAAGACATTATTCTATTTTATATTCTATTTGCGACACTTTATTTTAAAAGTAACTGTGTCTCTGTGACAAAAAAAAAAAAAAAAAAAAAAAAAGATCAAAAGAAAGAAAATGATGCCTCTGAAAACCGCATTTTTATATACTGTGACAGGCCTGCCTGTTTGGCCTCCAAATTTAATTCGAAATTTCAAATCCATACCTTAAATTTCGAAATAAGAATTTTTACATATTAATATTTGGTTCCAGGCTGGGTATCGTTCCATGTGGTTTAGTCAGTAGAACGTCAGTGCGCTATACTGATGGCCTGGGTTCGAATCCCTGCATGGAATCTTTTTCACTAGGTTGGCCTTTGCGCCTTTTAAGCAAATAATTTGAAATTTGATTTTCATTTGAAAAAAGAATTTTTACTTTATGACATCGTAAAATATGTCTTATTAAATAAAGTATAAAATACTATTCTTTATTTCAGGCATAAACTCGAAAATTCTAAATAAAAATGGAGGCCAATCTGGCAACCCTTTACTGTCACATAAAATCTGTCACTCCCAGCTTTGCCCGAGAGTTTTATATTTTCTTAACTGTGCTTATATATGTTAAATTTTTAAACTTATTTATTTTAATATCGTTATTTGTTTTTCAATTTTTTCATTATTTTTAAATTCGTAATATTTTTTTTTTTTTTTTTTTTTTTTTTTTTTTTTTTTTTACAATTTTATATGATTGAATACCACCTTTTTCACAAAGTAATTTTTTATTTTTAACTTTTATTTATTATAAAAACTTATTACGTAGTTTTACACTATAGTTAGACTTTTTCCCAGTTTCTCCCTAATAACAAGACAATCATCAATTGACTGGGCGTAAAGTTGACCTCAAATCGAAAGCCGCTCAAAGTGACTACACTGTTAAGCACTGTCAAAGTACAAGTAAAAGTGTTTCTTAGAAAAACAAGAAAAAAAAATCATGCGTTAAGCATAGATTATGAAACACTTTCCAACACTTCCAGAATGCTTTAACAAAACTTCGTTATTTAGGGAAATAAGGTAAATAAGATAACTAAGTAAGCATTTTATAAAACGTATAAAACATTTCAATAATGGGAAAATTTAGTTCAGCAAGAAAATGCATAACAGGTTAAAATTGATGTTTCACCAATTAATACTAATAGATGGAAACGTACTTGAACACTTTTGTACAGCCCTGTAATTTTCCTAGTATCTTTATTACATGTCACTATTTAGCTAAAATTTAATTCAAACTAAAACACTCTTAAAACTACTGAAATTACATTTCCAGAAATTATCACCCATAGACGGCCATGTATCCAACTCTTTGCGTGGCCCTGTATATCACTTTATCTATATTCTACAAATATTTCTCAATAAACTAAATGCAGTTCAGCGTAAAAATGCATAACTCCTTTAAAAACCACCTTTAAGCAATTTATGCTCATACTCAGTAACCTTTACGAATTCATTTCTGTAGCCTTGTATAGCATTTATACGCACTTTATAGTATGCATAAATATAGTGAAAAAAAGCGCATATCATAATTAAAAATGCATTTAGAGCAATCATTACTAATATATAGAAATTCGGATACAATATAGTATCTGAAATCTTTCCCAATACACCACAAACATTTCCCTCTGTTCCATTATCAACGGAATTCTTTTGTGTGGCCCTGTAAATGAACAACAACTATTCTTTGCACCGCATATTCAACAGAATGTATCTTTTAGTGAACTTCATAAATGAATAACAATTTTACTATGTTTGAAAGAGTGTAACACCATTAAAAATCATTTGAAACGATTTTTTCCCATTGGCCGTAATGTAACGGAAAACTTTTGACTGTCCCTGTAAATGAACTAAACATGCTACAAATTCCATTTGAAATAGGGAACGTGCTATGGTAGAGGTCACTAACATCATAAAATTTCAGAACGATCCGAGCATATTTACGATAGTTAGACAGACGGACAGACAAACCGAAGTCAAAACACTTTTCAACTTTTTTGGAAAGTGTTAAAAAAGTGGTTCCAGTGAATAAATTGGGTTAACGCTGCTAATGTCGCTTATAATACGGCATTGTCAGTTAAGGTTTAAAATAGCTTCAAGAGTTTTGTGGATAAACATAATGACTTATATGTTCATTTACAAAATGTTGTTTTAAAACATTTACTGCTGTAGTTGAATTTAAAGTAATAGTGTTACATTAACACTAGAACGCCCGGAAGGCAAAGCGATATAAGTAAGCGTCCTATCTTAAATTGGTGAAGTAACTGCAAGATTAAAACGAGGTCACATCAATCAATGTCATGCGCGACGTAGAGGATGGAGTGTGAACTACAGGTAGATACGTAACTGTTTTCTTACTTACACCACTAAAAATGTAAAGTTTTTTTTTTTACCTTGATTAATAACTGAAGTTTTTATGATAAGGCGAAGAAAATTTCTTGGTGTTAAGTGCATCTCGATGCCCTTCTCGCTACGCCGTTATTTTGCAATAAATGTGGCAAACAAAATGCATCTCCGTGAGTGACTAAGGCTTTAGAAAATACGCGCCACACTAAAAACCCGCGTATGCGAATTATCACTCCGTCCTCAAAGTGGCGCAGTTGTGCTTATTTACGCCTGATTCCACCATTAAGTTTGTTCGCTTACTTATAACGCTTTGCCCGGAAGGTGTCGATCCGACTCCGACCACATGATTAAATGTCAACTGGAACCAGAAATTCTTTCATAAAGTAAGTTAAATGTAATCCACGCAGATTTACGCTAACTAGATGAGTCAAATAATTTTAAATAAAAATTCTGATGTCAAATATTTTTATGAAACTTGAGTAAAATTTCTGGGCGTTCTAGTGTTAAGTAAAAAAAGAAAATGTCGACGAAATTACATTATTATAATGAAAAAGCTTTAATGATTGAAAACAAAAATTATTGTTTTAAAGCATCGGTTTTTTGCGAGTTGGCAACATTTTTTTTTTTTTTTTTTTTTATTCAGATTTCTTGGTTTTACCATTTTTCTGAAATGGTAAAATCCCCCTTGTTTTCGCCTTAATTAATACATCATTAAAAAGGCGAATTTTACTATTTAAAAAAAAGTGGTGCCAATCAATAAATCTGAATTTTAAAAAAGTAGCCCACTGGCAACAATATATTCATACTGGATAGTTTGAAATAGTACCGACGATATATATATGTGTGTGTGTGTGTGTGCGCGTGTATATATGTAAGTATACACATAAAATTAAATTATTCAAAATGTTGATGGGGAAAATCTATATGTTCTGTGTAAGTAGGTAAAAAAATACGATACACTATCTCTTCTATAATCTGAAAAGAAAATTTACCTGACGAAAAATAAACAAGATCCTGTCGATTTTTTGCAGCATGTGAACATATGAAATTTCGAGCCAAAACACCTAATCGATTATTTTAAATTAATAGGTAATAGATTATAAATAAAATAATTAATAGAATCCGTTTTAATTACGGATATTTGCTACTGTACATATCTTAAAAATGCATGTGACTCACAATTGTTTCGGTTAGTTATCATTAATGTAAAACAAAAATCTTTAGCAGACTTCTAAAAACGTAAATAATATTTTAACAAGGCAATATAAAGGACTATTTATGGTGTACTTTTAAATCATCCAAAATCTTTATATTCCATTCCGTCAATTAGTAAGCTTAATATATTTTTTTAATTTGAACGCAAGCCACGTAAGCTGATATAAAGTGAAACCAGGATGGAATCAATAGCGATTTCAGTGAAGAGTTTCAGACGATCACAGTTATTTTCCAGACAGTGGAAGTATTAAGATTGTCAGAGGAATTCAGGAAAGATATTGCAAACTATCTCAACCATATGACTTTTCCGTTTAAATTTGTCGGGCAATATTTTAACCTTTTTTATATATCGGGCATTCGTTCGGTCAGAAAGGCGTTTTGGTCAGTAACTGAAATAAAATTATTCTGTTTATTTTGTATTACAGTGGAACATCTTTATTACGATTTGTTTTGTGGAACCTTGATTTTGAACAAAAATAATGCAGTATGAAAACCTCTCAATAACGAAAACGAAGGTATTTTTAATGAATTTATTTCAGACCAAAATTTCAAAATTCTTATCTTTTTAATATAAAGCATAGCTGCGAAGCTTTATGCTTTTTCCGCACCACTAAAATTTAATAGTAAATTTTATTTTATTCAATAGCTGAACAGGTGGAAAATTTCTATTAAATTTTATTGCTAACAAAGTTAGCTGCTATGCATAAAGCCATTTTTAAAACATTATTTTTTTTTTGTATTCATAACACGTTAAGAGCCTCGTCAGTCAACGGTGACTGACACTGAACTTTTCGTTTAGAACGCGTCATTCACCGATAACTGACGGTTTAAAATATGATATAAAACTAAATATATATATATTGCTTTGACATTAGAACGTTCGGAACTTTTATCCAACTTTAATAAAAACATTTTAACACCAGACTTTTTATTTTAAACTATTTCACTTATGTATTTAACTCAGTTTTATTCTACTTACAATTTAATTGATTTTACGAAAAAAAATCTGGATCGAATCTACATTTTATATTATCGAAATGACACCAACTGGACGTTCTAGTGTTAAGTAATTACTGAAAATTTATTTAAACTTTACTTACCTATTATTTATTACAGGATTATACTTTCTTAAAAATTACTTTAAACATTGTAAATTTTTCATCGTCAGTGTCAGTCACCGTGGCACTCAACGTGTTAAACAAATTTGCATTTTCTCTTTAACCCCTTAATTCTCGCTCCCATGATATTCACGGGCTGTGTCTTTTAGTCAGATTGTTTGATTCCCACCAGTTTTTTTTTTTTTTTTTTTTAAATAGTGTAATTGGTTTTGTTACGTGTCAGTTTACCTGTCATTAAATAAGGTGAATATTTCTTTTTAAAAAAATGTGGTGCCAATAAGCATTTTGAATTTTTAAACCGTAATTTAATCATGGAACTATTAATAAAGAGGAACTGACATATCCATAAAATAGTGAAGCGTCAACTGTAACCGCTATCGCAGGCGTTGCTTACCGCCGGCGGAAACTTCCACCAGTAGATTTATAGAGGAATTTACCTCTTATTTAAGCACTTTATTAATGCAAAATTTCAGTCATAAATAAAGCAAGAAAGGGATTTTAATTTTTACTGGTAGGAGTTGACTTTGGCGATAGTTAGGTTCTGCGTTTCCGCCATATTGTGACAACCAGGAAACAAACTGACAGTTTTAGAAGGCATGCTGACACCAGTAAAAACAAATAGAAATTTTTATGTCATTTTTGAGAAAAAAGTTCTATGAATAAGACGGTTGAGTAAAACAAAATTTTCTATTAAATTTTACTGGTGGGAAATTTGCCTTTCCGGTAATCAGAAACTGAAGATCCGATTTTAAAAATCAGCCACCATCTTGTGACAACCTCCTCAGTTACTTCAGTCGCAACTGGTAGACAGTACACTATATGTCTCCTCCTCTTTATTCATAACTCCATTAATTTAATGCGACCGTTAAGGGGTTATGGGCAGGGGTGTAAAAATCTTGGCGACAGCGGGCAGTCTCGCACCACTAAATTTTATTCGTTATTTTTCGTCTAACATTTCGTCTGAATTTTCTGTAAGAATGCGAATAAAATTTAAGCGAAGAAAACCAATAAAACTTAGTGGTGGGAGACTGTCCGCTGGCGCGTAGATATTTACACCCCTACTTATGGGTATATATGGATCTGATTTACAAAAGGAGATGTAACTTTAATTAAATTAAAGTGAAAATAGTTGAAATACAAAAGGCAAATATATAGAAAATTAACACCTTGTAATAATATACTAATTTAAAATGCTAAAATGTGCAAATTGAAACTTTAAAACCAGTAAAAATACGTTTATTTCGACTGTTTACATGTTTGGACTCTTCCCGAGTCATTTACGAAACACATAAATAAAACTGTTCTAAAACTGCACGGTCTATGAAACGCCAGCATTCAGATTTCCATGTATTCTTTCATAATATGCACGGTATTTTTATTTTACTTAGATATTTAATTTACTTTTATTTTCATACCCATCGAGCAGCTCGAGCCATATTTTTGGTAAGTGAAATGATGCTGAATCGTTACATATCTGGGAGCACGGCAGTGTGTCCGCCAAGTTCGTACAAGCCGTAAGCTACCTTTTCCTGAACCATTTCGACATGCTTTTCACCCCCTCATAACGTCGTTTTAGGGAGAGATATAGATATTTTTCTTTTATACATGTGTTCGTATGGTCAAACTGAACTATGTTTCCACGATTTCATGTTTCTATATTTAGTAGTTTTCGAAATATTAAATTCCGAAAAAGCGCTTTTTTGTCACTGACTCACTTCGCATCATCAAATAACTAAGGTACTTCTAAAAGTCGTAGAATCATGAAATTTCACAAGTAAGTCGGGTTTGTAGCACAATTAACCAGAAAAATCTGAAAACACAGAATTTCCGCGTCTAAACCCTTCAAACGGGGGGTGTTCATTTGGCCGTAAACAGTTCCTTAACACATTCAATTGTGCCAATGTTGGTCGCCAAAACTCGATTACAGAGTTTTGAAGAGAGTCACGTGATTTCAAGCAGAATAACATTTTATATATATGCTTTTCCAAACATGTTTGTTAAGTAGAAAAAATGAATATACCTAAAAATTTTAATCAGTATAGGTTATGATATATTTACGATATTAAAACAATAAACATTTACCAAAATATAACCGCAATTCGGTACGTTTCCGATATAGTAGCCTTGGCGAAATACAGAAAATAGCCTTGACGAGAAAAGAAATTGGATAATAACGTATTTTCTGGCAACCTATTAACTGTGTCATATACACAAGCAATTTTTTCCATATGTATACAATTTATTTAATGTAAGGAACCCGTTTTTTTATTTTTATATACCAACATAAATAATTTGTATATAAAAATAATATTTTATACATATATAAATAAAATGTTTGTATGTATAAAAATGAATATATAAATAACATAAAAGTTCATCAGGTTTGTTTTCTTAGTTGTTTATATCATTTGGCAACATATCTCAGTTTCTGAAGTCCGAATTGCGCCAAGATTTAAAAAATTGCCAAAGACACTATAGTGGAAAAATATTTTAATTCCATATGAAAGTTTAGAAATCTCCTTTTAATTAAATGAAATGTGTAACTAATAAACTGTCTTTAACTATGTGCGACAGATACGGCGTCCGAAGTCCGCTGCTAATGTTATTATATTGTATTATTAACCTACTTAATGTTAATTTATTGTTAATTTTAAATCTGTAAAAGAAAGATCATAGTTATAGATAAGATATCTTGGTCGCCAAAACCCGATTACAGAAAATTAGCTTGAGTTATAAAGGTGTTACATGATTTCAAGCTGAATGAATTTTTATATTCTTTTACAAAAATCTTAATAAGGCAAATCTTTCAGTTTATCTGTCCATCTTTCTATCTTTTACTTCCTTAAAACACATTTTATTAAAGACCTGGGGGCGTCTGCACAGATCATCACCTCATTGAGTTGACGGCTGAAATTTTAAGATTAGTTAAATATCGATTAGCGTATTGAAATGTATTTGGTCTGCCAAGTCGTATCTTTGTGGAAACCACTTACAGACCCGATTTTACGGGTTAATTGGTAGATTTTCCATTGTGTTTACCTGCACCCATTCCTCCATGTTTCCAAACTTTTGATTGCAGAAAAATACAATAGTAAACCTATTAGTTAACCACTAAAATTAGGTCTTCAGGTGGTTTCTACCAAGATATGACTTAACAGAACAGTTGCATTTAAATATGCTAATCTAGTTTTAACTAATCCTAAAATTTCAGCTGTAAAATCGATGAGGTGATGGTGTGTGCAGACGCCTCCCGGTCTATTATAAATATCGGAATTCTAATCTCAATAGCACTCTGGTCAATCTGGCAATTATCCCTACTATTTATCGAACGCTATACCGTTAAGTGCGTTTTAGTGATGATAATGAACTTATGCATATGCATCATACATATTATACATATGCATGTAATACGTAATACATTTGCATCATACATATTATAGGTATGTGTATAATAATATAATGATAATACATATGCATCATTATGACGTCAGAATAAACAAAACATTTTTTGTCGCCAAATTTGAGAATTGACATGATATATTACCAAATTTGGCGAAACTTTGCCAAATGTCGCCAAGCTTGGCGAATATTTGACGCTAGTGGCTATTTTTCAATGAGTTAATTATTAATAAGAGCCATCTATTTTTATTTTTCCGCATATCATCTGAATAGTTAAATGATATAACGTACTAATACTATTTCCAAAGTGTTAATAGTTTCGTCAGTGCCCAAAACCTCTGCTATTGTTATTATATTGTACTGTTATTATACTAACTGTGACTATGTTGTTAATCTTTACACCGCTAAAACTTCTGTATCATATAAAGGGAATTTACGGAAACTATTAAAGCATTGAAACTGCCAGTTCTCCTTATGATTATTATAATTATATAATATGTAACCTGTTAATCGATATGTACGTTAGAATGAATCTTCTATAACCCGGTTCCTCGCATTTTACTTTTCAGGTTTCGAATAAAATTAGCTAAAATCTTAAAACCATGGCATATTGACTAATTCTTCAACACGATCAGATGAGAAGAATGAGAGATTGTCAAATGGATCATGGCAGTGAGCCGGTAGACCTTCTATTCTTCCGTAATCGAGTCTACTGAAAAGGTTAACGTGAAACACAAAGATATTAGCATCAATATGGTTTAATGCAAATGCAGATATTGTCAAAGGATTTCATAAGAACCATTTCACTTGAACCCAGTCGTATCTGTTAAAATACAACAATTGGCAGTGAGCCCAATTAGAAAAGTTTACTTAGTAGGATTAAAAATTTCCGCATTAGAGAACGAATCGTAACTGCTAAGGAAACATGCATAAGTGAGTTAAGAGATATTTGTGGCGAAAGATGAAATACATAACAACACAAAATATATGATGTGCTTCCATGATCGTAAACAGTTCTTGATTTCTCTATCAAAAGCTTCCGACTTGGCGAAAGAATGGGCAAGTAAATTAAATTATGAATAACAGTTACATGATGCAACGTTTAACATGGAATTAATACGGTAAATACTGCTTGCTAGATGCGGCTAGTACTTTAATATAAAAAGAAATAAGTATAAATTTGTAAAGCTCAATAAAATAAATTTAGGTATTTTTATGTTTGCCGGGCGCAAGTGGCAAATCGCCAAATAATGTTCCCAACTCCATTGTTCATATTGCATTCATTTCATTTAAAGATATATACTTTTCAGTAATCTCATTTAAAATAGATGCATTTCCCTCATTTTATTTAATAGAATATTTAACATAGAAATAAATAATTAAATAAATAAGAAATAACATAAACCTAAATATTTTATTTGAAAATCAAAGCATTGTTTCTAATTTACACATGTGAAAAATAAAAACTGCTATTGGCGAAAAAACAAAAGGCTAATGAGGAGATTTGCTCCCGGCTAACATAAAAGTACCGAAATTTAAGTTTTTTCATATTAATGTAGTTTAGAATAACAAACTTGAAAAAACTTACAAAAAGTAATGATATCCCAACAAAAAGTTTTCGCTAAAAAAAAAAAAAAGCGCCAAGTTCTCCTTAATGTTTCGGCCAGAAAAAGTAGTGATATCTGAAGTTCGCACAAGTTAAAAGCCAAACATCCCAAATCTTTCATTGAAAATGGCTTCCTGCGACTTGGCCGTTAATGCCTTCGAGAGAGTTTTTCAAATTTTAAAATATGTACAAATGCCAACGTGCCAACTACATTTTTTGATTATTTTAGGCATTTTGTGGCACAGAGTACAGAAATAAAATACACATTTGAAAAAAGGATTTAAACAACTTCAGTCTATTTAAATGCTTAGAAGTTGCAAATAACAAAATACTTGTATTCAGGAGGTAATGTCCCTAATTGCTAAAACATAATTAGTATCAGCTTTTAACAGTTTATAAATCGAATACATCTTAATGTATGCAAACAAACTATAATAAATGTTCAAACGAAAAAAATCTCTTTCGTCAATACACAAGATGTCAATATTATACAATAAATATAATGTAACATATTGTGAGATTTAAAGTAAGTAAATTTTGTTTTATTTCTTGGGTTTTACGTTAATGACTTTAGCTTCAGACAGACCGTACAAAATGGCAATTAAACCACAAGTAGACTAAATGATCTGTAATCAAAACTAATGTTTGTTGAAACTGAATGGTAGTTATCAGAAATCTTTTACTTATAATGTCTTTATGTGAATTTACCTCTTTGCATACTAATATTAAATTTAATATTTAAATAATTCATAAATGCGTAATTTCCAACCATTAATTTTGAAATGCTGTGGAAGGCATTAACGGCCAAGTCGCAGGAAGCCATTTTCAATGAAAGATTTGGGATGTTTGGCTTTTAACTTGTGCGAACTTCAGATATCACTACTTTTTCTGGCCGAAACATTAAAGAGAACTTGGTGCTTTTTTTTTTTTTTTTTTAGCGAAAACTTTTTGTTGGGATTGAATTTTTCTTGCCCCGCTTGTAATGAGAAACTGCGAAACTGGTTGCTGTTGAATCCTCACTATTTTGAGGATATGCCATTTCTTCTTTAATCATAGTTCCATGTCTTTGAAAACATAGACTACAATTTTTTTTTTACAACAACAGTGTTGCAAATAGTTATACAAATAGAGCAACAATAGTGTTCCAAATAGAATATAAAATTAGTTGTTGTGAGAGCCCTGCGTCTATGCACTGAATACATTAACAACCTAGTCGCGAATCCTGTATAAAAAGCTTTCGTACAACAAGGGTTAAGTTAGAGAATATGCAATCGATTCGTTTACTCCCAGAATTTCAGTTATTTTTATTTAATAAGTCAGAAAAGTCCAATAAAACTGAAGCACCCTGAGTAAGACCTCTTAAAAAATCTTTCTAACAGGAAAACTATTTTCGTCCAAACGGCACATTCGGAAAACAGAAATGTTCTTTGAATTTTAAAATGCGTCTTTGAAAAACACTGTATTTTACTCGAATGCAGAAAGAATGCACTTGATGAACGCGCAGCATGTAAACTGTTTTGGTGTTCCAGATAGGGTCATTTTAACATGAACAGTTTTCCAAATTCGCGAAAACGAGTGGATTCACATAGTTGTCAACAATCCGATTTTTTTTAATACCAGTAAATTCTTACAAAAATATTCGCTTTATTTATTTTCAGAAATTGTGCGATTCTATAAAAAGAAGTATTTCTGCATAAAAATATAGGTATTAAAATATCGGGAGGTTGGTAATTATGGGTTTAGCTAAAGATCTTCTAACTTCTATCAATGTGCGATAACCTGTCTTAGCATTCAAAGTGACATACGAGGTCTGTTTGATAAATAACAGACCTCGATTTTACCCGTACGCAGTAGTGATTCTAAGGCGTCGTCACTGTGCACATTGGAAGCAGATAGCTTAATGCACATGCTTGATTTTTTTTCGTCGCGTTCCAGCGACCCAGTTGTTGCCAGCTGGCCCTCGCGTGAAGTGCTGTAATACGTATTTGTCGGATTTTGATTTATCTCAAGATGACTGAACAAGTTGAGCAAAGGTACAGCATCAAATTTTGTCAAAGATTGGTGATTCTTAAAGCGAAACAATCCGTAAAATTAATCAGGTGTTGTAAGATTCATCAATGCTTCAGTTCAATCATGGCACCTAATTCAGACTTTCAAGAAAAACATGGAATACCAGTGGTTCGTCAACCTCCTTACTCTCCAGAAATGGCTCCTTACGACTTCTGGTTGTTTCCGAAATTAAATGCGCCATTGAAAGGATTCATTTTGAGAGTTAGAGATAACATATGCAGAACGCGATGGCGGAGATGAACACCATTCCAAAATAAGCACTTCCAAAGTATTTTCGGAAGTGGAAGGAACGGTGGCATAAATCTGTGGAGGCAGAAGGGGGCCTAATTTGAATGTGATTAGGGTCTCAATCCAAACAGGCAACTAATATATATTTTTTGGCCAAATGTCAGATACTTTTCAGACAGTCCAAGTATAGAGTAGCGAACTTATTTATTTCTGTATGCTCTATTAATTTCAAATATAAAGAAAAGAAATTATCACAGTATGAATGTTTTCATTGGTTTAATAAATACAGAAGTTATAATGTCGCCAAGGGATGATGGAAAAATCTCTGGTTGCGAAACGAACACTACAATAATGCTGTGTTTTTGTTTTTATTATATGGTATAACCAAACTCTTAATTTTAAATAATTCTTAAATCAGTTTTTATATTACAGATAAATCAGTATAACAAATGGTAACAACGACTCTGTATTACTGCTTTAATATTGTCAAACATTTTACAAAATACATTTAATACCGTTCCTTTTAGTGATAATCCCAAAGAAATGTTTTGATATTGGATGAATTTCGTATTATCCAATCAATGTTTACGCAATAAAACTCGATAGATATATGGGATGAAGACTCGGGCATTCATCCAATTGTTCTTATTGTATTTCTCCTTGGAGAAACAGAAGTGAATCATACTTTCTGAAAAAGTAAAAATAACTGGAATTAGTAAATCACTTTTTCGAAAATCCTGTTATTTCATTGCGTTATGTGTGCGTACACTATAAAATATAAAAAGAGTATTAATAAAGAGTAAAAATGTTCCTGAAAATATCTTCCCAAAACATTTCTCGAAGCGATTTTTGTTTTCACACTAATATTCGACTTTCCACGGCGTAACTGTCCATCTCTATTATTTATATTTATTTTATTAAAATGTTTCCTCTTCCAATCGAAGTAATTTTATTTGGTACCGCTCAAATGGCCAGTTGTTTGTATATTTAGTGTTAACCCATACCGGCGCGGAGTAATTCTGTTTATAAACTGATGAAATAACGGGCTGACACCGAATTTATTAGACGAATTTATTAGAAAATATGAACTTTCTTATTTTCATGTACATTATAATTGAAAAATGTTAGTTAAATATTATTGGTGCCGTTTGTCAGTTTTGGAATTAAAATTAGGTGTCCTTGACACTTCGCCGGTAAGGGTTAAGTACCACGTAATGTGCAGACTATACCTTTACCTATATAAAGCTTAAAATAGGTGAAAGATGAACTATGCATAGCTGCCAACTCTTCCGCTTTTTCAGACCACAAAAATTTAATAGAATTTTTTGGCTTATTTAATCGGCAGATTACGGCGATTCAAAAAAGTAAAATTTACTATAAAATTTTTGTGGTCTGAAAAAGCATAAGATGTTGGCAGCTATGACTATGAATATTAATGTAAAATTTTTTGGTTAAATTTATCATTAATATTTTTGCGCTCAGAAAGCAACTTTTTTTAGAGAATGACTCATTTACAATTATAATAGAAGAAAATATCAGTTTAGATATGAAAGGTAATTTCCTCAACATAATAGCAGCAAAAGAATTGTTCTGAAAAAATCTTTTCTGTACTTTTGAGAAGTTTACTTTCATGAAGATTGTTTATTTAACTCCTTCGCGACGGGAGCCTTTTACGAAATGTTTATTACTTTGCTACCGGTTTTAAAAAACAGAAGTTTGTGCCTATTCGAATCGGGAAAATGCTCGGATTAAATAAGGCAAATTTTACAGCAAAATTTTACTGGTGGGGATAAACGAGGATCCTTAGGCCTATTTCCGGCACGTATACGTGTCGCTCGTCCTCAAGGGGTTAACTCTACTGAACAGGAACCATCCATACTTTTATGTGGTCCTGTAAAAGAACTTGGAATAAAATAAATAGAGGTGTAATTTTTAGAATCCCAACGCTGTGTATTTCAGAAACATATATAAAGACTTTCGTGTTTGTTATATAGTGTAACACATAGCTGCCAGCTCTTACGCTTTTTTGCTTACACCTCATTGAGTGATAAATCATAAAAAGAGTATTAATCTGTAAAAATGTTCATAATAATCAAATGTTTTAAAAATTGTCTGGCATGATTTTCTTTAAAGAATGTCTTTAGTATGTGTTCTTCTGTGTTACATTTTGTAACGTCGTTGTAATATGATTATGAAAAGTATTTAAAATAGTTTTTAATTATCTATATGTTTCTGCTTCTGACAGTCTGCCTGCATCTTCATATAAATAATTAGTGACAGCGATAATGAGTATAATATATTGGGGTTTTTTTTAAAATCTATATACAATTTATTCTTTAATAACTGTCAGATTCTTGTTTTAAATTTAGATTTAAATAATTAGAAATTAGAATAATGTTTTTGCAAAGAAAATTTATCCTAAAGTATTACGTGAAACTAGAAAAACGTTTTGACAGTTTAGGAGAGAAGTTCAAATCTTTCCCTTTGGAAACTTTCAACTTGCTATTACTATTAGCGTACTTGCCAACTTCCAACTGCGAGTTAAATTGACCCAGGTTAAACAAGTTTCGAACTAGAAATTTTTTTAAAGAAATGTATTAAAATAGATTTCATAGAGAAACATGATATGGAATCTATAATGATACGTGAAATAAATTTTCTGGTTAGAAATGTGTTTCACCGGGATTAATTTAATTCACATTTTTCGGAAGTTAAGTTGAAAATTGGCAAGTATTGTTGTTAAATAACGCTCCCATAGGATTAGCATTAGCGTTCTTCTCATGAATGAAGTACCCTCGTATACAAGGTGGCCATCATTAAACTGACGGTACTCAGAGTGTTCTGTAGCATCATCTAATTGCGAGAATGGCGCCAAATTTTGTAGGAAGATTAAACAAGACGGGGGACGAAGGATTCCGTGAAAAAAAATTAGTTCCAAAAATCACCGCCAGGGGGAATATGTGGCGCTGTGTATTAGAAAAAGAGCGTTTCACAAAATGAAGAAACAATACTGAAATAAAATACCGTTTATTTAACGAATTTAGCAATTTAATCCAAGCTCAAAATGGTAACAGTTTAGAAAAAGCTAAAAATTTACATAAACACAGCTAAAGTTTCTTTATCTGGAATTTCACTTACAGAGACCCAAAGAAAGCAACAGCAGAAGAAGACGTTCTTTATTCAAATTTCACGTTACATCTTTACTTTATTTTGTACTTTAATAATATCGTATCGTATTTTGTACTTTAATAATATCGTAACGGGAACACATCAAATAAGAATGCAAATGCAAAAAGTTTTGCTTTATAATGCCAATTAGGACAGTTAAATAATTTAAATAAAAAATCTAGTGTGAAAACATTTAAACTAACTCAAGCAAAATTCCGGATATGTTTATTACGGATAAATGTGTTTGAAACTCTTTCAAGCTGTTTCAGCTACTTTTTCAAATTTCCAAAATCATTTAACACTATTTCTACCACGATTTTGTGTATTCCTATTTCTACCAAAATGTGTCTTCTGATACCTTTTCGTTTAAATGCAAATAATTGCTAAAACTGTTGGTATTTCAAATTATCAGTTAAATATAGATAATTTGAACAATATATTTATTCACTGACGCGTATTTATTTCAGAAATTGTTTAATTAATATTTATTCTTAAATTTATTACATGTTATGAATTCTAGCTTAATTGAACAATCTTCAAAATATAAATATACATAAATGTAATCAAACATGTTTTACGTCAACAGGAACAACAAACTAAAAATTATTATCTTCTTCATTTTTTTTTTCATTTTTTTTAGAAAATCAAACATTTTAATATTTCTAACTAAAAACTTTCAGTCCCATGTATAAAAATTAAATCTTTGTAACAATCACAATAACAACAATAATCATAAAAACAGTAGTGGAATAAAATTCTTTCCTTATTCAATACCGCAGTTTTTACACGAATGAAAACGAAATTCACTATCAGAATTGGAGAACAAAACGCGTTATTCAATTTTTACTTTCTTCTATCTTTACAAGAAGAAAGTATTGGATTCGTGAAAATTTTAGACTTTCGGTTTTCGACCGTTATACACGTTTTACGGATCAGAGATTCCGAAAAACATGTTTTTACAAAATGTCTGTGTGTGAGTCTGTCTGTCTGTCTGTATGTATGTGACACAAATTGTGGGCGCTCTATCTCAAGAACTAACGCACAGAATTTAATAAAAATTTATATTCAGTTAGTCCCTGATATAAATTGGTTCTAATTTGTTTTTTGGTGTAAATCGCTCAACAGGTGGGGCTGCTATGCAGCATTTTTCACAATGTCCACAATGGCTCAATCTCCAGAACTAATGCACGCATTTTCATCAAAATTCAGATTCACTTAGCCCTTGACATGAATTGACGTTTTATACATTCTGGTGTAAATCTCTCAACAGGTGGCACTGCTATGCTGCCTTTTTTGCGACTTCCGCAATAGCTCTATCTCAAGAACTAATAATTGGATTTGCATCAAACATCAGATTCAGGTATACCTGGATGTGAATTAGAGCTGTTTATGTTTTGGTGTAAATCGCTCAACAGATGACACTGCTATGCAGCATTTTTCACGATTTCTACAATAGCTCAATCTGCGAAACTACTGCATGGATTTTCATCAAACTTCAGATTCAGTTAGTCCTTGACATAAATTGACATTTTGTATATTTTGGTGTAAATCGCTCAAGAGTGGGCGCTGCTATGCTACCTTTTTTGCTATTTATGCAATAGCTCTATCTCAAGAACTAATGCTTGGCTTTTCAACAAACTTCAGATTCAGGTATGCCTTGATATGAATTAGGGCTGTTTATGTTTTTTGGTGCAAATCGCTCAACAGGTGGCGCTGCTATGCTGCATTTTCCAGAATTTCCACCAAGCTCTATCTTAATAACTAATGCACGAATTTTACATAAAACTTCAAATTCAGATATACTTTGATATAAATTGGTGCTAAATTCATGTAATTTATTGTACTATTTAAATGATTTAATTGACGTGATTTATATAGAAGTAAGTTTTGTGAAGGCCACGACATACTAGTTAGAACTAGTCACTGCAGTGATCTAAGGTAAAATGCAATACGACGGAAAGCAAACTGAAATCGGAATTCTGTATTCTTATTATAATTGATATGATGCTGTAAAATGGTGATGATATTTATGTGTAAAATTGCTTAAAATTAGAAATTATGAAATCCATAGAAATTAGAAATTATGAAATCCTTAGAAATTAGAAATAATGAAATATTTAAGGTGTCAAAAGACATCTCATGGTAGAAATGGGTATACCATATGCATACTTTTATATCCATAATGATAGACTAATTATCCATAATATCTGCATATCCATGCCCCTATAGACTGATAATGAGCTAGAAGTAGCTAAGAGTCGTTTTGTAGCTTTATCGACCGAAGCCCCACCCTTCTCGTTTTTCGGTGTCTTTAATTTGTGTAATTTTTCTTTTAAATTTGTCCGGTTTCAATGTTTGAATTGTTTTTTTCAATTTGGCTTTCGCTAGAGAGTCTTTCATTCGGGACGTGGCTGGGGACCTAAGAATCTTGCTTCCGCAAAAGAGTCGGACTAGAGTAGAAGAATAAAGGGCTGCGGACGAAGATGGGCCGCTCGCCGCGGCGGTTGCCCATATCCGACATGTCCATGACAGTATATCCATAATAATAATATTATTATTAGTCTATTATTAATTAGCTTAAGGGATTATATTAAATTTTTCTTTGGTGACCTAACTAGGAATTGACTTTAAAAACAAAATTTTTATATTACTTGTTATATCCAGGATGAGCTGGAGGAAACTGATATCGCTGAATTAATTTAACATCTCTTGTACGAAAAGTCAAAAAATTAATTGTGGAGAAATGATTATACTTACAAAGGAACCACTTTTAGTGCTGCTCGCACCTAGAATCGAGACCTGGTGCATTTTGTAGCCCTATATATAAAAGTTAGAGAACCGATAAAATTTTTCTGTATAATCATATTTTATATACTTTTTTATACTTTTAATTTTTTATTATTACATTTTTATTTGTTTATTTGACGTTAAAAGTGAGTTAAGTCGCCAAATACGGTGCTACAAATTTTCCGCCCGCTTTATCTGCGGAGTAAATGTACAGTACATATTAGAATTATATCAGATTGCGATTTGTTGGCTAATTGATATCATAAGAAACAAGAATTAATTTTTTTCTTTTTTTTTCTATTCAGACGATAAATATATAAATAGTAAATATATTTCTATAAAAGCTTTCAAGATCACAGAAAAGTATTTTTTAGTGAAATACAAAACAAGCAAGCTATTTTCTTTTGAAATCGAATGGAATAAAGTTTCGAATGTTTAAAATAAAATGTTGCTGTATTAAATTGTCCTTTGGTAAAAGTAATCATAAAGTAAATTAATATTTTTACACAATTTAGAAAACTCACTTTGGCTAATTAGGTCAGAAATTACAATTTCTACTAAAGTCCAAACCACTCCTCAAACAAGACAAATGATGTGACATTTAGCTAGGGCTGCTGAAGAGTTCTACTGAAAAAAGAAAAAAAAAACCCGCCAACTTTCGTCCCTCCAAAAATATGAATATAATGTTGCAATTTTTCAAAAACAAATTCGTGGGTTATAAAAACATGTATAAAAATCACTTATAAACAGATTAATTAAATAATGCTAAAAAGTGATAAAATATCTTTATTAAGATTGACGATCGTTTCGGCGCACCAACGGCGACATTTTCAAAATCATTTATGATAGAAAATATTTTCACAAAATTTAAAAACAGTAAACATAGTAAACAATGTCACGAGACATGATGCATAATCAAAAATATTGCAAACCTAAAATTAAATTAAAATTAAATTAGCTATTTGTGAGCGTGGATTAATTTTCATATTATTTAACAAAACAATAACATGGTAAACAATGTCACGAGACAACATGCATAATGAAAAACATTGCAAAACATAAAATAAAAATAATATTATCTTGGCTATTTGTGAGTGTGGATTAATTTTGACTATTGTTATTAAAATTACATAGCAGCTCTTTCCAAATTTTAGGTAAATCAAGGGACACTGAATCATTGCAAATATTCTTGTTGCGTAATATATCACAAATAGCTAATTTAATTTTAATTTAATTTTAGGTTTACAATATTTTTCATTATGCATCATGTTTCGTGACATTGTTTACTATGTTTATTGTTTTAAAATTTTGTGAAAATATTTTCTTTTTGAAAATGTCGCCGCTGGTCCGACGAAACGATCGTCAATCTTAATAAAGATATTTTATCACTTTTTAGCATTATTTTACTTAATCAAATTCGTGGGTTTTTGAAGGAATTTTTAAACTCTTAAATATTTTATACTTATTATTAACTAATTTTTGTTTTTAAATGCTTTTCTTTAAAAAACTTCAATGTTGATAGTCCGATAAGTGGTCTCGAAAATTGCATTTTCAGAATGTTATGCTGCTGTAAAATCAAGAAACATTATTTTAACAGAAAAATTTTAACGATTCTCAAACTTCATATTATAGGGCTTTAAATTGCACCAGGTCTCAATTCTAGGTGCGAGCAGCACCAAAAGTGGTTCCCTTGTTAGAGAGTAATTTTAACCCTTTCAGGGGCAAGACATTTTTGATCAAAAAATATTTAAATAATTAATTCGCACCGTAATTAACAAATAAATTTTTTTGAAAATAAGATTTTCAATAGATTTTTATCACGTTTATTATGAAATCAAAATTGTACTAAAAATTTACTGGTGCCATTTGGCAATGTAGGCATTAAAATTAACCGTTTGCAGACTGCAAACGGCGCCCCTCAAATGGTTAAGTTAAAATCCAGGTGGTGTCTTTTGACACCTCTTGGTAGAAACAGTGTAAAGAATAAAATTCTTTTCCTGATATCTTTTAAGTTTTAACCCCTTCGGGACGGGAGCCTTTTACGAAATGTTTAATCTTTTGTCACCGTTTTTTAAAAACAGAAATTTGTGTCTTCTTGAATAGAGAAAATGCACTGATTAAATAAGGCAAATTTTACAGTAAAATTTTACTGGTGAGAAGAAACAAGGATTCTGAGCGCTTCATGCGGCCCGTATACATGCCGCTCGTTCCCAAGGGGTTAAGCGAGCATCATTTTAAGTTGCTTGATGTTAAAGGAAAAGAAAAACATACCTGTTGCAATCACATTTCCAAATAAATTGCAAACACGATTTTTAAACACCCTGTTTATGTTCTCCTGAGAAATAATTGAACACGTTTTCTATTGAAAATGACGTGTTTAGACTTTGTACTACTTTAAAATTGTATAAAATGAAATGAATTGTATAAAATGAGGATTTAAATGTTCTCTAACAATATCTGTTAAACTATATATCAAACACGAAAAACTTTATATATGTTTGTGAAATACGCGGCGTTGTGATTTTAAAAATAAAAGCACTATTTATTTATAAAAAATCTGGCATATATTTATTTATAAAAAATATAAGACTCCTCTGGTTTTCCCCTGAAGACGACTGTTATAATGCAGTTGAAAGCGCTTGGGATTTTAACATCTTTGACGGTTTTCATGTTATAGAAACCTTTTATGTATTTTTTAGCACCTTTTTAAGTAAAATTTTATCAGAATAGTAACATCGTATTTTTTATATGTTTTTCAAGGTGAATGTGACGTTCAACAATTATAGTTTGAACTATATTTTATATCACTATTTATTTTATTTAAAGTTCTTTTACAGGACCACACAAAAGTATGTATGTTTTCTGTTCAATAGAGTTGAATAAACAATTTTCATGAAAGTAATCTTCTCAAATGTACAGTAAAGATTTTTTTTTTCTGAACAATTCTTTTGTCACCATTCGGTTGAGGAAATTTCCTTTTATATCTAAACTTGCATTTTCTTCTATGTTAATTGAGCCATTCTCTAGAATACGTTGCTTTCTGAGCGTAAAAATATCAATAAAAAATTTAACAAAAATATTTTACATTAGTATTCATATTCATCTTTCACCTCTTTTAACCCTCCGTCTACCAGACGGGTCCATTAGACCCGACAGGTACATACAAAATATTCATTCAAACCAGAAATTTCTTTAAAATAAACTAAGTATATAAACAAGACAAAAATAAGGTAAATAAATAAGTTAAATAGTTTTAAATAAAAATTCTGGTGTAGAACGTTTTATTAAAACTTGAATAAAATTCCCGGTAGATCTAGGGTTAAGATTTATATAGGTAATGCTATAGTCTGCTCCTTACTTGCTGCTTAACACTGAATATACTAACAACCGGCCATTTGAGTGGTACCAAAAAAAAAAAAAAAAAACATTATTTCGACCGTAAGCAGAAAATTTTTAATGATATAAAAGTAAATAAAAGAGATGGACCTTTACGACATAAAAAGTTCAATATTATCCTAAAAACAAAATCGCTTCAATCAGTATTTTGGGAATCTAACGCAAAGCGCTATAAGTAAGCGTACAGAGTTAATGCTGGAATCTGCCGTAAATTGACACAGCTGCGCCATCTTGTGGATGGAGTGAATAACGCAAATACGCGGGTTTCTTGTATGACGTCATATATGACAGAATATCTACCATCTGCGCATCTCGTGCGCAGGTCTATTTGAAGATATTTACAATTTAAGTGTTATAGGTGGAAAAGCAGACAAAGCTATTTTAGAGAATACCTGTTAAAATTTTAATCATGAATTTCAAATATTTACTCACTCATGGAAGATGAACCTTGTTTACCAGATTTATTGCAAAATATTTTTGTTACAGTTGTTTTGATGAAAATATGTGTATTTAAAAAAAAAAATCGCAATGTCATTTTAATTTCGGGAGAAAAAGCACTAATGCTATGTAAACACTATTGCCTTTTGCCCCGAAACTAAACTGACATTGCAACTATTTTTTAAATACATATATTTTTATCAAAACAAGCTGTAACAAAAATATTTTGAAATAAATCTGGTAAACAAGGTTAATCTTCCATAAGTGAGTAAATATTTGAAATTCACGATTAAAATTTTAACAGGTATGCTCTAAAATGGATTTGTCTGCTTTTCCGCCTATAACTCTTAAATTGTAAATATATTCAAATAGACCTGAATTTTATGCAAGCTATTCAGGCTAAAATAAAACCATTTTTGTTAATAAAAGTTATAGGCGTAACTTTTAATTCCATGGTTTTTTCCAGGTTTTTTTCCACATTGGAAGAAACTTGGGTTTATGTTATTATTTATTAGAAAAAAATGTATTTTAAATATAATGAGCGAAAAGCATGTGTTTAAATTGATGTAATATACCAGTATGTATGTATATCAAATAACGTTATGTTTTTCAAATGACGAGTATATTTTTGAAATGATGATTTTATACACTGCTCAAAACAATTAAAGGATATTTGGAGTTTTATATAAAATAAAGATATAAACGAAATTTTTTTTGCCGAAAATAGAAGAAGAGAATCACAAATGCAAATTTTTCTGGTTTTCAAACTGTGGAATATGCAAATTTTGAGTTCGACGTCAAAAACGTCGCTTCAGCGGCAGCGAATGAAATCTGACTTTCAACTGGATAAAAGAGAATGAAGAAAAGGATGATCGGCATTCAGTGATTGCTTTGTTTCGATGAGTACGATGTCTCAGCGTAGTCATTTGACAGATTCAGAAGCTTTGAGAATTGTTGGTAGGTTAGAAGGGGGCCAAACTGAAGCCGAAGTAGCGCAAGCCATTGGAGTGTCACAAAGGATCTGGAACCGTTTTTTGGAGAGTGGATGTGCAGGCCGAAGACCAGGGCAAGGTCGTAGACGGGCAACAACGCCCAATGAAGATCGGTATTTAGCGTTAACAGCTCGGAGACACCGAACCATGAACGCTACTCTTCTCCAACAACACCTTCGCTCGGCTACAGGCACCACGATTTCAACTCAGACTGTCCGAAACAGGCTCCATGCTGTAGGTCTGTATGCTCGCCGACCGATGGTATGTGTTAGATTAACATCAAGGCATCGTCGCGACCGCAGGGAGTGGGCAACCGAGCATGTCAACTGGAGGAGAAATGAATGGAGCAATATTCTGTTTTCTGACGAGTCCCGTTTTCTGTGCATCCGGATAATAGGCGTATTTTCATCTGGAGGGACCGTGGCCGTAGGAATAATCCTGCGTTCGTGTACGAAAGTGTCAGATTTGGCGGTGGAGGAGTGTTGGTGTATGGTGGCATCTCCATTGACGGGCGCACTGACCTCTACATCATTCGAGATGGAGCTCTGACTGGTCGCCGATATAGGGATGAGATCCTCAGACCTATTGTAGTCCCTTACGCTGCAGCAATCGGAGATAACTTCATTTTAATGGACGATAACTGCAGGCCACATCGTGCAAACCTGGTGGAGGATTTCCTTTTCGAGGAAGGAATCGTTCGAATGGAATGGCCAGCGTGTTCTCCAGACATGAATCCAATCGAGCACGTTTGGGACGCTCTAGGAAGACGAGTTTCTGGCCGCCAACAACCCCCACAAACTCTCCAAGAACTGGAAAGAGCTCTTCTGGAAGAGTGGGGCAGAATACCCCAACTCGTCATTAATAGCCTCATTGAGTCCATGCCTCAAAGGTGTTCAACGTTGCTGGCCGCCCGTGGAAACCATACTCCCTACTGAAAATGATTTTCTTTGAAGAAACACCTTTTCTTATTCTTTTTATCTCATATGCACATATTGTGTTTTTTTCCTTTAGTACACAAATGCGCAATAAAATGCATTTTTTCTGTCAAACATGTGTAATTTATTCTCATATAACCTAATATGTCTGTCGACCATGTATCAATCAGCTAAACAGTTTACCAGATACAAAATACACCTAAAACTGCAATATCCTTTAATTGTTTTGAGCAGTGTATTTTGAATGAAATGAATGCAACATAAACGCTGGTGATGGGGAAAATATTTGACGGTTTATGAACTGCGACCGGCTAACATAAAAGTACTTTTTTACACTGTTTATTTAATCTAACCCTGTTCATATATATGAAAAGATAAAAAATTTTAATCGATTTTTCCCTCCCAGATATGCTAGAAAAATAAAAATTATGTACATGGATGTATTTCTAGTAACAATACAACATTTTAGTATTTTTACAACTTTATTATGAATTAGCAAATTAATTTTACGTTATCTAAACGTAGCAGATAAATCCTTAAACATTCTTTATGGTTGTTACAACTGTATATACAAGTACAACAATTGAGTAAATTATGTAACAAACTACGATTTCTAAAATATACCAGCTGGTTGGGAAATTGCAAAAGAGAAATATTTAAAACATTTAAGCATCTTAAACGTGATTTTCAGCCCTATAATTTTTTATAAAAAAGTTAAAATATTATTTAATATATATTATTAAATGTCAGTGATTTTAATACGTTCAATTGGCCCATCTCCGTCCGAAGCCCTTTTTTCTACTACTTATTCCTACTCTTTTGCGGAAGCTAGATTGAAAAAAAAAAATCAAAAATTGAAACCGGACAAAATTAAAAGTGAAATTTGAAATTATTGGCTACCGACCAACAACTACTACGTCGAGCTTATTATTAGTCTATAGTTTTCAGTTATTGGCAATTGTTGTGTCTTTCATAAGCCCTTTTCAAATTTGGAGAATGTTCCGCAATTGGGTTATTTTGATAAAAGTTGCTTTCATTTTCTAACCATTATTTAACTTTTATACAGTTACAACTGTATACTGTTTTCTCATTTGACGCCAATCATGGCTATCGGCCCGATTACGGAAAGTTATCCATTTTACCCCTGCGAAGAGCCGGTGTAAGATAATAAATGTTTAATTGAGCCTACCACGTACTATTTGTAAATATTTTATATTTTATTCCAATTTTTAAAGTTTCTTCTATACTTTGTATGCTTTCTGCAATGTTATTCACCTGTGCGAAGTGCAGGTATCCCATGAAAACTATTTTTCCCGGATATGACACAATGACCGACATATTTCTAGATTTAAAAAAAAAGTAATTTGTCGATTTTAGGAATTTTTTTAAAGCTGTTGTCTAAAATTCTCAAAATATTTAAAACTATAAATAATTAATTATTGCTGGTTTAATAGTACAAGAATTACTGCTTGCATTTTAAATTAAAGTGGATCCTAATGTAAAATTAAAGAGTTTTAAATAGAATGATTGAAATGCTTCTATTTTAAATATTATAAATACAATTCGATCAAGAGAATATTTGGCAATTTGTCGCCTGCGCCCGGTAAATAAAAAATATGCCTTAAAATTAATTAAATAATTTATACTTAAACTCTAAGCGTAATAAAACGTTTAATTCTCATTGGAAATACAGATGTTTATGTAATTTTTATAACTTTATCTTATCAGGAATTGAATTAAAAACGCTGCTGTAAAAATCTTAACATACATTAACTAATTTTTATATGTTCATTGCTTTACAAAAACATAATTCAAATAGAACGTATTAAAATCACTGACATTTAATAATATATATTAAATAATATTTTTAATTTTTTACAAATTATAATAAAACACAAAACTAACCTGTTTTTCTCTTTTGGGAAGCGAAAAAAATGAGTTCTCTCAGATAGAGAGTTATTTTTGCAACTGCAATAATTAGAAAGCCAACGTGGCATTTTCCCAAATAATATAAGTTCTTAAAAGAACTGATTTTGTTTAAATAACTAACTTCAATTAATAAATTAAATAATGGCGAATAAATAAATCGAATTATATCTATGCTTTCAACAATTAAGTACTGCAGACGACCATGGAGGAAAGAGATAGATGGAGTTGCAGTATGCCGTTAAAAAGGTTTGCAATATGAAACCATTTATCGCTCAAATTTAAACGTCCAAGAAAGCCCAAATAACACAAGCACGTGGGAGGGATTTTGTATTAATAAGACGAATTCAAAGAGGTGAATTACAGCTGAAGTATATTTTAAGAAAAAATGGTAAATTTTTTAAAGTGTCTTTGTTGTGTTGTTATTTATTAAAATAAATCTTTGCTTTTAAAATAATTAGAATTGGAAAATTAGCAATAAATAAATGTCAAAATAAGATTAAATAAAATATTGAAAACATTTGATAAGAACTGAAAACTGTATTATTGAAAGTTTTCTTTCTTTAACCCTTTCCAACATAGATGAAAAATGTTTATCTTCGGTTTGTATGGCCTTCTGGCCGAGCTCTAACTCTTGTAAATATACTGGGATCACCCTGCATTTTTTATATGTTATTGACGTTTACTATAGCGTGATCGCTATTGAAAAAAAAAAAAATGTGTGGCACTTATAGTTCATTGGCATGGGCGGTATAAAGTATCCTGTTACATTACGGTCAATGGGAAAAATCGTTTCAAGTGCATTTTAATGATGCTAGACAATTTAAAACATAAAGAAATTGATATTCATTTATAAAGTGCAGTGAAACATGCATTTTGTAGAATAGGGGATTTGCAAAGCATTTATTATTCATTTACAGGGCGACACAAAAGAATTCCGTTACATAATGATATAGGGGGGGGGGGGCTGTTTACAGCTATATTATGTTACTGAAATACATATAATGGAATAGACATAAATTACTCAGCTTTACTACAATGTACTTGCTGTGAAATATGATGTGCATAGTATTTATCGTTCATTTACAAGGACACACAAAAGATTCGGATACAGTACTGTATCTAAAGTACTTGTCAGTATGTGACACACATTTTATGGGCACTCTATCACAAGAACCAATGCACGGAATTTAATAAAAATTTATATTCATATAGTCCCTAATATAAATTTGTGCTGATTAGTTTTTGGTGTAAATCGCCCTACAGATGGCGCTGCTATGCTGCATTTTTCGCGATTTCAGCAATAGCTGTATCTCAAGAACTATTACACGGATTTTCGTCAAACTTCAGGTTCAGTTGGTCCTTAATATGAGTTGGTGCTTATTACGTTTTCTTGTAAATAGCCCAACAGGTGGCACTGCCATACTGCATTTTGTAGGTTTTACACGATTTCCGCATAGCTCTATTTCAAGAACTGATGCACAGATTTTCATCAAACTTCAGATTCAGTTAGTCCTTGATATGACTTGGTGCTGATTGCGTGTTGGTGTAAATCGCCCATCAGGTGGCGTTGCTGTGCTGCATTTTTCACGATTTCCGAAATAGTTCTATCAAGAACTTATGCACGAATTTTCATCTAACTTCAGAGTTAGTTAGATGTTAACACAAGTTGTTGTTGATAGATTTTGGCCCAATAGGTGGCGCTGCTACGCTAGAATTTTCATGATTTTCGCAATAGCTCTATCTCAAAAACTAATGCACGGATTCTCCCCAAACTTCAGATTCAGTTTGACGTTGACATATGTTGTTGTTTTGTGGTTTTTGTGCATCATAGGTTTTGGTGTAAAGCACCAAATAGGTGGTGCTGCTAGGCTGTAGTTCGCTGGATTTACGCGATTTCAGCGATAGCCATATCTCAAGAACTAATGCACGGAATTTCATATCTTTAGAATCCTCATGATGGGTATAGATTGCCATTTAATTTTGGCAGTGTGATAGCGAATTTTGAAGTATTAACATGTATGAGATAGAAGGAAGTTTTGGTAATGGTATAGATGGAAGTTTTTTTTTTTGGTATCAATTTTCTGGAAAGAAAAAGTTATCCTTGAGAAATGCATAACAATTTTGTGAAAAATAAAACTTTTTATTGAAAGGTCAAGTCCAATTACTCAAATGCGAGCCAAGCATTTGTTGATAATAATTTCGTTCTTACAGCTAAAACTTTCCTGTCAGGGGACTTTTTTTTTTTTTTTTTTTGCAAATAATAATTATGTTTCAAAACTCAAGTAATTCAAACTGATTAATGGAGTTTCTTTGATGGAATGAAATTTTGTGATTGCGCTTCAAATAGGCCCCCCATTTTTGACTGTATCAATCACTACTAATTTATTTAAACGTCTTTATTTGTTTTTAACAGCATATTAATAATTGCATGTAAACAGATAAAATATAATGATGAAAGCATTCTTTTAAAATTATGTATGAAAACTTAAATTATAAATATTAATCGAAAATCTAGATTTTCAAGTGCAAACGATTTTAGGACAATAACGAAAGAATGTTACCCTTTCAAGTAAAATCTTAAAAGACGCTTCTGATATTTATATTTAAAATACATATGATAAAATAATCAAATAATTCTGTGAAGTGATATATTAGTATCTTTGATACATTCTGATCTAGTACTACATCCTATAACAGCGCATAAGTCATCTTTTATCGAAATTTTAATCATATTATGAATGACAATTTCCGACAGTTAAAAATGTAAGCTAACAAATACAGGTTTAAACCGGTTTGAACTGATAGGCGTGTCAAAACACGTGGTTTTGTTTGGGCTTTCTGTAGCGGATTTTAGGGTTACTTTTTTGGCGTCACCCCCAACAATCTTACTGCACCTCCATCTATCTCATTCCTCCATGGCAGACGACAAACGAATAAAATCACGGCTGCGCGTGCGCATAGTTATTTTATAGATATCGAACTTATAGATCATCCACAAAGGGGAAAGAAGTTAATAATCCTCTTGTAGTTCACTCCGTCCGCTGGGGGGCGTATGACCTTGATTGACGTGACCTCGCTTTTAATCTTGCGGTTACCTCTCCCATTTAAGATAGGACGCTTACTTATATCGCTTTGATCTAACGAGCTTTTCAAATTCAAGACGCCATGATTTTGTTCTCTAAAAGCAATGTAAAAATTTAAAAGCAACTCTTTCCAGAAAATGGCCACAAGTGATGACTGAAACGTCGATTGTTATAATTTTATTTTAATGTTTGTTTAGTTATTAGCTGTACAATGTTTTGTATACGCCATTTAGTAAACTTCTGATTTTTTTTGGTTTTCACGTTAATATTGAAAATAAATAAATTTCTAATCAAATGCGAATAACTTAATAACGAATGTTGAATAGTTTTAAATAAAAAATCTGGTGACAGATATATTAACCCTTTATCTACTGCATTATGATGTACTGCAATTTTTTTCAAGTAATTTTTTTCAGTTACTACAATGAAAATTAACGGATAAACATAAAAAAATACTCCCCCGGGAGAAATTCAATTAATTAAAGGTAATTAATTAAAGTGGTACTTTAAAGTACCGTCAGTACACTATGACAAAAGTATCGTAACAGAATACCCACAAGGTTTTTCAAATGGCACCAGAATTGTGGTAAAATATTTTCGATTTAGTATGGGTGTGATATATAGACATTTTTTTAATTTACAAATAAATGTTTTGGCAAATTCCGGTGCCAATTATTTATTTCAACACTTTAGCATTGAAAATGCTTTGCCCCTGAAAGGGTTAAAAAAACTTTTTTTTTTTTTTTACGTTTCGATCTTGTTAGCAGTTCCTTTAATTATGCGACGTCCATATTCCAGTGACAACATGTTCTCTCTCATCTCCTTATATTCAACATATGAATTTACTTATGCCATTTCTAGCATAGCAAAAAAGAGCCGGTGCCACAATTTTTTCGATTCCCTATGAAAAATAATAATGAAACAGAAAAGAAATACTAGGAAAAGTATTACTACACTACATTTTAGTAATTGCATTTTAAAACAGATGAAAATGATGGATAATTACACAGACGAAAAGTAAACAACATGTTTTTCTCAAACAACCAGTGTACTGACGGTACTTATAATTACCGCCGAGTAATTAAACTGTCAAAACAAATACAAACGACGTTCACCTAAAATAGCTAGTCAGATTGTATTCTAAGAGCATAATGAACACATAAAAAAATCCAACACTTACCTTATATTCTTTACTGTGTTTGCAGCAATAAAAAGACGAGCGTGATAATCTGTACAAAATGTCTGCACAAAACATATCGACTGTTTCAAAGATAATCTCCTTCCTCGCTAAAATAACAAACCTAGAACTACTGCTGCCATGTATCCTGTTAACCCCTTGTGGACTAGCGATCGTTATTCGTGCCACGTAAGTTGCTCAGAATCAGTTATTATTCTCACCAGCAAAATTTTATTGTAAATCTTGCCTTATTTAATCCAAGCTTTTTCTCGATTCAATTAGGCAAAAAATTTTCTTTCGAAAAATCGGTGACAAAAGATTAAAAATTCTGTAAAAGACGCTCGTCCAGAAGGGGTTAAAGTGGAGTTAAAGGAGTGTTTTTGTAAAGTACCATTAGAATGTTTGTAATATCCACTATTGGATTAAAGTTTAAAGTGTGTGGTACCGTCAGTAGATAAAGGGTTAATCTCACTTGAGTAAAATCCCTACATGTTTATTGTGAATAACTTTTGAAAAGAATTGGAGGGAATACTTACTTAGAGCTCCTTTGATAATATTGTAACGGGGGGTACATATATTAAGAATAAGAAAGGTACGGTTGTATAATGCCAATTAGGACATCTAAAAAATTTTCAGTAAAAATTCTGATTCGAGATATTTTCAACTAACTTGAGTAAAATTCCCGATATGTGTTGACTGAATTAGTTTGAATTAGTTTCTAAATACACTGCTCAAAACAATTAAAGGATATTGCAGTTTTAGGTGGATTTTGTATCTGGTAAACTGTTTAGCTGATTGATACATGGTCGACAGACATAGTAGGTTATATGAGAATAAATTACACATGTTTGGCAGAAAAAATGCATTTTATTGCGCATTTGTGCACTAAAGGAAAAAAACACAATTTGTGCATAGGAGAAAAAAAGAATAAGAAAAGGTGTTTTCTTCAAAGAAAATCATTTTCAGTAGGGGGTATGGTTTCCACGGGCGGCCAGCAACGTTGAACACCTTTGAGGCATGGACTCAATGAGGCTATTAATGACAAGTTGCGGTATTCTGCCCCACTCTTCCAGAAGAGCTCTTTCCAGTTCTTGGAGAGTTTGTGGGGGTTGTTGGCGGCCAGAAACTCGTCTTCCTAGAGCGTCCCAAACGTGCTCGATTGGATTCATGTCTGGAGAACACGCTGGCCATTCCATTCGAACGATTCCTTCCTCGGAAAGGAAATCCTCCACCAAGTTTGCACGATGTGGCCTGCAGTTATCGTCCATTAAAATGAAGTTATCTCCGATTGCTGCAGCGTAAGGGACTACAATAGGTCTGAGGATCTCATCCCTATATCGGCGACCAGTCAGAGCTCCATCTCGAATGATGTAGAGGTCAGTGCGCCCGTCAATGGAGATGCCACCATACACCAACACTCCTCCACCTCCAAATCTGACACTTTCGTGCACGAACGCAGGATTATTCCTACTGGCACGGTCCCTCCAGATGAAAATACGCCTATTATCCGGATGCACAGAAAAACGGGACTCGTCAGAAAACAGAATATTGCTCCATTCATTTCTCCTCCAGTTAACATGCTCGGTTGCCCACTCCCTGCGGTCGCGACTATGCCTTGATGTTAATCTAACACATACCATCGGTCGGAGAGCATACAGACCTACAGCATGGAGCCGGTTTCGGACAGTCTGAGTTGAAATCGTGGTGCCTGTAGCCGAGCGAAGGTGTTGTTGGAGAAGAGTAGCGTTCATGGTTCGGTGTCTCCGAGCTGTTAACGCTAAATACCGATCTTCATTGGGCGTTGTTGCCCGTCTACGACCTTGCCCTGGTCTTCGGCCTGCACATCCACTCTCCAAAAAACTGTTCCAGATCCTGGAAATGACACTTTGTGACACTCCAATGGCTTGCGCTACTTCGGCTTGAGTTTGGCCCCCTTCTAACCTACCAACAATTCTCAAAGCTTCTGAATCTGTCAAATGACTTCGCTGAGACATCGTACTCATCGAAACAAAGCAATCACTGAATGCCGATCATCCTTGTCTTCATTCTCTTTTATCCAGTTGAAAGTCAAATTTCATTCGCTGCCGCTGAAGCGACGTTTTTGACGTCGAACTCAAAATTTGCATACTCCACAGTTTGAAAACCAGAAAAATTTGCATTTGTGATTCTCTTCTTCTATTTTCGGCAAAAAAAATTTCGTTTATATCTTTATTTTATATAAAACTTCAAATATCCTTTAATTGTTTTGAGCAGTGTATTTAGAGTGAATACTTAGAATTTCTTTAATCATTGTGACGAGGATTCATCTATGGAGAATACAAATACGCAAAGATTTGTTTTATAATGCCATGTTTATTTGGAATATGAAACTTATCACTTATCTCAAAAGAGGCTTTATGTATTTGAACTAAAACTTTACTTTTTTTGCATTAAATGAAAAGCGAGAGCGAAATAAAATAGATCTTTCCTGGTTCAAGGAGAATATTTCAAAATTAATAACAAATGACAATGAGAACAATCTCGACTAAAACTAAAATCGGTATATATGAATTTTTTTAATTAGATGTATTAGATGAAGTAATATATTTTTGAAATTATTGAATAAATAATTCTTGTAATTGAAGAATCTAGAAAGATTAGTATTTTTAATAATAAAATTTAATTTACTTATAAATGAAACACAGGAGAAATAAAGTACATTATTTAATGTATCGCATTTACAAAATATGTGAAGATGCCAAAATGAGATGGACAAATTTATCTAAGCTCATAAAAAATAAGAAATTTAATTTTAAAAAATCTAATCACCAATCTTCATGAATTTGTTTCATGAATATATATATGTTGTAAAAGGATTGTTTTATATCTTAGATATTATACATCTTAGATGAAAATATAAATTCTCATATATTTCCCATATCTGTGCAGATAACATATGAAAATAATTATTCATCTTTACTGTTTTAGATACAAGTCTTAAACAAATCGCATTTAATACTGTTCACTTTATTTCAATCAAAGAGAAGCGACCGAAAAATACTTCAGGAAACTTTGGATATTTTATGCTCTTAGTGTTATTAAATTAATGTTTGTACACTAAAACTCGACAGATGGATTGGATCATGACTCAGAAATTTACCAAGTTGATGTTATTAATTTCCTTCAAGGAGAAGAAGCAGCAAATATATTTTCTACAAAAGTAACTATAATCAGAAATAGTTCTCCCTTTTCGGAAAATCTTACCATTACTTCAATTTAATTAGCAGTACTCAGAGTTAAAGATATGTTTGTAATAACCTTAGTTATTACTATAGCATACTGAATTGTCAGACTAGAAATAATCTTAACTAGTAATTAAATAAACAGATAAAATTAACTTCAATTCATTGTTTCTTGCGGTATTAATCGTGGAAAAATAGCCATGTGATAATTGTGGTATAGACATGGCGTTTTTTCCCTTACAGTTCGACATTTGGCGTAAATAGAAAATGCATTTGTTTCAAAGAATGTTTTCAGTGAAATATCTTTAATCCCGTTAAGGGTAGTTTATTGTCGGAGCACAGCTCCGGCTTCCCTGCAAAAATTACACTTATTGTTAACACGATAGCGTCCAAACTATTTGTCGTATCGACACAAAAAATTAAATGGACGTTGGTAGTGCCAAAATCTCGGTGCGTATTGAAAATCATAAATATTAGTCAACCCTAACGGCATGAAATGTCTGCTCAAAAATTTCCCATAGAGATAACATTGCGGGTTTAAATCTATATATTTGAAAGATAAGGCTTTTTTTTTATACATCTACTTTGAGCTTTTTTCTGTACCAATTTTAATAATTCTTTTTTTAAATGAAAGCTGTTTCTTTGTAGATTTGCGGCACTAGCTATTTTTTTTAAAATATTCCCATTTTTATATTTAAATTTAAAATTTAAAAAATTTCTATGATTTTTTTTTCAAAATGGTAGCAACTGGATTTGTTCCATTGTTGTAAAGAAAATAAAATTAATAAAGTATATATCTTTATTGATGCCAATTTCTAATAAAATTCAAAATTAACTTTGTAAAAAAAAAGGAACAGAAAATGACGTCACGCTTTAAGAAAACACTAAATTTTTCCTCAAAAAGTTATTAACCATTTGGAAAAATGGTTATTGTTCTCGTCAGGATGGGAAATGAAAAGCATATCTGAAGGTTTTCATTGGTTTAATCTGCAATTTATTCGTTTTCTGATTGGTCTATACAGTAATCTGTATTTCCCTTTAGTTTCAACAACGATGGATACTTTCTGTTGCCACTATGACAAGAAAGTAATAAAAACTACAAAAAAATGAATAACTCAGAAACAAATTGCGATACAGCTTTCATACAAATTGCATTTAAAAGTACATTTTTTTCTATATCCGACGGTGTAAAATGTAATATTGTCGGATGTTTAGAAGTTTAAGAATGAAATTTCATTTAAAATGGGCCGTCAGATTTCCAAGAAATCTGACGATGGAAAAGCCTTTTCCCGAACAGCCAATGAAATGCTTGGATATTTACGTAAGTTTCAGGTGGATAATACTTAAGTTTCATGAAATCTGAATTTTTGGCTTGCAATTTTTTACGTGTAATAACACTATTAATGTTTAATTCATGGCGTACATAATATATGATCAACTCCGTGCTATTTTTTATGTCTTAAATTTTAGTCTTCAAAAAAATCGTTTTCCAAATGGTCGTTGTAATTTGATAAATTGCTTTTTTTTTTTTTTTTTTTTTTTTTTTACAATTTAATACTTTTTCACTCCACTGAGTTTGAGACACTATGCGAAATGTTTCAATGAGGCAAAGTGACATCATATTTAAATGAAAACCATCATTTTCTCTGATAAAACGAAATATTTTACTACGAACGCCTCTAAAAGATATACATTTCTGGAATTTTACTCGCCGATACGGAGATTACAATCACAAGTTAAGAAAGTGAATGTTCAGATGCAAAGTCGTAGTTAGCAAAGTTGATTTCAAGTTTGGAAATACAGTAGAGCGCCGATTATCCGAAGTCCAATTAACTGAACTTCCAATTATCCGAACAGCCTATTTCTCTCAAAAAAAGATTTTTTAACCAAACTTCCAGTTATCCGAACATCCTATTTCTCCCAAAATGTTTTTTAACCGAACTCCCAATTATCCATTGGCTTGGAATAAAATTTTAAATAAAGAAAAAAACTGATAGTGGATTAAAAAATAAGGAATGTAAAAACAATAAGGAAATGGAAATAATCCTAAGCTATGAACAAAATGAAATTAACGAGTGGTTAAATAGTGAGGTATACATGACCCTGGATATCAGATTTTAAATGATGATGAGATTGTGAATGAGATTCATGATGAAAAAAAATTCAAGAAAATGAAAATGAATGCTCTGAAAAAATAACCCAGATCCATCACATAACGAAGCCTTTGGATGTTTGGAAACAGCTATGAAATAGCTCGAACGGTAGAAGAACGCTGATCCTATTCAACTAACGGTATTTAAGAAGAATTAGAGATATGGCAGCATTGAAAAGAATGCCTTCGTTGAACCAAGCAACAATCAAAAGCTTTTTTCCTTAAATTATAATCTCTGCGGTTAAGAAAATGATAAAAAAAGCGGGAAAAAATTAATGATAAAAATGTAAACAACTTTTTTTTTTGTAAGAAAAAAAGAAAAAAAACAATTTTTAAACATGACAGCACTAGCTGGTGCGGCCAGTGAAGGTTTTAGTATAGTCAGAAACATTCCTTAAATTGCCTGTCTATTTATCCGAACTTTTGCTTATCCGAACTAGGGTCGGTTCCGACATGTTCGGATAATCGGCGCTCTACTGTATATGCATTAATAACTTATTGCGTACTGCAATATTTTTCAAATGGTGAATGTAAATTTGAGAGATGCGTATGTAAATTTTGAGACGATAAAAATGACGTTAAGTTTAGATTTCACACGAAAAATAATTCTATGATTGGCTCATGGTGAAATCATGTTTGCTGATTTTCAATCGGTAATTTCAACCATAAGAGCCTCAATGGGTAATTTCAATATAATTACTTATCTTGGTCAAGTATACTAATCCATTTTAATTTAATACGTTGAACAGTCGAAGTTTAAGGAATTAGTATTTTGGTAACTTTAAATTAAAAATAATATTTGTTGAGAGTATGTATTAACTAATGTATGAGTTCCTTTTTAAACAATTTCTTTCGTCAAAATACGACGGGTTTCATCTCGTTATCAAACAAAACATTTGCTCCATTGTTGTAAATTATACATTTTAACCTCATCCGAATCGTTATGGCTTCGTCAATATTTGTGACCTGAGATATAAATTGACTTTCAGAAGTTTTACTTTCTACGTCCGTAACGATCACTTTTACTTTTTTTTCAGTGCGAACCTTTTATTCTCCATAACCTACCAAATCGATGCAATTCATTTTGAATTTTAAATTAAGAGAAATGAAAAGAAATCGAATACGGGGAATACGATTTTGGGTCTTAGCCGCATGGTAACGGATTTCGTATTAGCCGCATGGCTACGAGTGATAAATCAAACAAATCGAGAAAATATAACAGGGTTTTTTACGGATCAGGGTATTTTCCAGGCGAGTTTCCAGTATTTGTTTTATAGAAAAAGAAATCTAGGTTAAACTGGTGAAATTTCGCATAAGGATTTTTTGAGAGATTTTTTGTAAGAAAATAGCGGTGGAGCAGAATTTCCTGGTCGCAAAATTCCAGGAATCGTACGAACCCTCATATAATGTCATGTATGTATTACTTATATGTGTGTATTCTTATGTATGTATATTTATATTCAGACGTATGCATGTTTGTATTGGGAAACTTCCGCAATCGGGTTTGTAGATTATTTCATAATTTAGCGAGCGTTGTTTGATGCGCAAATTTAAACATTTGGTGGCGGTCCCAATTACAGAAGGTTACTCATATTTTTTTATTCACTGTAAGTGAATGTGCTGCAACTGAAATGCACATGGACATTCTCCGTAACCTTCCAAATCGGTGCAATTCATTTTGAATTTTAAATAAAGAGAAATGAAAAGAAATCGAATACGGAGAATGCGATTTCGTTTATTGGTAACGATTTCAGTATTAGCCGCATGGCTACGAATGATAATCGAAGAAATCGAGAAAAATATAATGCCATGTATGTATTACTTATATGTATGTATTCTTATGTATGTATGGTTGTATTAAAACGTATATATGTTTATATTGAGAAATTTCAGTAATCGGGTTTGTAGACGATTTCATAATTTAGTGAGCGTTGTTCGATGCGCAAATTTAATTATTTGGTAGTGGTTCCAATTTCAGAAGGTTATTAATTTTTTCTTTTTAATTCACCGTAAGTGAATGTGCTGCAACTGAAATGCAAGTGAACATTTTCCGTGACCCACCAAATCGATGCGATTCACTTTGAATTTTAAATTAAGAGAAATAAAAAGAAATCGAATACGGAGAATACGATTTTGGAAGTTAGTTGTATGATAACAGATTCAGTACTAACCGCATGGCAACGAATGATAAAAAAAGCAGTCGAGAAAAATATAATGTTATGTATGTATAACTTATATGTATGTATTCTTATTTATGCTTTTATTCAGAGGTATGTATGTTTGTATTAGGAAATTTCCGTAATCGGGTTGGTAGAAAATTTCATAATTTAGTGAGCGATGTTTATGCGCAAATATAACCATTTGGTAGTGGTCCCAATTACAGAAGGTTACTCATTTTTTTTTAATTCACCGTAAGTGAATTTGTTGCAACAGAAATGCGAGTGAACATTCTGAAGTGAATGAGATAATCAGTTTTGGCCTAGATGTACACTTGAAAACTGAAATATGTAGATAACAAAATAAAAAAGTCCTAAAAGCGTAAAGAAAAGGTAGCTTACTTATTTCTTGATTTTAAGATTTTAGCTAATTTTACGGTAAAACACTAAGCTAAAATGCGAAGAACCCGATTAGAGAAGAATCATCAGTGCTGAATTTCAGTGGAAATTTCGCCAAATTTGACAGCTACTGCCAAATTCGCTGCATTTATATCAACATATTTTTGGTAGCGAAATTTCGCGAAATGTCTCCAAGCTTGGCGACAATTTTGACGTTAATGTATATATATGACTATATAGTTTTATGCTTATAATCGGAAAATGGATACAACAATGAAAGATAATTCGGGAGAAATCAACTTCACTAAAAGTCATAAATCATTCCGTGATTTTTTTAAACCTGTTTCCTAGATGTAGTGTACATTTTAAGAAATGTACATATTTCTATATGTGTAACATTATACAGAAAAGTTTCGACAGTGCCGGTTAAAAGAAAGCAATTGAGATGAAAAGAGTTATTCAGCGTAATTCTATGTGGAAAAGTCAGATGAAAATAATCCAGCTGCCTACGAGTAATTGCGCGAATAACGATATAGCAATAACTCAAATGAACAAAAGTATCAAGTTTGATAGAGGAGTATAGCAGATTACCCATGTGTGCGTGTTACATACGTGTTACAAACCTTTCCCTGATACCATACTGAATAAGTCTGGGCCAGACATGCAAGTCTTTGAAAGGGCTTTGAAGTTTTCTGCCGTTAGCTCGATGGATCCAGTTCCAATTTTTGATTGTCTCAAAGATCGGAGCTTACATTAAACAAATCAAAATCGCTCAACGCATCCCCGGTGGTTATTCTTTCTCTTTACCGAAGAATCTCATATTCAATTAATTCTCTTTACTTTTAACATTTCTGAATTATTTTAAAGAACAACAAATCACGCTGCATGAAAATATGATAATTCTGACATCAGATTTACAGATGAGCAGCAGAAAATACTTTTGTTATGCACAGAACAGTTTTCGTCATTGCAAACAAAAGTTATACTTTTCCCTAAGTCAACTTTTATTATGGGAAAAGCAAGGGCTAGAAAAAGTAGGATAATCAAAGAAATTAGTAAAACAATCATAGAGCAGTTAGGATCAGAAGCTGTTATTCTTTTGGCACTAACAGGTACTGCTGCGCTTAATGTCGAAGGAAAGTTAATTCACTCAGTGCTTAAAAATCCACCGTGTTTTAAATAGTTCTTTGATTTAAAAAGTCAGGCAGAAAGAAATCTACAGCCCAGCATGGATACAGTATTATTTATCTTTATTGAAGAATTTTCAATTGTTGTCTTATGGCTGAACTTGAACAAAAATGTCGCAAAGGTACATTGTTTAAATCCTTGGAGGTAGTTACATCGCGTAAAAGACATCCCTCCATATAAGAGACATTCCATAAAAGACATTTTGGCTCTTCGCAGACAAAAAATGCTTAGAGCTTTTGAAAAATGCTGCACATTAACAAACTCATTGAGACAAAATGACGATCAGCAAAGACAGATTCGAAAGACTCTATATTCGCTTTGCGTGGGTCAAGTTTCAGACTACTCTCATCCCTTATGCAACGGTGGAAAGCTACACTGCTTCCGGCTCAACTTGAATGATTTCAAGAGCTCTTTTTTCCAAAAACAAGCAAGCGAAAGAACATAAACAAGAATTACTTCTTAAATCAAAGTGGTCAATGACAAGAATGTTAGCAGACCACAATAATTAAAAGTAAGATGTAGTGAAGATGACCACGTGTTTGGACTTCAGGCTGGACTTTTTTCAGCATTTGGATGCAGAGTTACGTTACATACTTTTATCTGGATGGAGTGGGGATTGATAAGCGGTGTACTAAGTACAGTAAAAAATACTGTCTATGACCCAAAATTTCAACCCCCAGGCTTGCCACAGGCTATAATGGTTCATTTTATTGATTATCATACCACAAATTAGTATTTGACGATTACCTGAGGCAACTGATGACTGAATTAAACACCAGAAAATGAGGATTCAACGGGTGTTATTTCAAATTTTATTTTGTACTATTAAACAGTAATCATGAAAATTGAACTTTTTTTTTTAATTTTAAAATGTTATGTGTTAAGTTTATACGATTCCATGCTCCGACATTTGGGCCTGACGGATACTAGTTATATATAATAAACTCTCGACTATCCTGCCCTCCGTACTATCCGGCCTAGTAAAAAAAAGAGGAATGTTGCAAGCAGACGAGACAGGTAAGTTCCTGTCCTTAGGAAAGTGCTAACTCACGACAGGAAGGAACAAGAAGGGATTGCAGAATGCAGTAACAGAAACAGACAGGAAGGGAGGGGATTCGGATTAAGGCTTGATAGCCTGTTTCGTCAGCTGTGCAACGTATGTTAACAAGTGCGGACGTTATTTTCCTCTTATCCTGGCTACTTTCGTATAGTCTTTTGGTGTGCTTCGTGTTTATTTATTGAAGATTAACGAAATGGGTTATAAACGAAAAAATGCTGAAGTGACTATGAGGGAGAAACTACGAGTTAGCAGGAGGAAGCGACGCTAGCTGATATTATCTGCTTGCGTAAATAGAAGGACATTGCGTCGCGGAAGAGGACTAAAATGGGGAAGAGGCCATCTATAAGTTTTTACTCTTTTATCTTATGCATAACTTTTCATATTTGTGTAATCATTTATTACATTAATATTTTGCTTATTTTGAATCTGTATGTATAAAGTTTATCTTAAAATTTGTAACACGCATGTTTAATATAATGAGGGGGGAGGCAGAAAGTGAGTAAATATTTATAGGACTCCGGCCTATCCGGCTTTTTTCGTTATCCGGCCTACCCTTCCACCACATTTGGCCGGATAGTCTGGAGTTCACTGTATATAGGATTTCCATTAGTTATTGTCCGGATTTCCTTATCATGTAACGTTTGATTCAAGAACTTGACAAAAGATATTCGTAAAGACCAACATAATTTTTTTAATAACACAAAGTTATATATGTGTAAAGCAGCAACTTAAAACGTTGATGATCAAATAACGATTATAATAAAATAATAATAATTATTAATTTTTTTTAATCTATCAAACAATTTGGAATGGATAATGAGCATAAAGTTAAATGTTTTACAAATGATAATTTTCACCATCATTTTTTGATAAATTTTAATACTAATTGTTATTTGATTATGATCATCATTATTTGATTACTTACGTTTGGTGTTGCAATTTTTTTTCATTTTACTTACTAAACCCTTAACGGTCGCATTAAATTACAGTTTAAAAATTCTAATTTCTTACGGGCACCACTTTAAAAAAAATAAATATCCAGTTTATTTAATGACAGGTAAAATCATACCATAATAAAGCCAATTCCACTATTTTATAAAACTGGTGGGAATCAATCAATTTGACACAGCCCGTGTGCAAGAGTCTTAAATCTTAAATCTTAAATGCAACAGTGAATTACTTATTTCAACGTTTAGCCAGACCACTACTTGGACCATGAAAGGGTTAAAGAGGCTCGTGAGTTTAACCATATTACAATTCCAAGATTTGTCCTATATTTATTAGTGATGGGCAGAATGAATGGTTTTACTATCGAATGAATCATTCGTGCATGTGCAAAAATACAGCTTCCAACCTTTGCATGCATTTTTAATCCTTAGCCACCAAAAGTTTTGTAACATGAAAGGAACCAAAATTATATTTCCCAGCCATTGCAGCTTTCTTTATCAAATATTTTCAGAAACTCTGAAGATGAAAATAATATAATTTTTTATCGTGTTCTTAAATTAATTCTAATTGAAATGAGAAACTTCTTTTTTGTTACAAAATTTTTGGTAGAAATTGATTTTATTTTTTAAAAACCAAAATTGGCAGGTATGTTTTTGCACAGGTCCTGTTGAACAGGGTTGTCAGTTTGGCCTCCATTTTCTGTTAGAAATTTCGCGTTTATACCAGTAATAAATAATAGCATTGTATGCCTTATTTAACGAGAGACATTTAACGATTATTTAAAGTAAAAAACTTCTTTCGGAATTTCCGCTATGTACTTCAAATTTCGGATTAAAATTGGCGGCCAAATTGTCAACTCTGCTGTCCAAGTGGTTCAACCGAACAGTAAAGTCATTCCTTCTGCCAATCACTAATACAGTAAACCCTCGATTAAACGGACCTCGGTTCAACGGACTTCTGATTCAACGGACTAATTTAAAAAAAATTAATTAAAAATGAAACAAAAATTAAAGTAAAACAAGTGGGTAAGTGTGATCGCAGATCGCACAGAGGGTTTCGTTTAATATCCCTTTTAAAACAATTTATCCTTAAATTAACAAATCAAAATCGTTAATTTAAAATTATTCCCCTCTCCCTAACCTGAAATTAAACGACCGTATTGCAAATTTTTATATTTGACAAATGTCAAATATTTATTTATCACTATTATTTACTGGAAGCCTCCATGATAAAACAGCTTCTAAAATGATGCAACACGCTTCGAAAAAAAAAAGTATTACTGCCCCCCCCCTCCCCCTCTCCGACTTAAGAATCAACATGCAACCCTCTTTTAAGCTTTTATATGTAAAAAATCAAGCAATGAACAACGACAAAGCATTTCTTTTTACTATTTTTAAAAAGCGATTTCTCGGTAAAATAAAAAAAAAATATTTATTATATCTGTGGCGACACAATGTCTCGTGATCAAATGAACGAAACCTTAAAAAAGGGGAAAGAACACGAAACGCCGAAAGCGCGCGTTTTGATTCTCACTGCAGCGTGCTTTTCGTTCTAAGCATGCGCAATGATGCTGGCGACCTATGCGGCCATGTGATACGCTTTTCGTTCTATGCATGCATAAAAGTTGCATATATGTGTTAATTCGTTTGTATTTCATTACCAATATTGTATTATTAAAAGTAATGTATTGTGTGTATATATATATATATATATATATATATATATATATATATACAGTAATATATACCGGGTGTCCCAAAAAGGACTGACTGATTTTAAAATTCAATAACTTGCAAACGGTGACAGATATTAAAAAAATTCTTGCAGGAGGGTTATGCATAAGGTCAAAAGTTTTATTACAGTGATTTCCAATTTTAGTTCGATTTACAAACAATAGATGGCGCTGTAAGCAATAGTCGCTAAATACAGGCTCGATTTTTGGTCCTTTATCTTGTTCCATGCAGAAAAAGGAGATGGAAATGTATTATCCGGGCCACGAAGTACCAAAAATCGAGCCTGAATTCAGCGACTATTGCTTACAGCGCCATCTATTGTTTGTAAATCGAACTAAAATTGAAAATCACTGTAATAAAACTTTTGACCTTATGCATAACCCTCCTGCAAGAATTTTTTAAATATCTGTCACCGTTTGCAAATTATTGAATTTTAAAATCAGTCAGTCCTTTTTGGGACACCCGGTATGTATATACAATATATATTTATGTATATACATATATTGTATATATACAATACATGTATATACACTGTATATATTGTATATATATATATATTATATATATATATTATATATATATATATATTATATATATATATATATTATATATATATATATATTATATATATATATATTATATATATATACATACGTGTAATTTGAACTGTAATAATATATGTACTATAATTATAACAAAATAATATTATAAATAGCACTTTGCGATTTAACGGACACATCTTAGTCCCAATTAGTCCGTTAAATCGAGGGTTTACTGTATTTATGTTTGTCACAATTATATTCCTATTTGTTAAACTAAAACTAACTCTTCAGAAATAATTATTTAGGTTGATTATTATAATACATTAATTATTTTAATATCAATAAATATTTTTTTAATGATACTGAAAATATGCAAAATATATTCAAAAATTAAAATAATAAAGCGGTAAATGGTATACCGGAAGAAAGATATGAAAGTCAAGAGATTTTTTTTTATTCTTACTTTATTAGTTTTGTTTTCTAAAGGGAGAAAAATCTACTAATGGAACTGTGAACTGTCGATTAAAATGTGTAAACTGCATCAGTAGAATAAAATTTAAAATAATAAATTTCTTAAGATAAAAGTGCACTGAAATTACATTTTCTTTAAATTCGATATAATGTTTTCCTTCTATTTACATCTGAATCTGTTGCATTACCAACAGCGCAAAATCGAGGTTAAACTGCATTATAAAAAAGTTCTTGAAATATCCAGAAAATTGTTTGGCACATCGCGTCAACAACTGTCATATGAAATTTATTTATGAATCTGTTTCACTACAACTTACAAACTGGTTTCTGACACGGTCCCTAAAACAGTGTTCATATTTCAAACCTTGATATGTACGCATAAAAATATCAAAAATAACTTTCTTTTCTTTTCTTTTTTTATAATTCAAACCAAGAAATATTTTTGCACTTCATTGTTTTTCTTATAAAAAGGGACTTTAAAAAAAAAATGGCCGGCCTTGGAATACCCATTGAACTATAAATAAAGAGGAATGGACATATCCTCAAAATGGTGAAGTTTCAAACAGTATCGCAGTGGTTCATTAACGGCGGGAAAACTTCCCCCAATCAATTTGAATAGATATTTTTCCTTATTTATACGCCTTATTAACCCCTTCGGGACGGAAGCCTTTTACGAAATTTTTAATCTTTTGTCACCGTTTTTTAAAAACAGAAATTTGTGTCTTGTTGAATCGAGGAAATACGCTGATTAAATAGACTTGAGACTCAGACTCCAGTTGGTTGGTACCTCTTGGAGAGAACAGACGTGTTTTCTGTTTGCTGTTCGTTTTATTCTCAAGAGATCGTAATCGCAGTTCAATGTTTTTAGAACTTGCGGGATCTTTTGCAAGTATCATCGAATGAGTTGTGGTGCTGATAGTGACACTTAATAGAAACTAGTTCGTACGAATAAGTGACTGTTTCCTGAACTTGATGCATCATAGTAGTAATATATAGAGGGTTCACCGACGACAATAATGGGTACTGAGGACCCATTTAAATTTTCTGACAATGCACTCCGCATCCTGAATGGAGAGGAGAAATCTGATTTAGCTGCTGCGTGGATGGAATTTCCCGGAGTAGCGGATGAAGTCCAAAGAATGATTGTACAGCAATTCCTGCAAGATTGTGATAACTACATCATGAGACTTTTAAGTAAAGATGACTACCTGACGAATCCTCAACACAAGACTAGCGTGAGTAATCTTCTCAATAATCTTATGTTTTTGTTCAATGAGCCATTTGACCCCCTAAAATTAAGTCAACTAAGAGAGTTTAAAACTTTTATCTATGATCATGACTATGATCTAATTGACATCTTAACAAAACTCAAGGCAATTGCGGTGAACTCAGATGACGGCTTCACCCCTGCTAATACACTAAAACGTATGAGAAATGATCTCAAATCCAATATTCCCTTAAAGAATAAATATGCCAATATATCTGAAAAATACCTTGACGATAATAACATGGATTCTTCTGAGCCCTCCCAAGGAGAGTCAGCCGGTAGCTCCACTACTGAAGTAGACCCTAAAAAACCAAAAATCTACCCCTTCTATATTGAGTTTCAAGGCAAGTGGACGGAACTTGCAAGTGAGATTAAAAAACTCAACGACAGCAATCCCCTGATTAAACTAGACGGTGAATTACTCAAAATCCACTGTAAAACTGATGCAGATTTCCGAAAAACACAGGACTATCTTGAATCTAAAACAATTCCTTACACAACCCTGAGCCCCGCGGAACAGCGCCCCAGGAAAGTCGTCATTAGGGGAATTCCCCCATATACCGACCCCCAGGTCATAATTGAAGCTCTTAAAGAACATAATTTCGTGGCCAATAGAGCCTCAATGATGAAAAGTAGAAAGACCGGTCGACCAATGCCCCTCTACGTCGTCAATGTACTCCCACGTGAAAAATTCGAAGAAATCTACCAAATTCACGAAATTTGCTACATTAAAGTAGATATTGAGCGATTTAAAGGCACCAACATCGTAAAGCAATGCTACCGTTGCCAGAAATTTGGACATTCCAGCGAGATTTGCCGCCTGCCGCCAAAATGCGCCAAATGCTCGGAAGAGCATTTAACTCCCCAGTGCGATAAAATTGGAAAGATCATCCCCAAATGTTCAAATTGTTATGTTGAGCACGTGGCTACTTACCGTGGTTGCCCCAAAACCCCCCAGTTCCATAAAAAACATGGCTGAGAGGATCTGCTCTCGAAACTGGTAGACGGGAAGAGCTGGGTTCGATCCCAATCGCGCCCGTCGGCCTAATCGTTCGGAGTTTTCGTGGTTTTCTTCGAACCATGGATTTCCATGCGTTAATACGGGTTAGGTTCCCTTAGAAAGACCCCCACGAAGGGCACTCCCCCTCGGGCCTATATCCCTAGTGTAGATAATCGGCCGTCACAAAATCAACCAACCAACCATAAAAAACAGCAGGACCCCAAAACCGTCCGAAAAGAAAACCCTAAAATCATTCCGAACGCTATGGCGGAACTTTTATCAACATATAATTATGTCCGTAAGCCAGAGGCCAAAAAACCAGAAGAAAAATCTACTGAAGCCCCGGCTCCGCTCCCTTCTCCCTCCCAAGACCCTAACCCCGAAAACACTACACCAAATAAGCCAAATGACACTCAAAAAGCAACACCAGAACAACCCAGTAGTTCTAATTATGCTAATGACTTAAAAGAAATATTCAAGACCTTCAAGGAGATGAAAGAACTCCTAAAATTTAACAAATTCATCCAATGTTTCAAAAATATTGCTAACCAAACTAAAAATATACAAGATCCAATAGAAAAAATACTCATCCTTATGAGTGCTATAGAAACTTTAGCCACGGAATTTAACACATTTAATGATGAGTAATTCCTCTTCTACCTTTTCCTCACTAATTTTTCTTTCCTGGAACTGTAACTCCTTACAGAATAAATTTAACGAACTTAAACTCTTTATGCACGAACATCCCCAAATTGATGTTATTTTCTTACAAGAGACTTTCAACCCCACTTTCAACATTAACATCCCTGGGTACAGGCTATTCCATACACCTCGTGCGGATGGTACGCACAGAGGAGGTACCGCTATTTACATCAAGAACCATCTTCCACACTACCAATCGCACAACCACACCTTTAATGATCTTGAGTATACCAGTATCAATCTTAAACTTCCTCATATCAATATTAAATTAGCTTCTATTTATGCTCCACCCACTGGTAACTTACCTGTTAATAGTCTTACGCAGCTTTTTTCACAACATCACCACTGCTTTTTCGTAGGCGATTACAATGCCAAAAGCAGACGCTGGAATTGCCATGGCAATTCTCGGCGGGGTACCTCTCTTCTCAACTTAGTCCAAAACTTAAAATTAAATCTTCATGCACCACCCAGACCAACACACATTTCCAAATTGCCTGGTGCCCGGGACTCTATCATTGATCTTGCTCTTTCCAAAAATCTTCCTTACCCTATCTACTCTACTGTTATTAATGATCTCTCCTCTGATCACCTGCCTGTCTGCTTTAAAATAGATATTATTAATCCTCTTTCTCCCCCCCCCCCCCTTCCGTGGCTATTGACTGGAATAAATTTACTAATTACCTTAACTCTCAGGACATCACCTTCCCTGATATTAATAATACCGATGACATTGATGCGGCTGTTGAACATCTCAACTCTCATATCACTAATGCTCAAAATTTTTCTACATTTAACACCTTCAAAAATAATTTTGCCTTTGTCCCACCCCGTTATATTTACAACCTTATCAAGCAGCGTAATCGGCTCCGGCGACAATTTCAAAGTTCAAGAGACCCCTCCATTAAACCTCTTCTCAATAGGTTAAACAATAAAATCAAAAACAGTCTTTATAAAGAAAAACAGAAAAGTTGGAACAACTTTCTCAAAATTTTATCATACGAGGACAACTCTCTTTGGATTCTTAAACGCAAACTGAATAAACATTACATTTCCATTCCCCCCCTCACATATAATAATGTTACCGCTTATACTGACCAAGAAAAAGCTAACATGCTTGCTCATTCTTATGCCACCCAATTTTCTCCTAATCCTACCCTTGCAAATCAAGCTCACCTTGATCATGTTAACGAGACAGTTCGGAACTTTTGGCTACCCCCCTCAAGATCCCCCCCTAAAATTCAACCTATTGTTATCCACAATATTATCAAAAAACTCAAAAGCGTAAAACCCCAGGATACGATAAAATTACTAACTCTGCTCTTAGAAACCTTCCTCCTAATTGCATAATCTATATCACTGACCTCACTAATGCTATCTTAAAACATAACTACTTCCCTAAACCTTGGAAACTTTCTATAATCTCTCCTATTCCAAAACCTGGAACTAACCTGTCAGACCCCACTAATTACAGACCTATCTTCTTGCTACCTTCTATCAGTAAAGTGGTGGAACGTGTCATTCGTGCCCAGTTGCAGGAGTTCATTCAACAGCACAACATTCTCATGCCCGAGCAGTTCGGCTTTCGCCCAAAACACTCAACACAACACCAGCTTCTTAGGGTTGTTGAGTTTCTCAGCGAGAAACTCAATGCAAAAATTCCCGCAGCTGCCATCTTTCTTGATGTCGCAAAGGCATTTGACAAGGTCTGGCATATGGGCCTCATATACAAATTAATTCAGCTCGGTTTTCATCCCAGACTTATACATTTAATACATTCGTACCTTTGCGACCGCTCTTTTCAAGTCCGCATAAACAACATTCTTTCTATTATTCTCCTTATCCTAGCGGGCATCCTTCAGGGGAGCGTGTTGGGCCCATTTTTATTTAACATTTTCTTTAACGATATCCCACGCTCCTTGCACACTCACCTCGCTCTTTATGCGGACGACACCTGTATTTACGCTTCGGCACACCACCCGTATACTCTTTACAGGTACCTACAGACTCATGTTGATGACTTCATGAACTGGTGTATGCTTTGGCGCGTTGTCATAAATGAAACTAAAACTACTGCAGTATATTTCTCTCGCAATCTCTCCTATTCCAAAACCTGGAACTAACCTGTCAGACCCCACTAATTACAGACCTATCTTCTTGCTACCTTCTATCAGTAAAGTGGTGGAACGTGTCATTCGTGCCCAGTTGCAGGAGTTCATTCAACAGCACAACATTCTCATGCCCGAGCAGTTCGGCTTTCGCCCAAAACACTCAACACAACACCAGCTTCTTAGGGTTGTTGAGTTTCTCAGCGAGAAACTCAATGCAAAAATTCCCGCAGCTGCCATCTTTCTTGATGTCGCAAAGGCATTTGACAAGGTCTGGCATATGGGCCTCATATACAAATTAATTCAGCTCGGTTTTCATCCCAGACTTATACATTTAATACATTCGTACCTTTGCGACCGCTCTTTTCAAGTCCGCATAAACAACATTCTTTCTATTATTCTCCTTATCCTTGCGGGCATCCTTCAGGGGAGCGTGTTGGGCCCATTTTTATTTAACATTTTCTTTAACGATATCCCACGCTCCTTGCACACTCACCTCGCTCTTTATGCGGACGACACCTGTATTTACGCTTCGGCACACCACCCGTATACTCTTTACAGGTACCTACAGACTCATGTTGATGACTTCATGAACTGGTGTATGCTTTGGCGCGTTGTCATAAATGAAACTAAAACTACTGCAGTATATTTCTCTCGCAAAATAATTTTCCCTAACAGAATCATTATTAACAACACTGTTATCCCTTGGTCAGACCAAGCTAAGTATCTTGGGGTCATTCTGGACCACCGCTTAACCAGGAAAAAGCACACTTTCTCCATCAGAGGTAAAGTCGCCGGAGCCTTTAACTCTATAAAATCTCTCCTTAACAGTAAAACCTTGTCTGTTCACAATAAATTAATCCTCTATAACTCATGCATCCTTCCCATCATAACCTATGCCAGTCCGGTCTGGGGCTTCACTTGTAAGACCACTATGGACAACCTTAGTCGCTTGCACAATTCCAACCTGCGTACTGTCCGTAATGCATCTCGTCACCTTCGCAACTCCACGGCCCGAAGAGACCTAAAAACTACTACCTTACGCAAGCGCATAAACGACTTAGCCAAAAAATTTTATGATAAAATTTTTGACCTCCCTAATGAAATTGTAGCGGAGCTACCGGATTATGACGCTTTTGAACCCCACAATCGGAAACGGCCCAGGTTTTCCATAATTATGGACACTCAGTAACATCTGAGTTCTCCACGCTATTATTGCCTTCTCTTATTTTTCTTTCCTTTTTATATACTTTTCTTAAAAAAAAAAAAAAAAAAAAAAAAAAAAAATCTATATATACATAGAGACCATAAAAATTGAAAAACTTAAAAGAAAAATAAAATGTATGGCCCTGAATCGTCCCTTTTTTGGTTGGATGTTGTGGTCTTGCCACCCTAGCTTTTCTTGCCCTTGCTTGGTGAGTGTTTCACTGAACAGTACTAACTTTAACTTTCTAAATTCCTTATAGTAGTTTCACAACTACAGTTTGACTTTACTTACTTTAAGACTCATGTATTTTTTAAGATTTATTGTTAACTTTTTTTTCTTCTTAAGATTCTACTTAAATTTAATTTTATTCCTATTTTTCTTAAATTTCTTATTTTTCTCTTATTAACTTCTTTTACTCTTATAGTAGCATTGCTACAGTTTAACTTTATCCCAATGGCTCATTAAAACATAAGACATTCTAATTTCCTAGTCTGGGTGTTAAGCTGATAACAGCTAGGAAACCCCTCAATGCTGATTACCTGTTCAGTACCTGTTCAGTACCTGCTGATTAAATAAGGCAAATTTTACAGTAAAATTTTACTGGTGAGAAAAAACAAGGATTCTAAGCGTTTCATGCGGCACGTATACGTGCCGCTCGTCCCCAACGGGTTGATACAGAATTTCAGTCATAATTATTGCCAAAAACAGATATTCTTTTTTAGTGGTGAAAGTTTACTTCAGCGTTTACGTCATGCCATATTGTGACAACCTTAACAGCCTCCTGTAAGTGACTGTTGAAGATATTCTAATACCCAGGCTTTCACGTTTTATTCGGTGGTAATCAGAAACTGTTAATTTGATGTAAAAAATAAACCGCCTCAGTTACTTCACTCGCAACTGTTAGACTATACACTGCTCCAAAATGAACAGGAAAAGAACTAAAAATACTGCAGGGAAATACAAAATATTGCCACGTCCTCTAAAAAATTCACCCACTCGGTCGTTTAATGATGAAGTCACACTCGTGTCCTTTGGCCTTGAGTATTGCGATGGTAGTGGCTACATTCATCATAGGGAGATTCTCAAAAGGTGGGATCATTAAACGTTAACTATTTGTAATTTTTTAATTTTTCAAATTTAATGCCATTTTTTTTTAATTTTGTCTATAAATATAATATATAAATATTTTTAATAGTATGTCTACAAAATTATACACAAACATTAAAAGACAGCAACTATTCTGGAAAATTAATTATTGAAGCCTTTAATTAGCAGATGCGTACGTTACAAGTTTTGGACATTTTTTCACACGTACATTACAGTTTTTGGACATTGCGCTTAGTATTTAAAAAATTCTTAAGACTAAGAATGTAGTAATTTTATGTGTATACATACATATATATGTATAATTAACTTTTTGTTACCCAGTAATAATAATAATAAAATCAAATGCTTTGTTACGTGCGCTACTTTCGGACATAACAAAATACAGAAAAATTCTTTATAAAAAAGTCATTCTATCTTCAAAAAAGCAATAAATCAGCCTGCCATCTCTTAACGAAATTATCAAAAAAGCATCCGGTTTCCTTTATGCATTCGTTGTTTACCATTAGAACCACCTGGAAAAAAGTTAAAACTCTTTTTCTTGGTGGTACATTGGAGCAGTTAACGTTATGAATGTCCGAAATTGGCCTGTTTAGCATAAAATAATAATATTTTAAGATATTTATACAAAGCTTTTACAATAAATTATGTCATATTCTGTCTCTGAATAGAATTAAAAACTGAGTGTAAAAAAAAAATAATAATAATAAAGTCAATGATAATTAAAGTTATGTTTGAAAGGCTTAAACTTATGACGTGTGTCCAGTGCCCACCTTTTGAGAATCGCCCCATACAAAGTACTTTCAAATTCGAAAAACCTTCAAAATATCGATTTTTCCTTGTTAACATAATAATATTATTTATGACCACAATTTCCGATTGAAAACAAAATCAATCATGAGTATTTTTAAGCCAGTTAGACTATTAGTATGCTGCCGCAGTCAACAGCTGTTTCAGTCACGCCCATTGAAAACATTATTTGAGAGGACTGCACGAATTTATTCGCTTAGAAAAAGGTTCTTTTTTAGACTGAAAGGCTTATTTTATCATGAATATTTAGCCAGTCTCAGTGTATATCATTAAAAAAAAATTTAAACACTTATCAATTTCTTTTTCTAGTAATGAAACTGGATACTGCATTTATGAAGGTGAGTTAATTTTTCTACTTTTCCAGCGACAAAAAATTTTTGTTGAACATATCCTCGAATATTAATAGATTTTATCTCTTTAGCTAAACAATGATGTATTGTGAAATGTTTATTATTATATTAGAAATTCCTTAAGATACTGAATAACAATAATACAAAATAGGGTTCTAAAAATTTTAATATTTTGTCATTTCACTTTTTTTCTCAAATATATCTTCTACTTTCAGGTTATTTCATTAAACGCTATTTTTTCAATTTTTAAAATATATATAATTGAATCCTTTATTTTAGAAAGTGCACAAGTTAAATTTTTTTCGAAATCGATGTTTTGAGAAAAATATATTCTACTGAGTTAGCTGTATAGTTTTTTTAAAATAGTTCATTTCTAACTCAACTCCATTCATTGTCATGGACGTTAGAAAATCACGTTAATTTAAGGACGGGCACATAATCTGGAATAATGTCCTGTTTGAAGTCTCAGATTCCATGTGTTTAATTTAGAAAGGGCACATGACCAAGACTAAAATAATAACAAAAACAAGTAATATAAAAATTTTGTTTTTAAAGTCAATTCCTACTTAGGTCATCAAAGAAAATTTTAATATAATCCCTTAAGCTAATATTAGTTTTTGTTGCATTAAAATATCTCAATTTGTTGATTTTCTCTAAGCAAGTAGGTTTACAATGGAAGTCTATGGGAATTTGGCGAAATATTAGAGATATCGCCAAGTTGGCGCCACTTTTGGTGACTCATTTTGGCCGCCAAATTTGGCGATATATCGCTCATTTGGCGAAAAATTTGGCCGGAATTTGGCGACAGAACAGGGTCCCCCCCTACGGTAACCTCCCTTATAGATATGAAGATGCATTATATGCTTCAATAACCAATGTCCGCCATTTTGTCTCCCATGCAAAACTAAAATTAATTAATTAAAATTTAATTAATGAATTAATATTCGAAAAAACTGTATTAACATCAATTGTCATCCAGTACAAGTTTAAAAAAATTTATTTCAACTTGATAGGATGAATAATGAGTATTTTATTAACGATTGAAAATTTGAACAAGATAATAAATATAGGGAGAGTGTGAACTAATAGTAGGAATTGAATAACCCTTTTCATTCAAATAATCTGAAAAGCGTGTGCAAAGTGCATTTTAATATCCTTCCTAACATGCAATCCAAAGAATCGCAAAATACAAAAAATCCTGCCATATAAAAAGTTTCTTATGTTAGTTTACCTTCGTTTAATTTAGAAAAAACCCAAGACCAATACTCAAAAAAAAAAAAAAAAAAAAAAAAAAAAAAAACAGAAATCACCCTTTTAATTCAAATAATGTAAAAAACGTGTGGAAAGTGTATTTTATTATCCTTCCTAAGATGCAACCCAAAGAATTGCAAAAAACAAAATATCCTGTCATATAAAAAGTTTTTTATGTCAGTTTACCTATGTTTTATTTCGAAAGGGCACATGTCCAAGACTGAAACAAAATCCCAGAAATCACCATTTTCAATCAAATAATCTGAAAAGCGTGTGCTAAGTATATTTTATTATCCTTTCTAACATGCAATCCAAAGAATTGCAAAAAACAAATAATCGTATCATTTAAACACTTTTTTACGTCAGTTTCTCTCTGCTTAATTTAGAAATGGCATATATGTCCAAGACTAAAAAACTAACAAAAATCGCCATTTTCATTCAAATAATCCAAAAAGCGTGTACAAAGTGTATTTTATTATCTTTCCTAAAATTCAATCAAAATAATTGCAAAAAATAAAAAATCCTGGCATATAAACAGTTTTTTATGTCAGTTTACCTGTGTTTAATTTAGAAACGCCACATGTCCAGTTCAACACTAAACAAAATTAAAGAAATCACTCTTTTCATTCACATAATCTTAAAAGCTTCTGCAAAGTGTGTTTTATTAGCCTTCCAAACATGCAATCAAAGGACTGAAAAAACATCCTGCATATAACCCCCTCTTTTTTTTTTTTTTTTTGTTTTTTTGTATCGCTTTATATTTCCAAAATGTTGCTTGTGTCCTTTTTAAAATAACCGATTCATTTCTAAATTACGAAATACACAATTGGTGCTTTTACGCATATTAACTAGGGAATGCTCGCGCATCTCCCGTATAGGTACGATTTCTAGTTTGCCACCAATAAATTCAAACAAAAATCGTCATGTTATTTAATCGTTGACACAGATTATAAATTCTGCGATAAAATAATTTGAAGATTACTTTTCAAAAATTAGTGCTGAAAAATGTACTAAACGTGCCCACCCTGGGTGTGTCATACCCTGCTTGTGTTATCTCTGGTTAAAAACATATTTTTGAATAATGTTGGCAGGACTGCCACAGGCATTTACTTTTTAACGCTTTGAGGAGCGCCGTTTGCAGTCTGCAAACGGCTAATGTTAATGCCTAAATTGGCAAATGCCAAACGGCACCAGTAATTTTTTAGTACAATTTCGATCTCCTAATATACGTGAGAAAAAGCTTTTAATTATTTTCAAATAAATTTGTTCGTTAATTGCGATGTGAATTAATTATTTGAATATTTTTGGAGCAGAAATGCCTTGCCCCAGAAAGGGTTAATCCTATTTCGCACCACTTTTTCAAAACGAAAATCTTTTGCATATGCTTTGCCAACATTTGCAATAGAAATATACTACGAAATGTATTTTTATTAAATAGTGGTGCGAACAAAGTATAAAATTACTTGCTTGTGGCAGCCATGTGTTGGTGAGTCTGAGTACATGTTACATGTCAAAAACCTGCTATTGTAAATGTTACAGAACGTTTTATTATTGAAGGTATAAACTATATATTAAGCATTTATAGCTCATTTATTAATTAAAACCTGATTTACAGGTTAAAGATTTCCATCGTTTTCTTGATTTTAAAATGTTTAACCGCATTTCATGATTTCCAAATTTATTCAAATGATTCACTTTGTAAAATAATCAGTAACTAGAAATAATGTCCTTTAAAGGTAATTAAAAGTAAACTAAATAAAAATTACGATATTATTTTCATTAAAATCTATAGAATTCAAATTAAGTTAATTTTTAGAAGTTTTATTAAAGGAGAAAAAATCCATCGTTTTCATGATTTTAAAATGCTTAACCGCATTTCATGATTTTCAAATTTATTCGGATGATTCACTCTGTAAAATCATCAGTAACTAGAAATAATGTCCTTTAAAGGTAATTAAAAGTTAACGAAATAAAAATTACGAAATTATTTTCATTAAAATCTATAGAATTCAAATTAAGTCAACTTTTTAGAAGTTTTTAAAGGCGAAGAAATCCATCGTTTTCATGATTTTAAAACGTTTAACCGCATTTCATGATTTCCAAATTTATTAAAATGATTCACTCTGTAAAATCATCAGTAACTAGAATTAATGTCATTTAAAGGTAATTAAAAGTTAACGAAATAAAAATTACGATATTATTTTAATTAAAATCTTTAGAATTCAAATTAAGTTCACTTTTAGAAGTTTTATTAAAGGAAAAAGAAATTAACAACAATAATTTTTATGTATAAAATTAATATTGTACAAGAAGCTTGAGGCTATGCAAAAATGGAATGTGCATGGAGTATTTTAAGAATACTAAATATTTTGAATTTTAATTCTGATTACCTCAAGTACTGACTAATCTATAAAAGTCATTTTAACCGAAATTTTCATACTGATATCTAATCAAGCAATAAACATATACTGTGATTAAAAGAACTATTGGCAAATAGAAAAGTTGATTTTCATGGTCAACTATTCCATTAAGGTATTTACTTTTAATTCTTTCAATTTATACATTCCCACCAACAAAATTATGTAGCTTTATACAGATTTAATAAAGCATGTCTTCTATTGCGTGAATTTTCTTTAATTAATTTTTACTTTTCAAGAAACGAAGCTGTTTTAAACAGCTTTGAAATGTTTGAGAAGATGTTCATCGTCTTCTTCTTTATGATGTGATAGGCATATTGGTGTGATTTTAATAATTATCGAATGGTTTTAAATGTATGTATTATTCGTATTATGTACTGAATTCCTTGAAGAACTTCTAAATAGTTTTTTTTTTTATTTCAAAACCATTTTTTATTGAAATATGCTATTTTGGAAGCAAAAAAATATTTACCATATATAGTTTAAATATGGTAAATATTTTTCCGTAGTTCTAATTTTTTTAATTCACACATACCTATAAAGCTTACTAATCCCTACTGGAATTCCCTGTTAAACTGACACAATGCTTAATAAAAATAAATTATGAGAATCTTTTAAAGTAGAGAAAAATATATGATGTAATTTTTAAAAAAAGCATTTTTACAAATATGTGAATGATGAAATTGGAATTACATACGTATGAAAGAAAGAAAAATTAATTCTCAGAAATGAATTTATTGCACATTCTGTACATTTTCTATATTGATACATATTCTAGTTTAGTTGTTTATTGTGTAAAGTAAATTTCACAATATTGTTATCATTAGACTGCAAATAAATAATTACAAAAAAGTGATTCGGGAAAAATTAATTATAGCTGTATTTAAGCTAAATTTAATTAGGTCGAAAATATTATACCGGGACAACAAAATTTAGAAGAAATAAGTAAATACATAAAAGTGCAGCAACCACTGCCTCATTGGCATAGTATATAGTGACTGGCATAAAAATTTTAAAAAAATTCCACTTAAACAAATGTTTTTTTTTTTGTATCTCAACACTCCGGTGAATAAGTAATATTTGCTGATATCGCAGATGTTACTATTATTGATAGTATCAGCATCTTTATTACTTTACATTAGATTTTAGAGCACAGTATTAAATACCAAAAAAGTTATGGGCTTGGTTTTTCACATGATAATCTTTGAAATCGAAGTTACACTTTGGCCCGCTGTATCAGTCTACGAAGTTGTCGATGCGTACACTTTTCTCCGTATAGGGATCCGGTTTAGAAAAAGACCCTGTCCTTTCAGAAGCACCCTGTCCTTTCAGAATTTGCGCTATCTCGGGAGCTGCAAGTGGCAGGTGCCACTTACAAGGAGAGTGTCCGAAGTTGGTCTCACCGAATGCCATGGACATTTGTGTATCGATCGAGTATAGTTAGTATATAAATATACGAGCGTCATAAAGCGCAACCCCCTGGGGGTCTTGAGAAAATAAGTCGCAAAGTGTAAGCTACAGTTCATAATCGGATAAATGTCCTTCTTTGTCAAGCGGTTCAGTAGCGCGATCGGCAGCACGCTGGATTTGAGTTTTTTCGCCCCGGGTTCAAATCCTGCTCAGATTTGTTTTTTGGAATGAAAATTTTTATTAATCATTTTCGAACCGCAATTGAAAAAATATGTATAATAGTTGAAATTTACGAAAAATATGAATTAAATGTATGTTTCGTTGCATATAAGTAAGTGCTTTTTTAACTACGAAATTTTGCATGTTTAAATATCTATTGAAAAGAAAAAAAAAGAAAAGCATGTTTATGTCTATAGACCAGAAATTCTTTGTTGATATTTAAAATTATTTACAGTTATTACAATGAATAATCTACTATTTTTCACAGAGAAATAAATTAAAACACGTGATACAAATGCTTGAATAATTATATTATTTAAATTTTGTTTCGATATGAAAGTATTTCGAATATTTGATGATTTTCGTAATACCCTTTTTAAAATTCTTAATATGACTTTTTATTTATTTATTTCGCAACTTTTACTTTGGTTTACATTATTTTGGTTTGTAATTACGGTTTTGTAATTATTACCTACTTAATAATTATTTTCAGAAATTCAGTATCTTTTTAGAACTTTGGTGCTACTGTGGCGCTTGATAATTAAGATTAAATGGTTTCATAAACATACCACCACCCTTGAAAGTGTTAAAAAACAAAAGAAATTATAACTAGAAGTCATACTGTCATAAATAATATTTTTTATTATTATTTGTGCATTTTATTGCATTAGATTTTCTTATTTTACTGTTTAGTACATGTATAAATAGATTTAGATCATTCCCTCATATATTAAAATTATTAGGGAATGATTGTGAGAGAAGCTTGTGAGAGCTTTTTAAAATTCTTAATATGACTTTTTTTTTATTTATTTCGCAGCTTTTACTTTGGTTTACATTATTTTGGTTTGTAATTACGGTTTTGTAATTATTACCTACTTAATAATTATTTTCAGAAATTCAGTATCTTTTTAGAACTTAAGTACAAAGACAGTTATTCTAACTGTAATCATAAGAATCAAAGATTTAAAAAATTCAAAAGTTAAAAAGCGAGTTGGTGAAAAACGATACATTTATTTCACTGTGAAAAATAGTAGCTTATTTATGTAAATAACAGTAAATAAATTAAAAATCATACTCCAAAATAAATTACTCATAAATTAAAAATAAATCATAAAATCAAAAGTGGCAATTTTATGTCCCAGGGGTCTTGAAGGCATATTTTTTAAATTACAAAAAGAAAAATTGGTTGAAACTATCAATATTAATCAGTTATACATATAAACTGTAATTATTTGCTTATTGAAATTGAAATATGATAAATTAAATGTATGTTTTAATGCAAATATCATTCCCTCACTATGTCCCCAGTCACGCATGTAGGAAAGAAAAGGCTTTCTCTGCCATTGCAGCAGGTATGTTTATAATTATTTTTTTCTCAATCCATTAAACATACTTAAATACACATTTAGCCATTTAATTATATTTATATTTTATATAATGAAAGAATTAGGTCACTTTTTAATGATGTTCCCTAGTATTCGTCATCATTCCCTCACAAAACTATGAATTTGCCCCTATTTACTTAGTAGAAAGCAGCACACGCTTTACATATGTCTAGGGCAGTTTGTATATGAGTGAAGTGAAGCAGCAATCTTGTTGTTTGCTCAAAAACATTCCTGTATAGCTAGCACATGGCTTTCAAGTACTACATCAAAGTAAGTATTTTTATTATCCATTATTCCCTCATCTATTATAAATTTAATAAAACTAATGAAATAGATTTTTTATCTTGTTATATTAATAGAAATGCGTTTCAAAAAATATTTAGTAACTGGAAATATACATTAGACTAACCATTTTTTTATAAAATGGTTTTCAGAAATATTTCATCATTCTCTCACAATCATTCCCTAATAATTTTAATATATGAGGGAATGATCTAAATCTATCTATACATGTACTAAACAGTAAAATAAGAAAATCTAATGCAATAAAATGCACAAATAATAATAAAAAATATTATTTATGACAGTATGACTTCTAGTTATAATTTCTTTTGTTTTTTAACACTTTCAAGGGTGGTGCTATGTTTACGAAACCATTTAATCTTAATTATCAAGCGCCACAGTAGCACCAGACTTTTTATAAACTTTTCTCTATTTAACATGAATATAAAATACAGCATTTTTCGTATTTAAAAATAAATTTGTTCTTAAATTCCGGTGCCAATCATTTATTTGAACATTTTAGCAATGAGAGTGCTTTGAAAGTAAAATCGCAGAATATCTATCAGGTACAGTTTGGTTCATATTATTTTTTGAAAAATATAGTAATAAGGCACTTGTAGGCTACATTTTTAGATTTTTGAGGCAATTTTATTTGGCCACAATTTTTTTTTAAAACAGCCACTTCTCAGAGAATGGTCCAACTACCAAATTCGTTTAAAAAATCCAGTGTTTTCACGCTCTTAAGCCTCGCCTCATTTTGTAACGATTCATCCACCAGTAATCCCATAAAACTACCTTCCAGCTAATGAATCGTTAATTCTTTAGGAAGAAAATGATCTTTAAGGTATACTGGTGGTAGAGTCCTTACAAAATGGTGTCGCTCTACTAAACTGCATCGGAAGTTGTTTATGACTCCACCTACTTGAAATGCTAATTTGGGACAAAATTTTCGACTTAAATGTCGCAACTAATTTGGGACGGCGGGAGTATTAAAAATATAAAAGCATATTTTTAATAAACCATCAAATATTTGAAATATTTGAATGAGGAAACAAAATGTAAACAATATATTTGTTCACTTATTTTAATTTTTTTCTCTGTTAAAAATTGTTGATATTCATTGCAATAACTCTAAATAATTTTAAATAACAACAAAAAAATTCTGCCCTGTAGACATATTAATACAATAATCCCTTAAAATTCGTGGGGTCTAAGTATAGATTCCGCGAATGTCAAAACCGCGACCGCAAAACTGATATTTTTATATTCTGTTCGCACCACTATTTAAAAAAAAAAATACATTTTGTATTACACTTTTCTTGCAAGTGTTGTCAACGCGTATTTATAAGATTTTTCTTTTTAAAAATTGGTGGGAATATTGAAATGTTCTGCATTTTCTATTTCAAAACCCGCGAATGTTAAGGGATTACTGTACGTCTTTTTTTTTTTTTTTTTTTTTTAACTTTTCATTATATATTTAAACATGCAAAATTTTGTAGTTAAAAAAAAAAAAAAAAAAAAAAAAAAAAAAAAAAAAACTTATATGCTACAAAACATACATTTAATTCATATTTTTTGTAAATTTCAATTATTATACATATTTTTTTCAATTGTAGTTCGAAAATGATTGATAAAAATTTTCGATCCGAAAAACAACTCCGACGGGATTTGAACTAGGGTAGAAAAATCTAAAATCCAGCATTCTACCGATTATGTTACCAAACCGCTTTCCAAAGAAGCAAATTTATCCGATTATAAACTGTAGCTTAAACTTTGCGACTTATTTTCTCAAGATCCCATGGGGTTGCCCTTTATGGCGGTCAGGTATTTTTAGTATACTAACTGTACTCTATCGATACACAAATGTTAATCGCATTCGGTGAGACCAACTTCGGACCCACTCTTTGTTAGGCATTTTTTTCATTTTACGTCACTTTAAATTTCTATTGTATTTTTATTTTAAAATCTAATATTTTTTCGCCACCGCCGAAACTCTCTCTGTCGTCGTGGGCCGTTTATGGTGTTGCAAAGTGCGCGCAGCCCGGGACGCTTCAGATGTTCAGATGTTTGAAGATACAAGGCATTGGCGTTTTTTATCTTTATTTTAGTTAATTTATTAATAAATTTTTTTTCTAAATTACAAATTTAATTTTTGTTAGCTTAAAGTCTTATTTTGCCTATATTTTTCATTTTTGCTGAATTAAAAAAGATAAGTCGTAGATCCCCCTCCCCATTTTTTTTCTACTGTTGGGTCTTGTACCTTGTTATATCATCAATCCTGTTCAGTATCCGTGATGCGGGACATAGGTCCCTGGCTTCTCCGTTAAATATCTTCATTTCGCACATAATACTACATAAATGTCTAATAAACTAAATGTCAATAAAAATATTTTACATTAAGATTCATATGTTTACCATTAGCACCCTTTAAAATTTATATGTGTTGTCCTTTAGCCTTCTCATTACATCCCATCAAAGAAAGAAATAATGGGCCATCAGCTGGAAAAAAGATGGCAGACAGCACTGCCATCAGCGGTAAAGTGCAATGGTGTCATTACTTAAATCAGTAAAAAAGTGTCCGTGCGGAATGCAGTTCGCCCATCAATGATGCAGGGCTCGCAGCGTTCCTAAAATTTTCGCTCTTTCCTACCACAATTTTAAACTATAATATTTATTGTAGAACTCTATTATAGATGTTAAGGATATCTGCCACAAAGATTTTTGATTTAAAATAATAGTAGCACAGTGTGAAAATTTTAGGAACGCTGCGAGCCCTGATGTTGGCCAACAGCAGGCCAGCAGTGGTATGCCATCACATTACTTCAACCCGGCACTTTTCCTGCAGTGCTAGCACCTATCCTACTGCTATTCCTTTGTTGGCCCAGCACTTTCCCTTACAAAAATTTCTTATAGAATTCTATAAAAAAAAACTTATAGAAAAAGGATTGCAGAATAACGGCCCGTTTTTCTATGAGATAGTTTCACCAGCAGTTATAGAAGCGTCTTAATAGACACGTCTATAGAAACATTTGAACTTGCAGTTACTTCCATGCCGTCAGGTTCACCCTCCCAAGTACTAACCACGCTCGTTGCTGTTTGGTTTTCGTGATCGGACATGAACAAGTGCTTTCAGCGTATTCTACTACGGCTCATTCTTTTCGCTCTCTCATTACACTACTTCAAGTTTGTTTCTTTTGTGGTTTGCGTTCCTAATCATTAAACTTGTATAGAAATTATTGTATTGTATAGAAATCCTATATATTTTATACGTTGGTTGATTTTCAATTGTGTAAATTACGAAAACCGAAATCCTTTGTCAATTAGTGAAACCAGATTTAAAAAGAAAAAAAATAGTGTGTTGAAATAAAGAATTTATTTATTTATTCATTTACTTATTTATCTTGTTGGTGGCAGTGGTACTATATTATTTACAGTTTTAAAAATAGCTTGACAGCTTAAATTGTGATAAGATATTTATTTCAGATTTGGGTTCAAATTCATTAATTTGCCCGGGGTGATAAAAAATAACTCTTATTTTAATATTGACTTGACAAAATATTTAAAAGCCCAATAAATTGTTATTTGTTAAATTTGAAACGTAATTGTTTAAATATTTTTACACTTCAGACTAAAATATTTGAATAAAAATTACAATTAGTTATTTTTTTTAAACTTAGATGAATTACGTCACCTAGCGTAAGGGTTCCGAGCAATAATACTGCAAAATTTCGTGCACTTCCATGGTGCGGTGGGCCTGCGCAAGAGATAAAACGGAGGGCCATCAGAATTTTATCTGATGATTTCCAACAGCAAAGTAGACTGAATATCTCCAGCAGTGGTCATGCAGTAGTAGACTATTAGCCAGCACTTCTCCATCATTACCAGCACCTATATTGCTGCTGGCCAGCAATTTCTTTATTGCTAGGATGGAGCATTTATTTATTTTTTTTTAATTTTTTTAGATTAAGAAGTAGAATTTAGAATTTTTTAACAATATTGTAAAGGGATGAGGACGCCAATTAGTATACAAATACACAGGTGGAGACTTAACACGTTAGATCGTTACAATTTAATCAAACTTCAGTCACTAATTTTGAATTATTTTTCCAAATTAATCACATTCATTAATTAAGACAAAAACTTTTGAAAATTAGTAGTATAATTATGTTTCATTCCCTATTTGGAACAGATGTCATAAATTCTCGGGGCCGCCATATTGGAATTATCTTGGTGTGAAAACCCCTTTTCCACCAAGTAGTAAATGTCGATAAGAACCGGTTTATACGCATGTTAGGCTTAACGAAAATAAAATTTAAATAACAAACAAAACTCGTTAAAGTGGAAATCTCTAAACGTCGTATGAGCACTACGCGCTCATTAACCGAAAACAAACATCACTGGAATCAGCAAACTCCTTTTGCCGCGATCACAAATATGCACGAAACTCGTTAAAGCTGCAATCAGTAATTGTTGTATGAGCGCTACGCGCTCATTAATCGAAAAATAACATCACTGGATTCAGCAAATTCCTTCTGCAGCAATCCCAAAAATGCACAAAACTTGTTAAAGCAGCAGTTAGTAAATGCGTCTATGTTGCTGTTCCACAATCTCAAAAATGCACGAAATGAATGAGAAATATACAATAAACGACTAATAGAAAACATTACTATAAGACACAGCAACAAAATATACATAAAATTATCAGCATACCTTAACAGACATCTGCTTTCGTGAAAGCTCAAGCCGAAGTACCTTCTAGCATCACCGTCATTTTCCAAAATAGCCTTATGAATACGCACTGACGCACTTTAAACAAACATCCTTTATTCGTCAAAATTTCCTGAAATGAAATATGAGGTGATATTATATAAATAGTCATAAGAAAATAATATACTTCAGCAAGAGCGTTTAAATGGACTGCAGAACCCATATTTAATCAAATACACCCAATAAATTTAACATAAAAATAATTGACAGGAACATACAACACGATATCACAAACAAAAACGGCCTTCTCGCGTACTCGCAACACAATCTCGATGAAAAACGGGGTTGCCAGAACACGCCACGCCAGAACACACACGTCACATGGATTCCATATCGATAAAGATCGCTAACATAAATCGCCACAAAATCTCAAAACATCCAAGATGGCAGCCAAAGTAATATACGGCATCTAAGCCCCTATTTCAGTTCCGTAAAGTCGGCCCTTACGATAAAATACACGATGTTTTGCATCGGTTTGCGATGCTTATTTACAGTAGGATATGAAACTATAAATATCTCATAAAAATGGCTTTATGGGTTCTTGTAACTTTTAAACGTGACGAAAATGAACGAAAAAATTCAAAGTTTGAATTAGTCCAATTTGAAAACCTTTTTACGTATAAACCTGAAATTTTGGATATTGATTAAACAGATTACGCTTTGTAATGTGCTGTCATTAGAAATGTAATATCATTTTACAGAATTTATTTACTATTGAAATCAAAAGCGCTCTTTTTTTACTCCATTAGTCATTGCGCGCATGATATCTGGAGAAAGTATGTATTTTGGATACCGGTATTTTAATGCAGAAAATGTTGTTTTATTTAACTAGAACAATTGGGCGATTTAAAAGAACAGATTTTTTTTCTAAAATAACAGTGGTGTCCAAAAAGCCGGAGACTTAACATGTCTGAGATAATCAAGTGTGAACCAGCGCGCCGGCGTGAACGTGTTAAACACACATATTTGTTTCGTACCGTTATCAAATTTCATGACAATCCCTACATGTTTTCCCAAGAAATCATGTGCGCATTCGACGCTTTTAAAAGGTACAAGACCCCTTATGCATTTCAATAAAAAAAAACTTATCTTAATTACAAAATGTACACTGGTGTACAAAATTAAGGACCAGTCACAAAATGCTAATTTTTAAGTAAGCGAATACTCAAAAGGAAATAATATAATTCGAATAATTACTATCTCTACAGCACAGCTAGTCCATATAGCATCTGATTCATTTCACACATGGTCACAAGTGTCACAGTCACTGCGGTGAAACAAAAAATAGGAAATTCCCCACGTCTCATTATGAGTCTCAAATGATTACTATATGTGACTCCACTGAGACGTCAATGTGACTGCTGCCTTCTGACGAGTCACCAGGTGACTTTACAATGTAGGTACATTGTGACTTTCATGTGACTGTTAAATTTAGACTCAATTTCAAAATCATCATGAACGTTGCTTTATGATAAGTCACCAAATAATATCACATTATAGTCACATGGTGACTTTTGACATAAGAGCTCAATGGTGACTTCACAGTAGTCTCTCTGTCACCTGAAAGTCATCATGTGACTTTAATGTGACATTATTAGGTAACTTATCATAATGCAGCGTTCATGATGACTTTGCAATTTAGTCTAAAAATGACAGTCACATGACAGTCACAATGTAACTAAATTGTAAAGTCACATGATGACTCGTCACAAAGCAGCAGTCATAGTGACGTCTCAGTGAAGTCACATATAGGGATCATTCGAGACTCATAATGAGATGTATGGAATTTCCTATTTTTTTTCTTAACCGCAGTGACTGTGACACTTGTGACCATGTGTGACATGAAAGAGATGTTATATGGACTAGCTGTTCTGTAGAGTTAGTATTTATGTACTTGAAAATTAGCATTTTGCGATTGGGCGTTAATTTTGGACATCAGTGTATATTTTGAATCATAAACGGAAGATACATAAAGTTCAAGTTCTTTCCCATTTCAGGGGGTATATTTCATAATTAATAATAAATGGTAAAGTGAACATTCATGGCTAACAATTAAATTTTAAAATCTATGTCTACTGCCTCTGAATATTTTTATAGATAAAGAATGCTATACATTTAAAAAAAAATTTCGCAAAATGTTCTTGTAACGGGGGATGAAAGAATGGCTTGAAACATTAATTGAAACATATATTTTGAAAGATATATTACATTGTTTTTCGTAATAAATTTCATTGCCAGGGCAGTGTTGCCAGTGGGCTACTTTTTTTAAATTCAGATTTCTTGATTGGCACCACTTTTTTGAAACGTTAAAATTCCCTTAATTAATATGTCATTAAATAAGTGGCATTTAACCATTTCAAAAAAGTGGTACCGATCAAGAATCTGAATTTTAAAAAAGTAGCCCATCTGGCAACTCTGTGTCGGGGGTCGATCCAGACGAAATTCGGGGCCTAGTACGGGATCCTTCACAAAATTCTTTTTAATAAAATAGGCCCCTTCATAAAATTCCATTTCATAAAAATATAGTCTTCATTAATTATTTTTGTAATGTTTGATTTTAAAATGTATATTTTGGAAACAAAAACAAGTTCATCAGAAAGCAAAGCTTCAGCAGGAGGACTTAACACTTAAATGCCTGGTGTTGCTTTTCGGCAACATACCCAATTTAGGCTTCTTAATTACTATTTGAATAATATTGAAGTTACAATGCCTAATGTTGCCAATAAAATACATTCTGAAAATATTATTAAATCCATTTTCAACATGTAGATGGCAACACTTGTGCTGTTTAAGAATAAAGATAGATTTATTTTTTCATCTGTTGCTGCATGTTCTTTTTGTTTTGTTTGGAAGCTTGCGAAATACCCTATTTTGTACTGCAGTGAGCAAGTAAAATTTATTTCTTATTACAGTTCCTAAAATTCTTGTGTGTTTAATATTATAGAATTTTATCAAGGAAAATTATTTTTTCAATTAAAGACCAGTATTGCCGATTAGTAACAAACTGTATTTTAGCCGTAAACCATACTTAAAACAAAATAGGATTTTTTAAAATATTTTTTCCATGATTTATTTAAAATATGAAAGCCAAAAAACGTTATTACAATGACTTTTGAAAAATCAGGCAGGGTTAAAGAAATCATTAGTAATACTTGGTTCAAATTTTATTAATTGGATTTCGTCTTTCCTTATAAAATGAATTTTTACAAATATATAAAAAAACTATCAAAAATATAAAAAATAAATCACAAAAATATCTTCACAAAATGTGCCCCAAGAAAAAAATCCTGTATAGACCCCTGATTGCATATAAAGAAAAGAAAAAAGTACTTTATAGAATGAATAAGATATTTATCATTTTCACAATTTATGTGAAGTTAGTAACAAAGAAAATTGGGTGTTTAAGTGTATCTCCCACTGAAATGACTGCCGTAATTTATTCCTACTCCAGACGGCTATTTTTTCAGACTCAAAGCCTTTTATTGTCATATTTCTTAAAAGAATACACAAATTGAGCTTCAAAATTCCATTTTGCTAATGCAACTACATACTACACTTATAAAAGCTAAGTTACTTTTCAGCTTTTCCAGCGACAAGGAATCTTTGTAAAAAATATTCTGTAATACCTCTGACTTTACCTCTTTAAATTAACCAGGTACTGTGAAAAGTACATTATCCTATTAGAACAGGGTTCTCACACTTTCAGCTCATACACTAATATTTTTAATGAGAAAACTCGAATTACACAAGGTTCTTCTACATAAGGTTGTTCCATTTGAAGGATAGCCAATCAGAGTAGAGCAGGACTGAAACGTCACGTGGCGGACAAGATCGGAGAAAGACCGGCCGTGACAATGTAAATAGATGAGTAAAAGAACGGAATATGAAGTAAATAATTAAAAAAAAAACAGATCCTCGAAAGTAAATTGAACGAAATCACTTTTTCTTAAAATAATTTGTTCAAACACTGATTGGAGTTAGTTAAATATAACATACATAATGGTTAAATAATATCGCGATACATTTGTTTCATTCAAATACTTCAGTAAATTCGCGAAAAAAATTACATTTTTAATGCGTAAAAGTACAAATGAAAACTTTTAAACTATTGTAAAATAAAATTAATGGATGAATTATATGAATATGATGGCACAGCAGTAATAATAAAAAGACTAGAATTAACAAACAGAATAAATTAAACAAAACTTTTAACAATAATCCATTGTCCGATTACTAGATATAAGTTTTCAAAAAATTTCGAATGTCACTATGCTTATTCAGGATCAAAATCAATATGATTCCAATATCTGTAACAATATATATACACAGGGCTTAGTTTATAGCAAAAAAAAAAAAAAAAAAAAGTACCGGAGCTCTAATATTCTGCAGTAATAACAACAAAGTTTATAATCCCCTGCCCCCCCCCCCCCCCACATACGCATATTTATATTTCATACACTATTTCAAATTTTAAAGCAATTTTGTCTTCCTCAAAAAGAAATTTATGTTTTTGACATACCTTTAGGCATTAATATCTAATAAATTCTAATAAATGAACAGAGCAAAAACATTAAAATCAGGAGTGGGAAATTTTCAGAAAATCCTACTCGTCAGGGACTTCTTTGTATTGGTGCGCAGTATTTATAAACTCTGGTCTGTTCTGACTAATATTTAAATATTCACTAAAAATAAAGAAGTACTGGAGTTGCGCTCCTGTGGTATTCGGAGCAAATTAAACACCGTGTAGAACTAGAAAGTTAATCAGAGAGAATATTTTAAAAACACGAACAAAAAGCAGCGAGTAAAAACGGCAGAAACAGTTGCGACTAATTCTGACATTCCTCATCGCCATTCTGAAACCATTGGAAAAAAAAAAAAAAAAAAAAAAAAAAAAAAAAAAGCTTTACACAGGAGACACTATGTCACATACGTAAGCGCTTTGGTAGGAAAGAACGCAAAAGATTAGAGATGGGAAAAAAAGATATAAAAATTTAGGATTTGATTTTTTACAAACACTATTTCCGCTAAATTTCGGAGTGAGCGCCGGTGAATTCAGACCAATATTTAAATTTTCACTAAAAACAAAGAAGTAGCCGAGCTGAGAATCAAACAGAATATATTAACGATAATATCCAACGCAAATTAACACTAGAACGGCGGGAAATTTTGCTCAAGTTTTATAAAAATATTTCACATCAGAATTTTTATTTAGAACTATTTAACTTATTTATTTAAGTTAATTTTGTGCAGCATATGTTAATCTTATATTATAAAAAAAATTCTCGTTCGAATCGAAACGTTTTCATTCGGCAAGGGTCAAAATGACCCCTCACCGCCGTTCTAGTGTTAAGTACTGCTTATAGGCTAATACTTCAACCCTACATTAATTTTCATCTTAAATTTCTGCTTCATTTTATTAATAAGAGTAACAAGAATATAATATTTAATAAAATAAATATCATCTTTATTCTGTTTGCGAATCGCCGGGTTAGCTAGATACGAAGTGCATGTCGCTGCATCAGCAACCTATGTACAACAAAACTACGAAAAATCGAGAAAATCGCACAAACATCGTTATCACAGCGCTTCCTTCCGGGTTACATATCCATTTTCAACTGGGATCTGGCGTCAATAGCCAAAAATATGCGTATGAAGTTTGGTTCAAATCTATGCCTAACTTTGTATGCTTTCCGGTGAATCAATAATGAAAATGGAACAAAAATCGCTATTACAGCGCCCCTTCCCGGCGGAATATCCCCAAATTTAACCTTGACATGCTGGCCATAGTCAAAAGTACATAACTTCGTGTACTTTCCGATGATATAATGAGACATACATATATACGGACAGAGATATTTTGTAAAAACATGTTTTTCGGGATCTCTGACATTTAAAACGTGTAAATCCGTCGAAAACTGGAAGTCGAACAAAAATTCGACTACAATACGTTCCTCTGTTATAGATAAAAGAAAGTAAAAAAAAAAAGATAATGCTAAAGCAAATATTTTAATAGAGGATTTTTTTTTTAAAGGTAAAAAAAAATCACTATAACAAAAGAAAATTTTTAAATATTTTATGCAATTTTTGACTTTTCCTTTTTAGGTGCGTTCGTAATTATATAAATACGTAGCACCTATAGTCGTCGTTCAGTCCGTCCGTCCGTCTGTCCGTCCGTCTGTCCGCATGTAACAGAGCAAAAACTACCCAACCGAATGGTCTGAAATTTCAAATATATGATTGTTGCAAAATTTTGTCGAGCCATTTCAAATTTTAGGAAAATCGGATGTATAGTTTAATTACAGGGACAGTCAAAAGTTTTTCTTTACATTACGGCCAATGGGAAAAATTATTGCAAGTGCATTTTAATGATATTAGAGCCTTCCGAATGATCTGAAATTTTAAAGATATAACTGTTGCAAAATTTTGTCGAGCCATTTCAAATTTTAGGAAAATCGGATGTATAGTTTAATTACAGGGACAGTCAAAAGTTTTTCTTTACATTACGGCCAATGGGAAAAATTATTGCAAGTGCATTTTAATGATATTAGAGCCTTCCGAATGATCTGAAATTTTAAAGATATAACTGTTGCAAAATTTTGTCGAGCCATTTCAAATTTTAGGAAAATCGGATGTATAGTTTAATTACAGGGACAGTCAAAAGTTTTTCTTTACATTACGGCCAATGGGAAAAATTATTGCAAGTGCATTTTAATGACATTAGAGCCTTCCGAATGATCTGAAATTTTAAAGATATAACTGTTGCAAAATTTTGTCGAGCCATTTCAAATTTTAGGAAAATCGGATGTATAGTTTAATTACAGGGACAGTCAAAAGTTTTTCTTTACATTACGGCCAATGGGAAAAATTATTGCAAGTGCATTTTAATGATATTACAGCCTTCCGAATGGTCTGAAATTTTAAAGATATAATTGTTGCAAAGTTTTGTTGAGCTATTTCAAATTTTAGGAAAATCGGATGTATAGTTTAATTACAGGGACAGTCGAAAGTGTTCCGTTACATTACGGGGAATGGGAAAAACTATTGCAAGTGCAGTTTAATGATATTACAGCCTTCCGAATGGTCTGAAATATTAAAGATATAATTGTTGCAAAGTTTTGTTGAGCTATTTCAAATTTTAGGAAAATCGGATGTATAGTTTAATTACAGGGACAGTCAAAAGTGTTCCGTTACATTACGGGGAATGGGAAAAAATTATTGGAGGTGCATTTTAATGATGTATCAGACTATGCGCTTTATGAAGTGCAAAAAAGTATACATTCAGTACAATATGGGGTGCAAAAAATAATTATAAAACTAGTTATAGTACGAACGCACCTCATTTGCCACGTTTGACGAGCAATTTCCAACTTGTTTACATTTTTGCGGCGATTTTTCCATATGAGTAAAAGGAATCCGGCTTTATTTTTTTAACCCACTATTGTATTAAATCTTGTCATTTTTTTCAATAAAGTTTATTCGGAGTTCGTACAGAGATTTTCGCATTTTTCTCGAATTTTTTATGCGATTTTTAGAATTTTGAGATTTATAAAAGGAACTCGGTTACCAACTTTTAGCGAAATATAATAAATTTTCTCCTCTGCGAGTTTCGAACTTTTTTCCCCGCACTTCATGGCGATTTGTCTGCATTTGTGAAAGAAATCTGGTTTTAATCTTTTATTCTAATATAGTAAATGCTATCCTCTTTTTTTTTCTTTCATTAAAGTTATTCTGAATTTCTCACGATTCTTTTATGCAGTTTTTAGAGATTTTCGCGTTCTGCAGGAATTTTTTGACGCTCGTAAAAGGAATTCGGTTTTGAAATTGTAGCTTAGTATAGTAAATTTTGTCCTTTGCGATTTTAGTGTTTTTCTTTGCGATTTTCCAGAATAATAATCGCCAGTTAACAAAAAGCCCGGATTTTGAAGAATTCGAAATTTCGACTTCCGGATTTGAGACTCTGTACTGTATTGTTAAGTCTGTATACGTGTTCTCCGAGAGTTATTAGAACACGTTGATATAGTGCATTCACTAGGTTTTTTTTAAAAAAAAGGCTGTTAATATAAAAATTAAAATCATTCACAGAAAAAAAATCCAACGCAGAACAGCATACAGAATACTATTGAAACAAGCGAAGCGAGGCGAATCTGTCCGCCACATGACGTAATGCGCGAGCAGTTAAGGAATCTTTACAGTTGGCGCATCGCACGAATGGTACCCCCCTGGAATTACATAAACCGAGATTGTAAAAGGCGTATTTATCTCTAAGAAAGTAATGGTCCTCATCTGACCTAAAGTCCGGGAAATTCCCAGTCTAGAAATAGTATCAGTGAACGAGTATTAATAGTACATACGGTTATTAAAAAATTTAAGAAAAAAACAGGAAAAAAGAAACTGCAAAATTAGATAATATCTTCTTTCTAAAAGATTTCTTGTTTAAACAGTAAACTCAATTTTCATACAATTTGTAAAATACGTATAATTTTGTAGTACCAGAAACAAAATTAGTGTTTTGTATTTAATAAAAACATTTTCGTCAGTAATAAAGGTCAGGCCATGTTACATGTGAAAGTCTTGATTTTTAAAATGTTACAGAAAGATTATTAGTTTATCTGTGAACTGGCCATATTTATAACAAATTCATTAGAATTTAGGAAGTTAATCATAAAAAATAATAAAACTTTTACCCATAGTTAAATTGGTTTAAAAGATACATTGAGCATTTATGACTCATTTATACATTAGAACAAGTTTGTACTGATTGAAAATATTCATCGCTTTCTTGATTTTTAAGGGGTCTCAGGACTATTAAAATTGGAAAAATCGAAAAAAAAATACCATTTTCAACATATAATATCTTAAAATGTAACTGATTTTAAGACAAAATTTTATATTGGGATGAAAGATATAAGCATGCTCTTTCATTTCATGTATTTGAAAAATTACAAGATGCAGAATTATAATTTACAGTGGGCTCCAAAATGTCCGACATTTGACGAGCGGAAAATCGCCATAACAGATTATGCACACGATTACAAAATAAATTTTGCAAGTAGAAAGGAAATTTTGTGTCCTACTTATGCTTCACATTGTAGTAATTACTCTGAACCTAAATAAATTTGTATTTAATGCATTTTTCTATTTTTAATACAAAGTTGTATTTAGTTAATGCAAAATTAAGAAATTTTCAACAGTATAATCGGCTATAAAGAATATATTTCTGAACAATAAGAAGGAAATTTTAGGTTCAGTTTATACAGACTAGCATGAAACATATGTTTTGAAAATTTCATGAAAAAAAAATTGAGAAGTTTTTGAGATATCGTGCGCGTTATGCCCAAACACGTCATTTGGAGAAAATTGACTTCAAATTTTCTGAAACGCCGCTTCAGCTACTGAGCGTGTATAATTCTAAAAGCCATAACTTCTGTTCTAATAGGAATTTCAAGGAAACATTTATACCAAAATGTTCAGAAAAGATAGTAGTTTAATATCTAAAAAAATAATTAAAATTTCGAAAATTTTGATGCTGTAAGAGTCCTGAGACCCCTTAAGTGTTGTATAAGCCTAGCTGCCAACTTGTACGGATTTTTGCTACCACTAAAATTTAATAAAAAAATTTGCCTAATTCAACCGCCAAATTGCAATGATTTTTGAAAATTAAATAAGGCAGAAATTTCTGTTAAATTTTAGTGGTAGCCAAAATCCGTACAAGTTGGCAGCTATGCATAAGCATTTAATGTTTATTTCGACTTTTATTAAAATTTATCACAGAGGTACCTTATGAATGTATGAATATAAGTTAATAAAAATAATAATAGTTAAATGTAATCCAAGTTTTAAAATATAAACAAAATTAAAATTTCAATTATTTTTCATTAAACTCTATAGAATTCAAATTCAAATCATTTTTCAAAGATTTTTTTTTTTATGAAATAATCAAAAATTAAATTAGTAACATTTATTTTTATACGTAAAATGAACATAATGATAAAGATTATACAAAGAAGTTTAAATTTGTACGTAAAAAATGGAACGTGCATAGCGCATTTTGAAGAATGCTAATTAATAAAAATAATACGTTATTTTAACAAAAAATCGAATGGTTATATGACTAGTTCTGAAATTAAGTGGAAATTTTCACCTTGGTAATTTGTAAAAAATAAAGTTCAAATTGTCGCGTTTAAGTTGTGTTTCCAACATTTTCTTAAAGTTTTAGAGATAAATAAATCATGATCAGAGGTCAAGGTTAATTTTTTTTTTAATTTAAAATTAAATTTCATTTTTCATATAAACATGGAGGTGACACATTATTCCATGGAAGTGACAACCTTTAATAGTAAGGATGAATATAAGTTTTATTGTCCATTTACCACATTGGAAAACATTTATGGTTGCGATATTAGTTTGTTTTATTACATAGCTGCCAACTTGTACGGATTTTAGCTACCACTAAAATTTAATAGAAAATTTTGCCTAATTCAATCTTCGAATTGCAGTCAATTATGATAATTATATAAGCCAAAAATTTCTGTTAAATTTTAGTGGTACCAAAAATCCGTACAAGTTGGCAGCTATGTTATTATTTAAGAGGTATAATATGTCATTTCAATGAAATACAGAAAGTCAAATGACACATCAAAACAAAAACTGGATTGCAATACAGGTAAAGAACACTATTCTTGAGCATAGCTGCCAACCTTTACGCTTTTTTCTTACCACTAAAACTTTATAGTAATTATTGTATTATTTCATTGTCGAAATCTCATGATCAAACAAGGCGAAAACCTCTATTAAATTTTAGTGGTAACAAAAAAGCGTAAAAGTTGGCAGCTATGATTGAGTAACATGTTAAAAAAGAACAATGCTCAAATTTAATTTTTTATTAAATAATATTGCAGTTTTGAGGGATTAAATCAAAGATATGTTGTAACCGATTGTTCACTTTCCACTGTTGAAACCACACAAATTTATTTTGAATATCTTATGATTGCTTCTTGCTCCTTACTGAAAACACATTTTTTCTTGGATCCCGAACATCTTTGCATAAATTTAACTTCTACGTAATTTTCAACTGAGGTCACATTTGCTAAATACAGATTAACAGGACCTAACTGAAATCTTCTGCATAGTGTGGTACTTCTTTATTACTTTTTTCAGAAAGGACAAGTCCAAAGACTTTCTTTGATTTTTGAAACTTCTCATTTTTTTCAAACTTTTTCTCGATTTGAGTGGTCAATGCTAAACTGAATTCCAGGCATTTTCTGACTTTAGGAGAAATATTTTCACCTTTCAATATTTTCTGTACCTTCTTAATTTTTTTCGTTTATTTATGAAGCGTTGATAACTTTTCTTATAATAATTTTTTTTTCTTTTATATTTGAAATTTTCAAAACATTTTTAAGCTATTTTTCAAGCAATTTTATTCTTTAGTATGCTTTTGTTTTGTCTCTGTTAACAATTTTTCGACCACTTTTTACCCGACTGGTACCGGCTCTTCCTATCACATCTTTAACATTCGCAATAGGATTGTTTATAATTTCCTGATCATCATCTATTTCTGATGTAGTAGAATTTAAAAGAACATGCTGTAATTTTTCTTTATTTTCTTTCTTCTCTCGACTTTTGTACTCAATTCTTTCTTTGTGCACACTTCTGTCGTTCACTCAATTAAGAAATAGTGTTTATTTTTCCTTCTTTTTACTTCTTGTAATGCCTTTTACGTTTTTTTCTTACATTCTTCATGCATTTCTGGATTTTCTTTAATTTTATCCCGTATCTTCTGCTTTGTTTCTCGTCTGAGTTTTCTTTTCTTCTATACAGAATTCTTTTTGCTTTTGGCCCGAGCCCTGATATCTAAAAAATATTTTAAAATATTAACGTGCAATTAGATAAAAATAAATAGATTAATAGAAAAATAGAAAATGCAGCACTTTAAATATACGATTGCAAAATACTCTAGTGTGGCTATATTTTTTAAATATATTAAACATATATATATATATATGTGTGTGTGTGTGTGTGTGTGTGTGTGTGACTAGCACAGAAAATCTGAAAATTTAAATTTAGTTCTGTTTTTATTATTTTTTTTATTAAGTTTAGGAGATCAGAAAATTCAACAAGAGGTTTTAACCCCTTGGAGACGAGCGTCTTTTACGGAATTTTTAATCTTTGATCACCGGTCTTTTAAAACAGAAATTTTTGCCTAATTGAATCGGGAAAATGATTGGATTAAATAAGGCAAAATTTACAAAAAAAATTACTGAAACTATTATAAGCCGCTCAAAATCGGAGAATAATCCCCGATTCTGAGCGGCTTCCGCGGCGGCATGAATATCGGTTGCTCGTTTCCAAGGGGCTAAAATAAAGTTTAATTATATAACTTGTATTGAAAGAAATACTGAAAGTCATTAAATTCAAATTTATACAAAATTAAATATTTTAGAGTTAAAAATTTTCAGTTTCAAAACATATTTTTATTAATATAAAATTATCCCTAAAATAAAAATATAGGTTCAATAATTAAAAATATACTTCAAATACCCTTAAAATATTGTCTACATAACACCTGCATGATACAACAATGGCATGGAGGTGACATATCTGAGATTAGGCCTAATATTTTCTAAACTATGCGCAATATGAACATAATCCCAAACAGCAAATAATCCTTGGCCGAGCTTCCGCCGAAAGTCCTAACTCGACTATATTTCGTCCTGGCGATATCATTTTCTGGGGTCGGCAGATATGACTTCTTGTCCGAAAGGTAAATCACCCTTCGAGCATCGCCTCCCGACTACAATTGTGTCGTTTTTGAAGCCTTTGCGTATTAGTTTTCGATAATTTGGTCACCTGGTAATCTTTTACCGAGTACAATTCAATATCATATGACCTTTTGCCGATTAGCTAATCATATCGAATGGAAGAATTTGTCCGATGCAAAAATAGTATTTACAACGTAGAACAATTCGTTTTAATTCAAAAAACAAATATTGTTATTTGGGAACATTTTGCCTATAAGATGCAAAAATATTTCCATATCGAAGATGTAACTAATTGAAATGTAATAAATCTTGTTTTGTTTAAAGTCAAAATATTGCTGTTAAATAATTTTACAATTAAAATTACAATTAATTTTCTATTGTAAGATACAAATAAAATTACATTTAGTTTAAAATTATGTTCTTGCTTATAAGTGACTCACACTGTTGATACCAAACATTATTGTATCTTACAAAGAATAATTAACTGCAATATTCATCCCAAGATCGGCAATATTTAGAATTTAAATTAAACAAAATGTCTTACCTTTTAATTAATTACGCCCTCGATATGAAAGACTTTTTGTATTTTATAGAGGAAAATATTTCCGTCTAACAATATTTATTGTTTGAATTAAATCGAACTTTCATACATTTTAATTTGATAATTTTTCTTCTTACAATGTAAAATATTCTCATTTAACATTGCGTCCTAGCTGTGAAAATTCCATCATTTAAAGCGTCTCATTAAATTTTGGTTATGTATGGAAAAAATTTATTTTTTTCAATATCTAAATAATTATTTTAATTTAAAGAAAATTTCAGTCATTTTTTTTTTTTTTTTTTTTTTTTTTACTTTTAAAAGCTATAAAATGAAATTTATCACTATCTGGAGAAAAACAAAAAAGAAGATCAACTTCTTTATAATTTATACAATAACATTATCTCATTTTTTTTCCCAAATAAATTAAATTTTTAATCAGAAATTTCTAATTCGTAACTAAGAAAATACATTTAGAGCAAATATTTTGTTGTTGTAATAGTCTAAATTTCAGACATTATCCTGATATAATTTGAATTTCAGATCTTATAATTTTCAATTTATTTATTCAATAATTATTTTAATTTAAAAAAATGTTCAGTCATTTTTTTAACTTTTAAAAAGGTATAAAATTAAATTTATCACCATTTGAAAAAAAAAAAAAAAAAAAAAAAGATAATAAACTTATTTATAATTTATATAATACATTATCTGAATTATTTTTAAATAAATTAATTTTTTATTCAGAAATTTCTTATTCACAACTACGAAACAATCATTTAGAGCAAATAGTTTGTTGTTGTAATAGTTTCAGACATTATCAGACAATTTCAGACATTATCCTGATATAATCTAAATTTCAGATCTTATAATTTTCAATTTATCCATCTAATAATTATTTTAATTTAAAAAAATGTTCAGTCATCTTTTTTTAACTTTTTAAATGTATAAAATTATATTTCTCACTATCTAGGGGGGAAAAGGATGATCAACTTCTTTACAATTTTTACAATAACATTTTCTGAACTATTTCTAAATAAATTAATTTTTAAATCAGAAATTTCTAATTCATAATTAAGAAAATACATTCAGAAGAAATAGTTTGTTGTTTTAATAGTCTAAATTTCAGATATAATCTAAATTTTAGATCTTATAATTTTCAATTTATTTATCTAATAACAATTTTAATTTTAAAAAAAAATGTTCAGACATTTTTAAAAACTTTTAAAATGTATAAAATTAATTTTTTTTTTTACTTTTTTGGGGAAAAAAAACATGATCAACTTCATTGTAATTTATACAATAACTTTACCTGAAGTATTTCTACGAGGGTGAGTCGCAAAATAAGTTTCCCTTGGCAAATGTGGACAGAGATTTGTATGAAAGACAAAAAATGTAATGAAACATTAAAGATAAGACGTAACTTTATTTTTCTACTTAAGTGCCAAGTGAGTTGAGACATTTGTGATAGATTTTATAAGTTTCATATAGCCCTCCAGGAAAAAAACAGGGCTCTGCATACAAAAGAAGCGTTGAACGGCTTGTGTGACTTCAGCATTGCTACAATGGCGTAGTCCAGCATTGCTTTCGTCCGTAGTGGCCGTGCACGTCCGTCCAGGTCTCGGTCTGTCCAACACTTGCTCACGCCTCTCACTGAATTGGCGGCAACATCTCCGCATCATTTGTTTCGACATCACATCTCTCCCTAAACTCTCACGTGGCGGTTATGGATTTCTGCTCCCAATACTCCACATGCCCATTCATAGCGGACAACATCCGCTTCCTCCTTTGACCACGAATTCACAACGCACTTTCTCTCCATATCTACCGGGAACAGAATGATGCATGGCTCTGATTTTTTCAAGGAGCGCTTTTTGAAGCTTATAAAGGGATATGAAAAATATCTCAACTCACTTGGTACTTATGTAGAAAAATAAAGTGACGTCTTATCTTTAATGTTTGATTATATTTTTTGTCTTACATACACACCTCTGTCCACAGTTGCCAGGGGAAACTTACTTTCCGACTCACCCTCGTAAATAAATTAATTTTTAATTCAAAAATTTCTAATTCATAACTAAGAAAACATATTTAGAGCAAATAGTTTGTTGTTGTAATAGTCTAAATTTCAGATATTATCTGATATAATCTAAATTTCAGATCTTATAATTTTTAATTTAGTTATCTAAATCAACAAAACAGCAAATATCAACAATCATTTTATTAAGTATAATTTTAAGTATGAATGTCTTTACGTTATTATTAAAAAAGAGAAATAAAGAACAAACAAACGCTTTTAGATTGTTAGTTTACTCTTACACTAATTGCCCTGCTATCTGTAAGTTCTTAAGAGATTTAAGTTTACTGATTTGTAAATAATAATGTATTCCCACCAAAGAACGTTTCTTGGAAAGTATTTTTTTTCCCTTATATTCCTCCGATTGTCCATTTAGAAATGATGTCCTTGAAACGTGAAAACGTATTTTGAGCGGGAGATAGATAAGATATTGTAGGGCATTGGACAGTTTATTCACGTGACACACATCCCCTATCATCACTGCAGGAGGTATCTATACAGCGGAAACAAACAATAACACCTCAGTAAAAAGATTCGTTTTTCATTACTTTCTGATTGCCGGTCGATTACATGCATACGAATAAAGCCCGATTAATTGACTTGTAGTAATAATACGATTTCCTGCCGACGTTTTCCCACGACATTGTCTAGATAAATCGCTAGATTTGGTTCAGACGATATTATGTGAAGCTCTCCATTCGACTACTCATCATTTACCGACAATTCTGGTATTAGGCCGAAATTTAGCCGATATCTCTTGCTATGGGGGATGCTACTTGGATATAAAATTAAATAAAGCAATTTAACGCTACTTATCAACAGAATTCTGCTATTTTTAAAACTGACAAAATTAATGAGGTCATGGAGTTGACACCCAATTAAAGTACACTACGGTAATTAAAAGTTTTTTAATTAAAACTAGATGAAGTAACAACTTACCATGCTTCAGATATATTCCATCCAATAAGTAGCTGCCTGTAGTTAATTTGTATTCCAAGTTCTAGATTATGCTGCCATGTAGTAGATTTTTATATAACTATAACTGATATGTCATGCAAGTAGCTCTAATTCTGGGGGCTGAAGTGTCTTGTTCTGTATTTTTTTTTTTTATATATAAATTTTCAAAATTTTCTTTTAAAAAGTAAGTAAAGTATATCCATTTTTTGACTTAATACATTTTATACGGTTCTTTTTGTTTATCTTATGGGATACATTCATGTTGTAAAGTAAAAACAGGCATAGAGGGGCATACCATGGAGGTGACATTTAGTATGATTTTAATTTTATTAAAATAGTTTTAAATTTCAAATTCATTCTAAAGTATTTTTAATACAAGTTTTAGATGTGCTTTCATAGATTATCTATTTAGTTGAACAATTATTTGCATAAAAGTACAAAAAAATAGATTGAGACTCAAATTTCCACTTAATTTCAGAACTACCCATATGCATTAACACAGAGCTGCCACAGGCGAATATTTTTCTATAATATTCGCACCACTATTTAAAAGAAAAAAAAATGTAGTATATTTCTCTTGCAAATGTTCTCGAACAGCATGTAAATAATTTTTGTTTTGAGAAAGTGGTGTGAGGTAGAATTAAAAAAATAGTTGTCTGTGGCAGCCCTGTTAACACTATATATATATGCTGCAATTTAAAGAAAATTATTGTTAAATAACAAAGTTTATTTTGAAGGTCTACTGTTCCCTTAAATTGTACATTTTACTATAACTTTCGTTTTATACATTCCCACCAGCAAAATATTTAGACATATAGATATATTTAAAAGCACGCATTCCGTCTGTTACCCTAGCTAGAAATAATTTTTATGCTTCAAGAAATGAAGCTGTTTTTAACAGCTTTGAAAAATTATAACGTAGTCAGTGTTGCCAGATTGGGGATTTTGTACCTATTTTGGGGGGATTTTAAACCTTTAGGGGAATTTTTTGGGGACAAGTAGTATGTGGGAAAATTTTTGGGGACTACAAAAATTTTGGAGAAAAACTTGGGGATTTTATTTTTCTATTTTCCGTACAGATTTCTTTTAGTCCTGTAGAAAAACTAGATCTGTCTCGAACTAAATTTTGATTTGAAAAATACAATCCAGAAATCGAAAATGTCAATCATTATTCTGTTGGATGTGGTCGTGTCCATTGTTTACTACATTACAGTTTACACGTATTACAGATGCACGAGACTCTAAAGTCTTAAGCAGCTTAAACCTGCACGTGACTAAATCTGCAGAACTTTAATGAAAAACTCCTTCACCGTACTGAAAAAAATATATAATTTAAATATGTGGAAAACAGATATTTTTCTCTTATGCCATAAAAAAGCACATCGATTGATATAGCGGAAATACTTTGCATTATGATTTTGTGCTTCAGTTAGGGATGACAAAAAAATTAAAACAGCGTACCATCTCGGATTCATTCAAATCGCAACTGATAAGAGATTATCTAAAGCTATGGAGCTAATGTAACAGAAGTCCAACATTTTTAGACAATACTTTTAAAAACAAACGTAAATTAACTTGTCACTGCAAAATATATCTCTCTATGTGTTAATGTAGCTACAGAATATCATTCAGCCAGTTTAAAAGTTTGTTTTTTGTAAATGGAGAATTTTTTCAAAAAAAAGGCTTGATTTGGGGAAATTTTTTGAGTTTAAATTACTTAACCCTTAAATTCCGGGTGTTGGTTTTCGGCAACATACCCAATTTAGGCTCTAAAATACCATTAGAATAATACTGAAGCTATAATGCCTAATGTTGCCAATAAAATAAATTCTGAAAATATTATTAAATCGATTTTCAATATGTAGATGGCATCACTTGTGCTGTTTAAGAATAAAGATAGATTTATTTTTACAATTGTTGCTACTTGTTCCTTTTGTTTTGTTTGGAAGCTTGCGAAATACCCTATTTTGGTCTGCAGTGAGCAAGTAAAAATTATTTCTTATTATAGTTCCTAAAATTCTTGATTGTTTAACATCATACAATTTTATCAAGGAAAATTATTTTTTCAATTAAAGACCAGTACTGCCGATAAGTAACAAACTGTTTTTTAGCCGTAAACCATACTTAAAATAAAATATGATTTTTTAAAGTATTTTACTCATGATTTATTTAAAAAATGAAAGCCAAAAAACATTATTACAATGATTTTTGAAAAGTCAGGCATTTAAGGGTTAAATATTTTTTATAGTGGTAAACTGAAAATTTAAAATTTTCCTTTTTGAGTGTAAATTGAGTTGGGGACTTTTGTGGAAAAAAACACTGATTTGGGAAAATTTCAGAAATTTTGGGGAAATTAACTTTTGACTATCTGGCAACACTGAACGTAGTACCGCTTGTTCTGTGATTTAGGCCATTACGTAGACTATACGTACCACCATATTACACTTTTTGTATGACAAAAATTTTTAGTAAATTTTACCTTTCTAAATCGTCGTAATCTGCCGATAAGGCAAAAATTCCTATTAAAAGTTTAAAAAGTTGAAAGTTCGCAGCTATGCCATTATATTTAGGATGTCCTAAAATTTTCTTTCGTTTTTTCAGAAAAAATATAACATGCAAAATTTCGAAATCGATGAGATTTTTTTTTAAGTATATGTTTACCATTCAGTTCAACAACTTTTTTCCATCTTTCCAGATATCTCATAATGACTTCTTTTCAAAATATTTGTGATTTCCTTTCAAAATACTTATCGAGGTGATTTTTCTTTTTTCATTCAAAGCGTGATTGTTTCGGGGAAAGGGAATTTTTGAAATAAAGAAACAAATAGTCATAGGACGGAGATATGACTGGAGAGTATAGAAGGTAGTGCAGAACGTCTCAATCGAATACAAGGAGTTTGTTTCTGACAGTCAAAGATACGTCTGTTCTAAAGTTCACATAATGGAAGAAAACACCTCATCTGTCTGCTAATTCGGGGGTGTTTTCTGGCTATTGCTGCCTTCGGTTCATCGAGTTGCGAGTACTATTTTTCGGAGTGGATGGTCTGGTTTGGTGAAAGCAGGCAGCAGTAGAACCAATCGCACCAGATAAACATCAAAACGTTCTTCTGGTGGAGTCCTTTAGCGATAGGAATGGGTCCTTTGTCTCGCTGGATCAGGATTGTTTGCGTCTCAGGATGTTATAAATTATCCAACTTTCGTCTGCGGTGACCATTCTTTTCAAAAAAAGGATCTTCGCAGATGTCAATGTGGTCTAGAATATTGCGCTCCGACATGTCATCGGATGGGTCGCCTCTGGCAAGTATTTGTATATTCTAGTTGTACCGCTATTTTAAAACAGGGTTCGTACGGGTACGGTTATTTTCAAGGCGAAATATCAGTACTTTCTTATAAAAAAATAAATCAGCAAAGCGATATAAGTAAGCGTACAAACTTAATACTGGAATTCGGGCGTAAATTAACACAGTTGCGCCATCTTGTGTACGGGGTGATAATCCACATACGCGGGCTTTTAGTGCGACGTCATACATGACAGGACATCTACCATCTGCAATATTTTTTAAATCTTTAGTCACTCATAGACCTGAATTTTGTTTACCACATTTTTGCAAAATAGTGGCCTAGCGAGAGGTGCATCCAGACGCACTTGATACCACGAAGTTTTCTTTGCCTTGCCAGAGACATTTCAGCTATTAATCAAGGTGAAAAAAACTTTACAATTTTAGTCATGTGAAGTAAGAAAACAGTTAGGCATCTTCCTGTAGTTTAACCCCGTCCGCTACGTGGCGTGCGACCTTGATTGAAGTGACCTCTCCCATGTAACCCCTTGAGGGGCGGTGGGATAAAATATATCGCACCTAATTTAAACAAGATTCTCACCAGAAACTTTTCACTAAATTTTATATTTTTAACTTTGGGGGGAAATTTGTTTTAAAATTCCTTTTCCTTATTTAAAAATAAAAATTTTCGATTATTCCGGTGAGAATTCAATATTATAGAGACATTACTGCTTGCCCCTCAAAGGGTTAAGATTACTTATACCGCTTTGATAAATCAGGTTCTAACGTGTGAAATTTCGCCTTATTTCAGCAGTGATTTTTCTATAACAAAATACTGGTATCGGAGAATTTTCTGGTTTGGAAATTCTATGACCCGTACGAACCCTCTAAAAAATACGTTTTGCAGTATGTTTTTTTTTGCAGATGATGTAAAAGTGTATGTGAAAGGTTTTTGTTTTCAGAAAGTGGTGTAAGAAAATATCATGTGAATTGCAAAAGAAATTTTGTGACAATCTTTGGCTCTCAGAAACAAACTCCTTGCATTCGATTGAGATGTTCTGGCCCACCCTCCCTACTTTCCGAAAATTGCTCCGTCCAAGTACTGTTTGTTGCTTTCTCTCAAAAATCCTCTTCGCCAAAAAAATGGCTCTTTGAATGACATAAAAAAATCACCTTGATATGTATATTTCTATAATATCGGAAATGTTTTGAAAAGAAGGCATTGTGAGACTTCCGGAGAAATGGAAAGAGGTTCGTTGAACAGAATAGTACATATATACTTAACCCTTTCAGGGGCGCCGTTTGCAGTCTGCAAACGTTTAATTTTACTGCCCAAAAAGCCAAGTGACCACCCCAGTAAATTTTTACTACAATTTCGAACTCATAATTTACGTGAAAAAGTGCTTTTGATTATTTTCAAATGAACTTGTTCTTAAATTGCGGTATGAATTAATTATTTGAATACTTTTGGAGCAGAAATGCTTTGCCCATGAAAGGGTTAAATAGAATATCGCCGTTTTCTAAATTTGGAATTGTTAATTTTTTGTAAAATGTGAAATGAATATTTTGGACAACATAGTCTACAGAGAGTTCATCAAAGAATACCTCAGTTATAAATTTTATTAGTGACAACTGTAAGCGTAGTAAAGTGTTGGTTCAAGGTCTCAAATAAATAGTACCGCAAACAGTTTTAGGTAAGCGCATGCACATGTACTGCTTTGTTATTGACTAGCTTGCAGTGCCACATATGCAAAATGGCGACTCCTTAGCGTAAAGCGTTATTACTGGTCTGAAGATTCAAAAGCCATTAAAACCATGCAGTTTTTTCCTTTGGTGTCTTATAAAAGGTCGTTACTACGTTCCACGACTACCTAATGATTTGCGAGAGGTGATACACAGAATTGAAGAGGCTCTTGGTTCCATCACTCCGGAATTGTTCACCCAAGAGTAGGAAGAATTGGACTTTAGGTTAGATGTGTGCCGCACAACTAAAGGTGCGCATATTGAACATTTGTAACAAAAACTAGGTTAGTTTGCCTTCAATTTGATGTAAGATTTGTTGTAAATAGTTTAATTTAAATTGTTATAATATACCATTGAAAATGGGATTTTTTTATGGACACCCAGTATTTAGCATATAAAGATGAATGAAAAAAAACAGCCAGTTAAAAATAACTCCCGGCTACAACTTATTCTGTTTCTGCACGCTGAAGAAGGAAAAGAATCAACCAAAAAACTCCCTTACAGGAATTTCAAAAGATTAATCTATACAAATTTACAATCGATAAATGTGCGGATTGAGAACGCACGCTTGTGTAAAGCCAGTGCAAATTAACCCCTTTGGGACGAGAGCCTTTTACGAAATTTTTAATCTTTTGTCACTGTTTTTTAAAAACAGAAATTTGTGTCTTCTTGAATCGAGAAAATGCGCTGATTAAATAAGGCAAATTTTACAGTAAAATTTTACTGGTGAGGAAAAACAAGGATTCTGAGCGCTTCATGCGGCACGTATACGTGTCGCTCGTCCCCAAGGGGTTAACAGCCGGTTAACCCTCGGACCAGTGTCGCCAGTGGACTACTTTTTTTAAAATTAAGATATCTTTATTAGCACCACTTTGTTGAAATGGTAAAATTTGCCTAATGACATATTATATAACCCTTTGAGCTCTGATGGGTGAATTTCTTCCCACTTAAATTTAATCTCTATATCAGCACCGCGATATTCAACCAAATTTATTTGAAAATCGATTAATGCATTTTTCATGTATATTATAAGCTGAAACTTTTGCTGACAAAATACTGGTGCCAATGTGGCAATTGGGAATTTTGAAGAAATTTACCCCCAGAGCTCAAAGGGTTAAGGCAGAAAACAAGACTTTTACCATTTCAAAGAAGTGGTGTTAATCAAGAAATCTGATTTATAAAAAAGTAGCCCACTGGCCTCGGATTACTAAATAAAACAGCATACAGAAATTACCGCTCAGGTCCGTTTGATCCATGTGTAAAATATATTGGATTCCAAAATGCGCTAAAAAATATATATCCTTTGATTTACAATGGACATATTTATTATTAATATACATTATAAAGTATACAAAAGTCGAAATATAAGAATTACAATATAAACAAATATAATATACTTACTTTTGTTATACATGAATAATTTTACACACGAATTACAAATAGGAACGGAATATTCTCTGCAAATATTTTTTATGTATTTTGCACATAAAGGTGATGTTTTTCGATATTTCTTTTAGAGGGACCATATATTGATATATGACATCTTGATTTTTTTTCTTTGCGGTTCATAGGTATCTGTAGGAAGGACGTCTGAACCACGTGTTGGCACCGCGGCACTTTCTTCATGTCCGACTAATTCTTTTGCAAGCTGAGACGGGTCTATTAGACAGATTTAGGGTAGAAATGTTAAAGACATAATTTTGAGTAATGTGGTGAATGTATATTCCATGCTAAAATCCTGATATTTAAAGTGTTATAGAAAGATTTTTTGTGTACCTCTAAAATTGCTATATTTATTATAAATCATAATAATCTAGGAAATGAAACATAAATTGCATTAACCCCTTAAGGATCGTTTCATATTTGGAAAAACCATAAAAAGGTACCTTTTTTTTATTACAGAAATTAAATACTTATACGGTTTCTAAATAAAGTATGCAATTAGTTTTTTTAAGGCGAAAAAAAGTCATTATAGAACGAATTCACCTTTGTAGGAAAGCCATCATGCGAGAATTCTGTGTCTTAATGTTTGTTTTACACCATACAAATTCATGCGAATAAGACATTTCTTTTTCACATCTTAGATCTTTATTTATCATCATCACACAAATTTTTACAAATAATAATTGAAATAGTAAATAAAAATATTAAATTTTCATTATTAACCCTAGATCTACCGGGAATTTTATTCAAGTTTTAATAAAACGTTCTACACCAGAATTTTTATTTAAAACTATTTAACTTATTTATTTACCTTATTTTTGTCTGGTTTATATACTTAGTTTATTTTAAAGAAATTTCTGGTTTGAATGAATATTTTGTATGTACCTGTCGGGTCCAATGGACCCGTCTGGTAGACGGAGGGTTAATAATTTTTTTGAATGTGATATATTTCGAAACATGCAATACAATGTCCAACATCACAATTAGCGCCAACACCAAATCGAAGCGACAATATTCAAAGACTTCAGACAGAAATGCTAGTTAAATTTTTCTGGTTTCAGAAGTTTTTCGAGCAATTAACACTAGAACGCCCGGACATTTTGCTCAAGCTTCATAAAAATATTTCACACCAGAATTTTTATTTGAAATTATTTAACTGATTTATTTAACGTATTTTTGCGTGGTTTAAATTTAACTTATTTTATGAACATTTTTCTGGCTCCAATTGACATATAATCAATTGGTCGGAGTCGAATCGACTCCTTTCGGGCTTTCTACTGCTAAATCTCCAGTCCGGAAATATGACAGGCTCGAAAAATACCGAACGACACTTCAGCCGTGATACTGACAGGAGCGAGAATTAAGGGGTTAAAACCGTTACCAGTTGGTAAAATGTTTTTAAAATTATATTAAAAACTTACACCCTTTTCGTACGCTTCAGGACACTCAAAAGTCTTTTGCGAAAATTATTGTGAATTAACATTTGGCTTATTTAATGAAAAAAAAATCTATTTTCAGATATAGCGACCAGTACTTTAGGAAATTTCTGTTACTAAAACATCTAAAATCCCATGAATACCCCTGATACGGACGAACCGTGTTATAACTCATATATTCAATAGAACCTGATTTTACAGATTGAAAATTTTCTTCATTTTAATGATGTTAAAATGTTGCATGCGCATTTTGTTATTTCCAATTTTATTAAAATTTCTCATAGAGGCTCCTTATACATATGCATTACTAAAAACAGTTCAATTTAAAAGTAATTAATTAAAAAATTAACAGAATTAAGATTTCGATAATATTTTTTGTCACATATGTAATATTCAAAATAAGTTCATTTTCAGGAGCTTTATTTATGAAAAAAAAATATTTCCCTAAGATTACATTTATTTTAAGTATAAAATCAATATTATGGAAGAAGTTTGAATCTGTATGTAAAACGTGGATGCGCATGAAACATTTTGGAGAATGCTAATTATGCAAATTTTGATTTTTTAAAAAGAAACATTAAAGATACTAGGGGATCGTACCCGGGCTTCCCGGGTTACAGAATATAGGTGAAAACCATATTTTAAAATTGAAAACTAATATTTTTTTTTAACATGCAACATATTTTTTAGATTACTCACTAAAAATAAAAAAGCATTTTTCATATGGAAAACATGAATTATACAATAAATAAAGTTTAGAAATTTATCAAAAGCGATATTTTTGTATTAGCCGTATGTTAGGAGTTATTAGCCCAAGATTTTGCTACTTACGGCACCTTTTTATATTCTGATAATTCCAGAGCATTAAGCTCGTAGTTCAATTACATGTTTCTAAATTTGTGTTTATTTATAAAATTGTATTTATTTATTTATAGAGGAAGTTTTAATTTTTCTATGTAATATTAGCGTAAAAAATGATGAACTCTTTATGTTGTTTTAAGGGCAAACAAATTTATCTTTCATAATTGAGCTCCACGCGACAGAGATAAATTAAAAACTATTTCATGCTTGAAAATTATGTTTAAATCCATAGGATATCAGTAAACTGAGATGCACTTTGCAAACAAATGTCATTTGAAAGACTTTTTTTCCTGTTTGGCTGTCTAGAAATTTCAATTGTTTGATTACAAATATGTTGAATTAGTGGTTTTTTAATATTATGCTGAACAATATTTGTTGCTTTACGTGCAAAATGATGATTATTATTATTATGTATTGATGCCGGCACGTGGTAAGATAAATTAGAAAAAACATACTTGAAAATTATTTTAAGACCATAATAAATCAGTCAATTAAGATACAGTTTTTACAACAAATTGTATTTGAAAGTAGATTTTCTCCTTATACTAAGTTCTAAAAATTGAAAAGATACTGTGTTCATAAGGTCAAAAAATTGCAATAGCGAAAATTTCAAAACCTAAATTTGATCGTGAAATGTTGTCAATCGCAAAATGACATCAGCGTTACGCATATATACGTTTGTCCTTTATACTATAGATACGTAATCTGTAAAAGATCACTTACTACGATGAAGTTGTCTATTGAGGATATTATGCTTGGTATTCCGGAATGAAATACAGCAAAATTTATTCCAATTTTACACGATCATAGAATTTTTCCCCCATGGAATTTAAACCCGACATCATTTTGTTCCTTTTTGTTCCTTTCTGAATTTACATACGTACTTCTCATACCCGTATTCACCATTTTTTTTATTGGAATTTAATTTTTTTTAATTTTAAAATCGTTTTAACTCAAAAGTTGAAGTCACAATTGTCAGCAATATCTTTGCATGTGAACTCGAGACTCGAGCACTCTTAACTCGAGATTCTAATCTCAACACCGGAGAGCAAAAACTGACGTAATTTATGTTTATGAGACAGATTATACAAATGTTTAGTTTTATCTAAGAAAATGTTCGTTTACTTTTAAATATGACGTCGTTTTCACATACTTAAGCATTTCGCTTAGAGTCTGAAACATAGTGCACATGCAGAAGGAAACAAATATTAAAATTTTATGAGGAAAAATGTGTGTTGTCAAAAGCAGTACGTCATTTTCGTTCAAAATATTATGCCATAATGGGATTTTGCCCCACTAAACTCCATACAACAATTTGTATCAACAATTTTTAATTTTTATCGGGAAATACCATGAATAAAGATAAATGAACCTCATTTTTTCTCTCTGCTCTGCAATAATGAAAGCTATCTAATTACCAGCATTATGAAGAAATTTCATAAAATACTTTTTAAATTAAAATAACAAAATAGGGATACTTAAAAAAGCAGCCAGTGCGGGCACATTTACAAATGAACATCATTCATTTAAAAAATATATTAGTAAAATAGTTCAGCAGAAAGCTCACGGCTGATGATTAAAATTTAAAACAACCTTGTGTTTTAAATATATAGATTACATAAAATAATGAAAAATTAAATTAAGCAAATTATGTTATTTTCTTAAAATTATAATAGAATGTCTTAAAGAGTAGCAATAAAATTTTATTAGTCGAGAGAATTTTGGACAAAAACTTGGGAAAACTCATATTATTTTAAACCTGAAATCATTGCCAATATCTTCTTTGATTAATTGTCTAACACGGAGAAGCGAATTCATCCAGGTGAGAATCATCCGATCTGAGGATGAACACTGTATGTGACTGCTCTTCTATAAAGACACTCTAAATTTTTGTAAAACACTGCGTTTTATTTGCGTGTGTTTTCGATTAAGTGGAGCACTTTTACCCGTGAAGAATTTCAAAGCAGCTGGGGTGCAGTTCTACAAAACATATTTCAGTTTTCTATAATTAATAAGAATTAAAACATGCGCCTTTTAATATAAAACGACGTCATTTGTATCCACTAAAGCATTCCCCTTTTACGGCCCAGTCTTAAACAACACCTGTAGAAAAGTATACACATGTCTTCATTATCTCGGAATAATGCACAAACGAAACATAAAATAATGTCGTCATTCATTGAGCTGGGCAAAATAAATAGGTTGTCTAATAATTCATATGCCTTCATTTTTTTTTTTTTTTTTATGTAATAGCACCAAGTTTCATCAAAAATCCTTTATTTATATATTTTTTTTTCAAAATTCGGAAAATATTATTACACACTATTAATAAAATTGCATTCTTTCAGCTTTTTGATACCAATTAAGTAAATGCGTAGAAAATAAGTCACACATATATCCTTTCAAATACATTTTTGTAAAGAGGAAGCGTTGTATCTTTTGTAAAGTAAGTTTAAAAAAGCTAAAAATCATTTAAGTGATAAATAAAAACGAAATAAAACCAAAATTCACCGGGTTTTATAACAGATGATATTGTTTACATAGCACGTATTTTAATTTCAATTTCTTTTCAGTTTTTATGAGAAACTGGAAACAAAAAGATACAGTAATCTACTATTTTCCCTTTACTTTCAATAGCAATGGAATACTTCAGTTGCCAAGATTACAAAAAATGTATTGAAAACTACAAAAAAATTTAACATCTCAAAAATAAATTGAGATACTGCTTTTAAACAAACTGCATTTTAAATGCAGTTTGTTTAAAAGCAGTATCTCAATTTATTTTTGAGATGTTAAATTTTTTTGTAGTTTTCAATACATTTCTTCCCCTATACAACGGCGTAAAAATTGGAAATGTGCGATGTTAAAAGTTTAAAAATTTGCAGCAGCGAAATTCGTAGAAACGAATTTTTATTTTAAACTTGAAAATGTTGCCTTTCGCAAAATTACGTATGCGTTACGCACAGATATGTTTGTCCTTTATAATATAGATTTTAAGTAAAATTTGCTTTTATATCTGAAATCAATAAAACCTTTACTGTAATTTAGTAAAAATAAATCATTTGTGAATAAAAATGTCGACTTTGAAGATACAAAGTGTCATAAACCTCTTGATTCTCGCTCACGTGATATTCACGGGCTGTGTCTTCTTCAGAGTGTTTGATTCCAACCAGTTTTAAAAAAATTGTGTAATTGGCTTTATTATGGTATCATTTTACCTATCATTAAATAAGGTGAATATTTCTTTCTCAAAAAAGTGGTACCAATAAGTAGTCAGAATTTTTAAACTGTAATTTTTGTCCTTAAATTATTGTCTTCAAAGATTTATTTTATTTTTATTTTATTTTATTTTATTTTTTTTTTACTGCCACCAGCACAACTATTTACGCTTTTACAAATATCTGTAAAGCATGTATCAGGTTACCTGCGTACATTTTAATTTTAAGCAACTTCAAGTAATGAAGCCGTTTTTTACGGCTTTGCAAAAAAATGCTGAGTCTTTTAGGTTGCCAATTTTATCTCCATTTTTATTCGGAGAAAATTTGTAGACAATTAGTGATTACATAAATTAAAAATTCTTGTTTAAGAATTTACTGCATGATTCGGAACTTCAGGATAAAAAATCAGACAAAACTGTCTATTCTGATGTTGTGATGCTCAGATTGGAGTAATTCTGATAATCTAATGTTTTGCATTGGATTATACTTATAACACAGACTTGTGTTATAACTATAATGCAATGATTTTAAATAATCAATTATCCGCACTTAATTCACAACCAAAAAATTTAAACAACATTTTATTTGAATGTATTTCGATGCTACTGAAATTGATTTAGAAGTTACAGTATTTTGAAATAAATATGTCTAATGTAAATTCAAAATGATAACATAGTTGTGAGTTTATAAATTCAAATGTACCTTTAAAATTTACTAAATCCAAATTCATGACGCTTTTAAGCTGACATAAAATTTAAGAAGTTTTTTTTAAAATAATTTGAAAGCAACGAAAAATAACGATAATTGGAAAATCATAGAGCAATTTTTAAAGCATTTATAAAAGAATGTGATACATGAAATTGAAATTTGATAACTATAAAAGATTCGCGAAAGAATTTATTGTATATTCAGTACTTTTCCAATACTGTTAAATATTCTAAATGTCTTTTGGATAAAATATTTTTAAATACCTGGTAATGTATAGATTTTAATTAAATAAATAAGTATCAGGAAAATTAAATAAATAAGTATCAGGAATTGTTTTGAGGGAAAAGGAATTTGAATTGCATTTAACTAAATTTAAATATATCACGAAACTTACACAGGAACAACAACACTGAAAAAAATAAGCAAATACATAAAGGGGCAGCAATGTTGTCTCCTAGACAGTTATGCTTGTCGCAAAATGACCGGTATAAAATGTAAACATTAAAACAATTTCACAGAACCAAGAGCTTTAACCTTTTCTCTTAGCAGTCTGGCAAATAAGTAAAATGTGCTGGTATGGAAGATTTTATTTTTATTAAAAGTCTAACCCCTTAACTCTTTCCGGGGCAAGGCATGTCTGCTCAAAAAATGTTCAAATAATTAATTCACACCGCAAATAACGAAGAAATTTATTTGAAAATAATCAAAAGCTTCCCCCCCCCCCCCCGCGTATATTATGTGATCGAAATTGTACTAAAAAATTACTAGTGCCATTTGGCAATTTAGGTATTAAAATTAACCGTTTGCAGACTGCAAACGGCACCCCTCAAAGGGTTAAGGGCGGTGATGCCGATATGGAATCACATAATTTTAATTCCTAGTTGCCACATTCGCACCATAATTTTTCAGTGAAAATTTCGCTTTTATTAAATACGCGAAAATATACTTTTTCTTGGTTACAAATAAATTTTTGTGTAAATATTAGTGTCATTCGATTATTTTAACATGTTATGAATGCAAGTACCTTGCCCCTGAAAGGGATAAACGGTTTTATTATTTCACGTTACAGTTTTTTAATACATTGTTAAACACCATAAAAATATATATAATATGCTTTGTAATACGAGTACAATCTGTGAAACAGCTTGCTAATTTTTTTTTTGTTATTAATTTTTAATTAACCGCAACCTTTAATCAAAGGACGTGTTTAAGTGAAAGTTGGGTGTACTATGACAGAAGATTGATAAAAAGCATTTCATATAGTACAATGGACTTATCACTGAAGAGGAGGATACACATAGTGTATCGTCTGCCAGTTGCGAGCAAAGTAACTGAGGAAGTTGTTATAAGATGGCGGCTGATTTTTTACATAAGATGAACTTTACTTATAACCACCGGAACAAAATTCCACCAGTAAATTTTGAAACAATTTTTTTTCGTAATTAATCTGTAAGCGACTTTTTAATAAAAAAATTCTATTATAAATATTCTCAAATTTTCTGTTTGTTTATACTGGTGGCAATTTGCTCTGGTATTAAAATGTTTTTCACTGACGCTGAGAGGAGGTGGTCTAGGTTGTCACAATATGGCGGAAATGCAGGGCTTGACTACCAATTTTTATTGAAAAACGATCGATTCGAGCCGGACATTTTAGTAAAATATTTTGTCTTTTGTAGTGTGCGTGATGAAAGCACTGATTTTTATTTTCAAATTTATTTGTTTGTAGATTCTGCTGGCAGTGAATTTTTTCAACATTTCAGCTACAGATTTGACTCATCAACTCCGCAAGGAAAAATGTTAGTTTAGATGTTAGAATCTCAGAGTTAGAGTCTCAGATATTAGAATGCACCATTTTAAGCATGTAAAAAAATAGAATATTAAAATAAAAAATTATTTAGTAAAAGATACCTTTTCCACATCTGCAATGAACAAAAAATCACATTATTCTCCAAAATGCTGTCAATTTTCTAATACAAAATTACAAATCATGTGATCTAACCTTTGTTAAAAATTTATTTTTGGACGTCTCAGCCTTTTTAATTCTACAAAATATGCGAAGTTCATTTTAGTAATAACGATTCGAAATTGTCAAACGATAAATAAAACATTTGCATGAAAAATAAAATCATTATCGCCGTCCGTTGAGAATTCCATGTACAATTTATGTTAACTATGAGGTAGGTGAAAACAGAAATAAACTAGAAAACATTATTAAATCAATTCTGGTTTATTAAATCAATTCTGATTAAAATAAGAAAACTGTTTTCTAAAGAATTTTTCTGGTAAACATTGAATAAAAAACTGAAAGGTTAGCAGCCGTGGTTTTGAGCAATCCTGAATGGTTCGTGCGAATAGTAAAATAATTTATTCTGCCCATCACTACATCTAACTACTAGAGCAATTACAAAGGATTTCGGTATCAATCAATTGACAACTGAAAGACACATAAAACATCTTAGACTTATCTTGAAGCAGAATATTTTGGGTTCCGAATACATTCGCATCAACATAATAGAATAAATATCCATAGGAAAGTATAATTTAATGAGCTTTATATCTAAATCCATTTGTCATGTTAGTGATGAGGATCGTATGCCAATGCAGTAGTTGATCATAATTAACATTACATGATAACACCGCAATTCTCACGTTAACTTCCATTTACTAGTAAACTTAATATTTTTTGAAAAGTATAGAACATTTTACTGAAGTGTGTTTGTGTATGCAATTTCTTTGTAAAAAAAATGTTTGTAAAGAAATAGTTGAGTTACTATTTCTGTCAAAAGTTGTGAAAAATGAAACAAATTCTGTTCAAAATGAAATGAAGGCGTTTTTGTTGGAATGTTGCTAAATCAGGCAGATTTCTTTTTCAAAAATTCCGAGCCAAAATATTTCGAATCGTGATTTTATGTTATTTCGTTCACGGAATATCTATTAGCATATAAAACAAAAATAATTTTTCAAAAATTCTAGTGAAAATTTGGAGTTTCTGAATAAATCATCAATCAGATTTGATAACACTGATTTCTTGCCAATATTGGTACAACATTGAAAAACGGTTAACACAGCGAAATGCTGGAATAATATTTAGTTTTAAAACTATCAGTGCTGGTTTATACATGTAGCCAACGGAATTATTATTATAAGAATATTGGTCGGGATCCAGATAGATTTTTCACTGTTAGCGAAATGATATTGACCATGCCTGAATTTTTGAGAACTTTTCTCTGTTTGAAGTAAACAGTGAAATGTTCACAAAAATGCAGAGTTCTGATTGGTCAACCTCGTCTCGCTAATAGCGATAAATCTCTCTGGATCCCGGCCTTTATTTTGCTTCAAAAGTTTTGATTTTGTTACATTTTATCATTGTCCTGTAAGGCGGTTTATCAAAACTTTTAAACAGAAAATATAGACAAAATGTATAACGTATATCTTACAAATATTGGAAAGGTCATCTTAATCAATACACCACATTTTTTAAAAATTGCACTAGAGCAGATTTCACTATTTCAGTTTATTACTCTAACTCAACTATTCCACGACATTCACTCATCATAAAATAAAAGGCAGATGATTAACCTCTTTCAAAAAGCGATCAATTTCGAGAAATATAAATGAGGTCGGTTTATCGTTTCTAGCGAAAAATAATTTAGGATGAAATTTGATGAGAAAATATCAATGAATTGACGTTTTAATATCTAAATTCATCTATCCTGTTAGATAAAATATGCCTATTACGATGCAGTCAATGAACGAAATAATAATCACATGATCTTATCGTAACACTCGCATTAAAGCTAATTTATTAATAAACTTCATAAATTTCCAGAATTAAAGGAAACTACACTGAAATATACAAGACAATTTAATTCAAAAGTCTCTTGACAATTTTGTGATAAAATAGTTTATTTGCAACATAAACATTAGAGGTAGATTACATACATCGGTCATAAACAAATGTCAGTGCATTTTATTTTGGTTGCCGAGTAAATATACTCACAGTTGCTACTTTTTTTGTGGACAATAGCACATTTCCCAACATATGTTGTATGATTGCTGCTGCTGTGTGAGTTATTGTGCTGTTGGCATATACTTGGAGCACTTTGAACATTATACAACACCAGACCAAAATATAGCTGTCAACTTCTATGCATTTTCGAAACATTTAAACATGTTAAGAAACAAACAATGCTTTTAATAAAATGTGTGCTGCATTTAACTAAATCTGGAGTATACTCTAGGTTTTAGCGCACTTACAGCACGATCTCTGGTGCTATAGCTGGCTTTCCAGAAATGAGTTCACCAGAAATACTACCTTTTTATTAGAATTTTTTCGCCAAATCTCCGATGGCTTATCTGCTATGATTCTCTGAATATTTTATACCGGGTGTCCCAAAAAATGACAGATGGATTTTAAAATCCAATAACTTGCAAACGGTGATAGATATTTAAAAAATTCTTGCAGGGATGTTATGTAAGATGTCATGGGTTTTTATGCTGCGATTCTCAGTTTTAGTTACAAATAGCATCGATAGATGGCGATGCAAGCAATAACCGCTAAATCCAGGCTCGATTTTTCGACCTTTCTGTTCTTCCATGCGAAAAAAGGAGATTAAAATATATTGAATGGATCCCGAAGTACCAAAAATCGGGTCTGGATTGAGCACATACTGCTCTCAGCGCCATCTATTGTTTGAAATTCGAACTAAAATCAGGAATCACAATATAAAAACTCCTGACATCATACATAACCCTCCTGCAAGAATTTTTTTAAATATCTGTCACCATTTGCAAGATATTGAATTTTAAAATCCATCAGTCATTTTTGGAACATCCGGTAGAAATATTTTAGATCTCTTCATACGTCTTTTCTGAAGTTCGAGCCGAAACGACGTCTTTTCTTTACTGCATTGTAAACGTTCTTCGTACTCTCCCGCAAATAAATGCTGTGGGTCAGGGTTGTCAGTTTGACTTCCACTTTTAGCCAGAAAATTCAGATTTACACCGGAAAAAGCAAAAGGTTTTCTTTAGATTTATTTCATGACAGACAAAAATTGATATTTTTCAGAAGTTTCCAGTCTAAAGTGCGAGTTTCGGAATAAAAATGGAAGCCAAACTGGCAGCCTTGCAATAGGTTTGATTAAGTCACACCTACCGTGCGATGGATCTCTGGTATTTCAGATTAATGTTATGACATTTTTTAATAGCCCAGCTTTGGTTTACTCCTTGAGGGGCGGTGGGATTTATTTATATTTTGTCCCACCTACGATTGATGGGGATTTGCACCAGAAAAATTTTATTAAATTTTTCTTTTCTAACTTTGGCGGAAAAAAGTCGTAAAATTGCTTTTCCTTATTTTGCAATAGATCTTTTTGCGGATTCCGGTGTGAATTCGACATCACAGAAATACAATTACTTGCCCTCAAGTACATCAAGGATATCCTTGTTTAATGCAGTAGGGAAAAAGCATTTAAAGTGGTAGTATTCAAAATACAGCATATAAAGCATTGATGTCAAAATCTCTTAATTATTCCGGAGTCCGTTCCAAGAAAATCATGTTTTAAATGGGAAAATATATATAAGGAAATGTGTGTTATTTCTATAAAGTTCATTGTAAATTACACTGTGAAATTTTTGATTAAATAAAAATTCCGGTTCACACAATTGCTTGCCCCTCAAGGGGTTAGTAGAAGTCTAATATGGAGAAAATCTTCAATAAAAATTATGAGTTTTATAAAATTTAAAAACAAAACTGATTGTATTGTAAATGAAATTGTAAAGTTTATTTTGCCAATATTGATGCAACATTGACAAAATTTAAACACACTTAAATGTCGGACAAATATTTAACTCCAATACTGATTAAGCTATTTAGTCAATGAAAAAAGTATTTGCTTAATGATATCTTGCTAGTAGTTTATTTAGTCAATATTTTGAAATAGAATAGATCATACAACTTTATACTCTATCGATAATTTTCTGCAGTTTATGACTTTTAATTAATATTTCTAGGTAAAAAAAAAATTAAAAATACGAGCCTCGGTTGGGCAATGGCAGACATTAGGCTACGTTCATGCAAATTTTCAGCCTCTTACGTTTAGTAGACTTCACTAGTCATCGCACGGCCCCACACACACACAGATAGAGAGAGAGAAAAAAATCCTTCTTTTATTAATAAATAACTTTTTTTACTTCAGAACCGCATAGTAGATGCACAATAAGGCACGTCTCACTGTGTACCACAACTGTGTGTCTCACTGTGTACTTTCATTACGTTGTAACAAAATGGATGCCATATCTGTTTCATCATCAATTTCATAGCTTTGAATGCTTGTGTCGTTTTGTCGACATAGCCTATCATTAAATATAGCTAGGTTTGTTTAAGTAAATATATGCCATAATGAAAGAAATAAACATTAAATTGGACGTTTATGTAACTTTAACCCCTGTAAAATAAATAATTACTTACTATTTTGCTGGACGAGTAACCGAAGTGCCGAAACTACATCCACGTGTTGCATAAGATGAGGTGGTTCAGTGTGTGTTCCAGCTAGGAGAAAAAGTTATAACTATGTCAAAATAGCGGCTGTCTTACTGTGTACCATCACTCACTGTGTACTCCCCTACCCTATATCGTTTTTGAAAAGTACTTTGTCGAGCAGTATGGCTGAATCAGTATCCACAAGTATTTAACGTTATCTAATTTTAGTAATAGAAAGTTGTTCATAATCTATTCGTAAAGTATTTCTGGTTTTAACTGCAGTAGGACAATTTTCCTTAACCCTTTCACGGTCGCTTAATATTTGGAAAAACCATCAAAAATGCACCTATTTATTCCATTACAAAAATTTAATAATTATAAGGTTTCTAAGTAAAATATGCAATTACTTTTTTTTTCTTAAGGCGAAAAAAAAAAGATGTTATATATCAAATTCACATTTGTAGAAAAGCCATTATGCGAGAATTCTGTGTCTTAATGTTTGTTTTACACCATACAAATTAATGCGAATAAGACCTTTATTTTTCGCATCTTATTTATCATCTTCACACAAATTTTTACAAATAATATTTGAAATAATATAGATACATTAAATTTTGATTATTAATATTTTTTTTGAGTGCTATATAATTCGAACCATGCTATACAAATCCCAGGATAACAATCAGCGCCAAAAGTCGAACACAAGCGGTAATATTCAGACTTCACACGGAAATACCAGTTAATTTTTTCTGGTTTCAGATTTTTTTTTACAGTAATTAAATCTCCAGCCCGGAAATATGACAGGCACGAGAAATAACGAACGACACCTCAGACCGTGATATTGACGGGAGCGAGAATTAAGGGATTAATTCGGTTTATAACTACATCTCATGTTCTCCACGGTATTCTTGAAATAAAAGGCTTGCGATTAACAACTTTCAAAAGACCACCAATTTCACGAAACAGATGGGAGGTAGGTAAGACATTTGGAGCGGAAATTCTTCCAGGTTAAAATTCGGCGGGAAAGTAATATTCAATTGAAAATTACTTCTACATTGATTTCTCCTATTAATTAAAAGTCTCTATTACGATGTTGTAGATGAACCAAAAAGTAAATGTAAGTTAATATAGCAACTCTTACCTAAAATTTACTAAACTTTAAAAGTTGTAGTAAATTGCACCGAAATATATTTGGGAAAAACAATTCTTAAGTAAATGATGTTCTAAAATGCTCTTATTGTAGACTATATATACATATATATATTAAAGAATCGAATTAGTTTGGAAATGAAAAGTATATCAACCACTGTCGGAACAATATTGTAAATTATAAATAAGTAAATAGAAAGCAATATATTATCCCAGTATTGGATATGGTATGCAACGGATGCAATAATATTGGACCGATATTGATTTGTTATTAACGCCTTGAGGGGCAAGTAATTGTTTTTCTGTAATGTCGAATTCATACCGGAATCTGCAAAAAGCTTTATCGCAAAATAAGGAAAATTAATTTTAAGACTTCCTTTCACCAAAGTTAGAAAAGTAAAATTTAATAAAACTTTTCTTGTACAAATCTCTGTTAATTTTAGGTGGGATAAAGTACATCCCACCTAAAGGCCCTCAAGGGGTTTAATCCTTAAGTCCAAAGTCGAGTCTGACTCAACATCATCGACCTTTTCAAAATTTGTTTCTGGCGTCAGTAATAAAGAACAGTAATTTTTGCCTTATATAATTAGAGTACTACGAAATTATATATTTGAAAGTTTTTTTTTTTTTTTTTTTTTTTTTTTTTTTAAGTGGTGAAAACAAATAAAATTTGAGTAAGAGACGCCGGTCTCGAAACAGTTAAATCTGTTATAAAAACATACATGGTAAATGTGATTTCAGTACACTTAAAGGCTTACAAAAAAATTAATGACCACTTCTGCTAGTTTCATGCACAAAATCGGTGATATTCTCAATATCAATAATGGTAAAATCAACATTGATCTTCATATATTTTACTTTTATATTGTCATGATCTTTTATCATTGTTGATCTAGTGAATGTCACCGATTGTATGTCTGCACTGGTAGATGTGTTTATAAAAAGGTTTTTATAAGCCTTTAAGCGTACTGTTTAAACTTTTAGCACATAATTATATATATATTTTTAAGGATAATAAGTATTTTTTCCCTTAACAATATCAAAGTTGTTTCTTTTTAATTAATTTAAACATGATTTAATAAGGAGGTTTGTTAAATTTTTTAAATAGAAGGATTTTATTTTTCAAGTGTTGGAAAGTGTTATATAATTTATGTGCAAAGCACATGAGGTTTTGCGACACTTGTGATATTTACACTATTTCAGTTTATAATTACATCGCAAGTTTGCAACAGTATTCGCTAATCTCAAGATAAAAGGATAGAGATTAAACTTATACAACAGACAATTGATTTCGAGAATTATAACAGAAGCCAGTTTATCGTGTCGAGTCAAAAATTATTTAGGATGGCATTTTAATGAGAAAGTATTATTGAATTGACGTTTATATTGAAATTCATTTATCCTCTTAGCGATAAGGATCATATTACGATGAAGTAGATGACCGAAATAATAATAACTCGATTGCATCACAGCTCTCACATTTAAACTCATTTATTAATTAACTTCATAAATTTATAATATTATAGAAAATTTCCCTGCAATGCATTTCAGGAAAACAATTTCTAAAAAATATGCTTTAAAATACATTTATTTAATTGCGTAGAGATAAAGAAAAAAGAAAAATAGGAACTGAAATGGTGAAGTATTTCTTGCTAATACCCAATTCAATACTGGAAAATAGAATCATTACTAAATATTGGATCAATGTTTCATTCGAATATTGTTAATATTTGCTACGCTATGTGACCAATGCAAACAGCATTTATCTAACATTCATTTGATACCAAGGTCATTATTTCCATTATTTATAACATGACCCATATTCGGTTCGTTAAAATAAAGAAAATGTATTAACAAATTTATAACTTTATAAACTCTTAGCATTGAATATTGTGTCATATCCTATACGTGAAACTTAGCTGATTTTAACTGCTGTAGAGAATTTTTCACTCTTTCGCTTCACTATCACATCCCAAGTTTTTAACGGTATTCACTCATCTCCAGATAAAAGTTTGGCTATTAACCTCTTTGGAGGGCGATCGAATTCAGGAAATATAAATGAGGTAGGTTTATCGTTTCTAGCGGAAAGTTATTTAGGATAAAATTCGATGAGAAAGTATTATTGAATTGGCGTTTATATATAAATTCATTTATCCTGTTAGTGATAAGGCGTCTATTTCGGTTAAATATATGACCAAAACAATAATTGCATGATATTATCGCATCTCATTTATCACTAGAGATCATTTATTAATAAACTTAATAAATTTCTGAAGTTACAGAAAGTTACATTAAAATATCCTGTGATCTTATTTTTGTACCTTTTTTATTTTTCCTAACAGTTCATAGCTGTTACTTATTATGAAAGTTGAATTTTCACTTTTAATCTTTAAAAACATTGTCTTCCAAAAGTTTTAGTAATTTTTTATTCGCACATTCTATATAGGAATTGTAACCACAGGTAACGGTTCTGAATTACACAGGGCATTTATGGAACTTGGGTATTAAAACCAAATAAGGAAAATTCAAATTATCTTGTTTTGTTTTAATTTTTTTATACATTGTCCTTGTTCCGTTCTCCATCTCATTAAGTTTTGCCCCAATTAACTCATAATTATTTGTATTTTCATAACTTTCTCTTAATGTATTTACGTATAATTTTTTTACAGATAATTGGATAGTTAGTACTTGCCTTATCTACGTATGTCATTATAAAATCATCTTGGATATTTTTTTATAGCTTTTCTTAAAACAATATATTCCTCCTCGGACAAATTCTCAAAGTTTTTAACAAATTTTTCTTTTAGATTCCTTAAAATTTGATATTTCCATTCTTCAAATAATTTTCCAGGAAGTCTGCATTTATACGTTAACTTTTGTATAAAGGTTTGAATATTATATTTAAAAGGTTTAACTGCATTACGTTTCGTGAAATTCCGTTTTATTTTGCATTTTGCTTCATAACTCATTTGATTTTTCAATTCGACATTTTGTACAATATCTAGATTTCCAGTTATTATATGTCCACAATCTTTGTGTACATATTTATTGTACATATCGTCATTACATTTGCAAATGTCTGCATTTTCCTTCCTATTAATATTTTTAACATAATAATTATAATTAAAGATCATTCTGCCTAAAGGCCTGTCATACGTAAATGCTTTAGCAATATTTAATTTTTTTTATTGGTAACATGTCCTGATATTTATTAAAAATCCTTTTGTAATTTACATTACTATAGCACCCTCCTATGTATTCTATAACGAAATATACTTAATCCGCATCTTCCTGATTTTCATACATTGACTTTCAGTAACTTTGCCAATTATTTAAATTTATTCTATATTTTAAGAGATCAATGCCCAGATCTATGTTCTGCATTCCTATTTTTTGCGTTAACAAAATCAAAAGCTTAGGTATCAACTACTTTTTTACATTGAATATGATATATTTGATAATCTTATAAACTTGTCATTACCTTTACAATTCATTAAAGCTGTGACAATGCTTTCACCGCCTTTCAATCCAACCAATTTTTCTCTAGTAAGCTCTAATTCACGATTACTTTTTCAATCTTTATAATCGTTATAACCATTAATATCACACTTTATCTTTGCATAGATGGAGTCAGACATATCTCGATTTTTAGAGCTTTGTATAATGTTACGGTGACCAAACATAACGTTCAACCCATAGGGATATAGTGTACCATGTGTAATCATCATATCCTTCCTTGGCGTGCCGTGCCAATGCCTTACCTGTAAGGGTATCCGGACGATACCTGGCTGACATAATTCACTCTTATTTGTTGGACTTGGTGCGAACTGCAGCGCTAGTTCATAGTATATAATTCAAATTAACCCCTTGAAGGGCGGTAGGACATAATATATTCCACTTAATTTTAATTGCAAAATGCGACATTGGCACTAGAATTTTGGAATAAAAAATTTTAATTTATTAAGTACGTGAAAACAAAGGCTTTTTGTATTTTGATATTAATTTGTTTTTAAATTCGGTTGTCAGCCTATGATTTCAGCATTTTACGATTAAAAGAACACTGCCCCTAGGTTAAGTTCATTTTCAGAAGCTTTAATTATAAAATAAACATTAAAATTTTTATAAGCTGATTTTTTTTTAATTGTTATTATTGTGAAAGAATTTTGAATCTAAATTTAATTACGTGAATTTTAGTTAACAATGCTAATAAGGCGTAAAAACAACAGAGTGAGAAAGATCAAGGTTCGAACCCTCGCCTGGATACTTTTTCACTCTGGTGGTTTTACGCCTTGTCAGCACTGTGAATAAAAATTCACATAATTAAATTTAGATTTCTGAGATGTAAGTCATCTTTTAAAATTACTAGGGGATCGAACCCGGGCTTCCCGGGTCACAGAATATAGGTGTAAACCATTTTTTTTTTTTTTAAATTGAAAAGTAATTTTTTTTTTTTTTTTACATGCAATATATTTTTCAGATTGCCCATTAAAAATAAAAAATAATTTTTCATATGAAAATTATGAATTATACAATCAAATAAACTTCTGAAAATTATCAAAAGCGATTTTTTCGTATTAGCCGCATGCTAAGAGTTATTTACCCAAGATTTTGTTGTTTACGGCATCCTTTAACCCTTTCCGGAACAGGCAATTTTTGATGTAAAATGATGAAATGATTGACTGACACCGGAATTTTAAAACGACTTTTCTAGAAATTAAAAACATGTTACTTTTAATGTTCATTGTAAAAGCGAAATTTTACTAAAATATTCTTGGTGTCGCTCGTAAGTTTGGAATAAAAATTAGGTATACCGACCCGGGAACAGTGTGTCGGAAAGGGCTAATTTTTTGATAAGTTCAGAGCTTTAAGCGCGTAGTTCAATTACATGTCTATTAAATTTGTGTTTTATTTATATTTATTTAATCATACAGGAAGTTTTATTTTTGTTTACGTAATATTAGTTGTAAGAAAATGATGAACTCCTTATGTTGTTTTAAGGGCAAACGAATTAATCTTTCTTAATCGAGCTCAACGCGACAGAGATAAATTTAAAAATTAACCTCTCATACCCTCAATCACCCTTTTTAAAAAATTGGTAATTTAATTTGAACATTTTAAATTCATTTTAACTCAAAACATAAAGTCAGGATTGTCAGCAAAATCTTTGCATGTAAACAGTCGTATTCCTAACTCCAGATTCTAATCTCAGAACCGGAGAGTAAAAATGGCCGTCATTTATGTTTTTTTTTTTTTTTTTTTTTTTTGGTGTGTGCGTGTGTTAAAATGTTTAGTTTTATCTAAGAAAATCGTCGTTTTCTTTTAAGTATGACGTCATTTTCATTTACTTAAAAAATTTACTTGTGTCTAAAACTTAGTAGGGGAGACCGGGTCTAGTACCGACATTTTCGACATTTTTGATATTAGCCGTAAGATTTGAACTGAAGTGAAACATTTAGTGTATCATATCATTAGAGTAAATCTTGCGTAGCATATTTATAAAACTACTATTAACATTATTAACGTTTTTCAGAACACAAAATGAATTCTGCATAACCTTGAAATTTGTCACTACTAACCCCCGCTATGAGGCACGTTGTGAACGGCTTGGGGCATATTGTGACACACAAATGATACATACAAGAACATTTGTATCATATACAAATTATATAAGAATGGCGATTAAAAGGTATATGTTAAATCAAGAAGGAGAAATTTATTCATTTATAACGTTCTTAACACAATAAAACACTTTCATGTTTTAATAATATTGTAAATCAAATGAAAATAAAATAGTAGTTAAATTGTTAACACTTGTAAACTCTTAGTGCTTCATAAAGACTAGGGGATCGTACCCGGGCTTCCCGGGTTAAAGAATATAGGTGAAAACATTTTTTTTAAACTAATATTTTTTTTTATCTGCAATAAATTTTTTAGATTGACCACTTACATTAAAAAAGCATTTTTCAAATGGAAAATAAGAATTATACAATCAATAAATTTTTTAAATGTATCAAAAGCGATATTTTCTTATTAGCCGCATGCTAAAAGTTTTTTGCCAAGATTTTGCTACTTATGGCATTATTCTGATAATTTCAGAGCTTATACATGTCTGGTAAATTTGTATTTTATTTATATTATTTCATTTTTTTATTCATTGGGAACTTTTTTTCAATGGATATTAGCCGTAAGAAAATGATGAACTCTTTATTTTGTTTTAAGGGCAAACTGATTAATCTTTCGTAATCGATCTCCGCGCGATATATATAAATTAAAAAATATTTCATGCTTTAAAATTGTTTTTTAAACCATAGACAATCAGTAAACTGAGATGAAATTTGCGAACAAATTCCATTTGGAAAAAAAAAATTCTATTTGGTGATCTAAAAATTTAAATTTTACGATTAAAAATAAGTTAGATTTGTGTTTTTCCAATGTTATTCTTTTATGTTTATAAAAGAAGTATTAATTTCGTTAATTTGTCTTTCACAAATATGTTAGATTACTTGTTTTTTTTATTATTATTATTTTATTTGTTTATAAAGGAAGTATTAATTTCGTTATTCAAAAATAGTCAGAAACAAATTCTGAAAAATGTTTGTTGCTTTATGTGCAAAATGTTTATTTTTATTATGTATTGAAACCGGCGCGTGATAAGATAAACTTTAAAAAAATCATGCTTAAAAATTATTTTAGAAAATATAATGCATCAGTCAATGAATAGTTTTTAAACAAATTGCCTTTGAAAGTAAATTTTTTTCCCTATTCGAGGAAAATTCAAAATGTACGATGGTTAGAAGATTAAAAAATTAGAGTAGCGAAAATTTCAAGAACGAAATGTGATCGTGAAGTGTTGCCATTCACTAAATGACGTCGGCGTTACGCACAGATACGTTAGTTCTTTATAATATAGATATTTAATGAGTAAAATATAATAAAGTTCAGTCATTAGGATGTGGTTATCGAGGCTCTTATGCTTGTATTTCCGGAATGAAAACAGCGATTTTCACCTTCTCAAAATTTGCATACGCACTTCTCATATCCATATTCATCATTTTTTTTAAAAATTGTATTTTGTTTGATCATTTAAAAATCATTTTAACTAAAAACTTGAAGTCACGATTGTCAGCAACAATTTTTATGTGAACAGGCGCATTCTTTACTTGAGATTCTAATCCCAATTCCGGAGAGTAAAAAGTTCCGTAATTTATGTTTTTTAGACGCATTTGTGTTAAAATGTTTAGTTTTATCTAAGAAAATGATCGTTTTCTTTTAAATAGGACTTCATTTTCACTTAAATAAGCATTTCGCCTAGTGTCTGAAACTTAGTAACAGTACACATGCAGAAGGAAAAACTATATAGAAAACTTATGAAGAAAAATGCGTGTTTTCAAAAGCAATATGTCATTTTCCGTTATTATGCCCCTAATTCAACCTTCTCACCGCCGCGAACTGATATATCCGTTCACTAAGCGACAGGTTTCATTGGAATAGAAGCATTATTTAAATTAATATAACTCTTCCGATATAATCCAGTTTTAAGAAATTAAGTTATGATTAATACTATCAAGGCTGCTATCCCTATACTTAATAAAAAAAAATTATATCCTGTCGAAAAAAATATGTTTTTTTACCATTTAAAAATTTTTACAGGGAAAAAAACATTACAATTTTGCCCTTATTTTGGTCCTAATAGGATTTTGTGCCACTGAACCCTATACAACAATTTTGAATTTTTATCAGAAAATAGCATGAATAAAGTTAAAAATACCTCATTATTTCTCTCTTGTCTGCAATAATTAAAGCTATCTAATTTTCATCATTTTAAAGGAATTTCATAAAATGCTTTTAAAATTAAAATATAAAAGTGGGGATATTTAAAAAAAAAAAAAAAAAAAAAAAAAAAAAAAAAAAAAAAAAAAAAAAACAGATTGTGCGATCACATCTACAAAGGAAGAGCTTCCAGTTTAAAAATATATATATATATATATTAGTAAAATTGGTTCAGCAGAAAGATCAGGGCAGACTAAAAAACACACTTGTGTTTTAAATATATAGATTATATAAAATTAGGAAAAATTAAATTAAGTAAATTATGTTATTTTGATAAAATTATAGTAGAATGTTCTAAAGAATAGCATTAAAATTTTATTATTCGAGAGAATTTTCGACAAAAACTTCAGGAACGCGATATTATTTTAAACCACGAATTATTTGTTTGCTTGTCTAACCCGGCAAAGCAAATCAATCCAGGCGAGAATCATCAATTTCTGTAATATAAATCGCTATTATTTGCATGTCACCTCTCTTTTATAATGACACTCTAAATTTTTGTAAAACATTGCGTTTTATCAGTGTGTGATTTCGATTACCTTATTTTTAAAAGTGAAGCATTATTCACCTGTGAAGAATTTCAAAGCAGCTAAGCTGTGAAAATGACGCACTTCTACAAAACATAATTCAGGTTTAAGAATTAAAATACACGCTTTTTTATAAAATAACGTCATTTTCATCCGCTAAAGGAATCCACTCTTAAACTTCGTATATAGAAAAGTGTGCATATGACGTCATTATCACGGAATAACACACAATATTCTTGACATAGCCCATATTTTAATTTCAACTTTTTTTTAATGTTTTATGAGAAAATGGCAACAAAAAGATGCAGTATCTCCTATTATCGACTACTTTCCGTTTACTTTCAATGACTTTCAATAGAAATGGGGTACTTTTGTTGCCACTATGAGAAAAATGGTATTAAAAACTACACAAAAATTAATATCTCAGATATAAATTGAAATTCAGCTTTCAAACAAATTGCATTTAAAAGGGCATTTTTTTCTTATACGACGGTGTAAAAAATTAAAATGTGCGATGTTCAGAAGTTTAAAAATTTGCAGTAGAGAAAATTGCAAAACCAAAATTTTATTTCAAATTTCAAAGTGTTGCCATTCACAAAATGACGTATCCGTTACGCACAGATATGTTTGTCCTTTATAATATAGATACATTTAGAAACACTTAGCAATAAAAAGAAAAAAAACTGTCTTAATCTGGAAAGAAATAAAAAGTTAGCCAACACTAATATTTGACCATATTGATCTTTGACTCCGTAGCCTAATACAACGTGTAGGCCAATATTTTAAATAACTCATTGTCATCGCTTGTTTCAGCGTCTGATTTGCAGTTAATACAAATATAATATTGTTCATTTTTGGTACATTTGACATGCGCCCATCTTTTACATGCCATGCATTACACCCAGTCATCTCCGGGTCTAGAAATTTTGTATTGCTCCAAGCAAACTAGACATAAGCAATTTTCGTCATCTACAGAGCTATCCAATACTTGCTTGTCTTTTTTTCTCCAATAACTAGGTGTAATTTTTTTTATGCACTGCTGGGCCTTTCCATACCGTTTCTTATTTGCTTTTTCTTCTTCAATTTGTTTTCTGCGTTCTTTTGCTTTTTGTTCTGCTCGAATTTTGTCTTTTACAGGTGTACTTCTTAGAATGGTAGATTTCAAACATTTACGAATAGATCACATGCCTTTTCGAGTCCTGCTTTAGGGAGTGGTTTTATTTATGTAAGACTTACCACTGACACATTGCTATTATCAATTGTCATAGAATCACCTAATTCAATGAGATTTCTTAATTCTGTAGACGGTCCTGCAATCTCACCCTCATTGATTAAAGTTATTGCTGAAGTGCTTGGTTTATTTACACTTTCATATTTACTAACATTTTTTTCATTGTCGCTCTGATCTTAAACGCTCTCATCTCTGATGGATAACGGTTTATCAGTTACTGAGGAACATATGAAGTTAAAATTATGAGGGAAAATTATGCTGGGATACGTAGTGACATTGTCACAACGTGCCTCTTAGACTTCGTCACAACTAGCCCCGCGTTACGCCATTTTAAACTTTGTTCATTAGTTTCCGAAACGTTGGCATGATTAACAAATGAAATACATAGAAAAACAGCTCAAAATATAAGCATTTAAATAATGTTAGGGAAGTTTACATACCTCAGTATCGCTAGTGGTAATGACAATTTCAACGTAGGTCGCAAAATTTACTTTTACGATAGAAAACAAGATAAATATTTTTATCTCGAAAACAACGCAACGTTATACTTCAAAACATACGAAGCACACTAAGACAATCAACCTCTTCACTCACATGACGCGACAGGTGCTGCAACCTATTGGCTCAGTCAGGAAGCTCGATGGTACAACTTGCCCCTGGCACAACTAACCCCTGCCCCCCCTACACATACAGAAGGGGAGAAAAATATGAAAACTTTATGAGGAAAATACGTGTTTTTAAAAGCAGTACGTAATTCTGCGTTCAAAAATTATGTCCCTAATGGGTTTTTTAGGCCATTAAACCCTACACAACAATTTTTATCAACAATTTTGAATTTTTATCAGATAATCATATGAATAAAGATAAATAAACCTCATTATTTCTCTCTTCTCTGCAATAATGAAAGCTATCTCATTACCTGCTTTAATGAAAGCGATCTCAAATTCTGCAATAATGAAAACTATCTCATTTTTAACATTAATATATAATAATAGGATATTAAAAAAAAAAAAAAAAAAAAAAAAAAAAAAAAAAAAAAAGATGTGCGGGCACATCTACAAATGTTCAGCTTTCAGTTTAAAAAATTTTTAGTAAATTTGGTTCAGCAGAAAGCTCAAGTCAGATGACTAAAAAACATTCTTAATATTTTAAATATATAACTTATATAAAATTAAATTAAGCAAATTATGTTATTTTGATAAAATTATAGTAACATGTCTTAAAGAATAGCAATAAAATTTTATTAGTAGAGAGAATTTTGGACAAAAACTTGGGGAACCTGATATCATTTTAAACCTGGAGTTATTGCCACGATCTTCTTTGATTGCTTCTCTAACTCGGTGAATCGAATTCATCCAAGAGAGAATCACGAAGTTCTGTAATATAAATCGCTATTTTTCGGACAAAGAGCATGTACACTGTATGTTACTGCTCTTCCATAAAATCACTCTACATGTTTGTAAAACTTTGCGTTTTATCATTGTGTGATTTCGATTACCTTATTTTCAAAGATAAAGCATTTTCACTTGTGATGAATTTCAAAGAAGCTGGGGTGAAAATGACGCACTTCTGCAAAACATATTTCAGTTTTAAGAATTAAAGCACACGCTTTTTTTTAATATGAGGTTAATTGCATTCGCTAAAACATCTCACTTTTACGATACCGTATTTAAACAACACCTATAGAACGGTATGCAAATGACATCATTATCGCGGAATAATACACAAACCCAACAGAAAGCAAAGACGCCATTTAAGAATCTCGGGAAAACAATCTCGGGTATCTATTGATTCATATTTCCTTTTTTTTGTTTATAATAGCTCCATATTTTATCAGAAGTTATTCATTTTTTTTTTTCAAAATTGGGAAAATGTAAAATTGCATTCTTTGAGATTTTTGATACGAATTAAGTAAATACGGGGAAAATAAGTCATACAAATATTCTTTAAAATACATTTTTGTGAAGAGAAAGTGTTGTATCGTTCGTAAATTTGAATTTCAATAAACTAAAAATCATTTAATTGATAAATAAAAACGAAATAAAGCCAAAACTCACCGGGTTTTATAACAAATGATATTCTTGATATTTTAATTTAAAAAAAATTTCAGTTTTTATGAGAAAATGGCAACAAACATAAACAGCAATCTACTATTTTCTTGTTTCCCCTTTACTTTCAACAGAAATGGAGTACTTCAGTTGCGCCGATTACAAAAAAGTATGAAAAACCACAAAAAAAAATTAATATCTTAAAATTAAATTGAGATACAGCTTTCGAACAAATTGCATTTAAATGGAGCATTTTTTTCCCTTATACTACGGTGTAAAAATTTAAAATGTGCGATGTTTAGAAGTTTAAAAATTTGCAGTGGAGAAAATTGCAAAACCAAATTTTATTTCAAATTTCAAAGTGTTGTCATTAGCAAAAAAACATACGTTTGTCCTTTATAATATAGATAATAATTTTCAATTTCTATTTAAAACTTGAAAGCGCATGGATCATTTAAAAGTATGGTAATTATTAAAGTTTTATAAAATTGAAATTTTTATTATTTCAAGAACAAGTAAAGATATTTTAACCGAAATATAAATTTATATCTAATAAATTTATAAACATTTGCTGTATTTTTAGGAAAAATAGAATATTAATAAATAAAAAAGTTAAATTTGAATGTAGACTGTGTCCATGACCTTTCACCAACTGTAATTTAAAGTAGCTCTAAAATAACTTGTTATAAAATTCATTTAACACGTTGACTGCCACGCTACGAGTATACTCGTAGCTTTAATATTCGTGGCTTTAATTTATTACTTTCTCACCATTATTTAAAAAAAAAAATTGCCTTATTTATCGGCAGAAATTTCGCTGTATTAGTAAAGCGAAATTTACCTTTCAGAATTTGTAGTGGCAAACGACTTTCAAGGAGAAATTTGAAAATTCTTTTTTGTGGCAATGGACGTGTTAATTACATCGATTAATAGTAATATACACTAGCCTCTATAAGTTAAGGTACAGGGACTATATTCTTTCAATTGCACACGGTTTGTCGAATATCTACCAAAATTATTGGCGAATTGTTCTTGAACTTCTAGGATGTAAAGAACATGTTTCATTTCATATTTATCGGTGAAAATTTAGTCGGGAGGACAATTAGGAGACTAATAATAAATTTAATAATAAAATAATATTTGCGATCACATATGTAACAGAAAATTCTAATAATGGTTTGGCACTGTGTTAAGTGACTATTTGGGACCTGTCCAACGTTTGTGTGCATTTGTGTAAGCTTAGCACTCACATTCGTGTGTCTGTGAAATATTCAAAAGTTTTTTGTTTATAGCATACAGAGTTTTCAACCAAATGTAACACAACTTTCCGAAAACCTGACAAAAAACAGTAGCAATAGTATACTGCAATTAAAACATGAATATATTGAATATTTGATGAGATATGAGAATTTGTATGAAGTAATTTTTAACTGCGCATGCGTGGAATATTCTAAAATTTTTATTTTATAATTTGGTAGTCAGCTATTTAGGGCAACTTATATAAAAAGTCCAGTCAAATATCGCGAAAATTCACAAAGATAGGAGCGATATAGTGAATTGCTTTTTAAAAATAGCTTTATTATAAGGAATTTCCCACAACTTTTCAATCAGCTCACTATATCTTTCTGAGTTTTCACAATATTTGACTGGACTTTTTATAGAAGTTGCCCAGAATAGATGGCTACCAAATTATGAAATAAAAATTTTGAAATCTTCCACGCATGCGCAGTTGAAAATTATTTCATATTAATGTCCATATCTCATCAAATATTCAATATATTCATGTTTTAATTGCAGTATACTGTTGCTACTATTCTTTTGTGAAGTTTGCGGAAAGTGGTGTTACATTTGGTTGAAAACTCTGTATGCTATAAACAAAAAACTTTTGAATTTTTCACAGACACAATAACATCTTCACGAATATGAATGCTAAGCTTACACAAATGCATACAAACGTTGAACAGGACCCAATTAGTCATTTAACACACTGACGAAACTTTTTCAACATTTTTTGTTACATAGGTGATCGCAAATATTATTTTATTATTAAATTTATTATTAGCCCCCCAAATTGTCATCCCGACTAAATCTTCACTGCGAGATATGAAATGAAACATGTTCTTTACATCCCAAAAGTTCAAGAACAATTCGCCAATAATTTTCGTAGATATTTGACAAGCCGTGTACAATCGAAAGCATCCAGTCCCTGTACCTTAACTTTTGGAGGCCAGGGTAGTTTAGAATAACTTATAGATACTTTATTTATCTTGTTCCAAAAGTATTACTGGTTGCACAAATAATATTTTTAACCCCTTGAGGAGCGAGCAGAAATATATCTAAATATTGAATTCTCACCGGAATAACCGAAAAAAAATTATTTTTAAATAAGAAGAAAGCAATTTTTCAACGATTTTCACCCAAAATTAAAAATACAAAATTTAGTTAAAATTTTTTGGTGAAAATCTTGTTTAAATTAGGTGGGATATATTTTATCCCACCGCCCTTCAAGGGGTTAAAAGGAGGTTTATTTTGCCTTTGCATCTTTTCAGCATTCTTCACGTTGAAACATTGGGGGTGGGGGCGAGAGTTGAGTTTCAGCTCGGAAATATTTCTATTCTATGAACATTATATTCGTATATTTCCTAATTCTACAAAATACTAAAAATTTATTTTAAATAAAAGATTTGAGTGGAGTTAAAAATATTGCCCAAAATCCCTATAAATTCAAATTCAATTAATTAATTTTAATTTGCCAAATCCATCTAAAATTTATTAAATGATTGTGTAAATCTTCTAACGTAGTTTCAAAAATCCACGAAAAGGCTTTAGAAAATGAAATTTTCATGAATTCATAATTTGGGACATAAAGGGTTAATCATTTATCTACTGCATTATGATCTACTGCAGATTTTGTCATATATATATATATATATATATATATTTTTTTTTTGAGTAACTACATTGGAAATTAAAGTATACACATAATAAAAAAATACTCACCCGTGAGAAATTTAATTCGTTAGAGGTAATTCATTAAACTGATACTTTAAAGTAGCGTCAGCAGTACACTATGACTAAAATATTCCCATAATAGAAAACTCACATGGAATTTCAAATAACGTTTAAAGTCTTAAAAATGCTAAATAAGAAAAAGACACACGCAAGTTAACAATAAAAAAAATATTAAATTGACAACGTTTATTTTACACAAGAAAAAAATGAGTAAAAATTCAAATATGATTTGATTAAAAAAAAATTTTTTTTTAGGTTTCGATCTTGTTAGCAGTCCTTTAGTTATGCAACGCCTATATTCCAGGGACAACATGTTCTCTCGCATCTCCACATATGAAATATATGAATTTACATATGCCCTTTCTAGCACAGCAAAAGCGAGCCGATGCCACAACTTTTATGATTTCCTATAAAAAAATAACAATGAAACAGAAAAGAAATACCAGGGAAATAATTATTACAATTTAGTAATTACATTATGAAGCAGATAAAAACGATGGATAACTACACAGACGAAAAGAAAACAATAAGGTTCTCTCTAATACTCAGTGTACAGGCGGTACTTATAAGTACCACCGAGTAATTCAACTGTTAAATCAATTACATACATCGTTCACTTAAAATAGCTAGTTTAATCGTATTCTAAGATCCTAATGAACACACTAAAAAAATCCAACACTTATCTTATATCCTTTACTGTGTTTGCAGCAATAAAAAGGCGAGCGTAACAAGCTGTACAAAATGTCGCCACAAAACACTTCGACTGCTTCAAAGACAGCTTCTTCCCTCACTAGAATAACAAACTTACAACTATTGTTTCATGTATCTCGAAAAAGTGGAGACAAAAGAATGTTTTTGCAAAGTACCATTTGACTCTGAGTAATATTCATTATGGGGTGAAAGTTTAACCCCTTCGGGACGAGAGCCTTTTACGAAATTTTTAATCTTATGTCACCGTTTTTTAATAACAGAAATTTGTGTCTTCTTGAATCGAGAAAATGCGCTAATTAAATAAGGCAAATTTTACAGTAAAATTTTACTGGTGAGGAAAAACAAGGATTCTGAGCGCTTCATACGGCACGTATACGTGCCGCTCGTCCCCAAGGGGTTAACGTGAGTGGTACTTATAAACACTGTCAGTAGATAAAGCGTTAAACTAGTCATTTTTTAAATAAATTTCATTTTATCGATTCCCACCCGCAAAATTTTTACGCTTTTCAAATAGGTTTTATGTATGTATAAACACGTTAATGACTGTGACGTTTGCATGCGTGGATCAAGAAGCGAAGCTGGTCTTTACCGCTTCGAAATTAATTGAATAAGTGTACACTCTCCATGGGATAAAATTTACCCCAATGGCATTTTTTCTTCAAATAAAAGAATACATTTTTTTGAGGATGTTTCAGGCGTGACTTGTACCGTCCAAAGTCAAGGTCGAGAAGGGGTGAGTAATGCAATGTTTTTCTTTGTTCGCTAGGAGGGGAGACATTTACCTCAAGGGACTAACAAATCCCGCGCATGTAGAATCGTTCCATTTCTAATGAGATAACACACACTAAAATAATTTTAATGAAAGACTATCATAAAAACTACTTTTCTATATTGATGAAAGGGTAATAAATGTAATTAATATAAATTTTGTGAAATAATTCATCTTTTAAGGTGTAAAATAAATCGTTCGCATATTTTCTATTAAAAAAAAAGGGTGATTTTTACAGAAACTGCTACAAAATCTGAAGATAAATATTAAAGCATGATTTTTTCCATAAAAAAATAGTACTGAAGCATTTTACAATATAGAGCTGTAGATTTGTTTTTAAAACGCATTAAGCCAACAATATAATAGGAGACAAAATGGGTTGAGATTTATCCCATGCGTGTAGTTACGCAATGGAAACGGGCTGTTGTCTACTCGTGCTTCCCGAGCTTATTGGAGTAATACTGATAATAATCTAATGATTTGCACACGTGTTTTAATTATAATCTAATGATTTTAAGTAGCCGATTATCAGCGCTCAATTCGCTACTAAAGTTTCTAAATATCCAAATAAGCTAAATGTAGATGACAATTTTACTCCGTGGTTTTATTTATTTTTTTAAACCATTTGGAAAAATGGTTATTGTCCTCTGTCAGGGTAGGAAATCAAAAACATATCTGAAGCGTTTTATTGGTTGAATCCGCATTTTATTCGTTTTCTGATTGGTCTATTCACTAACCTTTACTTTCAACAGAGATGGATACTTCTGTTGCCACTATGACAAAAAAGTAATAAAAACTACCAAAAAATTAATAACTCAGAAACAAATTGAGATACAGCTTTCAAACAAATTGCATTTAAAAGTACATCTTTTTTCTCTATACGACGGTGTAAAAAGTAATATTGTGGGATGTTTAGAAGTTTAAGAATGAAATTTCATTTAAAATGGGTCGATGGAAAAACCTTTTCACAAACAGCCAATGAAATGCTTGGATAATACGTAAGTTTCAGGTGAATAATACGTAAGGTTCAGGAAATCTTGCAATTTATACGTGTAATAACACTATTAATGTTTAATTCATGGCAACTAAATGATTTAATGTATGATCAACTCAGTGCGATTTTTTATGTCTTAAATTTTAGTCTTTGAAAAAATAATTTTCCAAATGGTCGTTGTAATTTGTTAAATTGCTTTTTTTTTTTTTTTTTTTTTTTTTTTTTTTGGGTACTTAGCTTTAAATAATTATGACAAATCATTTTGTGTTTTTCTCTAATTTGTTATGAATAGAAAAGAAAATCTTTATTCTAAAAATAGTGCTTATCATAAAATGATCATTATTTCACAGTCATTCTCACATAATAACGAACGTTAACACTAGAATAACGTTGAGGGGCATTTTTGACCCCAACCGTATGGATATATTTCATTTCTAACCGGAATGTTCTTTTATAGAACACGTTTAAAAGGCACAAAGGAAAACAGGGTTAATTAAGTTAAACAGTTTTAAATAAAAGTTCTGGTATTAAATATTTTTATAAAACTCGAGTAAAAATTCCCGTCTTTCTAGTGTTAAGGGGCTGGTCACTCAGCTTCGGAATCCTCCTCATAATGTTAAGTCTATATGAACCCTTGATGCATTCCTATATTTAAAGTATCTTCTCGGGAAATTCATGTTTTTAACATCTTTTTTTTTTTTGTGTGTGTGTGTGTGTACTCTTCTTAAAGGATGTCCCTTTTTATCTTAGTTTTCAAAATATTTCTAAAATCTATGCTGAATTTAATATTTTATGTGTTAAATGCGGGCGAACTGTGAGTAAGATTTTAACACTTCCTATAAAATTAAGTCTATACTTTAGAAATATTTTGAGAACTAAGAAAAAAAAGAGACATCTTTTAGGACTGTACACAAAAAATAGAAGTTAAAAGTATTCATTTCCCGACGAGATATTTTAAATATATGAATGCATCAAATGTCCTTAGACTTTACATTAGTTAGGGGAAATCGGAAGCTGAGTGAAAAGCTCTCTTAACCCCTTCGAGACGAGCGTCTTTTACAAAATTTTTTATCTTTTATGACCGGTTTTTCAAAACAGAAATTTTTGTCTAATTGAATTGGGAATATGCTCGGATTAAATAAAGCAAAATTGACAATAAAAATTTACTGGTGAGTATAATCACGGATTCTGAGCACCTTACGCGGCACGTATACCGGTTGCTCGTCTCCAAGGGGTTAAGGGATTCATCATTTGTAAGACGTTAGCTATTTTTTGAATAAAGACTTCTCTGATATTGAATGTATTCATCAAAATCTCTCTATTGAATAAATTAGAAATAAATATTATGAAAGTTTGGAGGAAATTTTTTTTAACAAGTGGGTAAGTGTGATCGCAGATCGCACAGAGGGTTTCGTTTAATATTCCTTTCAAAACACTTTATCCTTTTGAAAAATCTGTTAGTTCCCCATTTCGCAACCAGCGGCGCAATCTATTCTAAACAAACCTCTATCCGAACGAAACTCCGTTTTATATACTATCCGTAGATATATTAGTCGAGGGGATTGGGCCGATAGCATCCGAGATAAGTAGGTACCCCTGGCGGTAAAAAGTGGAACTAAAATATGTAAGGCTATGGTGCATAATATGGAAGAATGGTCAAAGGGGTGTCGGCAAAAGTTGGAAAAGTGCTCACCAGGTGAAAAGGCCGGGGGTTAGAAAAATTGCTTAAAATACACAAGTTAGAGGCCGGATCAATAAATAATATAAGACATTTTTTAATATTTTATGATTTGTCGTGTGGTCTGATGTATTCAGCTATACGTATGCGAAAATTCATGTCTCCAACTTAATTAGGGGCTCTCTTAGAAAGAATTGCTTAAAATACATATGCGGTAGTTCACAGGGTTAAACGTAAGATTTTGTCAAGATTTTAAGATTTTATTATTTGTCGCCTGGCCTCAGGTGTTCTGCTATAAATATGCAAAATTTCAAATCTCCAATTTAATAAGGGGCTCAGTTAGAAAGAATTGCTTAAAATATGCATGTGGGAGCCCAAAGGATTAAATGTACGACATTTCAAAAATTTATGATTTGTCGTTTGATGGTGTTCAGCTATAAGTATGCAAAATTTCACGCCTCCAACCTAAATAGGGTCTCACTAAAGAATTGTTTATAATACACATGTGGGAGCCCAAAGGTTTAAATGTACGACTTTTTCAAAATTTTACGGCTTGTCTTCTGATATGAGGTGTTCAGCTATAAGTATGCAAAATTTCACGCCTCCAACCTAATTAGGGGCTCACTTAGAAATAATTGTTTAAAATACACATGTGGAAGCCCAAAGGGCTAAATGTACGACTTTTTCAAAATTTTATGGTTTGCCATTTGATGTGAGGTGTTCAGCTATAAGTATGCAAAATTTCACGCCTCCAACCTAATTAGGGGCTCACTTAGAAATAATTGTTTAAAATACACATGTGGAAGCCCAAAGGGTTAAATGTACGACTTTTTCAAAATTTTATGGTTTGCCATTTGATGTGAGGTGTTCAGCTATAAGTATGCAAAATTTCACGCCTCCAACCTAATTAGGGGCTCACTTTGAAAGAATTGTTTAAAATACACATGTGGGAGCCCAAAGGGTTAAATGTACGACTTTTTCAAAATTTTATGGTTTGCCATTTGATGTGAGGTGTTCAGCTATAAGTATGCAAAATTTCACGCCTCCAACCTAATTAGGGGCTCATTTTGAAAGAATTGTCTAAAATACACATGGGGGAGCCCAAAGGGTTAAATGTACGACTTTTTCAAAATTTTATGATTTGTCCTTTTATGTGAGGTGTTCAGCTATAAGTAGGCAAAATTTCACTCCTACAACCTAATTAGGGGCTCGCTTATAAAAAAATTGTTTAAAATACACATGTGGGAGCCCAAAGAGTTAAATGTACAACTTTTTCGAAATTTTATAGGTTGTCGTTTGATGTGAGGTATATAATGTATAATATATATAATGTATATCAGTTATAAGTATGTAAAATTTCACGCCTCCAACCTAATTAAGGAATCACTTAGAAAGGATTGTTTAAAATACACATGTGAGACCCTAAAGGGTTAAATTTACAAATTTTTCAAAATTTTATGATTTTTTGTTTGATGAGAGATGCTCAGCTATAAGTATGCAAAATTTCACGCCTCCAACCTAATTAGAGGCTCACATAGAAAGAATTCTTTAAAATACACACGTGGCAGTCCAAAGGGTTAAAGGTGCGACTTTTTTGAAAATTTTATGATTCGTCATCTGATCTGAGGTGCCCAGCTATAAATACGCAAAATTTCACGCGTTCAACCTAATTAGGAGCTCACTTAGAAAGAATTGTTTAAAATACACATGTGGAGCTTAAAGGGTTAAATGTACGACTTTTTCAAAATTTTATGATTTGTCGTTTGATGTGATGTGTTCAGATATAAGTATGCAAAATTTCAAGTCTCCAACATGTATAGTTTCGGAGAACGGGCTCTGTGACGAACAGACGGACGGACGGACGGACAGACAGACAGACAGAGGAGCGAGACGAATAGGGTTTCGTCAGATGAGCGAAACCCAAAAAAATGATAATTTTCTCATGGAAATACAAGGAGCGTCTAAAAAGTTCGGTGAATGAACGCATAAAACAAAACATGGAAACAAAATACCTTTAATCACCCTCAAAGTAACATCCGTTGGCCGCAATATTGACACGGCGACACACTCATGGCATCGTTGATAAAGCTGCAGGAATGAGTCAGCGAAGGCCTCTTTTGGGATCGACCAAAGCACAGATGTCACACATCGTCGGATGTCTGGTATGTCTGCGAAACGCGTGCCCTTGATTACTCTCGTGAGGAGAGAGAACAGACAGAAGTCTGCAGGTGCCAGATCCGGCGAGTACGATGGATGTGGGATAACAGTTACACGATATTGGACCAAGAAGTTTTCTACACGGATTGCGCAATCAATTGGTGAATGATGGTGCTAACACTGTCCTTGCTGATTCCCAATTCCTCCGATATCCATCGTAAAGACAATCGGCAATTGTTTAACAGCATCTGTTGCACCCGCTTGATGTTGTCTGTCGTCACACTTGTGGTGGGTTGATCTGAACGTGGTTCGTCATCCACGGTTTCCTTTCCCTCCCGAAATCGTTTAAACGAGTCGTACACGCATTTTTTGCTCACTGCGTCTTTTCCTGGACCAACATTGCATGCGTTTCTCTGGCGGTGTTTCCGAATTACACCATTCGACGGCCATAGCAGACTATTCTGCTTTGGTTTCTTGCTACATGGCGTCCCTCTATTGATCTCTACCTGCGCATGCGCAGGGACGCATATTTAACTCGCGTTGTTTATGAGATAAACATTCATTCACCGAACTTTTTAGACGCAACTTGTATTTTAAATAAAAGCACGCTTACGTTTGAATAACTTCTTAAGCAGAAATTATACCAACATTTTTTTTTTATATATATATAAATATTCTCACTTGATATTTTTCTAATAGTAAACATTAATTACTGACACAGAAATAGAGTGACTTGCGCAAGGCTCCGAAATGGTCGTTTTTTAAATACTAGTATTTCTGATAAATAATTGTCGTGGTAGATTTCAACCTTGGTTATAACAAAGCCCCCCCCCCCCCTTTATTATTATTATTATTATTATTATTCAGAAGTTCCGAATGCAGGCCGCAAATTCCGAAAGAAGTCCACCTTTTACTTTATGTACTAAACACTAAATTACAATAGATTAATTTTAACTCAAAATAGTAAAAAAATCCATTTGAGGTGTCATTTTTCAACCAGGTGAAAAATGTCCGGGCCAGGATTCGAACCAGGGATGTCGTGGCCGAAGCTGCAATTCTCTACCAACAGAGCTATCCCGGGCACATCTAGAGGACCTAATTCACCCAGTTAACCTTATTGGTCGTAGCATCCGGTCTCATATATGAATCAGCTCAACGGAACAATTCGCAGGTTATGGAACTGCAGTAATCGCTGGATACGTAATTACACTAGATTATTTCAACATAATTATTTAAATTGGTAAATTGATTTACCAATTTATCTGCGATTTATTCTGTTGAGCTGCTTCCTCTATGAAACCGGATGCTATCTTTAATAAGGTTAGCTGACTGAATTAGGCTTTCCAGTTTCGTCCGAGATAGCTCAGTTGGCAGAGCATTGGCAGCATCAGCCTAGACATCCCTGGTTCGAATCCTGGTTCAGACATTTTTCACATAATTGGAAATTTTCATCTCATGCAAACACGAAATATATCTCATTAAATAAAGCTGAAATCACTTGTCTAAATTTTAAGTATAAATTTGGAATTTAAAAAAAAAAGACCTAAACAGACAACTCTAAATTTTACAACATTCGCAATAGAAATAAATTTCGGGTTAGCTTTTACAAAGTTTACACGAAGTATAAAATATAAAAGTTTTCGATATAAAAAAAAAAAAAGAAAAAAGAAAGAAAGAATTAAAAATCGGTCCCTGCATGAGGAAGCGAAATAATAAATAATCACCCTTACGTAAAATCAATTAGCATGACCAGTTTTTTTTTTTTTTTCTTTATGAAATAACGTTTTGGACATTTACTCGAAATTGCTAGAAGTAATGTAAGTTCTAATGACATTTACAGTTCTTTTATTAGGCACATCGCAGTTAAAAATTCTTAGGTAGCATTTAAAATATAAATAATTCTCCTAACCTAAAATATAATAGCTTGACCAATTCTTTTTATGAAATACACTGTTCAGAAAGCGCATAAAGACAAATATCTCGAAACTGATAAAAAATATTCAAAGTTTGAATGATATTTACAATTCTTTTATTAAACACATCGCCGGGAAAAGTCTTTTATGGGATTTTAAACATAAATTATCTTTTTCATAAAACGTACTAGCATTACCATTTCTTTTTATGAAATATTATGCTGATCGAAAAATGTTTAAAAACAATTATATTGAAATTGCTAGAAATAATCTGTAAGAAATAAAAAGTAAATAGAATAACTTAATTAAATTTATTAAATCAAAGAACCCGACTACGTAAAAAGTGAAACAATTAATTATGTCTCATCAATGTTAAACTATTTTTATATTACTTACCTTATTTTTTTATTTACATGTATTGATGACTTTTAAGTTGTGTTTAATCGTAGTTCCTATCTATAAACACGGTTTTGATGAGGCTGATAGATGTCTATCATGGTTAGAGTTGCAGTATAGCTAGAGATTCTACCTACACAAATTCCAGGTCGTGTAATATTTAATAACTGAGCTTCTGACTGTGAAATTGTCAATGAAACATCGTCTTCATTTTGAAAGACCTATCCAATGATATGCCACTCAATAGGGTGCGTAAAATTTTTTTTGTCTCTACCGCGATTTTGTATTTTACGGCCGCCATTTTGAATTTATAAAAACAAAACCTAGCCTATAACCATCGGACGGTTAAGACGAATCGATAGAGACCTCATTCATTAAAATTAATCCAGCTGTTGGAATGTTTCAAGGGTATCAAGAAATCCACATACCCAGATATGCGTGAAAAACATAACCCTTCTTAGCAGTCGGGTAAATATAAGAAATAAAACTGTGAATGACATTAATAGTTGTTTCATTGCAGCATGTTTGCAGTGTACATTGCAGCAGAAATTATTTTATGACACTTACAAATCGTTATGTGTTTTTTCGTCATTGCCTGTGAAGATGAAATAACGTTTCGTTATTTTCAGAAAGTGCATATCATAATATTACACCAATACCACATTCATTCATATATAAAGAACTTTAATATATGTATTTTTATAGAAAGGAAAATGTCTTCTAACTAAAGTTATCCTTCTTCAAACACTTGAATTGTGTTTGAATAATTTGTTTGAATTAATTTGTTTGAATTAATTTGAATAATTTGTTTGAATAATTTTTTAGAAAATGCTAAAGGTTTGAGAAAACAAAAGCATTTCAGAAAGGTATTTTGTGTAGAACATTGGTCTTATTTATCCCGAAATTTCGACACCAGAAAATTCTTCGGTACCAGCATTTTCTGATACACAATCTCTCCTTAAATAAGGAGAAATTTTGCGCGTTAAATACAGATTTATTTTTCTATAAAAAAACTAGTTGGATGTGCCAATACCAAAATTTTCTTCTATCTCATATATTTTAATATTTCAAAATGTTGTTACAAATATCAATATTTCATTTTTATTTGTTCAATATTATATCAACTTTAACTTTCACCTTAAATTTCTATTTCAGTCAATTAATTGGAGAAAAAACGAGTTAATCTCGATCATGATACTTATTAAAATCAGTAGTTTTTCTATATCCAGTTGTATATCAGCTGTTCGCGAATAATCGGCTTATCAGGATGGGAAGTACCTGTCGATTCACCAGTTGCCGCTGTACAATACAACTACGAAAAGTCGAGAAAAATTACACAAAAATCGCTATTTTTGCTCCCTTTCGGAGGACTATTTCGAAATTGAGGGAGGAACCTCTTGCCATGGCCAGAAACATGCACAAAAAATTTGGTTCAATTCTATGCATAAATTCATACACTTTTCTATAGTACAATATTGAAAATGGCATAAAAATCATTATTATAGCGCCCTCTTTCGGCGAGATTTTTTCAAATTCAGGGAAGACTTTCTTGCTATGACCAGAAACATATACAAAAAATTTGGTTAAATTCTATGCATAACTTCTTTCACCTTTCGATGGTACAATGTTCAAAATTACACAGAAATCGCTATTACAGTGCACCCTTCCGGCGGATTTTTTCAAAATTCACGGAGGACCTGCTTGCCATAGCCTAAAACTTTAAAAAAAAATTGGTTCAATTCTAAGCATAACTTCATACCCTTTTTGATGGTACAATGGCGACAGACATACGGACACATGTTTTTAGGATCTCTTACCCCCAAAATGTGTAAATACGTCGAAAACCGGAAGTCGAAAAAAATTTCGATTACAAGACTTTCCCCTATTGAAAATAGAAGAAAGTAATATTATATTAATCCTAAAAAAATCCCTGAAAGGTACGACCTCTGGTAGAAACATTAAAAATAATTTCTATTTTGTTTGCTAAACTTAAGGGATTAAACGAAATTCCAAAATATTTAGAAAATAGAGACATGAAAGAAGGTTAACAATTGGCTGCTATATTGTTTCTACCCAAATTTTTAATCTATAAATAGAATCACAGTATTAAAATTTCTAAAACAAATTCCTTACATTCTTATATATTCATGCGGAATGTTTACTCACATTATACTTTAATAAATACGCCATTCAGAAAGCATTTAGAAACAATTATTGATAGAAATTGATAGAAATAATCTGAGTTTGAATGACATTACAATTTTTTTATTAAACACACGCAGGAAAACGTCTTTTATAAGATTTTAAATATAAATTATATTTTGCATAAAATATATTAGCATGACCATTTCCTTTTTATGAAGTGCGCCATTCAAAAAAATTTTAAGAACACTTATCTGGAATTTACTAGAAATAATCTAACTGTGAATGACATTTCCAGTTGCTTTATTAGAGAGTTTGGAGTAAATAATTCTTTTAGGGCATTTAAAATATAAATTATTAGTCTTACCTAATATATTAACATGAATATTTCTTTACTTTTAAATACTCCATTCAGAAAAGTTATAAAAACAATGTTCTCCAAATTGCTTAAAATAATCCAAGTATCAATGACATTTACAATTCTGTGCGGCGTGCCACACGTGGCCATTCCTGTATTAGACACATTGCAGAAAAAATTGTTTTATGACATTTAAAATATAAATTATCACTCTTACCTTATATATATCAGCATGACCATTTCTTTTTATGATATATGCCATTTGGAAAACATTTAAAAAAAAATATCTCAAAATTGCTTGTCAGTGACATTTACAGTTCTTTTATTAGACACGTTGCAGAAAAATTTGCTTTATGAGATTTAAAATATACATTATCTCTCTTGCATAAAGTATATTAGAATGACCATTTCTTTTTATGATATACGCCATTCGGAAAGCATTTAAAAACAATTACCTCAAAATTTCTAGAAATAATCTAAGTGTGAATAACATTAATAGTTCTTTTATGAGACACATTGCAGCGAAAATACTTTTATGACATATAAAATCGTTATGTGTTTTTACGGCACTGCCTATGAATACGAAATAACATTTCTTTATTCTGAGAAAAGCACACATCATAATCTCACCATTATACCAAATTCTTTCACATTCAATGAACGTTAATGTATCTATTATTATAAAAAATTAAAATATCTTAAAAGAAAATTTAATCTTCTGGAAAAACCTGCTAGTATATATATATATTTAAAAAAAAAACAAGTAATATAAAAATTTAGTTTTTAAAGTCAATTCCTATTTAGGTCATCAAAGAAAAATTTAATATAATCCCTTAAGCTAATATTAGTTTTTGTTGCATTAAAATATCTCAATTTGTTGATTTTCTATAAGCAAGTAGGTTTATAATGCAAGTCTATGGGAATTTGGCGAAATATTAGAGATATCGCCAAGTTGTCGACAAACTTGGCGGTATTTGGCGACAGAACAGGGTCCCCCCCCCTATGGTAACCCTTATTGAAAATACTTTAATTGATCTTCAATAACCAATGGCCGCCATTTTGTTTCCCATGCAAAACTAAAATTAATTAATTAAAATGTAATTAATTAATTAATATTTGAAAAAACTGTATTAACATCAATTGTCATCCAGTACAAGTTTTAAAAAAATTATTTCAACTTGATAGGATGAATAATGAGTATTTTATTAACGATTGAAAATTTGAACAAGATAAATATATATATAAATAAATAAATATAGGGAGAGTGTGAGCTAATAGTAGGAATTGAAAAAAAAAACGCTGAAAGTTTGAGAATTATAGAATTTTAAAGAGATTTTTTTATATAGAAGTACTAAAAATGGTTTTAATTTTATTTTCTAAATTTAAGAGAGTAAATGAGACCCCCCCCCCCCAAAAAAAAGGAACGAAAAATCCTGCGTACGTCATAGATTATGAAACACTTTCCAACACAAACAGAATACTATAACAAAACTTTGCAGTTTATTAAGTTGAAAGATGATGTCTAAACAAACAATTCGGAAAACGCATAATGCATTCGAAAATCCAATTTTTGCTGTTACCATGAATAGTCGGGAAAATATACATTTTTTTGTGAAGTCCTCTGCATGATCTATGGATATGTATGTATAGTACATAGTATGCTAAAAGTTAGTTCACTTAAACGCATAGCACAGTTGAAATTTTCCATTCAGCAATTTAGGACAATAAACGGATGTTGTTGAAAACTCCTGGTCAGTCCTGTATATGAACTACAGAATTTATACATACCAAGTGACATTTAAAAAAACAATTAAATTTACAAACGCATGCCACAACTGAAAGCGTGCTTCCAGCAGTTTTTGTTCGTAGGCTTTAATAGTTTAATTATTGTTCATTTTCTTCTGTAGCCAAATTCTTTTGGATGCCCCTGTAAATGAACGATGAATTCTATGCTCACCATGCAATATAGTAAGAATCTGGTAGTACACTTCAGGGATAAATATCAATCTCAATATGTTTACAATAGTGTAATATCATTGAAATACATCGCAGACGATTTTCTCCATAGACCGTAATGTAACGGAATTCTTTTGAGTGTCTGTAAATGAACCGTAAATGCTACAGACTTCATTTTCAATACCGAACATGCCATTGCAATACCCAATAACATTCCAATAACCCAATCCAGTTCATGGCAATCGGACTATATTTACGTGAGTTAGAGTACGGACAGAGGGACAGAAAAACCGAATTCATAAGCACGTTTCAACTATGTTGGAAAGTGTTAAAAAAGTGAAAAAGGAAATGAAAGAAATTCATCTACCCTCTGCTGCATAATTTGTTCTATGCAAATTCGTAAGCTATAAATAGAGTCATAATACAGTAGCCTTAATCTTAACCGGCCTCCTCTTAACCGGATCTCCGCTTTAACCGGCAGACTTTTTTTCCCCAACATCAGGCAAAATTCAGAAAGGAAAATTTCGATTATCATTTCTTTAATTAACTCAAATTTACATAATTTAGAATAATTTCAACTTCTTAAAAAGGTGTGTGACAACATTTTCAACGATTTAAGTTGTACTAAATATTGTTCATTATTTCTTATTAGTGATAATTTTTATTTCAATTCACTTAATTACAACTAGTATTCATTTCACAAAATATAGAAAATATGCACTTTTTAAACATCATACACATTTAAAAAACTAAATGATTCATACGCATTTAATTAATTAAATATTCAGTTACTTATTCATTTTTTTTACTCTTCCGGTTTAACCGGTTTCTCTCTTGACCCGCTAACCCTCGGCCTCGTTTAGGTCGGTTAAGCGGGAGGCTACTGTATATTAATCTTTTTAAATAAATTCTCTGCATTCTTATATATTCATACGAAAAATGTTATTAACATTATAATTTAATAAATATTCTCACTTTCTTTTCTCCCTCAATAAAAATCTGACTGACTAGATGTGGTAAAAATAATAAATTACATTATTTTAATAACGAATATTTAAAAAAATATATTACGTTAATAATTTTACGTTAAAACACACTATTCAGAAGAAAAAATTTAAAACAATTATCCAAAACGTTTTTGAAATAATGTAAGTTTAAATGGAGTTTTCAGTTTTTTATTAGATAAATTGCTGTAAAAAGTGATGTCATTTTAAATCGTCTTGTGTTTTTCTTTATTTCCAAAAGGAGTAAAAAAACAAATTCCATTATTGTGTGAAAAATGCATGTTTTAATATGATTACCATACCTAATTCATTGGTACATAATGAACGTTAATGCACTCATTATTTGAAAAAGGTAACTCTTTTCATATTAAAATACTGTAACGCGCGCCACCCGTTCTAAAACAAATAGACTCTACCGGCAGTCACGTGACCGTTTTCCGTGAGCTTTGCCGAATGAGAAATGCTGTGAGTTGGAGAGTGTTCTGTTACAGCGTTGACTGTAGTTGTGTTCTGTTTTGAGTTGTGCTAACATGTAGAAAGTTATTCGCGCTTTTATTATTTTGTGTCTATGTGTTATGTGCCGTTCTACTTGTGATGTGCCGTCTTATCAAGATTAAATAAAAAATATTTAAAAAAAGCTACCCCGAGAATGTGATATTTTGAAATTATGTGAAATTTCTGAGTGAATTGAAACTGAGCTAGCCTGACAATTGGCTACCCAACTCGGGCCACGAATTCGAAGAAGAATGTTCACATCCAAATTTTTCAAAAGTGTTCGCAATATTATTTCATCATTCTCCAAGTCAAGTGATATAGTGATATATTTTTATTCAAGAAATGTGGTTTTCAACTAGCAGAAAAAAAAATGGCACGACCGGTCGTTGCGTATAAAAATATGTTCCTATAATTCCACAGAATAATTCGTCGTCGTAAGTTTGTGAGGTATGTTCGCCATGGTCTATAGATTAATTTTTGTTTCGTTACCTTTGCCATTTTCATGCATCAGCTTTACACGATGTGATATGTGTTGTTATTTTCGAAAGCTATTCTGCAAATTGTTTTGTTTACGACAAAGAAAAATGCTGCGATATGAGTGTTTTTAAAAAACCTTTCACTTCATTTGTTCTTAGAACGGTGCCTACAGTGTTTGTGCCTATAGTGGTTTATTCTACAAGATTTGTTTGTTCTACAAAATATTTTTACCAAGTAAGCGTTTTAAATAGAATGGATCCATAATATTTTTATTAAAAAAGAATGCATTCTTCAGATTCTTGACTTCGTAACATTGTTCATGTTCTAAAAATTCTAAATATTTTTGACATTATTAAATTTTAATTCATTGTATTATTTTCCTGTCATGTTTGTATTGCATATTTCCCCTTCCCCCCTCCCTCACCCATTATTCTGAAAATTTTACTTTGATTCTGTTCATGTATGTTTAATTTTTACTTTGCTTTAAGTAAAATATTTTGATTCATAAAAAAAAAAAAGAAAGAAAAGAGAGTGAGTGAGAGCGGAAGCGAAAGAAGTATTTATTCATTTACGTTCCATGATTTTTTTTTTCTTTTCTTTTAAAAGAGGAAAATAAACTGTTTTCAGTCAAATATAGGTTGTTAAAATGTTGTTTATAATTCTATCGCAATTCTCATAAAGATACGTCTTTATTTATTTAATTTTTTTTCATTGGTTTCGTAAGAGAAATGATTACTATTTTTATTTAAGTGTTTGTTAGTATTTAAATGCTAAACGTAAGTATTTAATTTTGAGTTGCTGATTTATTCATGAAAAAGCCTTGAATGTGATTAATTTCCAAAACGGAATGAGTAAGTTTTTGCATTTATTGTTTGTTTATAAAAGAAACTTTATTTTCTTTTAAAGTGATATTGAATGAAACCGATATTAAGTAGCGTTAGTAATATAATAATAATATTGGTTGAAATTTTAATTATTCAATTATGTGTTTTATATTATTTAGAATATTGTTTGAAAGTGTTAACTATTCAGTAAATGGCTTTATATTGGTTAAAATATTGTTTTGATTAAATGTCGCGTTATGACAATCCAGTTTATTTATGCCTGCAGAGATTTAAAGTTTGTTTTGTTTTGTAGTCAAGAGTTTTGCTAATGTTAAACCTTACTGTTTTGCTTTATTAAAGTCTTGTTTATATGAGTTGTAACGGCAAAGCTCACACGTTTGGGGAATAATTTAAACGAATTTTCGGCATTTGTGGGGTACTTGTTTTGTTGTTTTGCTAAAGTTTAAAATGTCTGAACTTAATAAAGCTCGTAAAGAGGATTTATATCAGGTTGCGTTAGAAATGAATTTAGATGTGCAACCCTCTATGACGGTTGTCACATTGCGTGAAAAAATTAAATCCTCCCCCTCGTACGAAGTTGATTTTGTAAATTCATTAGTTAGAAACCAAATTTCGACTCGCGAGGAAGAACAACGCAGGCGGGACTTAGAGGAAAAACAAAAAGCAGCTGAGTTAGAACAGCGCAAATTAGAATTAGAAGAAAAGCATAGAGCGGAAGAGTTAGAGTTAAAAAAGCTTGAGATGAATTTTGAGCTTGAGAAGCTCAAGTTACAGGCTCAGAGCCAAAGTGCTTCCAGTGGAGCGGTAGGTGGTAATGCAGCAGGGGTAATGTCTCACCCGGAGAGTAAGATAGATATCCAAAAGCTGTTGCCTACATTCAGGCCAGAAACTGATGATGTAACATTGTTTTTGGTGCTCCTGGAACGTCAATTAAAGCTCTCGAAGGTACCAGAGCATCTTTGGGTTTCGTATTTACTCAGTGTTGTACCATCTTCTATCTCTACGCTTATTGCTCGTGAATCAGAAGAAAACGCTTCAAATTTTTCACATGTTAAAGATTTACTTCTAAAAAGGTTTAAAATTAGTGCCGAAAAGTTTAGACAGCTGTTCTTTACGCATCGCAAGTCCAAGGAAATAACTTGGCGAGATTATTATTTCGAACTTCGAGCTTATTTTGAAAACTGGCTTAAAGAATTAACTGTAACGTCTTTTGAAGATCTTCAGGATCTTATCATAGCTGATCAAATGAAAAGGCGCGTGCCTGTTGAATGCAAACAACATATGTTAGATGATTGGGAAAATTTAAATTCGCCAGTCGACCTTGCCGAAAAATTAGATGCGTATGATATTATTAGATCTACGTTTCCTAAAAGGGATCCGGTTGTACCCCAAGAGAAGAAAGAGTTTTCTCGTCGAGAAAATAATTGGAAGCAGAGTAAGCCTCCAAAAGAAGACAGATCTTCCCCTAAGTTTGCTAATCGACGCATAGAATCCGATATTGTTTGCTATGGTTGTGGTAAATTGGGATTTATAAAGAAGAAATGTCCAGATTGTTCCCCTACGGTTAAAAAACAAACTGTTCAAGCACATCGTCTTGAGCTATATAGTTTAAATACATCAGCAGTTTCAGCTCCAAATGTGCCTATCACGATCTGCAATAAGAAGGTGTTAGTTTGTGCAGATACGGGAGCGAATCGTTCTATTGCAGGAGAACGTATGTATAAATTATTTTTAAAAACTGGTGTTGCATTGAACCCTCATACTCATGAAGTAACGTTAGCTGACGGAATTACAGTAGTTAGAAACACTTTATCTGCCACTGTGCCCGTAGAGATTGAAGGCCGAGTCTTCGAAACGGAGTTCATAGTATTACCAGATGTCAAGGGTAATAGAACTCTTTTAGGTATGGATTTCTTACATAATGCTAACATAGTGTTAGATACTGCCAACAAAACATGGTATTTCAATGATAAACCTAAGAAAAAGTTTTATTTTGTAGACAATTACGAAGAAGAAAATAAAACGTCAGCTAGTGCGGTCGAAGTCAGTCCGTACGCTGTACGTGAAGATGAAGGCAAAAATCTAAATTCCGATGAAAGGGACAAACTTAATGATCTGAAAAGGTATGAAAAGTGTTTTCAACCAGGGGGAGAGACAACCCCGTTTGTGGAGCATAGTATGAATACAGGTGATAGTGCTCCTGTTGCTGCACCACCTAATCGGATGACTCCTGCTAAGAAAGGAATTGATAAGAAGAAAATAGAATATGAACCTGGAAAATCAAATGTTGTGGCTGACATGCTGTCACGCCCTGTCTGTAATCATCAATCTGCTTTCTGTGAGACATGCAATTTTGTCAGCATAGACATGCCAACAAGAAGTCCAAAAGATATCAGAGAAGCACAGTTGCAAGATGAAAACCTTAAAAAGATCATAGATTCTTTTGAAGACGAACAGAAAAGCGAAGATTTCGCCAATTGGACTGATAGAGGATTCCTGATGAATCAAGGTGTGCTTTATAGGTATGCTCCCGAATCAGATGCCGAAGAAGCGCAAATGGTCGTTCCAGTACAAGAAAGACAAAATATTTTGAAACTTCATCATGACGACCCCTCAGCCGGACATTATGGTGAAGCAGGAACTTATCAGAGAATTGCTAAAAGATATTATTGGACAGGCATGAGAGCATACATTTCTGAATATGTGAAGAAGTGCCCAGAGTGCGCTCGTTATAAAGCAACAAATCAGAAACCAGCTGGTTTATTACGAACACCTGCTTATGCTCAGCGGTTTGAGACCCTCAGCATTGATCTCTTTGGACCATTGCCTCCTAGTAAAGATGGACACCGATGGATTTTTATAGTAGAAGATTGTGCCACTAAATGGGTCGAACTATTTGCCTTAACAACTGCTACTGCACAAGAATGTGCGACTACTCTGATTGAAGAGATCTTCCTTCGTTATGGTATCCCAAGAAGACTCATAAGTGATAACGGCCCTCAGTTTGTGAGCGCTGTTCTACAGCAAGTTTGTTACATTCTTGGAATAGACCAATCATTGACACCTTTGTACCATCCTCAGGCCAATCCAGTCGAACGCAAAAATCGAGACTTGAAACCTCGAATAGCAATCCTTGTTGGAGATGAACACACTTCCTGGATTGATAAACTTCCTTTTATTAGATTTGCTATGAACTCTGCCAAATCTGATACAACTGGCCAAACTGCCGCCTATCTGCAATTTGGTCGAGAATTAAGAACAATCGATGATGTGGTGAACGATTTTAGAGCTGTTGTGGAAAATGACAATTTTGTTCCGGAAATAACCCCATATCTTAAACGTCTTGCAAATATTTCAAAAAAGTGTGAAAGAGCGTGTTGAAATGAAACAAGATCAGCGGAAGAAATATTACGATAAAAATCGTAGACGAGTGTATTTCGCACCTGGTGATAAAGTATGGGTTAACCTACATCCTGTGAGCAAAGCAAGTAAAAATAAAACAGCAAAATTTATGCCTAAGAGAGATGGGCCATACATAGTTTTGACTCAAAAGTCACTAGTGACATATGACATTGCTAGCCTGGACAATCCTACTGAGCGAATTGGGTCTTACCATGTTTCCGCTTTGTCACCATTTCAAGAAACTGAAACTATTCCAGTTGCACCCTTAAGGAAAAGAGGAAGACCCAGAAAGCATCCTGTTTCCTCTCCGAGACGTAAATCGGAAACAGAGGGGGAGGATGTAACGCGCGCCACCCGTTCTAAAACAAATAGACTCTACCGGCAGTCACGTGACCGTTTTCCGTGAGCTTTGCCGAATGAGAAATGCTGTGAGTTGGAGAGTGTTCTGTTACAGCGTTGACTGTAGTTGTGTTCTGTTTTGAGTTGTGCTAACATGTAGAAAGTTATTCGCGCTTTTATTATTTTGTGTCTATGTGTTATGTGCCGTTCTACTTGTGATGTGCCGTCTTATCAAGATTAAATAAAAAATATTTAAAAAAAGCTACCCCGAGAATGTGATATTTTGAAATTATGTGAAATTTCTGAGTGAATTGAAACTGAGCTAGCCTGACAATACATTATTCATCGTACAAGGTTTTCTACAAAAATATATATATATATATATATATATATATACGCTAATTAGAATACATTTGAAAAAAAAAATGATAAAAGTTAAAGATTTTTTTTTTTTTTTTTTTTTTTTTTTTGGAAAAAGTATTTTTATATTTATATTTTATATAAAGTATATTTATATTTATATTTTTTGGAAAATGTTATTAAAAATACGTTAAATTGGCTTGGATTTTATTGTGTATTTTATTATAAATGTATTTATAAAAAATGCGTTGAAAATTCCTCTTTTTTAAAAATACTGTATTTAAATATCCATTTGAAATAAGTATTCCATAATTAATAAGAAAAACCCTCAAATGCCATTTCTATTCTTCCGAGTTCATTAATTAGGCTTTTTTCTAATGGCGTTTTAAATTGATGTGTGCTTTTCTTTCGTTAGCTGTGCTCATTAAATCAGTTATATCAGATATTCCTTCTCACATAATAAACGCAGTAGATACATTATTTGAAAAAAAAAAAAAAAAACAAGCGGCAAGCGGGTATTTTGCTTTTTTCAGGGGAAAAAAATATAAATATAGATAGTACAAAACATATTCCAATTTTAAGACTTAAAATACACTCTTTTATTTATATAAAATTATGTCGTTTGTATCCGCTGGAGAATTCCCCATTTACGATCCAGTCTTAAGTAACATTTATAGAAATGTATGCATAGGATGTCACTATCGCGGAATATTACATAAACCCAGGTAAAGCGATGTCAAGATATTCAAGAAACTTGACAAAAATATATAGTATCTAATGATTCATATACCTTCATTTGTTTGTAACATTAATATGGTTACTGAAAATAAAATATAGTTTATAATAGCCTCATGTTTTATCAGAAACTAAACGATAAAAATTGCTTTGGGTGACCTTCTGGCGGTTATATTATCTGTTAAATATAACATAAAGAAATACAGTGAAATACATTTAACACGAAAACGCTTAACATGAAAAATCGGTTAACACGAAATGATATAGCGGTCCGGACAGTATACTATGCAATTTAATAATTTATTTTTCTTTTAACACGAAACAAAAATCGTTTAACCCGAAAAAATTCGCTTTCGATCTAGTTAGTATGAGTTCAGATTCAGAGTGGTGACTTTTGTGTTAAAACTACTGAATTTTGTGTGAAAATCAGTGAATTTCGAGTTTTTCGGAAAACAGCTTATGTTTTACGAGCACAATGGCTGAGAAATTGGTGCGAAAACAAACTGCTACTTCGTTTCAAATGAAGATGAACGTGCTTAGCCCTTTGAGGGTTTAGCCGTTTGCAGTCTGCAAACCGTTAATTTTAATGCCTGAATTACCAAATGGCACCAGTATTTTTCTAGTACAATTTCGATTTCATAATACACGTGGGAAAAAAAAAGCTGTTGATTATTTTCAAATAAATTTGTTTGTTAATTGCGGTGCGAATTAATTATTTGAACTTTTTTGAGCAGAATAGCCTTGCCCCTGAAAGAGTTAATGCAGTTGATGAAAAAGATAGACGATGACAGAAATCTGCAAAGAGTTTGGCATTGCCAATTCTACTTTATCAACGACTAGCAAACCCCGCGGCTTTGCTCGCGTAATATTTTAAATATGCCAAGTGATATTTATAAGTCTAATTTTTATTAAAAGGTACTAAATTTTTTTTTTATTTTATTAAAAGATAATATTTTATTTTATTAAAAGGTACTTATTACTTTTAGGAATAATTAAAAAAATTACTATTTAAAACACAGTTTGATTAAACATCATTGTTACACTGCATAAGGCAGAAATGAGATTTAAATTAATAAAACGAAATAAAAATAAATAAATAATAATTAAGAAAATATTTTGAAACTTTTATGCTCAATTAATACGCTCATTTCAGTATTCATTTGAAGTTTTGAATTTTTTAGAAACTATCTTCTTACATCTTAAAATTAACCATCATGTCAAATTCCAAGTCCTACCACCTCTCTCAACATAAAGGGCTATGTTGAAATAGGAACTGTCACCATTAATTTGCCAACATCAATTTTGAAATTGGTTTGTTATCTCCTAGTATTCCACAGAAACGTAATTTAGAAAGTTTTTAAAGGCCTTTTTTAGAGCGTTTGTTGTTCCTGTGAACCCCAGGTGGTAGAATCATCGGCATAAAATATAGCCTGTGTAGGATCAGAGACTGTTACCATTGATTCGCAACTATTACTTTTATATTTCGTTTATATTCCCTGAAATTGCGTAGAAATCGTAATTTAGGACTTTTTTAGAATGCTTTTCGCACCTCTCCTTCACTTCACCCCTTTTTAATTCGAATGTATTTTCGACAGTCCTTCGAGGGCATTTATATTTTATAAGTAACTACCATGCCATATTTAAAGTTTCTAGCCTTTTCAGTATCACAGAAATCGCAATTTAGAAAGTTTTTAGCTCCTGCAACCCTCTGGTGGTAGTGGCACAGACATAAAATATAGCTTATGTTTGAGCAGGTTCTATCACCAACAATTTGTCATCATTATTTTTTAATCGGTTTGGTATTTGATAAGATTACATAAAAATTGTAATTTATAACGCTTTTCGCTCGCTTCATCTTTTTAAATTTGAAATTTTCTTTCGGCAGTTCTTAGAAAGCAGTTGCATCTTGTAAGTAAATACCATGTCATACGTCAAAGTGTTAGAATCTTCAGTTATGCAAAAAACGCAAATTAGAACATGTTTTGCTTTTGCAACCCTCAGATGGTAGTGACAGCAACATAAAATATAACCTATGTTATAGCAGGGGCTGTCACCATTGATTTGCAACCATTACTTTTGAAATAGCTTTGGAATTTCCTCAGATTGAGTAGAAATCGCAATTTAGAACGTTTTTAGAACGCTTTTCGCGCATTTCCACCCTTTTTTAAATTTCCAATTTTTTCGAAACTGTTCTTAAAGATCATTTATATGTAATAAATATGTACCTTGCCTAATTTTAAGTTGCTAGCCCCTACCGATCACAAAAATCGAAATTTAGAAAGCTTTTTTGCTCCTGCAACGTCTAGGTGATAGTGATACCGACTTAAAATAGCGTCTATGTTAGAGAAGAGGCTGTCAGCATCAATTTCTTACCATTACTTTTGAAATCAGTTGATTCTTCCTGAGATATTGGTGACAAATCGGCATTTAGAACGTTTTTAGAACGCTTTTCGCTCATTTTGCTCCTGCATCTCCTCTGGGGTAGTGGAAACAGATATAAAATATAGCCTATCTTGGAGCAAGATCTGTCCCCATCATTTTTACACCATTATATTTGAAATCGGTTCAGTATTTCCTGAGATTGCTTGAAATCGCAATTTAGAACGTTTTTTACAACGCTTTTTGCGCGTTTTGACACCCCCTTTTAAATTTCGACTTTTTTAGGAAATGTCCTTAGAGATCATTGATATCTTATAACTAACTACCATTCTAAATTTCACGATTCAAGACCTTCCGTCACGCAAAATCCGCAATTTAGAACGTTTTTCTCCTGCACCCCCTTTGGGGTAGTGGCACCGACATAAAACATAGCCTATCTTGGAGAAAACGTTGTCACTATCATTTTGACGCCATTAGTTTTTTAATCGGTTTGCTATTTCCTGAGATTGTGTAGAAATCACCATTTAGAACGTTTTTTAGAACGCTTTTCGCGCATTTTCACCCCTTTTAAATTTCGAATTGTTTAAGAACTGTTCTTAGAAATGCTTTATATCTAATAAGTAGCTGATACTTCAAATTTCATATTTCTAGGCCCTTCAGTAACACATAAATCGCATTTTTAGAACGTTTTTTGCTCCTACACACCCTTTGGGGTAGTGGCACCGACATAAAACATAGCCTATCTTGGAGCAAACGTTGTCACTATCATTTTGACACCAATATTTTTTAAATCGGTTTGGTATTTCTTGAGATTATGTAGAAACTACCATTTAGAAAGTTTTTAGAACGCTTTTTGTGCATTTTTACCCCTTTTAAATTTCGAATTGTTTAAGAACTGTTCTTAGACATTATTTATATCTTATAAGTAACTAATATTCCAAATTTCATATTTCTAGGCCCTTCAGTAACGCAAAAAGCGCATTTTTAGAACGTTTTTTGCTCCTGCATCCCCTTTGGGGTAGTGGCACCGACATAAAATATAGCCTATGTTCTAAGTTGGACTAACACCATCATTTTGATACCATTACTTTTGAAATCGATTTGGTATTTCCTGAGATTATGTAGAAACTACTATTTAGAACGTTTTTTAGAACGCTTTTTGTGCATTTTCACCCTTTTAAATTTCGAATTGTTTAAGAACTGTTCTTAGACATCATTTATCATACTCCTATTATAAAGAGGTAAAAATTGTTTATTTGTCGGAGATAAGCTCAGGAACTACCGAACCGATTCCAAATGTAATGGTATCAAAATGATGGTGTTCGCCCAACTTAGAACATAGGCTATATCTTATGTCGGTGCCACTACCCCAAAGGGGGTGCAGGGGCAAAAACGTTCTAAAAATGCGATTTTTGCGTTACTGAAGGGCCTAGAAATATGAAATTTGGAATATTAGTTACTTATAAGATATAAATGGTGTATAAGAACAGTTCTTAAACAATTCGAAATTTAAAAGAGGTGAAAATGCACAAAAAGCGTTCTAAAAAACGTTCTAAATGGTAGTTTCTACATAATATCAGGAAATACCAAACCGATTTCAAAAGTAATGGTATCAAAATGATGGTGTTAGTCCAACTTAGAACATAGGCTATATTTTATGTCGGTGCCACTACCCCAAAGTGGGTGCAGGAGCAAAAAACGTTCTAAAAATGCGATTTTTGCGTTACTGAAGGACCTAGAAATATGAAATTTGGAATATTAGTTACTTATAAGATATAAATGGTGTCAAAGAACAGTTCTTAAACAATTCGAAATTTAAAAGGGGTGAAAATGCACAGAAAGCGTTCTAAAAAACGTTCTAAATGGTAGTTTCTACATAATCTCAGGAAATACCAAACCGATTTAAAAAATATTAGTGTCAAAATGATAGTGACAACGTTTGCTCCAAGATAGGCTATGTTTTATGTGGGTGCCACAACCCCAATGGGGGTGTACGAGCAAAAAACGTTCTAAAAATGCGATTTATGTGTTACTGATGGGCCTAGAAATATGAAATTTGAAGTATCAGCTACTTATTAGATATAAAGGATTTCTAAGAACAGTTCTTAAACAATTCTAAATTTAAAAGGGGTGAAAATGCGCGAAAAGCGTTCTAAAAAACGTTCTAAATGGTAGTTTCTACAGAATCTCAGAAAATACCAAACCGATTTGAAAAATAATGGCGTCAAAATGATGGTGAAAATCCCTGCTCCAACATAGGCTATGTTTTATGTCGGTGCCACTACCCCAAAGGGGCTGCAGGAGAAGAACGTTCTAAATTGCTGTTTTTGCGTGACGGAAGGGCTTTTAATCGTGAAATTTAGAATGGTAGTTAGTTATAAGATATCAATGATCTCTAAGGACATTTCCTAAAAAATCGAAATTTAAAAGGGGGGTCAAAATGCGCAAAAAGCGTTGTAAAAAACGTTCTAAATTGCACTTTCTATGCAATCTCAGGAAATAATGAAACGATTTCAAATATAATGGCGTTAAAATGATGGTGACAGATCTTGCTCCAAGATAGGCTATATTTTATATATGTTTCCACTAACCCAGAGGAGATGCAGGAGCAAAATGAGCGAAAAGCGTTCTAAAAACGTTCTAAATGCCGATTTGTCACCAATATCTCAGGAAGAATCAAACTGATTTCAAAAGTAATGTTAAGAAATTGATGCTGACAGCCTCTGTTCTAACATAGACGCTGTTTTAAGTCGGTATCGCTATCACCTAGACGTTGCAGGAGCAAAAAAGCGTTCCAAATTTCGATTTTTGTGATCGGTAGGGGCTAGCAACTTAAAATTAGGCAAGGTACATATGTATTACATATAAATTATCTTTAAGAACAGTTTCGAGAAAATTGGAAATTTAAAAAGGGTTGAAAATGTGCGAAAAGCGTTCTAAAAACATTCTAAATTGCGATTTCTACTCAATCTCAGGAAATTCCAAAGCTGTTTCAAAAGTAATGGTTGCAAATCAATGGTGACAGTCCCTGCTATAACATAGGTTATATTTTATGTTGCTGTCACTACCATCTGAGGGTTGCAAAAGCAAAACATGTTCTAATTTGCGTTTTTTGCATAACTGAAGGGTCTAACACTTTGAAGTATGGCATGGTATTTACTTACAAGATGCAATTGCTTTCTAAGAACTGTCGAAAGAAAATTTCAAATTTAAAAAGTTGAAGTGAGCGAAAAGCGTTGTAAATAACAATTTTTATGTAATGTTATCAAATACCAAACCGATTAAAAAAATAATGATGACAAATTGTTGGTGATAGAACCTGCTCAATCATAAGCTATATTTTATGTCTGTGCCACTACCACCAGAGGGTTTCAGTAGCTAAAAACTTTCTAAATTGCGATTTCTGTGATACTGAAAAGGCTAGAAACTTCAAATATGGCATGGTAGTTACTTATAAAATATAAATGCCCTCGAAGGACTGTCGAAAATAAATTCGAATTAAAAAGGGGTGAAGTGAAGGGGATGTGCGAAAAGCATTCTAAAAAAGTCCTAAATTACGATTTCTACGCAATTTCAGGGAATATAAGCCAAATATAAAGGTAATAGCTGCGAATCAATGGTAGCAGTCTCTGATCCTACACAGGCTATATTTTATGCCGATGATTCTACCACCTGGGGTTCACAGGAACAACAAACGCTCTAAAAAAGGCCTTTAAAAGCTTTCTAAATTACGTTTCTGTGGAATATTAGGAAATAACAAACCAATTTCAAAATTAATGTTGGCAAATTAATGGTGACAGTTTCTATTTCAACACAGCCCTTTATGTTGAAAGAGGTGGTAGAACTTGGAATTTGACATGATGGTTAATTTTAAGATGTAAGAAGATGGTTTCTAGAAAATTCAAAACTTCAAATGAATACTGAAATGAGCGTATTAACTGAGCATAAAAGTTTCAAAATATTTTCTAAATTATTATTTATTTAGTTTTATTTCGTTTTATTAATTTAAGTCTCATTTCTGCTTTATGCAGTGTAACAATGATGCTTAATCAAATTGTGTTTTAAATAGTAATTGTTTTAATTATTTCTAAAAGTAATAAGTACCTTTTAATAAACTAAAATATTACCTTTTAATAAAATAAAAATTTAGTTAGTACCTTTTAATAAAAATTAGACATATAAATATCACTTGGCATATTTCAAATATTACGCGAGCAAAGCCGCGGGATTTGCTAGTATCTTATAAGCAACTAATATTCCAAATTTCATATTTCTAGGCCCTTCAGTAACGCAAAAATCGCATTTTTAGAACGTTTTTTTCTCCTGCACCCCGTTTGGGGTAGTGACACCGACATAAAATATAGCCTATGTTCTAAGTTGGACTAACACCATCATTTTGATACCATTACTTTTTAAATCGGTTTGGTATTTCCTGAGATTATGTAGAAACTAACATTTAGAACGTTTTTTAGAACGCTTTTTGTGCATTTTCACCCCTTTTAAATTTTGAATTGTTTAAGAACTGTTCTTAGACAACATTTATATCTTATAAGTAACTAATATTCCAAATTCCATATTTCTAGGCCCTTCAGTAACGCAAAAATCGCATTTTTAGAACGTTTTTTGTTCCTTCACCACCTTGGGGGTTGTGGCACCGACATAAGATATAGCCTATTTTCTAAGTTGGACTAACACCATTCTTTTGATACCATCACTTTTGGAATCGGTTCGGTAGTTCCTGATTTTACCTCCTACAAATAAACAATTTTTTCCTCTTTATAATAGTACTAGCAAATCCCGCGGCTTTGCTCGCGTAATATTTGAAATATGCCAAGTGATATTTATATGTCTAATTTTTATTAAAAGGTACTAACTAAATTTTTATTTTATTAAAAGGTAATATTTTAGTTTATTAAAAGGTACTTATTACTTTTAGAAATAATTAAAACAATTACTATTTAAAACACAATTTGATTAAGCATCATTGTTACACTGCATAAAGCAGAAATGAGACTTAAATTAATAAAACGAAATAAAACTAAATAAATAATAATTTAGAAAATATTTTGAAACTTTTATGCTCAGTTAATACGCTCATTTCAGTATTCATTTGAAGTTTTGAATTTTCTAGAAACCATCTTCTTACATCTTAAAATTAACCATCATGTCAAATTCCAAGTTCTACCACCTCTTTCAACATAAAGGGCTGTGTTGAAATAGAAACTGTCACCATTAATTTGCCAACATTAATTTTGAAATTGGTTTGTTATTTCCTAATATTCCACAGAAACGTAATTTAGAAAGCTTTTAAAGGCCTTTTTTAGAGCGTTTGTTGTTCCTGTGAACCCCAGGTGGTAGAATCATCGGCATAAAATATAGCCTGTGTAGGATCAGAGACTGCTACCATTGATTCGCAGCTATTACCTTTATATTTGGCTTATATTCCCTGAAATTGCGTAGAAATCGTAATTTAGGACTTTTTTAGAATGCTTTTCGCACATCCCCTTCACTTCACCCCTTTTTAATTCGAATTTATTTTCGACAGTCCTTCGAGGGCATTTATATTTTATAAGTAACTACCATGCCATATTTGAAGTTTCTAGCCTTTTCAGTATCACAGAAATCGCAATTTAGAAAGTTTTTAGCTACTGAAACCCTCTGGTGGTAGTGGCACAGACATAAAATATAGCTTATGATTGAGCAGGTTCTATCACCAACAATTTGTCATCATTATTTTTTTAATCGGTTTGGTATTTGATAACATTACATAAAAATTGTTATTTACAACGCTTTTCGCTCACTTCAACTTTTTAAATTTGAAATTTTCTTTCGACAGTTCTTAGAAAGCAGTTGCATCTTGTAAGTAAATACCATGCCATACTTCAAAGTGTTAGACCCTTCAGTTATGCAAAAAACGCAAATTAGAACATGTTTTGCTTTTGCAACCCTCAGATGGTAGTGACAGCAACATAAAATATAACCTATGTTATAGCAGGGACTGTCACCATTGATTTGCAACCATTACTTTTGAAACAGCTTTGGAATTTCCTGAGATTGAGTAGAAATCGCAATTTAGAATGTTTTTAGAACGCTTTTCGCACATTTTCAACCCTTTTTAAATTTCCAATTTTCTCGAAACTGTTCTTAAAGATAATTTATATGTAATACATATGTACCTTGCCTAATTTTAAGTTGCTAGCCCCTACCGATCACAAAAATCGAAATTTGGAACGCTTTTTTGCTCCTGCAACGTCTAGGTGATAGCGATACCGACTTAAAATAGCGTCTATGTTAGAACAGAGGCTGTCAGCATCAATTTCTTAACATTACTTTTGAAATCAGTTTGATTCTTCCTGAGATATTGGTGACAAATCGGCATTTAGAACGTTTTTAGAACGCTTTTCGCTCATTTTGCTCCTGCATCTCCTCTGGGTTAGTGGAAACATATATAAAATATAGCCTATATTGGAGCAAGATCTGTCACCATCATTTTAACGCCATTATATTTGAAATCGTTTCATTATTTCCTGAGATTGCATAGAAAGTGCAATTTAGAACGTTTTTTACAACGCTTTTTGCGCATTTTGACCCCCCTTTTAAATTTCGATTTTTTAGGAAATGTCCTTAGAGATCATTGATATCTTATAACTAACTACCATTCTAAATTTCACGATTAAAGGCCCTTCCGTCACGCAAAAACAGCAATTTAGAACGTTCTTCTCCTGCAGCCCCTTTGGGGTAGTGGCACCGACATAAAACATAGCCTATGTTGGAGCAGGGATTTTCACCATCATTTTGACGCCATTATTTTTCAAATCGGTTTGGTATTTTCTGAGATTCTGTAGAAACTACCATTTAGAACGTTTTTTAGAACGCTTTTCGCGCATTTTCACCCCTTTTAAATTTAGAATTGTTTAAGAACTGTTCTTAGAAATCCTTTATATCTAATAAGTAGCTGATACTTCAAATTTCATATTTCTAGGCCCATCAGTAACACATAAATCGCATTTTTAGAACGTTTTTTGCTCGTACACCCCCTTTGGGGTTGTGGCACCCACATAAAACATAGCCTATCTTGGAGCAAACGTTGTCACTATCATTTTGACACTAATATTTTTTAAATCGGTTTGGTATTTCCTGAGATTATGTAGAAACTACCATTTAGAACGTTTTTTAGAACGCTTTCTGTGCATTTTCACCCCTTTTAAATTTCGAATTGTTTAAGAACTGTTCTTTGACACCATTTATATCTTATAAGTAACTAATATTCCAAATTTCATATTTCTAGGTCCTTCAGTAACGCAAAAATCGCATTTTTAGAACGTTTTTTGCTCCTGCACCCCCTTTGGGGTAGTGGCACCGACATAAAATATAGCCTATGTTCTAAGTTGGACTAACACCATCATTTTGATACCATTACTTTTGAAATCGGTTTGGTATTTCCTGATATTATGTAGAAACTACCATTTAGAACGTTTTTTAGAACGCTTTTTGTGCATTTTCACCTCTTTTAAATTTCGAATTGTTTAAGAACTGTTCTTATACACCATTTATATCTTATAAGTAACTAATATTCCAAATTTCATATTTCTAGGCCCTTCAGTAACGCAAAAATCGCATTTTTAGAACGTTTTTGCCCCTGCACCCCCTTTGGGGTAGTGGCACCGACATAAGATATAGCCTATGTTCTAAGTTGGGCGAACACCATCATTTTGATACCATTACATTTGGAATCGGTTCGGTAGTTCCTGAGCTTATCTCCGACAAATAAACAATTTTTACCTCTTTATAATAGGAGTATGATAGAAGATAGATAATAAAAAGCAGGGATCCCATTACGTGAATGTTTGAGCGCAATATGTTTAAGCCAGAGAGAAAACGTACGAGAACTGCTAAGCACGAAGATTTAGAGACATTTTTGCTTGTTTGAATCAAACAAGCTAGATCTCAGAATGCTAAAAAAGACACTTAAAAAAATATCTGATTTTTTCCTCGAAAAACAATATATTTTTTACTTACTTTTTGTCCTAAGTGATGCAAGTAGTTTAACAGGAAATCGAAATAAATTTTGACGACATCGAAAATATTTGTGAGTTTTGTTCTTTATTTTACGAATCTTTTAACCTGAAATTCTTTTAACAAGAAAACAAATTTCGGCCCTGTCAGTTTCGTGTTAAACGTATTTCCCTGTATATATATATATTTCTCTAGTTTCTGGGTGATATCTTTAAGCTAAAGAACATAACATGAAAATAAGTAGATTTGGGGTGAGGGAGGCTTAGATGATTGATTAAATATTGTTGCAATAAAATAAAAAAGAAGTAAATTTGAAAAAAAAAATAAAGCTTTTAAATTTTGTTTAGGTTTTTTTTCTTTTTTTTTTTTTGAGGGAGATTTTAGGAAAGGGGCCTTAAGATAATGTTTATCGTAAATCTGCGGAAATATGGAAGATTCTCACCCCTGTATTTGTCTTATTTGCTTCTAAATTAAAGATAATGAAGAATTTAAAATGATTTTTGTTTTGTTGTTAATCTTGATTATAAGTCTCCCCCTCCGAAATTTAACTTCTTTAGCTTTTGAAAAAAATGGGGTGGGGTAGATTTTACGCTAGGCATCAGTTTAAAAATTTTACTTTCTTAAAATATTACGCATATATTTCTCCGTTCAAAGCATCATATACATAGCTATTTTACAGATGGAAGTAAGCCATTAGTGTAAGTTTGGAAAAAATGAAATAGAAAAATTTGCAAAGTTGTTTATGGTAATATCTTTTACATTAACAATGCATAAAATTATTGTTGTAAACCGTTTTGTAAAATAATGCATAACACTTATTGCATTTTAGAAAACATTAAATTTATTTAAATTACAATTGAAAGTAAACGAGCTTCATGCTCTTTATGTACTTGCTGACAGATATGTTTATGGAAGTTTCAATACAAAATTAACTTTGTATGAAAGAAATGTCTTCTATTTCAGCAAAATTATAGATATTGGAACTTACATTATTTCTCTTGAAGTTAACTGAAAGGAACATAATCACAGAATGATTATTGGACACATATGAACTGTTCATATCAGTCCCAACTGCTCTCTTCACACGTGTCTCATTTGGTTGCAAAATCATTAATATTTCTCAATTTTAGAAGAAAAATCTTTATCAAAAATCTTTATTAGTATTCATAGTATATGCTAAAACATTAAAATTCAAATAAATGAATAAATAAATAAAGTTATTAGCTTATCAAGTTGGAACTAATTTTACATTGGAGATCTATAAACGTTGTTTTGGCTAATGAGGACAAACTAAATGTCAAAAGCTTGCAAAAATTTTCATCATATACAGGTGCTGTCATCTTTGGTAATAATTTTTAAATAAAAAAAACATATAATAACTAATGAAAAATTGCGATGTTCACATGTGTCGCTTAATACCCTATGTATAAAATTAGTCAACATTGATATTAAATAACAGTAAGAAGGTTTTGCCTGCAGGAAAAATTTTTAGTGTGTACGTGTATAATTGTACAATTAAAGGAATGATACATTTAATTATTGCTATATTAAATTAAGAATAGAATATGTTTAATATAATTTGCAAGTAGGGTTATTTATATCACTATTTTTAAAATAGTTGTTTAAAACGGCACATCAAGGATATATAATTTAAGTATTCCCAAATGGATATAACTTTATAAACTCCTACTGCTGCGAAATGAATCATAACATTTTCGTGAATAATGAAATTCATTTCTTTTCTTAATAGCGGTACCGAAATACTCCTTATTTCAGTCTATTAAAATGCATCACAAATTTTCCATGGCAGTCATCCACCTGAAAATAAAAGCTACCGATTAACCTCGTTCAAAAGACTCTCAATTTCATTAAATATATTCGAGGTCAGTATACCGTTTGTAGGGGAAAGTTATTTATTAGATTGGTGCGAAAGTTCTTTCGTACTGAACCCTTTAGTGGCCGGTGTCCACAAAAGAAAAAACCTAATTTTAACCCCTTGAGGGGCAAGCAAAAATGTCTCTAAATATTAAATTCTCACCGGAATAATCGAGAAGTTTTATTGTTAAATAAGGAAAAGCAATTTTTCAATTAGTTTACTCCAAAGTTAAAAACATAAAATTCAGTTAAATTTTCTGGTGAGAATCTTGTTTTAATTAGGTGGGATATATTTTATCCCACCGCCCCTCAAGTTGTTAATTCCAAAACAGACAAAAGCACCAAAAATATTAAATTAAAAAAATTCTTTTGTTATGTGCGAGAAAATAAACAAGTTTTTATTTTCTAATAAATTCGTTTGTAAATTCTGGTGCCATTCCATCATTTAATCATTTTACATACAGACTTACACCGTTCCGGAAAGGGTTAATACCTGCATATAATTTTACCTATCAGTTTGATGAAAAGAGGTAGGATGTGTCATGCAAGATTTTATTATTTCGAGTACCGTGTGATATAAAAGGACTGGTTTGAATATCCTGCATCACTTAGTTTCGAAGCACACAGTTATTAAGATGTGAGTGGATAAAGTGCATTTAAACCTTTCAGGGGTGCCATTTGCAGTCTGGAAACTGGTGCCCAATGGCACCAGTTATTTTTTCGTACAATTTCGATCTCATAATGTATGTGATGAAAAGCTTTTGATTATTTTGAAATAAATTTGATCATAAATTGCGGTGTGAATTAATTATTTGAACATTTTGAAGCAGGAATGCCTTGCCACTGAAAGGGTTAAGATATTGTGTTTGGTATGAGTTCCAGAAAGGAAGCAACGTATCGGTTGTATGTGAAAACTTGGGAACACGTTGGGACACGTTGGGGTGACAGGTGTGGAAGTAGAGTAGTAAATGTTCAGGCCCGTCAAAGATGGTTTGTCAAATTTCGTTTCGGAGATTTCAGCCTAAAAGAATTTCCTCTATCTGGACGACCATACAAGATCTTTAACCCCTTGGGGACGAGCGGCACGTATACGTGCCGCATGAAGCGCTCAGAATCCTTGTTTTTACTCACCAGTAAAATTTTACTGTAAAATTTGCCTTATTTAATCAGCGCATTTTCTTGATTCAAGAAGACACAAATTTCTGTTTTTAAAAAACGGTGACAAAACATTAAAAATTTCGTAAAAGGCTCCCGTCTCGAAGGGGTTAAGGACATTCTGCGGTCTATGTTATACAGTAACCCACATATAACTAGTGATGTGTAAAATGAATGATTTTACTATGGAAATTTGGGCATGCTCAAAAACATAGTTTCGGACCTTTGTATATATTTTTAATCAAATACCACAAGACATTTCGTAAAAAGCAGAAATAAAATTATATTTGCCAACCTTTGTAATGTTATTAATTATCTTCAGAAATTTTAAGATAAAACGAATTTTTATATTTTTGTGGGTTACGTATATTAATTCTGCTTAAAATACCGGGTGTCCCAAAAAGGACTGACTGATTTTAAAATTCAATAACTTGCAAACGGTGACAGATATTAAAAAAATTCTTGCAGGAGGGTTATGCATAAGGTCAAAAGTTTTATTACAGTGATTTTCAATTTTAGTTCGATTTACAAACAATAGATGGCGCTGTAAGCAATAGTCGCTAAATACAGGCTCGATTTCTGGTCCTTTATCTTGTTCTATGCATAAAAAGGAGATGGAAATGTATTATCCGGGCCACGGAGTACCAAAAATCGAGCCTGAATTTAGCGACTATTGATCGCAGCGCCATCTATTGTTTGTAAATCGAACTAAAATTGAAAATCACTGTAATAAAACTTTTGACCTTATGCATAACCCTCCTGCAAGAATTTTTTTAATATCTGTCACCGTTTGCAAGTTATTGAATTTTAAAATCAGTCAGTCCTTTTTGGGACACCCGGTAAGAAAACTGTTTACAATACAGATTTGTGGTAGATTTTGAATTTAAAAAAAAGAAAGATTAACAGCGGTGCTTTTGAGCAATCCCGAATGGTTCGTTTGAACAGTAAAATAATTTATTATGCCCATCAATATATAGCTACTAGAACAATTACAAAGGAGTTCGGTATCAATTAATCGACAGCTGAAAGACACATCAAACATCTTAGATTTATCATGAAGCAGAGTGTGCTTGTTTTCCGCAAAATTTTAAAGCACGACAGAACTTTTTCAATAACTTAATACATTTGCAATAACCTAATAGAATGAAATTCGATTGGAAAGTATAATTTAATTGGATTTTATATCTAAATACATTAATCATATTAGTAATGAGGAACGTATGACAATGCAGTTGTTGATCATAATAAATATCACATAATAATATCTTAGTTCTTATATTAACTCCCATTTACTAGTAAACATATTATTTTTCGAAATATATATAAATTGTCCCTGAAATGTATTTAGGTAATGCAATTTCTTTGTAAAGAAGATTTTTTAAAAGAAATAATTGAGTTGCCCAAAAAATAAATAGATTCTGTTAGAAATGAAATAACGACGTACTGGCCGCAATGTTACCAAATCTACCGGATTTCTTTTCAGACATTCAGAGCCAAAATGTTTTGAATAGTAATTTTATGTTATTTAAATAGGACAAATAAAGTTTTAAGACAAAGGAAGTTCCTTTGTACCAGTATTTTCGAATAGAATATCTCTTCTTAAATAAGGGAAAATTTCGCGCGTTTAATCATTTTCATTTTCTATAAAAAATACTGATATTTACCCTGAAAAATTCTAAGAAACGCACGACCATACGTGATAATATCTGCTGCTATTGGAATTATTCTGCTGTTTCAGTTAATCTATGTTGTTGGCATATACTTGGTGCGGTTTTAACATTATAAAATCCAAGACGAAAACATGTAACTGCCAAATTTATCGACTTTTCTAATCATTAAAACATGTTTATAATCAAAAAATGTTTTTAATAAAATGTGTTCTGTGTTTAATTAATGACATTTGAACAATTTAATAATTTTTAATAATTTTCTTTTATTTACTATGAAAATGTTTTACTTAAATGTTTTACACTTTACTGGCAATATTGGTGCAAAACTGTCCATTGAAAACACTTAAAAACTGTTCCGAAATGCTGGAAGAACAATATTTAGTAGTAAATCTCTCAGTACTGGTTACTACATACAACGAGATGAAATTATTATTATAATAATATTATTTTTCTACAAAAGTTTTATTTTGATTCATTGTAACATCGTCCTGTAAGCCTGTTTTAACACTAGAACGGCCGTGAGCGATCCTTTGACCGCTATCTTAGGACTAGACCAGAAATTGAAACCAGAAATTTCATTATGAAATAAGTTTAAATGATCAAAATAAGAAAAACTTTAAATATAAAATTTAAACTGAAAAAAAAAAAAAAAAAAAAAAAAAAAAAAAAAAAAAAATCTGCTGTGAAATGTTTTTATAAAACTTGACTAAAATTTCCGCCCTTTCTAGCGTTAACTAGAAATTATCGACAAATGTATGTAGATCTTATACATCACAAACATTGGAAAGGTCACCATAATCAATGCATCACTTTTTCTTTTTATTTCAGCACAGCAGATTTCACTATTTCAGTTTATTTCTGTATCTCAACTTTTTCACGGTATTCACTCGTTACAAAATAAAAGGCTGATGATTAACCGCTTTCAAAAAACCATCAATTTGGAGAAATATAAATGAGGTCGGTTTATCGTTTCTAGCAGAAAGTCATTTAGGATGAAACTCGATGAGAAAATATCATTAAATTGATATTTAAATATCTAAATTCATTTATCGTGCTAGAGAAAATATCACTATTACGATGCAGTAAATGTGCGAAATAATAATCACATCATCTTATCGCAGCATTCACATTAAAGCTAATTTATTAATAAAGTTCATAAATTTTCAGAGTTACAGGAAACTACATTGAAATATACAAAGCAAATTAATTCAAAAGTCTCTTGGCGATTTTGTCAATTTTTTTTTCAAGGGTGCCACAGGAGACTATTTTTATATCATGCTCACACCGCTACTTTTAAAGAATACATTTTTTAGTATATTTCTCTTCCAAATATTGTCAAAACATGTGGTGCAAAATATAATTTAAAATAGAATTTAAAAAATTAGCCTGTAGTAGTCCTGCTATTAAGTATACGCGTAGCTGCTTTTTTAGTGTGGCCGGTAACACATTTCCCAACATAATGTAGTATGAATTCTAGTGAGTAGTACTTGTTCTGAAGTTTTAAGACAAGGGAAGTTCCTTTGTACCAGTATTTTTGAATAGGATATCTCTTCTTAAATAAGGCAAAATTTCGCGCGTTTAATCATTTTTGTTTTTCTATAAAAAATACTGATATTTACCCTGAAAAATTCTAAGAAACGCACGACCACACGTGATAATATCTGCTGCTATTGGAATTATTCTGCTGTTTCAGTTAATCTATGTTGTTGGCATATACTTGGTGCGATTTTAACATTATAAAACCCAAGACGAAAACATATAACTGTCAACTTTTGCGACTTTTCTAATCATTAAAACATGTTTCTAATCAAAAAATGTTTTTAATAAAATGTGTTCTGTGTTTAATTAATGACATTTGAACAATTTAATAATTTTTAATAATTTTCTTTTATTTACTAGAAAAATGTTTTGGTTCAAATATGTTTATCTGACTCTATGAAGCTGTAGATGTTAGCAGACATTGGAAAATGTAGAGATAAGATATGTCAGAATATCATGATACTACTTCGTCTCTTAATTGCTGAGCCTATACTCCAGGTTTTAGCAGTACGGTCTCTAGTGCTATAGCTGTCTTTCCAGAAATAATTTCATCACCAACACTATCTGTTTTATTAGATTTGTTCGCCAAATCTCCTATGGATTATCTGCTATGCTTCTCTGAATTTTCCATAGAAATCTTTTAGGTCTCTTTATACGCCTTTCCCCAAATTCGAGCCGAAACGACGTCTTCTCTTTACTGCATTGTAAACATTCTTCATACTCACCCGCAAATAAATACAACTGGTCTGTTTAAGCACGTCTCTGTACGATGGATTTTATATACTTAGATATTTAACATGAGGCTAGTTCCATGGGTTTTTGTAGTGTAAGTCACATGACGTATAACTAATGTGCTTGTTTTCCACTGTTATTTTCAAAAAGTTTGCTTGGCCTTATTCAGTTAATGAGATGTCTCCGACAAAATAAGTCACATTTTTCCGTTCTAAAACACTGGTAGCCAAAATTCGTAGCGTGTGACTTGCACTACAAGTACGCGCGGAATTAGCCATGAATGTTGTGACATTTTTTAATCATCCTGCATTCGGTTAAAGAAAATCGAATGCGACGAAAATGTTCTATAAAAATTATGAGTTTCAACGAATTGAAATAAAACCCTAATTGTATAGTTTTTTTTTTTTTTTGCCAATATCGATGGAACATTGACAAAATGTAAACAAACTTAAATGTCGTACAAATATTTAATTCCAATATTGCTTAAGCTATTTAGTCAATGAAAAAAATTATTTGCTTAATGTTGGCTTGCTATTAGTATATTTAGTTCGGGTGACTTTAACCTAGTCTAGTAAGCCAGTTAGTCAATATTTTGAAATAGATGGTATCCACAAGAATATCAGCTGTCTATTACTTTATTAGACTTATTTAGTTAGTAATAGAAAGTTTATCACAATCTATGTGTAACGTATTTCTGGTTTTAACTGCAGTATGGCAATTTTACTTAATTCGATTTATAACTACATCGCATGTTCTCCACGGTATTCCTGAAATAAACTTTCCAAAGGTCAACAATTTCAAGAAACGGATGAAAGGGTCAGTAAATCGTTTGGAGCGGAAATTCGTTTAGGATAATATTCGATGGTAAAGTAATATTAAATTGACAATTAAGTCTATTAGGTCAACCCTAATGTTCTGTCTAATAATGTTATTTCACGGCTACTTTTTTAAAATTCAGATTTCTTCATTGGCACCACATTTTAAAAATGGTAAAACTCCCATTGTTTTCACATGTCAAATAAAGTTGAAAGCAAAGTGAGTTTTACGATTTTAAAATTAGTGGTGCCAATGAAGAAATCTGAATTTAAAAGAAGTAAGCGTAAAATAACATTATCGGTCAGAACTTTACGGTAGACCTAATAAATTGATTTGACCTGTTAGTTAAAGGTGCCTATTACGATGCTGTAGATGAGCGAAAAACTAAATATAAGTTAATATAGCAACTCTTACCTCTTACCTAAAACTTGACAAATTTCGAAAGTTATAGAAAATTGCACCGAAATATATTTGGGGAAACAATTCTTATGTAAATGAAACCTTCTAAGATACACTTATTGTAGACTATATATATGTATATTAAGAATCAAATTATATTGGAAATGAAATGAAAAAGTATATCAACCAATGTCGGAACAATATTGTGAATAATAAATAGCCAAATAAAAAAGCAATATATTATCCCAGTGTTGGATATGGCATGCAAGGAATGTCAACACTACTGGCTTAATATTGCTTTGTTATTCATCCTTTGTGGTTCAAAGTCGAGTCTGACTCGGCATCATATACCTTTGCAAAATTTGCTTCTGCCACCAATAATAATGTAAAGTAATACATGTGTTATATAATTAGAGTATATCGAAATTATGTATGTCAAGGTAATTTTGTTTTCAAAAGTGGTATACACCAAATAAAATTTGTGTAAGAGATATCGGCAAAGCGTTATAAGTAAGCGAACTAACTTAATGCTGGAATCAGGCGTAATTTACGCCTGATTGTTACACAGTTGCGTCACCTTGTGGACGGAGCGATGATTCACACACGCGGGCTTTTAGTGAGGCGTGTATTTTCTAAATCTTCAATCACGCATGGAAATGAGTTTTGCTTGCCACATTTATTGCAAAATAATGGCACAGCGAGAGGAGCATCCAGACGCACTTGATACCACCAAGTTTTCTTCGCCTTATCAGAAGTACTTCAGTTATTAATCAAGCTGAAAAAAACTTTACAATTTTAGTGGTGCCAGTAAGAAAACAGTTAGGTATCTACCTGTAGTTCACACTCCATCCGCTACGTGGCGCATGACCTTGATTGATGTGACCTCTCTTTAAACCTTGCGGTTACTTCTCCCATTTAAGATAGGACGCTTACTTATATCGCTTAGGATATCGGTCTCCAAAGAGTTAAATCTGTTATGAAAACATATATGCTAAATGTAGGGCTCCCAAATGGTCCACCAACTGAATACCAATATTACTATAGGAAAATTTTCTGTTTAGATTTTTCATACAACCCGCCCCGGAATCACATTTGAAAGTTAATTCTTGCGCAAACCTACCATAAAATTTTCTGTTAAAATCTTTTGGCATTCAGTTGGTGGACCATTTGGGAGCTCTGTAAATGTGATTACAGTACATTTAAAGGCTTGTAAAAAATTAATGACCACTTCTGCCAGTTTCATGCACAAAATCGGTGATATTCTCAATATCAATAATGGTAAAATAATTATTTATCAATAATGGTAAAATCATTATTGATCTTCATATATTTTACTTTTATTTTTTAATGGTGTTTTATCATTGTTGATCTTGTGAATGTCACCGATTGTATGTCTGAACTGGTAGATGTGTTTATTAAAAGCTTTTTATAAGGCTTTAAACGTACCGTTTAAAGGTTGTACTGTTTAAACGTACTGTTTTTAGCATATATATTTTTAATTTTTATGATAATAAGCGTTTTTTTCTTTAACAATATCATTCTTGTTACTTTTTAATTAATTTAAACATGGTCTAATAAGGCGGTTTGTCAAATTTTTTAAATAGAAGGATTTTATTTTCCAAGTGTTGGAAAGTGTTACATAGTCTAAGCTTAAAGCACATGAGCTTTTGTAAAACTTGTGATATTTTCACTATTTCAGTTTATAATTACATCGCAAGTTTTCAAAAGTATTCGCTAATATCAAGATAAAAGGATAGCGATTAACCTTATACAACAGACAATCGATTTCGAGAATTATAACAGAAGCCAGTTTATCGTTTCGAGTCGAAAATTATTTAGGGTGAAATTTTAATGGGAAAGTAATATTGAATTTATGTTTATATTGAAATTCATTTATCCTCTAAGCGATAAGGATCATATTACGATGCAGTAAATGACCGAAATAATAATAGCTCGATTGCATCCTAGTTCTCGCATTTAAGCTCATTTATTAATTAGCTTCATAAATTTATAATTTTATAGAGAATTTAACTGGCATATATTTGAGGAAAACCATTCCTATTTTAAAAATATGTTTTAACACTATTTCTACCGGTGTCAAATGACACCATTTTAAAGCTTTGATTTATGTTTATTTTGGTCGTAGTTTTTGAATATCATAAGCATTAAAATAAAAAGTTTTCATGCATTAAAAATGATTTTTAATTGTCTTAATCTAAAAATTAAAAATGAAAAACCATAAATCGATGTCTTTAAAAAGATGTCATTTGAAACCGGTAGAAATAGTGTTAAAATACATTATTAAATTGCGTAGAGTGAACCCGGGAATGCGCGCGCATATTCAGTATATGTAGGATTTTTACTTTGACACCAATAATTTCAAATAAAAATAGTCATCTTATTTAACACTAGAACGCCCGGAAATTTTGCTCAAGTTTCATAAAAATATTTGACACTAGAATTTTTATTGAAAATTATTTAATTGATTTATTTAACGTAGATCTGCGTAGATTAAATGTAACTAATTTTATGAAAAAATTTCTCGTTCCAATTGACATTTAATCACATGGTCGGAGTCGAATCGACTCCTTCCGGGCGTTCTAGTGTTAATTGTTGACATTACTCACAAATTCTGCGATTAAATAATTTGAAGATTACTTCTCAAAAAATTGTGGTGAGAAATGTAACAACCGTGCGGACCCTGGATATGACAGACCCTACGTGTGTAATCCCGGGGTAAAGAAAAGGGAACAAAGAGGATATGAAATGGTGAAATATTTCTTGCTAATATCCAATTCAATACTGGAAAATATAATCACTCCTAAATGTCGGATCAATATTTTATTCGAATACTGTTAATATTCACTATTGATAATCACCACACTATGTAATCTATGCAAACAGCATTTACCTAAAACTATTTTGCTAACAAGGTAATTATTTCCATTATTTATAACATACCCTATATGCGATTCGTCAAAATAAACAAAATGTATCAACAAATGGATAACTTTATATAGGGGAGACGGGGGCACATGTGAACATGGGGCAGATGTGAACATCGCAATTTTTCAATAGTTTTTATAGGGTTATTTATTTGAAAAAAATTACTAAAGATGATAGCACATGTAGACATATGGTAAAATCTTTTTGAAGCATTTTGACATTTTGTTTGTCCACTGTAGCCAAAACACTGTTTTTAGACCCCAAAAGTAAAATCTTTGTTCCAAGTTGATAGGCTAATAACTTTATTTATTTATTCATTTATTTGAAATTGAGTGTTTAAACATATACTATGAATACAAATAAATATTTTTGATAAAGTTCTTTTCCTCCAAAAATTGAGAAATGTTAATGATTTATCAATTTAACAGAAGCAGCAACGTGGGCACTTGTGAACAGACTAGTTGGGGCAGATATGAACAGTACATAAAGGCCCCAATAATCATTCTGTGATTCTGTTCCTTTCAGTTAACTTAATGAGAAATAATGTCAGTTCCATTATCTATAATTTTCCTGAAATAGCAGGTATTTTCCTTACACAAAGTTGATTTTGTATTGAAACTTCACCAAACATATCTTTTAGCAAATACATAAAGAGCAATAAGCTCGTTTACGTTCAATTGTACTTTAAATAAATTTAATATTTTCTAAAATGCAATAAGTGTTATGTATTATTTTACTAAACGGTTGACAACAATGTTTTTTATGCATTGTTAATAAAAAAGTATTACCTTGAACATCTTTGCAAATTTTTTATTAGATTTGTTCTAAACTTGCAATAATGGCTTACTTCCATCTCTAAAACGGTTATGTATATGATGCTTTGAATGATAGATATCAGTAATATTTTAAGAAAGTAAAATTTTTAAACTGATAACTACCGTAAAATTCCGATTGTAACCCCCCCCCCCCCACACACACACACATACACACGCACACACTCTTTGAACAGAAAAAGAAGTTAGGGAAGGTTATAGTCGAGATTTGTTTGAAAAATCATTAGAAAACCCTTCTTTATCTATAATTTATAAGTAAATAAGACAAATAAAGGAGTGAGGATCTTTCTCATTTCGGCAGATTTCCGTTAAATAGTATGTAAACGCCCCCTTCCTAAAATTTTCCCCGAACAAAAACTCCTAAGCAAAATTTTAAAATTTTAATTTCTTTTTTAAAATTGCTTCTTTATTTTTTTATTTTATTGCACCAATACTTAATGAATCTTCTAAGCCTTCCCCACCCCAAATCTACTTATTTTCATTTTATAAATTTTTGCTTAAACATATCACCCACAAACTAGAGAAATATATATATATTTTTTTTTTCTTTATGATAAATTTAACAGGTAATATAACTACTGATTACAATGTCAAATGAATAACAGAATAAAAGTATGTAAAAGGATATTTTTTCCTTGTATTCACATGTGCCCCGCGTGTGTTCACAACTACCCCGCTGACGGGGCACATGTGAACAATTATTTGAATTTATAAATCTATTAAAAAATGTAAGAACTATACAGGTGATTTAGAAAAAAATACCATGTGTAAAAGAAAGATATGTTTACTATATTGAGCAGTTTTTTTTTATAGAAATTAATCCAGTTATGAGAGAAAGCTATATATATGCGAACTGTTCACATATACCCCCATCTCCCCTATTCTAAGCATTGAAAATTGTGGAATATTCTATACTTGAAACTTATCTGATTTTAACTGCAGTAGACAATATTTCACTCTTTCGCTTCACCATCACATCCCAAGTTTTTAACCCCTTAACCCATTAACCGCCAAAACTATTACGATAGATATTTTCAAATTTCCTGTTGAAAGTAGTTTCCCCCCACAAATTCAGTAAGGTAAATTTCGCTTTACTAAAATAGCAAAATTCCTGCCAATAAATGAGACATTTTTTTAAATTCTAAAATAGTGGTGCCAATGCAATTAATCCATTGCATGAGCAATTATTTTGACTGTTGCGTGAACGCAACGTCAGCGGTTAATGGGTTAACAGTGACATTTGTTTTCTTACAAAAAAAAAAAAAATAAAAAAAAAATAAATAAATAAATAAAAATGGGGCTGGACACCACTTTTTCCATACTAAAATATTTACCTTACTTAATCGAAAAATATATCACAATCAATAAAGATAAATTTACAGTTACAAATTAGTGGTATCAAAATGCTTTTAATAACGAAGCAAGCAAAGTGTTCTTACCCGAATCCAGTTCGGGCCACACTGTTAAGGGTTTAATGGTATTCACTCATCTCCAGATAAAACTCTGGCTATTAACCTCTTTCGAGAGCGATCGAATTCAGGAAATATAAATGAGGTAGTTTTATCGTTTCTAGCGGAAAGTTATTTAGATTAAAATTCGATGAGAAAGTATTATTGAATTGACGTTTATATATAAATTCATTTATCCTGTTAGTGATAAGGCGTCTATTTCGGTGAAATATATGACCAAAACGATAACTGCATGATATTATCACAGCTCATGTATCACTAGAGCTCATTTATTAATAAACTTAATAAATTTCTGAAGTTACAGAAAGCTACAGTAAATGTATTTGATTATTTGGCTTCGTATTTCAGTAGTCTGGTAACTCGAAAAGTCTAAAAAGAATTATTAGACATCTCGAAATATAGTATTTCTTCTCCTTAATGTACTTGTTATTGTCGAACAGTGACGATTTTTCTGAGTAAATTGTTTTCTAAGCAAACAAACAAACGAAAAAAATCGCTAAATGGAAATTTGCGGAAGTAGATTAACACGAAACATAATCGGAATTTTCCACAAGTTTTGTAGAAAAATATTTCGCACGACAATTTTCATTTCAAGCTTTTTAACTTATGGTCTTGGTGATTTATACTCTATTTTAAAAATAAGTCTTTTTCAAATCGAAATATTTTCATTTGGTACCGATCAAATGAGCAATTTTTGGTATATTTAGTGTTAGAAAGAATGTGCGTTAAATTGATTAAAAAAATGCGTTAAAAATAAAAAACAGGCTATTTTAAATAAATTGGAAAAAAAGGGGAACAAAAAATTTACAAAGTTAATTTCATTGCATTTTCATTAAATTGGTTTGGATTTTCATTTAAAATTTAGTACAAAATTTAGTAGTGTTTTCCTCATTTGAATTTGTAAGCAATTCACAGAGCGAGTATGCTAAGTTTTAGATAACTTTATTACATCATTGTATATTCATAAGAAAAATTTATACCTACATTATATTTTCACAAATATTTCATCTGGCTATTTTTGCAATAATAATCAATAGAGAAAAATCATAGAACTTGATGAGAGGAAAAAATTCATAAATTATTACCTTAATATAAATGATATTTAAATTACCTTACTTATAATATTTAGTATAAAGAAAATCAGTAGCTAAATTTTTTAAAGTTACCTTGACAATTTTGTTTACAAAATACAGTACTAAGATAATATTTCAACCAAAAAAAAATAATTATTATCGAAAAACACTAAATGCGATTGACATTTTTTCCAGTTCTTTTACTGGAGGTATTTCTATTTTAAAAAATTATATTTTAAATTTGTCAGTATTTTTTTTATTCCCTTGATAATGAAGATATATTCTAAATGAAATGCGTAACTTAATGTCATTATTATACCGCATCCATTCTCATATAATAAAAGTTAATTCATCTGTTATTTAATAAAGAGCTAACTGTTTTTCAATCATAATTTATTCTGAATAGATTTCGTTCTGTAAAAAAGTTCCTACGTTGAATGAATTATAGATGAATGAAAAATAAATGAAAGTTTTAGATCAAAGGAAGCTTCAGCATTTGAAAAAAAAATGATTTTTTTTATACAAATATTTAAAATTATTGTTTTATGCTGTTAAGGAGTACTTATACTCACATTATAATATTATAAATATGCAAACTCTGTATTTTTCCAATAAGAAACTTTAGAGAAAATTTGACTGATTTCAGAAGAAAGATAAACAGTGTAACAGGCCTATTCCTTTGAGACGTTACTTTTTCAGCAACTACTAATTTTATAAAATTATTTTTATGGCACATTACTAAAAGAATTTTCTTCAGAAATCTCACTAGAAATGTGTGCTTGCAACATTTAAAAGATAAATCTAAAACAAAAATTTTCGAAAGGCAACAGTGGTGGTACAAAAAGAAACTGCTCCGAGGCCTGCAATAGAAGGACGATGGGTGGTCGTTTTGTCCTTAAACCTAATGAATATATTTCCGTTCGAACCGGATTTATTTTTTATAAAATAAGTTTATAATAAAGAAACAAACAAAAGTAAAATAAATAAGATAAACAGTTTTAAATGAAAGTTCTGGTCTAATATATTTTTATAGAACTTGAGTAAAATTTCCCGACTTTCCAGAGTTAATCCTTTGAGGGGCGACGTTTGCAGCCTGCAAACGGGTAATTTTAATGCCTAAATTGCCACGTTGCACAAGTAAATCTTTAGTACAATTTCGATTTCATAATATACGTGAAAAAAAAAAAGATGTTGATTATTTTCATATAAATTTGTTTGTTAATTGCGGTGCGAATTAATTATTTGAACATTTTTTAATCAAAAATGCCTTGCCCCTGAAAGGGTTAATAAGCTGTTGCCCTGTAAAAACTAAATTAATAATAAAAAAAAAGACTCTCTGACAATTTCTTTTCAGTAAATACGGTTTCAAAAATTTCAACAATTAATTATATCAAAAATGCTTTAAATAGACTAAATGTGAATAACAGTTTCAGCTGTTCTTTTTTTAGCTTCTCAGTTGTAAAAAATTATTACAATTGAAATCCCTTTGCGTTTTCTGTAATACATTGTGAAGAGAAAATAATTTTTCTTTATTCTATAAAGACAGCTTATTCTAATATGATCATTATATCAATTTTATTCTCACATAATGAACTGTAATGGATTCATTATTTGAAAAAAGCTAATTATTTTCAAATAAACTCTTCTCAATTATATCGATTCCAATTCTGCAAACAGCACTTTCATTTGAATAAATTATAAAAAATATTATGAAAGTTTGAGGAATGAATTTAAAATAAATGTTACTTTTATAGAATCTTTTTAAATAAAAACATGCTTTAGTTTAGTTAACTTCATTAGAACAAATTTTACAAATATTTTATTTTGAGAAATGTCCCCTTTTAATATTCTTTAACTAGTAACTTTTAATATTCTTTAATAGTCTTTAACTAGCGGATGTATATCACTAGCTACCAGTGTTGACACTTCTGGCAGATTCTTTTTTTTTTTTAAGAAAAATTGAATTAGTAATTTTCTATTACTTTAATTATAGAAGATAATTTGCCTTGTAAAGCAAAAAAATGCGTTAAAACTTTTTGCTGAGAACTTGGAATGTCTAATTAAAAAATCAGCCAGATACCATGACTTACACTGTGTACGCCACGTATCGCAAAAGGATAGTACTAATAGCTGACACAAAATTTGTCTGACTTCAGCAGCGTTCCAGAATGATCTATTTTTTAAATACATGTATTTCCGAAGAATAACTTACAGATAGTTTTCTACCAGGAATGCCAGTTGGCTCTTTGGCTTAAAATTCATAGGTTCAGAATTCTTGCCAGTTTCGCCCTTTTTTAGGATAAAAATTTGGAATTCATACCGGAATTTATGAAAGAAGAACTTCTACTTTTAACAAATGTGAATTTGCCATTAAAGAAACAGAGAAATGTTATAGAAAATTTCCGTTATGAACGCAAAATTTCAGAATATATACATATATATAAGGCTAAACAGGGGCAGGCTTATCCACACTGGAAATTACGTAAGAATAATTTTACTTCATGTAGTAATCCCGAAATGTATGAAATTGAATAAAGCTACAATTACTCGTCTAAATTTATGGTTTGAATTTAGAATTTCTAAATTCGGAAAAAGAATGATATGAATTCAGTAAAAACTAAAATAGCAAAAATAGTTTCTTCAAAATTTGCAACAGAAATAAATTTTGGCATCGGTTTCTGCAAAGTTTGCAAGAAAAATTTAAAAAGAAGATTTTACTTTGAAAAAAGGGATATTCAAAAATTAGAATATTTGGCAGCTCTGCGTGAAAGGGGGGGCGGGGGGAGAGAAACAATAAATAATCACCCTTACCTAAAATCTATTAGCGTGACCTTTTTTTATGAAATACGCCATTTAACCACTTAATTCTCGCTCCCGTCATATTCACGGGCTATGTCTTTTACTCACATTGTTTGATTCCCACCAATTTTATAAAATAGTGAAATTGGCTATATTTTAGTATCGTTTTACCTGTCATTAAATAAGGTGAATATATCTTTTTCATAAAAGTGGTGCCAATAAGCAATTTGAAATTTTTATACGTAATTTAATTCGAGCGTTAAGGGGTTAAAAAACGTTTAAAAACGTCAACAAACTGCTACATAATCTAAAAAGGAAGGTCTCCATACTGGCATATTCAGAAAAATCTAAAAAAAAATTACAGAGGGTTCTTCTCATGTGGATACATATGTTTATAATTTTTTTTTGGCGGAACCTCGGTAGAACGTTCGTAAAAAAATAATGAAAATTTCGTTTATTTGGCGATTTATCATCGGTTGGCGATGAAATGAAATTTCGAAAAATGCTTTTTTATGTCGATTAATCTTTAAGATAAAAATGTTTTATATTGAACTTGTTTAAATACATTTAATGTAAATAAATTTAGTTTTGTCAGTTTTAGTTTGATTTTGAAAAGTTTTAGTTTGAAAAGAAATTAAAATGGTTTCAATATCTCAAAATTAAGTCCAATTGAGCACTGTCGAGCCGATTCAATTTTATTGCTATGGAGACGATAAATTCTTTCATACTGAAATGAATTACTGGTAAATGAATCTTGCCTTTATTTTGGAATACGCTTAAATATATGAAAGTAATTTTTATACATGAAATTGTTTTTAAAGTAATAAAATTAAATAAAACGCTTCAGATGTGTTTTTGATTTCCTACCCTTACCGAGGACAATAATCATTTTTCCAAATTGTTAATAACAAGCAACATAAATATGTAATACGAAAAAATGCATTTATTAAACTCTCTCATTGTTTATGTTTAAATTCATTAACCTTCCGGCGTGCGCGCCGTTGTAAAAAGTACAACATTAGCTTTCTTTTTTCTTTAAAATAAAATTCAAGTAGTAGAAGGCGTTAATAACCATTTGTATTCGTCTATTGGATCTCCATCCCCACTTCCTGAAAGATATTTGCATTTCAGATTGCGCAATTAGCTGTACTTATCATTTTAATATGCGAACATCTGTGAAGTTGTACTTTATGCAACTCGCGCCTGCTTCTGAAATTCTCTCTCAGTAGAAACTTTCTCAGTGAAATTTTTTCTAAGTCCTTTTAATGGGATTTGAGTTAAAATAATGTTAAAGCAAAAAAAAAAAAAAAAAAAAAAAAAAAAAAAAGGTTTTTTAAAGGTAACAAAGAAATGGGGGATTATCTAACAAAAATTTATAATGAAGACAGTGATAGTGATAATATTGATATTGAAGAAGATCTGCAATTTCCTGAATGTGACGAAGATTTGAATGATAAAAATTTAGAAGAGCAAAATCACAGAAGTAACTCTGAAATAAATGCATCTGATAATGAGATTATTAAAAATAAGAGTGACGAATATTTTTAGACAGGAAAAGATTAAGTCACTAAAGGGAAAAAAAGAGGAATTTGTAAAACCTCCAAAACCAAGTACAAAAATATTATAAAGAAAATGCCAGGAATAAGTACATATGCAAGAGGAACTATACTTCTGAAATCGATACCTTTCTAAAATTGATTCATCTGAACATGATTGATGAAATAATTGATTGCACTAATAAATATATTTTTTTTACTTTGTGATTGTAGTAGTAAATAGCATTTTATACTTTAAAACCTCTGCTTTAATGTATTATAACAAAATTAATCTATATATATTACGGAATACTTTCATAAATTGTGATCAGAGATAACTATATGATATTTGTAAAATTAAAATAAAGCAGAAATAATTGAATGCTTTTCTCCTGTTGTACAATTTACAACGCGCGCTCGCTCATGTGATGAAAATTTGCGCGCCCGGCGAAAGGTTAAATACTTTTTACACGCATTCTAAAAATCAATTAACAAACAGTTTTCAGGTGCATTAAAATCGTTTGCTTTTGGCGAAAAAAAGTATTGCTCGCCAAATCGCGTGACACTTTCGTCTTTTCGCGCCAAATACTCGAAAGTATTTTATTTTTTTACAGACTTTCTACTCTAATTCCGCCGCTAAATTTGACTGACACATTATTACATGCATAAGTAGTTTAATTGGTATTTTTTTTTCAAAATATTCTGAGTATGCCGAGTAAGGAGACCTTCTTTGAAAGTGTGAATGACATTTACAATTCTTTTATTTCACAGATTGAAGCAAAATTTTGTATGACATTTAAAATATAAATTATTTTTTAAACTGAAATATAATATTTTGAGCACTTTGATAAAATACGCCTTTCAGAAAACGTTTAAATTCATAACTTTCAAAACTCCTAGAAGTAATGTAAGTTTGGACGGCTTTTAAAGTTTCTTTATTAAGCATATTGCGGGAAGAAATCTTTTATGACATTTAAAATATATTTTTTTTAACCTAAATTATTTCAGCTTGATCGTTTTTTTTTTTTTTTTTTTTTAAGAAATACGTCATTTCAAAAACCTATAAAGGCAATTATCCTAAATTGCTGGAAATAAGCCAAGTGTGAATAAAAATTATAGTTTTTTTATTAGACACATTGCAGAAAAAATTCTTTTATAAGATTTAAAATCGTTATGTGTTTATTCGTCATTGCCTATGAATACGAAATATGTTTCTTTATTCTGAGAAAAGTGCATTTCATAATATGATATCAATACCAATTCTCATATAAGGAACATTAATGTAAACTACTATCATAAAAACGAAAATGTAATCCAATAAAAGAAAGTTATCCTTATGTAAACGCTTACTAGTTTGAATATTTTTTTTTTTTTAGAAAATGCTAAAGTTTTAAGAAAAGCATCTCAAAAAGATATTTTGTGTAGAAGAATTAAAAATCATTTTCATTGTATTTGCTAAAGTTAAGAGTGAAAACGTGGTCCCAAACAGTGTTGCCAGATTGGGGATTGTCACCGCTTTTTTTAAATAGAAATATTTGGCCTATTTAACAATAGATTAAAAATTCTGAAAAATAAGAAGAATTATACTATTTTAAAAACGTGCTATCAAATAATCTGAATTTAAAAAGCCCCCAGTCTGGCAACACTGGTCCCAAATAACTGAGAAAAAATAGAGACATGAAAGAAGGTTAACAATTCCTACTACATTTGCTTCTATTGGAATTTTTATTCTAAAAATTGTTTCATAATATATTATGTTTTTTAAAACAATTCCTTACATTTTTATACATTCATACGAAATGTTTACTCACACTATTTTTAACAGGTAAAATGTATTTTATGCCATTCAAATTATAAATAATATTTTACCTAAAATATATTAGCATAACCATTTCATTTTATGAAATTCGCCATTCCGAAAACATTTAAAAACAATTATTTGAAACTGCTAGAAATAATATAAACGCGGATAACATTTACAATTTGCTTATTGGACAAATCACAGCAAAAATTCTTTAATGGCATTTAAAATCATTATGTGTTTTTCTGCCTTTCCCTGTGAAGCTGAGTTAACGTTTCTTTATTACAGTGCTCAGCAAAAGTTTAGACAATGATCGATTATGCTTCTGTTCTGAGAAGTATTAACGAATTGTTGTAATTCAACTGTCATATATTACTGGGGACTTATCTTTCATACACAAACAATAAATTTTAATTTATACACTTTACATAATATATAATGACAAAAAAACAAATTTAACATTGTTGCAAAAGTATAGACAATCTGTCTGTTAACAGAAAAATATCCATAAATTAAAATCGAACTGCACCTACATTGTCTGCTATTAATGCAAAAATGTGACTTTCCATCGAAGAAACTAAATCCTGCATCACTTGGGGTTCTATTTCGTGCCAAACACGTTCAACATCTGATCGAAGTTCATTTAACGAGGCGTATTGTTAAAAAATTGCATAAACCGTATGAGATATGATGCCACAAAAGTTTTCGATTGGGTTCAGATCAGGGCTACACGCGGGCCAGTCGAAAATAGTAATATTTTGAGAGTTAAACCAATTTTTGATGTGTATGCAACATGAATAGATGCATTATCTTGCTCAAATACGTACTTTGGAAGAGATAAAAGTTCACCAAATGGCTGCAAATTGTTTTCCAATGTATCTATGTAGTCTTACGCAGCTTGGAGACCATTGAGAAACTCCAGAGATACTTGAGAATTAAAACAAAGTGAGGCCCAAGTTATCAACCCTTTCGAGGACAAAGGACACATAATTTTTATTCCAAGAATGGCAAGAATATTTAATTAAAATTTTCCTTTTATAATATACGTGAAAATAAGCAATTTCATATTTTCTAATAACTTCGTTTATAAATTCTGGTATCAGTCCATTATTTGCACAGTTTATAAAAAAGTATTTCTCCGCGACAGGAAAGGGGTCAATTTGTTGTGAGATTTCAAGGCTGGTTGTTTTATCATTTTCATGTAAACTAATGTACATTTTTCTTTAATGCAACGAAATTATCCGCTGACACAGAAAGCTCTGACTCACTTTTAATGCGATTAGCAGTCATCATTTGTCTAGATGCCAGTTTATGGATCCTTCTATAATCTCGTTTTCTGGCCACACGAGTCCTTCCAGATCTATGTTTTGCTTTGAAAGAGTCTCCCTTAGATAGTACTTAATAGACAGACTTCTTTGGCCGATTCAAAGTAGCTGAAATTTCTGCAACAGTCTTCCCTTTCGATTTCAGCTTCCATGCTTTAATTACTTCATCTGACTGAAAATTTCTTGCTCACGGCAGCTTCACTAACAGATGCTATCGCGAGGTGCACTTACATACTTCATGCATGTGACGTCATAAGTTTGAAATATGCGTTTTTCCGTGAACAATTGCCAAAAAATCACAAAAGTGTCTAAACTTTTGCAATATGCAAATTTCACTTTTTTCAGTTAAATTAAATAATATCCTACATTAAAACCGTTGTTTCTGTCCTAAAACGTTTAAAGTATATTTAAAAATAAGTACAGTCATTTGTATAAACCAAGTGTTCGTATTTTTTATTTAAAGGTTAAAAATCACAAGTGTCTAAACTTTTGCTGAGCAGTGTATGAGAAAAGTACATATTATAATATGATAATTATTAATTGTACCCTTTATATATGGCTATTTCCATGAGCACTTGTAGTGTAAGTCACATGCTAAGATTTTTGGCTACCAGTATTTTAAAACGGAAAAATGTGACTTATTTTACGGGAGAGATGCCATTAATTGAAAAAAGCGACAAACTTTTCGAAAACAACGGTGGCCAACAAGCAAATACTGTCATTCAAAGTTAATTAAATTAAAAAATAATCGGAATTAAAATAATTTCGATAACATTTTTATTAAAATCTTTAGAATTGAAATAAGGTTCATTTTCAGAAGCTTTAATTATAAAAGAAACATTAAAATTTTCGTAACATGAATTTTTATGCATGTAAAACTGGATTGCGCATGATGCATTTTAAATAATGCTAGTTAATCAAGATTTAAAAATTGAAATTTTGATTATTTCAAGAACCATTAAAGTTATTTTACCCGAAATTTAAATTGATATTTAATAGCAATATAAACATTTACTATAAAAATGGAAAAATAAATTATTAATATATAAAAAAGTTCTCTTTGATGATCCACTTTGTCCTTAAAATATTATTTTTTATGTATATAAATGTTGCTTTATAGACCCCCACCAGCAAAATTATTTAAAAATTTCAAATATGATTAAAACATGTTTCATTTATGCTATTATTAATCTATTATTATTAGTCCCTTCAGGCAACGAAGCTGGTCTATTCCACTTCGAAAATATATTAACCAGTTCAAAGGCGGTGTTTCATCTTTGGACCACCTAATTTTAATCTCTAAATGCCACATGGGCACCAGAATATTGGAATGAAAAAGTTCCTTTTATTAAGTACGTGAATAAAAGATTTTGCTTATTTTGATATCAATTTGCTTGTACATTCTTGTGTCATACACTCATGTCAGTACTTTGCGAATAGAAGTACCTTGTCCCTGAAAGGGTAGGAATGCAGTGTGATCTGGTCTGCTCGTGCATGATGAACTTATTTGAGTAATACAGATAATAATCCAATGATTTGCACTCGTGTTATAATTATAATACAATGATTTTAAGTAGTATATTTTCCGCACTGAATTCGCTTCTAAAATTTCTAAATATTGAAGTGGGTTAAATGTAGATGACAGTTTTTCCTTGTGTGTGTTTTTTAGATACTTCGATCTGAAAAATTATGACATTTGAAATCATTTTGGGTTTTTCTGCAATGTGTTATGAATAGAAAATAAATTTTATTGTTTCTAAAAAGAGTGCTTATCATAATATGATCATTATTTCACAGTAATTTTCACCTAATAATGAACGGTAATGTATTCATCATTTGTAAAAAGTTAACTATTTTTAGAATGAAGACTTCTTTGAAATTGATTTTATTCATCAAAAAACCTTATTTGAATAAATTAGAAAAAAAAATATTATCAAAGTTTAGAGGAAAATATCTTTTTAAAAAATGACAATCTCATGGAAATATTTTAAATAGAAGCATGCTTTCGTTCGAATAACTTCGTAGGAAGACATTTTACGAATCTTTTTTTTTATATATATAAATATTCCCACTTGATATTTTTCTAATTGTAATCATTAATAACTAACAAAAAAATTGCGTGATTTGCGCAGGTCTCCAATATGTTCGTTTTGTAAATACCAATATTTCCGAAGAATAATTATCGTGGTAGATTCCCACATGGGCCACATTAAGGCCTCTTTTTTTTATTTTCGAAGTTTCGAATTGATGCTGGAAATTCCGAAAGAAAATTTTTTAATGTAGGTACTAAAAACGAAATATATGTCATTAAATAAAGCTGAAATCACTTGTCTAAACTTTTGGCATAAATTTGGAATAAGAAAAGACATAAACTGGCAACTGTAAATTTTACAACATTCGCAATAGAAATAAATTTCGTGTTAGCCTTTGCAGAGTTTGAAAGAAATACAAAAAAATGAATGTTTTCGTTTGAAAATAAAAATATGATCCCTGCGGGAGGAGGCTAAAGACTAAATAATTTCCCTTACGTAAAACCTGTTAACATAACCATTTCTTATATGAAATAAGCTATTCAGAAAACGTTTTAAAAATTTCTCGAAATTGCTAGAAATAATGTCAATTCCAATGTCATTTACAGGTCTTTTATTGAGCACATCGCAGTAAAAAATTCTTTGGTAGCATTTAAAATATAAATAATTCTTCTTATCTAAAATATAATAGCTTGACCACTTCTTTTTTAGAGCTGTTCAGAAACTGTTCAGAAGCCGTTTAATAACAAATATCTCAAAAATGGTAAAAATAATCTGAACTTGAATGCTATCTATAATTATTTTATTAAGCACATCGCAGGAAACGGTCTTTTATGAGATTTATAAATATAAATTATCTTTTGCATAAAATATACTAGCATGACCGTTTCTGTTTATGAAATACGCCGCACAAAGAACGTTTAAAAACAGTTATTTCGAAATTACTAGAAATAGTCTAACTGTGAATGACATTTACAGTTGTTTTATTAGACAAATTCGAGTAAATAATTATTTTAAAACATTTAAAATATAAATTATTTGTCCTACCAAAAATATATTTCTATGACTATTTCTTTATTTAGGGTTCCGTACTTAAAAAGTAAAAAAGGAACCATTCTAAGATCACCTCTATGTCTGTCTGCCCGCCGGTTACAACCATTTTACTCGTAAACTAATGAACGCGGAAAGCTCAGATTGGCTAAAGTAATAAAGGCTATGGACCCAGATAATTATAGATTATTAACCATTCACAAATATATTTAGGGCAAATGTAGAGTGGTTAATTAAGTTACTTGAAAAAAAATCTTTTCTTTGTACATCGTGTGAAAGCTTTCGCAACGCCGAACTAAAAAAATGCACTTTTTTTTTTCTTTTTAAATTTAGGTATTATATTTTTTTGAGATATCGTCGAAAATATAATGCAAAAATATGCCACCACCACCCCTCTATTTCCGAATCTACTGAAACTAAAATTATGAAAAAATTAGGGGTAGTAGAAGTTAAGTTGAACCTTGCAGGGAAACTAATGCGATTACCCTAAGTCACACAGGTTTTGAGAAAATCGTATTTTTCCGTTGCACACAAATTTCGATTTTCGGCGTTCAACAAAGGAGTTGAGCAGTACTGGGAGTACGTATCATCGAAGAAGTATAAAAGGATTGTTGATACTGATTTTCGAAAAAAAATTGTAGGTAACTAGCCGAGATATTTACCATTAACACTAGAACCGCGGGAAATTTTACTGAAGTGTTATAAAAATATTTTACACCGGAAATTTTAATTGAAACTACTTAACTTATTTATTTAACTTATTTCTCCGTGCACATTTTAAACTCATTTTAGAAAGAAATTTCTGGTGATAATCGAAATATTTTTATTGTGTAGCGGTCAAAATGACATACATAAAGACACGAGCGGCGTACTCTATGCGCTGTAGGCTTTTAAAGACTAGATATCAACTTTCAATGACATATTTGTATAATGCGATGCCCAGTAATAGTATAAAAGCAATAAATGTCAAACTGTTTAAAACAAACATTTAATTAGAATTAATCACGTAATTACTATGTATTCGCGACTATTTTGCTTTGAGTGGCTTTCTCAATACGCCACCTGTGTCGTTGGATGTTAATTAAAATCCTACCTGGAAAAACGCGGCACGGACCAAGGCGGCGTTGAAACTTGCGACCCCCTTTCGAAGCACGCTTAGCACAATCGCAATTTTAAACTATCAAAAAGGATTTTATTTTAGGTACACAAAAAGAAAAGATTATTACTATGCTGAATTTGATTTTATGAAATTCCTAATGAAGTTTAAATATGAACTACTGTTATTTTCAGCACCGAATTCTGTTCATCATAAAAAATTTTAGGATAAGATTAAACAAAAATTTATACAAAATAGCAATATTTGATACTATTTAAGTTTCACATATCTCTGAACTCCATGGCATATTTATTTATACTTTTCTAGTATATAAAGTAATACCCAACCCTACGTTATATAGTTTTTTACAAAGTCTTATTATGCTTTTAGACACGATTTATTTTGGTAATAATACAGTTACTAATTAATATATTTAGTGTACGGAACCCTCTGTACGCGAGTGAGTAATACTCGCGCTTGACAGTTTATTTGAATACTCCATTCAGAAAAGTTATAAAAGCAATTATCCCCAAATTGCTTAAAATAATAGGAGTGTGATTGATATTTACAGTTCTTTTATTAGACACATTGCAGAAAAAAATATTTTATGACATTTAAAATATAAATTATTACTCTTACCTAAAATATATTCATGGTTCGTACGGATACCGTTATTTCTCCAGGGGAACTACCAGTATCTTTTTACTGGAAAAGAAATCAAGGTTAAACGCGGAAAATGTCGCCTTCTTTTAAGACGAGATTTTCTATAAGAAAATACTACGACCGAAAAATTTTCTGGTCTGAAAATTCAAGGAGGCGTACGAACCATGATATTACTATGACAATTTCTTTTTATTCAATACGCCCTTCAAAAAACGTTTAAAAGAAATATCTCGAAATTGCTTGAAACAATCTGTGAATAATATTAATATTTTTTATTAGGCACATTGCAGCGAAAATCCTTTTATGACATTTAAAATCGTTAGGTGTTTTTACAGTTTGACTATGAATACGAAATAACATCTCTTTATTCTGAGAAAAGCACATGATCTAAGTTTTAAGGACATTTACTGATTTTTTTTAGACAGATTGCAGGAAAAAAGTTTTTTATGACATTTAAAATACTAATAATTCTCCTTATCTGTATCTCTCCTCTATCTTGACCACTTCTTTATATGAAGTACGCAATAAAAAAAAAATGTAATTTGACAAATTACAGCAACCATTTCGAAAATGTCTTTTTCAAAGACTAAAATTTAATACATAAAAAATCGCACGGAGTTGATCATACATTACGAACGCCATGGATTACATTTTTCGGTACTGTAAATTTTTAAACTTCTGCGGAACTGGTGATACATTACGTACGCCATGGATTAAACATTAATATTCCTAGACCAATTTTCAATGAAATTTCCTTCTTAAACTTCTAAACATCCCACAATATTACTTTTTACACCGTCGTATAGAGAAAAAATGTAGGAGAAGGTGTTGTTCCTTTGGCCACTTTGCAATATTTTAATTTTCGTAGCTCAACTATTAAGGCTAAATTCAATTTCTTTGTTTTATTATAATCTATATCATCTGGTTTATCATATGTAATTTTTTCAAGTTTCTGGAATTACTTTTATTATGTTTAATTTCATTTTTAAAGAATAATAACATTGTGGTCAAAGGTACAACTATGTGTTGTACCTTTGACCATGGGTTGTTGTACCTCTGACCAGTCAATTAGACAACGCAACAATGAAGAAAAAAATCATTTTATTCAATATCATTGTTTCTTGCGTTTAGGGTGTTGCTTTTTTTTTTCAGCTTCAATAATTAGCTTTTCAAGAGTATAAGTCAGGATGCAAGTTATTGCACTTTTGGATCAGGTGTCACAGTTTCAGGTGTTATGATAAGTGGCGATAAATTTAAACTGCTACATTGAGGAATGATATCGTCAGTTTGAGCTACACCACCCGCTGATGGTTTATCAAAATCAGTTTCATTCAGCATCGGTCTGTCTGTTACAGTAGCTGCAAGAAATTCGTCATCAGAGAAAGCATTATCATTGAAAAGCACAATCCTTGTAACCTTAAAACCTTTCATAATATTGTTTCGAACTACGGCATTAGAATCTTCTATGCACGCAAATTCAGCAATGTTGTAGATTGATACAGGCTTTCTAACATTTGCTGGACAATCCTCCAATTATTTACAGCTTGATCATAAAAGGCTTTCAAAGGACCATGAACACCCAGACCAAGGAATTGCATTTTATTGCTAGAGCGTGTACGAAACGTCATTAGTCAGACCACTAGCCTTGGCTAAAACAATTATTGTTATGGTAATATGAGATTGATGGTTATGAAATAATAACAATACTGGTCTTTCAGTACTAGGTCTAACATTTTTCAGAAAATGTTGAAATAAGTGTTGGAATATAGTCTCATTTGACCAGCCTGACAGGTTTGGAGCCCCGGTTAATCCAAGAGGCGTTCTGTGAAGCATAACTTGTTTAATGTTGACAGGGGGAAAACAAACAAAGGGGTAATGATGTTTCCCGGATGCACTAAGAGCAATAATCATAGTGATAGTTGTTCCCCTTTCGGCAGATGTTATCCCTCTAACTTCTTTTTTTTCTTTGAAAGGCTATGAGTTTAGGGCACATGAACTGTGCTTACCCCAGTCTGCACATTTTTTTAAAATTTTTTATGAAAAACTGAAGAAAAAAAATATCGTAAATTAATTTCAAGACAGTTGTAGTAAGCAAATCATAAAAGTTTAAATGTTTAGAAAGTTTTTTAATAGCGTTGTACATTTGACCTGGTCAAAGGAACAACACCTGATCATGGTCAGAGGTACAACACCATGCTAGTGCAAATTACAATGCATGCTACAGTTTTAGGGTTAGGATAATCATTTTCACAAGCCGAACCATATTTATAAAAGTCTATAGCTACCATGTCAAATTATTTCTATCAACAAAGGCATAGCACAAAATTATTATTAGGCAAAACATTAGCAAATAAATACTTACATTTTTTATTATGGAAATGGATTATTATTATTCACAGGAATGCCTTTTGACTTGAATAATCCACAGTAGGATGTACAATCCCTCTAGTGATGGAACTATGCACTAATTGCACCAAAATTCATAAAATGCTGCTAGATGGCGCTACAGCTTAGGTGGTCAAAGGAACAATATGGTCAGAGGTACAACACCTTCCCCTACTTTTAAATGCAATTTGTTTGAAAGCTGTATCACAATTTGTTTCTGAGGTTTTTTTTTTTTGTAGTTTTTATTACTTTTTTGTCATAGTAGCAACAGAAGTATCCATCTCTATTGAAAGTTAAGGGAAAATACAGATTACTGTATAGACCAATCAGAAAACGAATAAAATGCAGGATTCAACTAATAAAACGCTTCAGATATGTTTTTGATTTCCTACCCTGACTGAGGACAATAACCATTTTTCGAAATGGTTAAAAAAGGTTTAAAAACTATTACCTTGAAATTGCTAGAAATAATCTGAATTTGAATGCCATTTACAGTTTTTTTTATTGGACACATTGAAATTATTGATATATTATTAAAATATAAACCGATATTGTTACCTAATATATAGCTTAATCACATCATTTTATGATACACGCCATTTAGAGAACTTTAAAGAACAATTATCTAAAATTTGCTAGAAGTAATCTAAGTGTGAATAACATTAATAGTTTTTTTATTAGCAACACTGCAGTGAAAATACTTTTACGATATTTAAAATTGTTATGTGTTTTTACGGCATTGCCTATGAATATGAAATAATGCTTATTTATTCCGAGAAAAGAACATAATCTAACTTTGAATGGCATTTACAGTTTTTTTTTTATTAGTCATAGTGCAGGAAAAAAGTCTTTTATAACATTTAAAATATTAACAATTCTCTTTATCTAAAATATAATATCTTGACCACTTCTTTATATGAAGTTCGTTATTCAGAAAACGTTTAAAAACAATTAACTTGAAATTGCTAGAAATTCCGATTAATTGAAAATCCGATTAATTGACTGAAGCAGAAATTTAAGATGAAAGTCAAAGTTGATATAGTATTGAACTAATAAAGATATATAAGATAATATTGATATCTGTAAGAACATTTTGTAAGATTAAAGTATATGAGATAGAAGAAAGATTGAGATTGGCACATCCAACTAGTTTAGTTTTTTATATCAAAAACTTTAATTTGCTTGTGAAGTCTTTTTTATCTATTTTCTTCTGCGCTTTAAATTATGGATGCTTTATTTTACGTTACTTATCGGTGTAAATATTTGCGTAATTTTGTTAAAACCATGTCCTCCTCTGATTGTTTTTAGTAGTGTACATATAATATGATCATTATTTGATGACTATATATATGCATTACTAAAAATAATGTCATTTAACTGATCATGTACCCTTTAAAGTAGTGGTGCACAACCTATGGCCCGCGGGCCACCATGAGTACCTTTATTTTTACGCAGAATATTTTCCCTAATTATTTGACAGAATCTTTGCTATTAAATAATTCAAATGTTACTTTTAAATTTTTTTGTGGTAGCAACCAATTTTCTCGCAAAACATTTGTGCAGCACTACTTTAAAGCATTCAAAAATCGATTTTTTAAAAATTGCTTATAATTAAATATGATTATTTAGAAACACATAAACACGAACCGCTTACAAAAAAGAATCGCAAAAAAAGAGAAGTTATGTGTAAAACGCTGGAATTTTTTTTATATGTTCAAGGGGTGATTTAATCTTTAAAGTCAATTCCCTCAAAACAGAGATTTCGATCATTGCGCGCACGATTTCTGAAAAATGGTTGCGTAGAATTTCCCGAAATTTTCGCTGAATGTATTAAACGCATAGAGGTACACAATGGCCTATTATTATGTTTCTCAAGTAAGAAATTTAGAATTCACGACTGCTTTTGTATAGAAAAATCTCCATATTTCGAGTTTAAAGAAAAAACCAAAGATCGGGAACTGTAAGTTTTATTTATTTATTTTTTTTTTCATGGCAGGTCATTTTGAAAACACATTATATCATAACTCATTAAAAGTATATTGGTTTGTTTTAGCCTATCAAATTTGAGAAATCATGCCGCAATGCATGCAAGAATAATTCTTTCCTTAAAGTTGTATTATGTATAAAAATAAATATAAAAATTTATATATGTGTATACTTTTGAAAAACTTCAATTTAGTGCTGCACAACTTTTTAGCCAGAAAATTGTTTGCCACTACAAAAAAATTTAAAAGTAACATTTAAATTGTTTAATAGCAAAATTTCTGTAGCAAAATTTCTGTCAATTGATTAGGAAAATTTTTCTGGATAAAAATGCTGGTAAAATCTGTGGCCCGTGGGGCACAGATTGTGCATCCCTACTTTAATTGATAAAATAAAGATTTCTTAACACGTTGTTTTCAATTTTATAAATAAAAGTCAATTAGTTATAGAGTGACCTCAATTCTTATAGAGGTAACATTTTCATGTTAAAAAATAAACGAAATTAAAATTTCAATATAATTTTTATTAAAATAAATAGAATTCAAATTAGGTTCATTTTCAGAAGCTTTAATTATAAAATAAACAATAAAATTTCCCTAACATGTATTTTTATGTATAAAATTATTATTGTGGAGGAAGTTTGAATCTGTATTTAAAACTGGATTGCGCATAATGCATTTTAAAGAGCGCTAATTTATCAACGTTTAGAAAATTGAAATTTTGATTATTTCAAGAACCATTAAAGATATTTTATCCGAGATTTAAATTGATATTTAATAATAAAAATATTTACTGTGACTTTGGAAAAATAAATTATTAATATATAAAAAAGTTGACTTTGATGGTCGACATTGTCCTTAAAGTATTATTTTTTTTATAAAAATTTTATTAAATTTCTGCTTACGAGCTACGCTGGACAACCCCCGTTCAGACTCGTGAAGCTGGTTAATTTGATCTGCTTAAAAGCTTTCCGGCGCAGTGGTCCAACGTCGACCAACGACACAATTTTTTTTTCTTTTACAATGATATTTTAAAGTAACAAGATTTTAATTTCTAAAAAAAGTCGTTTGTAAATTCCGGTGTCAATCATCTCATCAATTTACGAACATAATTTTTCTGTGCCGGAAAGGGTTAAAACGATTACGGAAGATTGAATTATAATTAAAAAACAAATGGCGATCTACCTGTAAACATTTTTCCATGCCCTTTCACTGAAAGATTTTAAGTTCGATTCAGTTGCTGTTAATTGCCGTTATCGTGCTTTATTAAATAAGATTACCGTAATTTCCAGCGTATCCGCCGCGGCTTAGTTAAGCCTTTTTCAAACCGGAAATTTTATTGAAGAAAAAGAAGTCAAATAAGTGCTAAGTAGAAGCAAGTCACATTTTATTTAAAATAAATTCTGGTAGAAAATCGTGTTATCTTACGTGCAGCGGATGCGCGTCAAATTACGGAACTTAAACATTTGAAAATTAGCTAATATTAAATTAACTAAGTAAACAGAGTCTTTGCTTCCTGGCATTTTTTTAACAACGCTCTGAGAAGAAGATTTTTAATAGGAAATTTTAAATGCAACATTTTAAATCTGACGTAATTTTCACCAAAATTTTCTTTATTTTTGTTATATTCACCTGAAAATAATTTTTATTTTTAGAAATATATATATATATATATATATATATATATATATATATATATATTTGCGCTGCCTTAGAATTGCCTGCAATTCTAAAATATATTAAAAAGATCATCTATAAATTCTATAATTCTATATTAAAAAGATCATCTCCAAATTTGAAATAAATCTCTCATGTAAATATGCTTTTAAATTTAAACTGTTTGGCAATATTATTATTTGGTCATCTATTATATATATAAAATCCAAACGGAATTTTCGTTCCGAATGCCTAGATTTCGAGTTCTACCGCATGGATTTTTAGGAAACTTATACCGTTAGATAGGTATCGTTTCAGGAAATGTTTTAAGCTATAACACATTATTCTACCTAGATTAGTTATAGAATTATGACGGAAAGTTCTGTTACTTTGGACGATAAGGTTTACCATTTTATTTCTTGGCGAAATTTATCGTTGATAAAAAAAATTAAAACGGCTATTACACCTTGAAAAATAAAAGAAAAAACTGTTACCAATTTTAATTAAAAGAAAAAAAAAAGAGAAAATGAAAAACAGTTTTGACGAGTGGTAATATTATAAAAAGAAAATATTTAATTTAAATAAGAAAGAGAATATTCGTAATGTGTAAAAATTTATTCAAAAAAAAAAAAAAAGATTGCAGTTTTAAACAACATTTGGCGATTTATCTATTGCGTCAGGTTAAGAAAAATGCGCTAGAAAATTTGATAAGACAATATTAGACTGACAATTTTGTTTTTGTTTTGGATTCTTTTTTTATTTACTTTTTATTTTTATCAAACGCATCCATCATTAGACTTAAAATAATGGTACTACTGAGTTAGATGTTGTATGTTTATTTACGATATTGATTTTATCGCCAAATAATATGGTTTTAAACCAAAAAGGCATAAGCGTAGCATTGGTTTGAGCGACGTTTACAATATTGGTGATTTTTCAAGCGGACGGTATCTTTTTTGGAGTAATCTAATTCTACCACACACACATATATATGTATATATATAATACAAATGGAATTATATATATATATATACATATAATACAAATGGAAATTTCGCTACGGTTGCTTATAACTCAAGTTCCGCTGAACTTGCACTGTTAAATATGTAATTTTTTGAAAGGTTTTAGTATATAACATAACATTACGTTGTCTACGTTGCTTAGGTATTGAATTCTGGTTTAAAGTTCCTTAATGAGATGAACCAGATTATGAAAAAATAATCTTTTGAAAAGATTCTGCCGATTGTTTTTCGATAGAACTCGCACTTTTAATCAGATAATTTTACAGGGAGGGTTTAAGTATCTAACATATCCTTCTTCTTGCTCAGCTATACAGCTATGGGGAGAATTGTGTAATCTGGTAACCCCAGTTATCAAAAAAGTACCTTTTTAAAAAGTTCTAATGTACTGTTTTTTCTAGGTTTGCATTGTTTGTTTGGTAAATTTTGAAAGACAATTTTAGCATATAATATATTGTTCTACATTGCTTAGTTATATATCAATGGGGGAAATTTTGGTAATCTTCCAATATCCTTGGCGATCCTTGGCAATCCCTTGGCGAGATGCAGAAAATGGGCTTAACGGAAGAAGTAAAGTTTCAATGAGTATTTTTTGTTCAATAATTATAAAATTTATTTACTATAAAGAAGCCATTTATCTCTTTTTATTTAAAAACAGAATTAAATTGAATATTAATAATAATAGTAATAATGTATTTCATTGAAAAGTTTATTTTATGAATACACTAGCCGCCTTCGCCCGCTACGCTGGTCGGTTTTTCTAAAGAAATCTTGAATGAAACAAAATATATCTGTGAATTTTATCATGCATTTTAAAGCAATATGGACATTTACCTGGTGTATCCAACCGAATTGCTGAAAGCAATATGAATGTCATTACGCTATTATATCTCTTATTGAGTCATACAAAATTTAGACTGTTAAGGACCAATTTCTTTAGTCGATCTGTTAGTGTAGGATTCGGTAAAGAACAATAGAACAATATGTAATATACTAAAAGCGTTCATAAAAAATTATCAATGCAAGTCTCATCAGAATCTGTTAATTGGACTTATTCAAAAGGCTGATCGTTCATAATAATTGTGTTCGCCTGATTGTAGAACTTTCATCTATAATTCTACAATCAAGCAACAGCAAATGATATGTGCTTTATACTAAAACATTCACTGAAAAATTAATTAACCGGTTAAGTTTCATCGAAATCCACTTAGCAGAATCTTTTAAACAGGAAAATATGCCGTAACCTTCCCTAAAAATGATCTAATTAACAGTTTTAATCCCATAAAAATTCATTCAGTGGAACCTTTAAAAAAAGCAAATCTTTCAAAATTGGGTTCATCTGATTTAGAACTTTCCCCATTATTATTTAACTAAGCAACGTAGAACGTTATGTTTTATACTAACATCTTTTCTGAAAAATTATCTAACAATGTAAGTGCCGTCAAAATCTAGCAGAACTGAAGATATAAGCGGCCGGAATGAAATTTCTCTTTGCATTATATATATATTGAGATAGTTAAGTATAACTTTCATAATCGCGTTAACATGATTATAGAAATATCTGGGAGGTAAGGGTAGGTATATACTGCATCACTTCTGAATTTTTTGAGGAACTCAGCTCAACTTCCATAACTATAGCATATATACTCTCTAAGCGTATATCTTCCAATTTTCTTTCTGTACCACTGAGAACTTTTTCCGCATAGCTCTGTAACTAAACAACACAGAATGATATGACAAATATTGAAAAAATCTCTGAAATATTATCTAACTTACTGTGCATTTAATTCGTTGACTTGAAATCTTTCATAATCGAGTTCACCTAATTTTAGAACTCCCGTAGCAACTTAGAATGATGGTTTTTACAGATTAAACCATTTATAAACCAAATTTACTATTTAACAGTGTAAGTTCTACAAAATTCTGTTCAGTAGAATCTGAGTTATAGTAATATTTACAATATTTATTGCTCATTAAACCATTTTTCTTTACAATTGAAATAAAATCAGTAACTGTTTTGGTATTTCCCTGTTATGCCAACACCATTGTCACTAAGCGTAATAGTTCGCACAAAAATGAAATGATACATTTGAAAAAAAAATAATTTTCTTGATAAAAAAAATGAGCATTTAAAAAATATAACTTTTGAAAATTACAGTCTTTGACCTACCATTTTTTAAAATCAATAAAAATAATGGTACTACTTGGTTATCCCGTCGACCAAAAATCTATTTCCAAACTATAAGATTTAATGCCAATAATGGTTGATCGTAAATGTCACATTCACTTGACTTTAAGCAAGTTACACGTATTTCCGTCATCAGGTGATTTTTATTTCGACGTTTTAAATGTATTTTTATTAATGTTATACTAATTTATTTGTTCTTTCGTTATTTAAAATAAAAATTATGTCAATTTGTATAATTTGGCGAGTGGTTTGGCGATTTATATAATTTGGCGAAATTGGTCGACGGGTACCAAAATGAATACTTAAAATATAAGAATAAATAAATATTTTGCAAGTAATAAAATAAAGTCAATTTAAATTGCAGTCTTGAAATTGTAAATATTTTTTACTACTGAAGCATGGCGTACGTAATACGTATGTCTCACATTGCAGTAAACATTTCATTCTTTCAATGAAGACATTCATGGTTTTTTGAACAAAACATTTTTATATGTATTATGTATTTTTTGTATGTATGTATAATTCCCAACTTCTGAAATAATTTTATTGTAGCTTCCTCATCATCAGCTAACTGCGAAATGGTAAAATCTATACCAGTATCAGTAATAAATATTTTCTATTAAAAAAATAACAAATTAAAAAGTTTTGCGAGATTATGATGGAATAAAATAAATTCCATCATTAAAAATTCCTGCATAAAAATATTCACGTTCAATAATTAGCAAATGTTAATGTGTGGCACGGTTTGCAATAAAAATCGTTTGCACGATTAGGGTTGAAATAAATGGCGCGATACCATACATTTTGGCAAAGTATAGCGAGGAAAATTAGAACGAGAAAGTACCACAGTTTTTTTTTTTGTTTTGTTTTGTTTTTAGTTTTAGTTTTTGAGGCGTTTGAATTTTTTTTTTTCTAATTGAAGAAGTTGTTTTTATTTAACCGAAAAGATTGGTTAAAAAATTATTCAATTTGAATTTTTTCCCTTGCTATAGTAACAGAATGAAAAGAATGAGTTTGCAGAAATTATCACTTCAAAAATTCAGGTTTTGGCGCCAAAGATAGTGCCAAATTAGAAAAATATGAAATATCTCTCGAACTATTGGGCTTAAAAGAATTTAGTTAGTACCATTCCATTCAGCATACAAAAATACACCAAAATATGTTATCAGTTGAAAAATAACTATAAAATCAGATTTTTAAGGCATTTTTTTAAAGTTCGTTCTGTTTTTTACCCCCCTTAGGGGTGGAATTTTGGAAAATCCTTTCTTAGCGGCACTCTATATCATAAGAAGTATTTTTACCCAGATTTTCAAGATTTTAGGTTCAGTAGTTTTGGCTGCGCGTTGATTAATACAAAATCCAGACTTTCTTTTATATATATAGATAGGTAAAAAAAAACATAAATGTTCATCATATTTATTTTTATAGCTGTTCATATCATTTGTCCACAAATCTCACTTTTTTAAGTCCGAATTGCGCCATGCTTAAAAAAAAAAAAAAAAAAAAAAAAAAAAAAAAAAAAAAAAAAGACAAGGCCCCTATACAGGAAAAGTATAGAAAATTATGTAATCAGATGAATCTGTTTATGACAGATCTCAAATGACAGCATTGCTATTTGGCTAACCATCGTCGATTTGGGGAGAAATATTCGTTAAATGGGTTTAATCAAACAATTCCTGACCGATATTTGACATCAAACTTGATTGTTCACTAATGTAGGCGTCAGAGTGGTCTCTGTTTTCCCCAACACAATTTCCTTTCAAAATTTTTCGTTTTAGATTTCACTTACAAATTTCGTAGAAACCAGCTACGCGAGAATGTTTTTTACGGTCTTTTAAGTTAGCCGGGCACAAATCTCGCCAATATCATTTTTTTTTTCAGGGCAGTAGCATATTTTATTTTTCCCAAGTGTAAATTAGAAACAATACATTGATGATGAAGTAGAATATTTTTGTTTATAGCATTATTTGTTATTTTTATCCTTTTGAATTTTTTATGAAATGGGTGAAAAGCAACTATTTTAAATGTATGTAATATGTATATTTAACATGTGTGTATTTTAAAATAAAAGAGTGAAAGCTTTATATTTTAAATGAATGGCAGTGGGAACAATACTTTGTTGTTTATCAAATGTGGCCGGCTAACATAAAAGTTCTGTTTTTCTTTGAGATTTTTGAGGCAACCTATCACAGAAATAATTTTAAAAAATGATTGGTGACCAAAAAACGACCGCTTCTATGACTGTTAATACTATCAGAAATAGTGCTCATATTGAATATTATAATAATATTTCGCAGATCAAACTATAATACCGTGACAGTGACAAACATATATACATCTAACTGTAACCATAGATTAAAAAAAATCTGGAAAATTGGAAAGTAGGTTTAGTTTGTAAAGTATGCATTAATTAAGGAAATAAATTACATAATCGAGTCTACAGACAATTGAAATACTTGGTACAAATAAATTAAATAATCCAGTCTACAAACAAATGATATATGTTATCGGTCGTGGTTTGATGATAATTAACTTAATAAAATAAGTTAAATTGATTCTTTGTTTTTAAAGCGGTACTATTCCATAATCGAGTTTTAAAGAGAATTGGGGTAATTTGGGACAATTTTTTGGAGACATTTTGCAACATTTACATTACACCAACACTATACCAAAATGTTTGCTACTGTATGATTTATTTCAAACCTGAACATGCAAAGATTTTTTGGTACTTTTTCAATATCGGTACCTTGGCCAAATAGGAAAAATAGCCTTGGCGGAAAAGGAAATTTGGCAATATATTTTCTGACAACCTATTCACTGTTTCATTTCATATACACAAGATTTTTTTTTTTTTTTTTTTTTTTTTAAACGTAATAACGCCAATTATCTAATTTTATATCGAAACCCATTTAATATGTATGAAAAAACATTAATAATATACATACATTTAAAATAAATATATTAAAGCAAAATAGTCCATCAAGTTTGTTTTCATAACTGATTATACCATTTGGCAACAAATCTCACTTTCTGATGCCCTAATTGCGCCAAACGTTGTAACTTGCTATTTATTGAACGTGAATCACTTTTGGCTTCAATTATTCTTTAGTCGTAACCATGCATTTTTTCATTTACTATTTTTTCAATCGAAAATATTTCTTGTTAATAAGTAAAATTAAGTTATAATTTCATTTTTTGCTGATTCAAAAATGGAAATGTTTACAACATTGCTAAGAGACACAATTTCATTGTGTAGTTTAAATTGCTATTTAAAATAAAATATTTTATTGTATAATATTTATTTGTGTTTTTATTTTCAGTATATATTTGTATTCATTTAATAAAATAGTCTTCGAAACTCTGTAATTTTGAAATGATATATTTTTGAAATGATAACTTTCGCGCAAACAATGCTATTATTATTATTATTTTTCAAATGCTTCGTTTGGTGCCAACAATCGCGCTTGGCGACAATGGTGTTGAAATACCAGAAAAGTACTAAACATTTAGATTGCACTTGCAGCATCGATGCTATAATATATAGCATGCGACAATACACAATAAAAAAACTGGTTTATATCATCAGGTTGGCACTGAGACATTAAAATATATTTTCTTTAAATAATTTAAAAATATAGATGAGGAAAGTTCTGTGATCGGGACTCTCACCATATTGGCTCTTTTTAACGAGAATGCTCTGATACAAAATGAAATATTGTATATTGTACTATCATTATTTACCAAATCCTACTGTGAGGGATAATATAAAAGAGTTAGACCGTGACAGCTGAAAATTTGTCTGCACATTAGAAAATATAATAGCACAATGGCGTTCATATCGATTCAGCACTGCGGAAGGACATTCAGTTAAAGGTCTTATTTCTTTAAATCACAAGATCAAACACATCATTTCGTTTGATTCAAGGTTCGCTTGGAAAAATGGACCAGCGCAGCGGGCATAGCGTGCTAGTTTTAAATATGACATAATTTCCTGCATTTATGACTCTTAACGCATATTAATGAATTTATAATTTTAAAATTTTCTTTCTACTTTAACCGCTTGGGGACGAGTGGCACGTATACGTGCCGCGTGAAGCGCTCAGAATCCTTGTTTTTCCTCACCAGTAAAATTTTACTGTAAAATTTACCTTATTTAATCAGCGCTTTTTCTTGATTCACAAAAACACAAATTTCTGTTTAAAAAAAACGGTGACTAAAGATTAAAAATTTCGTAAAAGGCTCCCGTCCCGAAGGGATATTCATGTGTAAATATACTTTTTATGAAGTAATTTTCAAAATTTCCTGCTTTTATAACGCAGCCCCACCAGCGGCCGAGATGTCGTGCTCTCGAAACTGGTAGACGGGAAGCACTGGGTTCGAACACAATCGCAACCATCGGCCTAATCGTTCGGAGTAATCTGTGGATTTCTTCGAACCTTGGACTTTCTTGCGTAAATACGGGTTAGGTTCCTTTAGAAAAAAAAACACGCAGGGCATCGCCCCCCCCCCCTTCCCCCGTGCCCATATCCCTTGTGTAGATAATCGACCGTCATAAAAAAAAAAACTTTTATAACGTAATCATTTAATTCTAATTTTAAAGTTTTGGAAATCGAAATTTGATATAAATATCTTATGTAGATATATTTTTTAACTCAAACTATTTGGCAACGTTATTATTTGGACATTTGAAATAGGACGTCATTTCCCCCATTTACTGCTTTTAACACATATTAAATAATTGATTATTTTATAGTTTTCAGTCTTTTTTAAAATGCTTGTCTAAAAAGTATTTTTATGACGTAATTTTCAATATTTTCCTGCTTTTAACAAATAATCATTTAGTTCTAATTTTAAAGATTTTTCTGTCACGGGTGAATATGTTTTTAATTTAAAGGAAATATTATTTTTTGCGTCGTTTTAACAAATGGCAAAAATGTGAAATAATAACCTTTTCCAAAACATGAAAAAAATATCTCTGTAAATTCTGAAAATTTGAATTTAATATTGAAATAAACACTAAAAAAAATAGGCAAATTAAAAAAAATAAATGCAGTCTGCACACCGCGTGTTTCTATTGAATATTCTTAGAAAAAATGATTAAATTCTTATGCAAAGTTTTTGCTCCTGTAAAACGTTTTCAATGGAACGATTTTGTCCAACTTTAATATTAAATATCTCTTAAAATAATTTTTCGATTTAAAACTGTCTGCTTCTTCGTATTTATCAAACATTTTTGCAATGATAATACACATTTTAACCCCTTCGGGACGGGAGCATTTTACGAAATTTTTAATCTTTTATCACCGTTTTTTAAAAACAGAAATTTGTGTCTTGTTGAATCGAGGAAATGCGCTGATTAAATAAGGCAAATTTTACAGTAAACTTTTACTGGTGAGAAAAAACAAGGATTCTAAGCGTTTCATGCGGCACGTATACGTGCCGCTCGTCCCCAGTGGGTTAATATTTTTTTGTATGCAGTAGTTTTCTCAATGTTAGCGAAGAAGGACCCCCGGTCACAGAAAATTCATTGATAGATTTAGTTACTTTTTTTAGAATAGAGAGATTTCGTTTTATAGATTCCCACCAGCAAAAATATTTAGATTTTTCAAATACGTATAAAACATGTATAATTATATTTGACTGGGAGAATTTTCAAGATGCGTTCAAGAAACGAAGCTGGTCTTTACCGCTTCGAAATTTCTCTAAAGAATTCAGTGTTGTTTGGGGGCGAGTGACCGGTATTCGTGCCGCGTAAGGTGCTCAGAATCGGGCATTATTCTTACCAGTAAAATTTTACTATGAATTTTGCCTTATTTAATCAGAGCATTTTCCCGATTCAATTAGGCAAAATTTTCTGTTTTTATGAAAACGGTGATTAATGATTAAAAATTTTGCAAAAGACGCTCGTCCCGAAGGGGTTAACACTAGAACTACCGTGAGCCGTCATTTTGACGGCTAGCTTGGTAACATGTTTTGGTTCAATCCAGAAATTTGATTATGAAATAAGTTAAAGTGATACAAAGAAAAACGTTAAATAATAAACTTAAACTGTTTTAAATCAAAATTCTGGTGTGAAATATTTTTATAAAACTTGACTCAAATTTCCGACAGTTCTAGTGTTAACTCGTGCTTTATAAGCTTATTGGAGTAATACTATGGAATTATGAATAGAAAGGAAATCGCATATCCTCAAAATGGTGAGACTTGAACAGTAATCGGATTATCATTACAGACTTCCACCAGCAGATTCGAATAGAAAAATTTTCCCTGTTTAACCCCTTGAGGGGCAAGCAAAAATGTCTCTAAATATTGAAGTCTCACCGGAATAATTGAGAAATTTTATTTTTTAATAAGGAAAAGCAATTTTTCATTGCTTTTCTTCCAAAGTTAAAGATATAAAATTTAGTTACAATTTTCTGGTAAGAATCGTGTTTAAATTAGGTGGGATATATTTATCCCACCGCCCCTCAAGGGGTTAAACGACTTATTAATGCAGAATTTCATTCATAATTGTGGCAAAAAACAGATACTATTTATTTTTAATGGTGGAAGTTTACTTCGAATGTAGTCAGGACCTGCGTCTTCGCCATATTGTGACAACCTAATTAACCTTCTGCCAGTGTCAGTAAAATATATTATAGTACCTTGGTTAATTCCCACCAGTAAAAACGAATATAAATTTTTACCATATTTTTGAGAAATTTTTTATGAAATAGTCGCTAAAATAAGGCAACATTTTTTATTCAAAGTTTACTTGTGGACGTTTGTTTCGGCGTTAATCACAAACAGTTTATCCGGTGTAAAAAATCAGCCGTTATCTTGTGACAACCTCCTCAGTTACTTCAGTCGCGATTGGTAGACTCTACAGTATAAGTCTCCTCCTCCTTATCCATAACTCCATTAGTAATGCAGATAATAATCCAATTATTTCCACTCGTGATACAGTAGCGCTCAAAAGTAGTGTTTATATCGACTTATTGTGATTATTTTTAAATGCCGAAATGTAAAAAATATTGAAGTGATCCTAGAAAAGCCGTTGTAAATGCACTTAAGAAAGGTATACTGCAAGCAGAATTAGCTCGTTCTTATAACGGGTCTCGGCAACTTCTTATTACATGGAATAAAGTTTTTAATAAACAGAAATGCATCGAAAATAAGCTTCAAAGTGGCCATCCGAAAAAAACAACTTGCAATGTTGACTGTATCCTAAAAATGATATTTACAAGTGATTGTCATAAGTCTGCTGTAATGATAAAAAATGAATTGAAAGAAAATTACGGCATAGAAATACACGTTTCATTAATCAAACGACGCCTAAAACTCTATGGTTTACATGGCAGAAGACCAGCAAAAACACGTTTGTTATCTACTAAGAATAGGAAGGCTAGAGTCGCCTTTCTAAAACGGCATAACCCTTTCAGGGGCAAAGGGCCATTGCTAAATTGTTGAAATTAATGACTGACACCGGAATTTTGGTTAAAAAGTTTCGGTTTATTATTTTTGTGAAATATAGATTTTTCTTATTTACAAATAAATTTGTTTTCAAATTCCGGTGTCAGTCATTAAATTCAACATTTTAGCAACGGCATAACCCTTTGTCCCTGAAAGGGTTATGCCGTTTTACAAATGCGACTCTAGCCTTCATATTCTTAGTAGATAACAAACGTGTTTTTGCTGGTCTTTCGCCATGTAAACCATAAATGTTTAGGCGTCGTTTGACTGATGAAATGTGTATGTCTATGCCGTAATTTTCTTTTAATTCATTTTTTATTATTACAGCGGACTTACGACAATCACTTGTAGATATCATTTTTAGAATACAGTCAACATTGCATGTTGTTTTTTTCGGATGGCCACTTTGAGGCTTATTTTCGCTGTATTTCTGTTTATTAAAAACTTTATTCCATGTAATAACAAGTTGACGAGACCCGTTAAAAGAACGAGCTAATTCTGCTTGCAGTCCACCTTTCTTAAGTGCATTTACAGCGGCTTTTCTAGAATAACTTCAATAGTTTTTACATTTCGGCATTTAAAAATAATCACAATAAGTCGATATAAACACTAATCGAAGCTATAGCGCCACCGACACCTTCAACAATTAAATGCAAACTAATTGCCAAAATACTTTTGAGCTAAGGAGGAATCATATTTCTTCGGTGGCGCTGAATGTAAACAAACAAATTGAAACTTGATACATTTGAATAACTGCAGTCATAGTGTTCTCAATCATAGGGAATATATTTTCTTTTACATTTTTATATTAAATAAAATAAGATAGAATATAAGGTTGTCAAAATACTTTTGAGCGCTACTGTATAATTATAAAACAATAATTTTTAATAATCAATCATCCGCACTCAATTCGTTAATAAAATTTCTAAATATTCAAGCAGGTTAAATGTACACGCCAGTTTTACCTTGTGTGTCTTTTTTAGATACTTTATGCTGAAAAGCGATGACACTGGAAATCATTTTTATTTTTTTTTTGTAATGTATTATGAATTGTGATAATGAGTGTTATAAGTTGTGATAATGTAATTATGAATAAAATGTAATAAATTTTATTTTTTCTCAAAAGAGTGCTTTACATAATATGATCATTATTTCAGTCATTCTCACATAATAATGAACGGTAATGGATTCATCATTTGTAAAAAGTTAACTATTTTTCGAATAAAAACTTTTCTTTGATATAGATTGTATTCATCAAAAACTCTCATTTGAATAAATTAGAAAAAAAAAATGTTTTATGAAAGTTTGGAGTTAGAAATCTTGAAAAAATGACAATCTCATGGAAATATTTATATAGAAGCATGCTTTCGTTTGAATAATTTCATAAGAAGAAATTATACCAACTTTTTTTTTTCATAAAGATTCCCACTTGATGTTTTTTTAATAGTAATCATTAATTGCGGACACAAAAATTGCGTGACTTTCGCAAGGCTTCAAAATGATCGTATTTTAAATACCAGTATTTTCGAAAAATAATTATCCTGTTATATTTCTACCTGGGTTGTCAAACGGCACCTTTCTTTTTATAACTCAGAAGTTCCGAAAGAAGTATTTTACTTTATGTGCTTAATAGAAAATACATGTCATTAAATAAAGATAAAATCACTTGTCTAAATTTTTGGTATAAATTTGGAATTAAAAAAAGACCTAAACTGGAAACTCTAAATTTTACAACATTCGCAATAGAAATAAATTTCGTGTTAGGTTTTACAAAGTTTAAAAGGAATATAAAAAATATAAAGGTTTTGGTTTGAAAAAAAAAAAAAAAAAATCGGTTTCTGCGTGAGGAAGCGAAAGAATAAATAATCACCCTTACGTAAAATCTATTAGTATCACTATTTCTTTTTATGATATACGGTAAAATTACGTGGGGTAAGTGGGCCATGATTTTACAATGTGACTCTGGAGATTCTGGCAATTCAGCTTCAAAAAGCTAATGTTCCTTTGAATTAAAGTCTGAACTTTTGTAAATGTGTTCAGTTAGGTTCACTCTATCAGATAGAAATGCTCAAAATTACATTTTAATACTTAAAAAAAATGGATATTTCATCTTTATTTTATCACTACTAACTTGTCCGGCGTTACCCGGGTACGTCAAAAAACAGCAGGAATTACGAAAAAGCTTTGAAAATCACAATAAGATATCGCGAAAAAATTTTAAATCGCTTCTCAAATTCTGAAAAAGAGAATATATATATATATATTATGTTCGAAGATTGCAAGTTGATTCCTTTCACTAATGTGGAAAAATAGTAGCAAATCGCTAAAATACACTAAAAATCACATACAAAATTCCCGAAAAATTCGAAAATTGCTGTACGAAATCCGAATAAATTTTATTGAAATGAGGGCAGAATGTACTTTAGGTCAAAAATGGAATGTCAAAAAATTGCAGGAGATCGCGAAGAAACGTAAAAAGCGCATTAAAAATCACAAGAAGTTCAAAAACCACGAAAGTCAAAATTGACTATAATTGGATAAAAGTTTCAAATCTAATTCCTTTGACCTGTGTGCTCTCTTAAAATTTATCTTTTGGAAATCATGCTAAGCATTAGATCATGTTACTTTTATTCGTAATTAGTTTACTTGGACTCCCATAAATATAATTAATATAATTCCTTAAGTTAATATTAGTTTTTTTTTGCATTAAAATATCTCAATTTGTTGATTTTCTGTAAGCAAGTAAACCCTATTGTTTTACACTGGAAGTCTATGGGAATTTGGCGAAATATTAGAGATATCGCCAAGTTGACGTCACTTTTGGCGACTCATTTTGGTCGCCAAATTTGGCGACATATCTCCAAGTTGGCGACAAACTTGGCGTTATTTGGCGACAGAACTGTATCCGCCCCCCTGTGGTAACCCCCCCCCCTTATAGGTATGGACATGCATTACACGTTGTTCAATAATCGCATAAAAAATTTGCTAAAAAATCAAAAATCGCTGCACGAATTACGAATAAACTTTTTTGAAAAGAGAACAAAATTTCCTATATTGGGTTAAAAGAAAGAATCTGTATTCTTTTTCCTAATGTGGAAAAATCGAATCCCTTAAGTTAATATTAGTTTTTATTGCATTAAAATATCTCAATTTGTTGATTTTATGTAAGAAAGTAATCCATATTGGTTTACAGTGGAAGTCTATGGGAATTTGGCGAAATATTGGATATATCGCCAAGTTGGCGTCACTTTTGGCGACTCATTTTGGTAGCCAAATTTGGCGATATATCGCGAAGTTGGCGACAAACTTGGCGTTATTTATTGACAGTACTGGATCCCCCCCTATGGTAACCCCCATTATATGTATGAACATGCATTACATGTTGTTCAATAATCGCATAAAAAAATTGCTAAAAATTCAAAAGTCGCTGCACGAATTCCGAACAAACTTTTTTGAAAAGAGAACAAAATTTCCTATATTGGGTTAAAAGAAAGAATCTGTATTCTTTTTCCTAATGTGGAAAAATCGAATTAATATAATCCCTTGAGTTAATATTAGTTTTTGTTGCATTAAAATATCTCAATTTGTTGATTTTCTGTAAGAAAGTAATCCATATTGGTTTACAGTGGAAGTCTATGGGAATTTGGCGGAATATTAGAAATATCGCCAAGTTGGCGTCACTTTTGGCGACTCATTTTGGTCGCCAAATTTGGCTATATACCGCCAAGTTGGCGACAAACTCTGCTGCATTTGCCGACAGAACTATGTCCCTCTACGGCAACCTCCTTATAGGTATGGAAATGCATTATATGCTGTTCAATAATTGCATAAAAAATTCGCTAAAAACTCAAATATTCCACGAATTCCGAGCACGAATTCCGAATAAACTTTTTTGAAAAGAGAACAAAATTTACTATATTGGGTTAAAAGAAAAAACCATATTCTTCTCACTTATACGGAAAAATCGCCTCGAAACATAAAAAAGCGCTAAAAATCGCATAAAAAATCGCATAAAAAATCTAATAAAAAAATCGAAAATCGAGCTTCGAGGTGCAAAACTTCATGTATAGACGTACCCTTTCCCCACATTTTGTAGCTCTACTGCAGTGGTCTCTTCAGAACGCCGTCGACGCACTCACTCACACACACACAAACCTCTTTCTTTATTATTATAGATTACTCCTTGTGGAAAAATAGAAGCAAATCGCTAAAATACACTAAAAATAACATACAAAATTCCCGAAAAATTCGAAAATTGCTACACTAAATCCAAATAAACTTTATTGAAACGAGGGCAGAATGTACTTTACGTCAAATATGGAATGCCAAAAAATTGCAGCAGATCGCGAAGAAACGTAACAATCGCATTAAAAATCCCATAAAATTCAAAAATCACGAAAGTCAAAATTTAATATAATTGGATAAAAGTTTCAAATCTAATTCCTTTGACCTGTAGGCCCTCTTAAAATTTATGTTTTGGAAATCACGCTAAGCATTAGATCATGTTACTTTTATTCGTAATTAATTTACTTGGACTCCCTTAAATATAATTAATATAATCCCTTATGATAATATTAGTTTTTGTTGCCTTAAAATATCTCAATTTGTTGATTTTCTGTAAGCAAGTAAACCCTATTGTTTTACAGTGAAGTCTATCGGAATTTGGCGAAATATTAGAGATATCACCAAGTTGGCGTCACTTTTGGCGACTCATTTTGGTCGCCAAATTTGGCGATGTATCGCCAAGTTGGCGACAAACTTGGCGTTATTTGGCGACAGAACTGGATCCCCCCTACGGGAAACCCCCTTATACGTATGGACATGCATTACATGCTGCTCTATAATCGTATAAAAAATTCGCTAAAAATTCAAAAATCGATGCACGAATTCCGAATAAACTTTTTTGAAAAGAGAGCAAAATTTACTATATTGGGTTAAAAGAAAGAAGCCGCATTCTTTTTCATAATGTGGAAAAGTCGAATTAATATAATCCCTTAAGTTAATATTAGTTTATGTTGCATTAAAATATCTCAATTTGTTGATTTTCTGTAAGAAAGTAATCTATATTGGTTTACAATGAAAGTCTATGGGAATTTGGCGAAATATTAGAGATATCGCCAAGTTGGCGTCACTTTTGGCGACTCATTTGGGTCGCCAAAATTGGCGATATACCGCCAAGTTGGCGACAAACTTCGCTGCATTTGGCGACAGAACTATGTCCCTCTACGGCAACCTCCTTATAGGTATGGAAATGTATTAAATGCTGTTCAATAATTGCATAAAAAATTAGCTAAAAATTCAAAAATCGCTGCACGAATTCCGAATAAACTTTTTTGAAAAGAGAACAAAATCTGCTATATTGGGTTAAAAGAAAGAAACCATATTCTTCTCACTTATATGGAAAAATCGCCTCGAAACATAAAATAGCGCTAAAAATTGCATAAAAAATTAAATAAAAAAATCTAATCAAAAAATCGAAAATCGGGCCTCAAGTGCAAAACTTCATATATAGACGTACCTTTTCCCCAAATTTTGTAGCTCTACGTGCAGTGGTCTCTTCAGAACGCCGTCGACACACTCACTCACTCACACACGAACTTCTGTCTTTATTATTATAGATTACTACTTGTGGAAAAATAGAAGCAAATCGCTAAAATACACTAAAAATCACATACAAAATTCCCGAAGTATTCGAAAATTGCTACACGAAATCCAAATAAACTTTATTGAAATGAGGGCAGAATGTACTTTAGGTCAAATATGGAATGCCAAAAAATTGCAGCAGATCGCGAAGAAACGTAACAATCGCATTAAAAATCCCACAAAATTCAAAAATCACGAAAGTTAAAATTTAATATAATTGGATGAAAGTTTCAAATCTAATTCCTTTGACTTGTAGGCCCTCTTAAAATTTATGTTTTGGAAATCATGCTAAGCATTAGATCATGTTACTTTTATTCGTAATTAATTTACTTGGACTCCCTTAAATATAATTAATATAACCCCTTATGATAATATTAGTTTTTGTTGCATTAAAATATCTCAATTTGTTGATTTTCTGTAAGCAAGTAAACCCTATTGCTTTACAGTGGAAGTCTATTGGAATTTGGCGAAATATTAGAGATATCACCAAGTTGGCGTCACTTTTGGCGACTCATTTTGGTCGCCAAATTTGGCGATGTATCGCCAAGTTGGCGACAGAACTGGATCCCCCCCCTACGGTAACCCCCATTATAGGTAAGGACATGCATTACATGCTGCTCTATAATCGTATAAAAAATTCGCTAAAAATTCAAAAATCGCTGCACGAATTCCGAATAAACTTTTTTGAAAAGAGGGCAAAATTTAGTATATTGGGTTAAAAGAAAGAAGCCGCATTCTTTTTCATAATGTGGAAAAGTCGAATTAATATAATCCCTTAAGTTAATATTAGTTTTTGTTACATTAAAATATCTCAATTTGTTGATTTTCTGTAAGAAAGTAATCCATATTGGTTTACAATGGAAGTCTATGGGAATTTGGCGAAATATTAGAGATATCGCCAAGTTGGCGTCACTTTTGGCGACTCATTTTGGTCGTTGAATTTGGCGATATACCGCCAAGTTGGCGACAATCTTGGCTGCATTTGGCGACAGAACTAAGTCACTCTACAGTAACCTCCTTATAGGTATGGAAATGCATTAAATGCTGTTCAATAATTGCATAAAAATTTCGCTAAAAATTCAAAAATCGCTGCATGAATTCCGAATAAACTTTTTTGAAAAGAGAATCAAATTTACTATATTGGGTTAAAAGAAAGAAACCATATTCTTTTCGCTTATATGGAAAAATCGCCTCAAAACTTAAAAAAGTGCTAAAAATCGCATAAAAAATTAAATAAAAAAAATCTAATAAAAAAAATTGAAAATCGGGCTTCGAGGTGCAAAACTTCATATATAGACGTACCTTTTCCCCACATTTTGTAGCTCTACGTGCAGTGGTCTCTTCAGAACACCGTCGAATCACTCACTCACTCACTCACTCACTCACACACAAACTTCTTTCTTTACTATTATAGATGGGTACAGTTGCCCCATAAAAATGAGGTAAGTGGACCAGGAGTGTCTATGTTCTACACGTGTCTATTTTGTTTTCATATGGGGTATCAGGTCATGTTTGAAAAAGTGTAAACAACTTAAAAAAAATTTAAACCAGGCAGATCATGTAAATTATATGTCACCTAATGAGCGTTGTAAGGAAAACCTTTGTTGTCAATGTGTCTAAAAGAGTCCTAAAAGGGAAAATATTAGATTTATTTACACCAAAAACATAAAAATTAAGTAATTACTTATCTACTTTAGTATAGGTAATAATTATAAAAGTTACATGGATATTTTAAGGAAAAAAATAACAAGATAAATCTAGGAACAAACGGCTAAGTAAGTACTTAAGTTCTTCATCTTTATCGTACAGTTTCAAGGTTTGGCTATCTCGCTTTCAAGGGCAAGGTCCTTGTATTCGTAAAATGTTGAAATAATTTATTAACACCAGTATTTTCAAGAGAATCTATTTGTAAACAAGTGAAAGTATATTTTTCGCGTATTTCATAAAGGTGAAATTTCCATTATAAAATTCCGGTGCCAATGTGGCAATTAGGGATTAAAATTATGTGATTCCATAACGCCATCAACGCCCTTCAAGGGGTTAAGAAATTTGGTTTGATACCACCCCATATGCTTAAAAATTTATTACGTAATTTTAATAAGGTATTCTATAATTTCGTTTATTGTGAGCAAAAAACAATGGACAAATTTAATTCCCGTAGTAAGAGAAACTCAAAAAAATTATTTAGAAATATTGGGGTAACTGGATCCGACATGGTCAAGTTAATTCTGATATATGTCCCAGTTACCCGATTCTTGAAAAAAGTATGGGGTAACTGGGACACCGGGCTTACATTTGAAACATGAAGTAAATATGTATAGATACCTAATAATATTAATGTAGTTATATGCCTAATCTTTAAAAAATATATTGTTTAATAAAAGTACTTACAGTATTTTAATAAAAAGCCGAAGAATTTCAAACAAATGGACGTTCTTTTTAAGAAAAGAAAAGTAATTTTTCGACATCCTATCATAGCAAAGAGAGAGATATGATTGAGTTGACACACGCTGTTTTAGGAAGTATAGATTAAGGTCCATTGTTCAGAAAATCTAAAACTTAAAAAACATCAACTGTTTTTCATAAAATTGCCTATGGCCCAGTTACCCCAGCTAACCCTATTCAGAAAACTTTTACAAAATTTCTAGAAATTGCTAGAAATAATGAAGTTCTAAAGTCATTTACTGTTCTTTAATTAGGCACATCGCTGTAAAAAAATTCTTGGTAGCATTTAAAATATAAATAATTCTCCTTTTCTAAAATATAATAGCTTTTGCTTGACCACTTCTTTTTATCGAATACATTGTTTTGAAACCGTTTAAAAACAAATATGATAAATGATAAAAATAATATAAGTTAATGACATTTACAATTATTTTATTAAAGACATCACAGGAAAAAACCTTTTATACAATTTTAAATATAAATTATATTTTATATAAAATATATTATCATCATCATTTCTTTATTTGAAATACGTCGTTCAAAAAGCGTTTAAAAATTCTCTCGAAATTATCTCGACATTGATAGAAATGATGTATCTGTTAATGACATTTATAGAACTTTTATTAGACACATTGTTATAAAAAGTTTACCACTCTTACCTGGATATATATTAGCTTAATCACTTCTTCTTTATGATATACGCCATTCAGAAAACATTTAAAAATAATTATCTCAAAATTGCTAGAAATAATCTAGTTGTGAATAACATTTATAGTTTTTTTATTAGACACATTGCAGCAAAAATACTTTTACTACATTTAAAATCGTTATGTGTTTTTACGGCATTGCCTATGAATACGAAATGATGTTTCTTTATTCTGAGAAAAGCACATATCATAATATGACCATTAGATCATACTCATTCTCATATAATGAACGTTAATGTATCCAACTTAAAATATCTTCCAACAAAATTCATTCTTCTGCTAAAATTTGCTAGTATGATACATATATTTTTTTTAAACGCTGAACGTTTGAGAAAAAAGTATTTTAAAAAGATTTTTTTTCTGTATAAGTACTAAAAATGGTTTTTATTGTATTTGCTAAAGATAGGAGAGTAAATGAGACACCCCCCACCCCCCCTAAAAAAATAGGTGAGAAAGGAAAGCAAAGTACTTTATTTAACATTTGCTGATTTATTTGTTTCTATGGAAATTCAGGAGCTAAAAATAGAGTCACAATATATTAAGCTTTCTAAGTAAATTTTTAATTTCTTCTATCTTTACAAGAAGAAAGTATTGGATTCGTGAAAATTTTCGACTTCCGTTTTTCGACGGATTTATTTATACGTTTTAGACTCTTCTGAACGCGATTTGATGGTTTTTAGAAAATGTCTGACTCTCTGTCTGTCACTCTGTCCCTCTGTGTGCCTGTATGTGACAAAAATTCTGTGGACGCTCAATCTCAAGAACTAATGCACGGAATTTCACAAAACTTTAGATTCAGTTAGACCTTGATATAAACTGGTCCTGATTAGTTTTTGGTGAAAATCGCCTGACAGGTGGCGCTGCTATGCTACATTATTCCTGGCTATCGCAACAGCTCTAACTCAAGAAAAAATGCACGGATTTTCATCAAACTGCAGATTCAAATAATCCCTGATATAAATTAAATCCCTGATATAAATTAGTGCTGCTTAAATTTTGCCGTAAGTCGCTCAGCAAGCGGCGCTGCTATGCAGACTTTTTTACAATTTTCGCAATAGCTGTATCTGAAGAACTAACGCATGAATTTTCATCAAGCTTCAAATTCTGTTACTTCCTGGTAAAAATTGGTCCTAATTAGTTTTTGGTATCAATCGCCCAACAGGTGGCGCTCATATGCAGAATTTTTTTACAATTTTCGCAATAGCTCTATCTAAAAAACTAATGCACGGATTTTCATCAAACTTCAGATTCAGTTACACTTTGTCAAATTTGTTGATTGTTAGATTTTGGTATAAATCATCTAACCGGTGGCTCTGATATGTTGCATTTTTCAAGAAGTATTAACATGTATGAGATAGAAGATAGTCTTGAGATTGCTACATCCGACTAGTTTACATTCTTATATATTCGTCACAAAATTTTATTCACATGTTAAATTAATAAATGTTCTCACGTAGATGTGGCAAAAATAATATATTACATTATTTTCATAATAAATATTAAAAATATATATGTCACGTTAACAGTTTTACGTTGGAATACGCTATTCAGAAAATAATTAAAAACAATTATTTACAACTTTAATTGAAATTTCGTAGGCGGAAATGAAGTTTTCAGTTTTTTCTTAGATAAATTGCAGTAAAAAATGATGTCATTTTATATCGTCTCATGTTTTTCAATAATTTTCAAACACGCTAAAAAAAACCTTTATTCTATGAGAAATGAGTATTTTAATATAATAATTGTTCCTCATTAATTGGTTCATAATGAACGTTAATGCACTCATTATTTGAAAAGGGTAACTCTTTTTAAATGAAAATCCATTCTCCCTCGTACAGGGTTTTCTACAAAAAATGAGCTAATTAGAATACATTAAAAAACTAGTATGTTGTGGCCCCCACAATACTATATAAATCAAGTCAATTAAATCATTTAAATAGTACAAGAAATTACATCCATTTAGCACCAATTCATATCAAAGTATATCTGAATTTGAAGTTTGATAAAAATTCGTGCCTTAGTTCTTGAGATAGAGCTATAGCGGAAATTCTGAATTATGTAGCATAGCAGCGCCACCTGTTGAGTAATTTACACCAATACATAAACAGCAATAATTCATATCCAGGTATACATGGTTCTGAAGAACGTTAAAATCCAAGCATTATTTCTTGAGATAAAGCTATTGCGGAAATCACAAAAAACAGCATAGGAGCGCCACCTATTGAGCGATTTATACCAAACTGTATAAAATGTCAATTCATGTGAAGGACTAACAGATTCTAAAGTTTGATGAAAATTCGTGCATTAGTTCTTGAAATACACCTATAGTGAAAATTCTGAAAAATACAGCATAGCAGCTCCACTTGTTGAGCGATTTACACCAAAATGTACAAAATGACAATTCATGTCAAGGATTAACTAATTCTGAAGTTTGGTACAAAATTATTGCATTAATTCTTGAGATACATTTATAATGGAAATTATAAAAAGTGCAGCATAGCAGCGCCACCTGTTGAGCGATTTGCACAAAAACACAATCAGCACTAATTCATATCAAAGTATACTTGAATCTGAAGTTTGATGAAAATCCAAGCATTAGTTGTTGAGATAGAGCTATTTAGGAAATCGTAAAAAATGCTACATAGCAGCGCCACCTGTTGAAATTTAAAAAAAACCCGGCTATCTAATGATTCATGTGCATTCATTTGTTTGTAACATTAACATGGATACTGAAAATTAAATACAATTTTATAATAGCTCCATGTTTTATCAGAAATCGTTCATTCATTTTTTTCAAAATTCGGAAAAGTTATTACACACGGATTCATAAAAATGCATTCTTTTATCTTCTTGATAGGAATTGAGTAAATGCGAAGGAAATAATTCACACAAATATTCTTTAAAATACGAGAAAATGGCAGCATAAAGATATAGTAATCTACTATTTTCCGTTTACTTTTTACAGAAATGGAGTACTTCAATTTCCACCATTACAGAAATGATATTAAAAACTACTAAAAAAATTCATATCTAAAAATAAATTGAGATGCAGTTTTCAAGTAAATTGCATTTAAAAGTACTTTTTTCCCCTGCGCGACGACGTAAAAAATTGAAAATGTGCGACGTTTAGAAGTTAAAAAAATTGCTGTAGATTATCAGTATTTAACCGTACAATGATACACGTGCTTCGTTTTACGGCTGGCTTATACAACGGAAACTATTTTTTAGAGACGACATTTTAATTGCTGGCCGAAAGGAATTGCATATTGGTGGCTAAGAAAGTATAAACATTCGAAGATTTTTAAAACATGTAAACGAAGGAAAAATATTCATTAAAGTTTTCAAAAAAATGTCGCCGGAGTAACAGTAAACTTAAATGGCTCCCATCTCATTTTAACCCTTTGAGGGGCAGAGTACTTCGGTTGCTAAAAAGGTAAAATGATTGATTGACACCAGGATTTACAAGAAAATTTATATGAAAGTAACTAAAGCCGTTTTTTTGGAGTTTATGGTATAATTCAAGATTTAGTTTTAAAATGCTGGTGTCAATGTGGCATTTGGGAATTGAAAGTAAGTGGTATATATAATATACCGGTGCCCTTCAAGGGGTTAAAGGCACAGACATTGAGTTTTTTGGTTAATTATTTTTCCATTTCATTTTTTTAGGATAACTGAAACCTGTATTTACATTTATTTACTTATTTGTTTATAATTATTAACACATAGCTATAGTTTATTTAGTCTTTTTTAAAGGAAAACAATAATAGTTAATTTAAATAACAGAATATAAAAAATATTTAAAGTGAGGCTTGAAAAATATTGTTTATTTTCACACGTTTTTTACATTTGAATGCAACAAAACTTTATGAAATTAAATTAGACGTTGTAAATGCAACAAGCAGATTGTAACAACGCTTACATATCATAAAGATTATATTCGCACAAAAATGGTAATGATGCATTTTTATTATGATTGTTAAATTCGGCTCGAAAATTTGCATTACGAGAAGAAAAATTATCTCCTCCCCCCCCCCCCCCCCACGGTGGACGTGTGTCACTTTCGATTTAAATACTCCAACCAGTAAAATTATTATGCTAGTTTTTTTAAGTACAAAAAAAAAACATAATTTTTGTAGCGTTTAATATCTGTACATTTTCGATGAGGAAAAACGGCTAGCGACAGCAGCTTTGGATTTTTAAAACAAGTGCAATAAATTTGTAGTCTTGGGCAAAACTAATTAACCCTTTGCACCCCGTTGTCCCCGCTACTCGGTGTTTCGGTGCATGCAAAACCTCAAATTTGAAATGTCACGCAGTGGGGCAAAATCCCGAAAAGCTGACCAAAATATGAAAAAATTATTTAAATGCCACGAAATTTCGTACACAGGTGTTTTTCAGAATGCTGATCTCGATTCTAAAATTAAAATTGCAAAATAAAAAAAAAAGACGGATCCAATATGGCGGACTTGAAATTAAAATGCTTTGAAAGTTATTCCATTTCTATGAAATTTCGTATACGGGTACTTTTGAGGATGCTAAGTACGATTCAAAAATTAAATTTAAAAAAAATGGCGAATTAAAAATAAAAACAATTAGATTTAAATAAAATATTTCGAGTTTCGAAATTAAAAAGTTTCGAGGCTAAACGTTACAGAGTGTTTTTAAGTAACTAAGATGTTTTTAATCGAAATTAACAATGAATATTTATTTATGAAATACAATTAAGTACATTAATGAAAAATAAAATACTACAAGGTTTAATTTCTATATATTACTAAAATAGAATGAAAGGATATTCTAAAATTCATCTTCTGAATCCTCTGTAGTACACTAAGTAGGCTCTTCAGAAGGGGCGGTGTCGAAATATTTTACAGAAGTTTCTGTGCCACTAGGGGCAAGGATATTAGTTTCTTCGATGGTAATTTACGTAAGCTTGAAATGAAGGGATCTGATAACATTAAAAGCCGCAAAAAAATCTTCCATTGTTTACGTCTTACTGCATTTTAGGGAGAAATCTTCTCTATACCTTTTGATCAATTTGTTGCACGATTCTTGAGCGTCTCCCGACATTTGCCCAACAGGCAATAATGAGGAAGCTATTCTCTGTGCCATGAATAAGTAGTTTGTGCACTGAAGTTTGCATATAGAACTAGAAATACAATTCGACGAATTTGCAAGCTGTTTGTGAGCAATAATCTACGAAATTGGTCAAATGAATGTTAAGAAATTACTTGTAATATGACGTGGAATCATTTGATCAAATCTTCGTCTACGCTCCTTATGGAAGCAGAAATAGTTGCGTTTTCAAAGAATCGACGAGCTGTATTGTAATCATTTGTGCTTCCAAATCCGAGCTTTGATTTATCGAAGAGAAGTCCAAATTGTAAACGAAATATTTTTTTGTAAATTTTGTTTTGCAATTTTAATATTTTTCTTTTCGTCAGGAGTGCACACTTGCCATTCCTTTATATCCCGTTTGTATGCCAAATGCAAGCTACTCTCAAAAGATCTTATACAGGCATGTGACGTGGCCTTCCCGAATTGTAAATGATTTTCATTCACTTTTACTTTGAAAATGTCATCAAGATTATTAACCCTTACTGGCGCGGAGTAATTCTTTTTATAAACTGATGAAATAATTGACTTAAACCGCAATTTATAAACGAATTTATTAGAAAATAGGAACTTGCTTTTTTCATGCATATTTTAATAGGAAAATTTTAGTTAAATATTCTTGGCGCCGTTTGTCAGTTTTGGAATTAAAATTAGGTTTCTTTTTAAAAAACACCGCGCCGGAAAGGGTTAAACTGGTTTGAAGTTGCCTGATATAGGTATCAACGTTGAGTTGACAAATTACTAGACACTGACAATAAAAATTTTACAATCAATCATCGTTAAAGCTAGTTTGTAATTAACGCCTACTTATTTTTTATCAATGATTGTTTTAAAAGGAATACGTTTACTCTCCTGATCTGTAATATAATTTTCACTGACAGTTCCTTCCGTATTTTCGTGCAAAAAATGGATTCTGATGAGCCTAAAAAATCGAGGAGATGAAGATCTCAAATTTTTCCAGATAACGATTTCTGAATTATTCGCAACACTTAAGCTCTAGTGGCACTAGAGAATTGAAAAAGCTATTTGAACATAATTTCTACCATCATCAACGCTAAATTTTTGTACAAAAGTACAAAAAGTACCAGATGTACTATCACATCCCCACTTGAAAATAAAATTCAGATGCTAATGTTCTCCGAAGTCGGATTCTTAATAATTTCCGTTTGCATTAATAAAATACGTGCTGCAGTATGATCTAGCAAAGATTGCAGTTGACAAGATAATTCTTCTAATTACTATAGAATACACAAAATTATTAGCTATAAAGATAAGAAAATGTATTTCTATTGTATCGATGATAGAGAATTCTTTTCCTTTTTTTGTTACTAATCTTGCTTATCAATCGTTTATGCTTATGATTATAATAGTTATTTGTAATATAATATATAATAATCTATCACAAAACTGTATAATCTAAAAGTTTCAAAAATGTTTGCCAGCTAAATTACTGTGAAAAGTAATAAGTGTCATAGCTTTTAAAGCGACTAAAAAAATGATATTTTTACTTGTGGTTGCAAAAATCTGCACGAAATGCAGAATGGCAGTTTTTGGCAGCTAATATTTCATGATTCATTAGATAATAGTTCAGGCTATTGTTTTCATTACTTGTCGTCGCGGAACATCGTGGAACTTATAAACTTTTTGATGTTTGAAAGCAAAAAAATAATATATATTTTAAAAAAAAGCATAAAAAATAATCATGAAATTATTAAATTTTATGTACTTAATATAATTTTTGTAACATGAGCAAAAAAAGTACACACTATCATCGTGTGAATCCCATTTTAAAGCATTAAAATCGGATGATATGGAAAAATGTAGCACGTGTTTAGAAGAACCTTTGTTTTGCTCTTTTTGTTCCCCTCATATGATAATCCTCCAAGCTTCACTTTTGAAATGATATAGGTTGCCAAAGGAAAACGAAAACCTTTTCATAAGTATAGATTCTGACCCTCCAAACATTATTCTAGCCATCTGTATAGTCAAAATTTCCTAAATAGTAACTTTATTTTCCGATTTTTGGCCAGCTTTTAAGGATTTTGCCCCACTGTGTGTCAGTCATAAAAATAAGTGATATCACATAAACAGAAGCGACAGATACATACTCCGACTGCCGTGTAAAAATCTATTACTATTCAAATATTTATAAAAGTGATGTAACGCGAATTTAAAATTTATTTTCCGATTTTCGGAAATTTTCAGAATTGATATACTGTATATATAATGTACGCCTGCAGGTCGTCAAGCAGTTTTCACATACTATATCTCATTCTAAGTCCGTAATGTTATTTATTAATGACGACATTTTAATTGTTGTTTGAATGAAATAGCATATCGTGGATAGAAATCTCATTTGCATACATTGTGGTTTTGAAAAACACTCGCCAATTTAAATAAATTTACAAAAAAGAAACACACTACAAAATCTACAATTTGGGGAAACTTTAAAAATGATATTTTTATAGAAATATTTGAATAAAGGAAAAAGTGTCCTGTTAAACTGATGGCATTGAGCTCACAGACTATTTACACTAATTGTATAGTATACACTTATTTCAAAGAATAATGCCCACAAAAAATAAATGAAGGGGGATTAACCCCTGTTCCCCCACATTAAACTTAACCAATGAACCTCCATATGTAATCAGGGAAGCAGCTTAACGTAATAAACTGGTATACCAAATTTGAAACAAATCAGATAATTCTGCATGAAAAAAAAAACATTTCGCTAAATTAAGGGGGGCTAACCCCAGGGCCTGATTACCAACGGGGCACACTTACACCAATAAATTTTAAAAGAAAAGTTCGACTTATCTAAACGCCGTATTCGTGTAAAATTTCTGCCATGAATGAGGCAAAATTTTCTGTTTATTTTTAGTGGTAGGAATTTGCCCCGTGGGTAATCAGGCTCTGGCTAACCCCTTTCTTCGTTTTGTACTTGACTAATGAACCTCCAAATCTAATTAGGAAAGCTCTTTATCAGAGTGAACATAGAAAGAAAAAATTAAAGTAAATTGGATAAATCTGCATGAAAATCCATTTATCTAAATTAAGGGAGGGGTCTTGCCCCCCCCTTTCCCCTTTTTATACTTAACAAATTAATCTCAAAATCTAATAAAAGAAGTGCCATATCGGAATAAAGCAGCATATAAATTTTTGAAGCAAATCGATTAATTCTGCATGAAAAACCCATTTATCTATATTAAGGGGTTGGGTGCAGCCCCAGCCCCCCCCCCCCCCCGCGTTTAAACTTAACCAATAAACCTCCAAAATTAATCAAGGCGGCTCCTTAGCATAATAAACCGGTATACCAAATTTGTAGCAAATCGAATAACTCTGCATGAAAAACCCATTTATCTAAATTAAGGGGGGGGGGGGTCTAGCCCCTCTTTCTCCTCTTTATACTTAACTAATGAACTTCCAAATCTAATCAAGGTAGTTTCTTAACATAATAAACCGGTATACCAGATTTGGAGCAAATCAAATAAGTCTCCATGAAAAACTCATTTGACTAAATTAAGGGGGGGGGGTCTAGCCCCCCCTTTATACTTAACTAATGAACCTCCAAATATAATCAAGCATCTTCTTAACATAATAAACCGGTATACAAAATTTCGAGCAAATCGAATAATTCTGCATTAAAAACCCATTTATCAAATTAAGGTGGGGGGACTAGCCCCGTTTCCCCCCTTTATACTTAACCAATGAACTCCAAAAACTAATCAGGGAAGCGCCTTTTCAGAATGAACTTAGAAAATAAATTTGAAGCAAATCGGATGTTTCTATCAAGAGTTATCGCGTTACGTACATACGTACATACACACATGCATACATACATACAGAACGGGCGGGCACATTAGCTCTCAGTCTTTGATAGTCTGTGAGCTAAAAAAGGAAACATGGTAGTAAATTAGTACAGATTTTTGTTTAAAAATGGCTACCACGAATGTTTCTTTAAAATTTTTAAGCTATAAAAAGAGCCATTATTTTAAGTCCTTGGATAATTTTTTAACATACATCCATATTAATAAGAAAAATATATACGCGCATTATATTTTTAGCCCCCGATATGCTATTTCTTTCGGCCAGCAATAAAATGTCGTCTCCAAAAAATAACGTTCCGTTGTATATGACAGCTGTAAAACAAAGCAGATGTATCATTGTACAGTTAAATACTCTACTGCAATTTTTTTTAATTTCTAAGCATCGCACATTTTCAATTTTTACATCGTCGGTCGTATTGGTAAAAAGCCGAAGGCGGATTTTTTTCAGCGTGTGTACGGGCCCTTAAATTGTGTTATCCATAATATTTTAAAGTTTTTTCCTCTATATTTTTCTGAGATTAAACAAGTCAAAGAAATCTTTTAGAAAATACTGGTGTCTAAATTTAAGGGGCTGTACATACGTTAAGTAAAATCCGCCTTCAGCAGCCGCCATTTTTCTGTCAGCGCTGAGGCCTAGTATTCAGGGGGCGGTGACTAGATCGTAAATGAACAATTATTCCTCCGGACACCGCCCCCTGAATACTAGGCCTGAGCGCTGACACAAAAATGGCGGCTGCCGAAGGCAGATTATTTTCAGCGTGTGTACGGTCCCTTAGATATTCCCACCAATAACTTTTTTCAGTTTTTTCCGCTTCATTTTTCTGAGAATAAACAAGGTAGAAAAATCTTTTGTAAAATACTGGTGTCGACATACAAGGGACCGTACCTAGGCTAAAAAAAATCCGCCTTCGGCAGCCGCCATTTTTGTGTCATTTTTGTGTCAGCGCTCAGGCCTAGTATTCAGGGGGCGGTGCTCCGGATGCGAATGACGTCATTTTATACAAAATAAAAGAGTAATAATACCAATAATAATAATAATAATAATAGTAATAATAATAATGGATAATAAATTTACTTCTTCTCATTTTAGTTGTTTTTCTGAAAAGAAATTATGGCATTTAGAAGCGCTTTGAGTTTTCCATTGATTCGCCATGAAGAGAAAATAATCCGTTATTTCTTCTAAGAAAAGTGTGTATCATAATATGATCATTATATCACATTCATTTTCACATAATGGACGGTAATAGATCTTTTATTCGACGAAAAAATCAAGAACGAAAACTCATTTGTACAGCATAGATTAGGAATTCCAACACATTCCAGCACATTCAGAATACTGTAACAAAACTTTACAATTTACCGGGTGTCCCAAAAATTACCGATGATTTTAAAATTCAACAACTTGCAAACGGTGGCAGATATTTAAAAAATCTTTGCAGGGGGATTATGTAAGATGTCAGGTGTTTTTATGCTTCGATTCACCATTTTAGTTACAAATTGCAGCGATAGATAACGCTGCAAGCAATAGGCGCTAAATTCAGTCTCGATTTTTCGGCCTTCTCTTCTCCCATGCGAATAAAGGCGATTAAAATGTTTTGAATGGATCCCGGAGTACCAAATATCGGGTCTGGAATTAGTACCTATTTCTCGCAACGCCATCTATTTTTTGAAATTTGAACTAAAATTAAGAATGACAGTATAAAAACTCCTGACATCATACATAACCCTCCTGCAAGAATTGTTTTAATCCCTTGGGGACGAGTGACCGGTATTCGTGCCGCGTAAGGTGCTCAGAATAGGAGATTAGTCTCACCAGTAAATTTTTATTGTAAATTTTGCCTTATTTAATCCGAGCATCTTCCCGATTCAATTAGGCAAAAATTTCTGTTTTTAAAAACCGGTGATTAAAGATTAAAAATTCTGTAAAAGACGTTCGTCCCTAAGGGCTTAATATCTGTCACCGTTTGCAAGTTATTGAATTTTATAATCATCGGTCAATTTTAAGGCACCCGGTATTAAGGTGAAAGATGTCTAAACAATCAATTTATAAATTGCATAAAGTATTTGAAAACCAAATTTCTTCAATTACCATGAACGAGTACCAATTCCTGAAATTGATATCGTTTGGATGCATCCGTGGTAAAATAGTTAGTCTTATCAAAGGCTAGTTCCATGAGTACTTGTAGTGTAAGTAATATGCTGCGATTTTTGGCTACCAGTATTTTAGAACGGAAAAATGCTACTTGTTTTTATAAGAGATATCTCATTAATTGAATAAGGCGAAGCAAACTTACAAACTTTTCGAAAATTACGGTGCCAACTAACATAGCAGATATCAGCTATGTGGTTTACACTACAAAAACCCATGGAATTAGCCCAAAGAAAATGTTTGTTTTCTTTTGAAATGGCACTTACTGAAGCATAACGCCAAGTGCCTCGAACTCAGTGTCAGTGGAATGAAAATATATTGGGATGTAACACAGATTTAAGAGGGAAAATACGTGCTTTTTAAAGCGTGACGTCATTTTATGTTAAAACTTTTAAAATGTTATTTTTAATTGTAATGAGAAAATGGCATTAATAAAGATAAATCAACCCCATTATTTATCTTTTTTCTGGAACAGTCGAAATAATTGCCACCATTTGTCACCATTTTGAAGAAGTTTCATAAAAAACTTTTCGAATTAAATTTAAAATATCAAAATGGGAATATTTAGAAAATTAGGTAGTGCAGGCACATCTATATATTTTTACAGCTTTCATTTTAAAAAATAATTAGTAAAATGGGTTCAGTAGAAGATTCAGGGTCGAAACTGTCCTGCGTTTTAAATATATAGATTTTTTTTTTCTCTTTTGCTTTAATGTTGCCTAGCAACTCTATTTCAAAATGTGTCTATTTCATACAAATTACATTTGATAGCTCATATTTTTCCCAGTTCGGCTCTGTAAAATTTTAAATTGTACGACTACATACTGTTCGTTTTTTAAATTCGTTTTTTATATTATTATTTTATTTTATTATTGATGCTTTGATTTCGGTATGGTAAATTAGCCGAAGAAAAATTCTGATTTTTTTTTTTCAAGTGCAAGTTATTTATTATTCATTTCGTAATGGTGCCAGCACGCTAAAGAAATAAATTTAAAAAAATTGCTTGAAAATTATTTGATAAACCATAATAAATCAGTCAATTAAGATACAGTTTTCAAACAAACGGCATTTGAAATTAGATTTTTTTTCCTATACGACGATATAAAACTTCAAAATGTACGATGTTTAGAAGATTTAAAAATTACAGTACCGAAAATTGGAAATCCCAAATTTAATCGTGAAGTGTTGCCATTCCCAATAATTAAAATATTGTAATATCATTAAAATACACCGCAAACGATTTTCCCGTACGCCGTAATGTTATGGAATTCTTTTGAGTGTCCCTGGAAATGAATCGTTAATACTAATAAATCATTACCTTATAAATAACATTTAAATTATTTTACCTATATTATTAAGTACAGTAGAATCCTGGTTAACTGAATCCCGGTTATCCGAAAATCGGCTTAACCGAAAGACCTTAAAATTCCTTAACCCCTTGGAGACGAGCCACCGGTATTTGTGCCGAGTAAGGTGCTCAGAATCAGTGATTATTCTCGCCAGTAAATTTTTATTGTAAATTTTGCCTTATTTAATCCGAGCTTTTTCCCCATTCAATCAGGCAATAATTTCTGTTTTAAAAAACCGGTGATAAAATATTAAAAATTCTGTAAAGGACCCTCGTCCCGAAGGGGTTAAAGTCCTTTTTAAATGTGAAAAAAAAATTATTGTCAACATTATTTTGACCTATGTCAAATTTCACCTTTCAACACAGTTTGATTTATTATTACTATTTTATTTGTAAGTTTTAGATCAAAACAATTCCGAATAATTTTTAATACATTAAAGAGCTGTTTTAATGCTTATTAGTTTTAAAAATTAGAAGCAAAATGATTAAAAATCAAAACTTTGAAAGATGTTATTGGACACTGGTAGAAATAGTGTTAAAAAAGCATGTTCTTTATGAATTAAATAAGTGGAGTCAACTTACTTGGTTTATTACGTAATTTCGGGCACTTTATTAGACAGACACGTACGACACTTCATTTTTTTTACAAAATTTGTTGTTATTTTCTTTTGTATCGTTTCAATGCTGCTTTATCACGCCACCCTTTATATAACAATGCATCTGATGTTGTTGCATCTTCTTCTACTGCAACATATCGAATTATCGAAGTGCCTCATCTTAGTAGCTTCACTATGTGGAAACCCGGTATTACCAATCTCTTCAGGCTCTTCCTCTTCAGTATCAGCATCTTCCCGAAATACCGCAGCTTAGCAACTATTTCCACATCTGTCAAATCTTACACATCAGTGGTTGGACCAAGCCAGGCCTTAATTTCGCCTTGCTGTTCGAGCGACTTGTAATTTTGGTTTGTCATTCAGGGTGCTTTGAATACATTTTTATTACAACGATGTCCTAAATTACGATCACAGCTTTTCATCAAACAAGTTTTCACCATAAGACTCCCGATTATTCGAAAATTCCTATGGAACCCCGGTTATCCGAAAATTCCCATGGAGCCCCACTTAGCCGAAAAATCTTTGGTCCCATGCTTTTCGGATAACCGGGGTTTTACTGTATTATGAAAAGTACAAAGGTTTAAATTTTATTAAGTTTACCTGGGCAATATTTTTATACAGTACTGTATTCAGACAATTTTTCAACAGCAGAAAAAAAAATTATAATAATAATAATAATATAAAATAAAATGTAAATAAAAATAAATAAAATAAAAAATAAAATAAATAAAAAATGTAACTATATCAAGATTTCTACAGAGCACTAACAGTGATTGACATTTTTTTTTTCAGTTCTTTTATTTGACGTATTTCTGTAAAAAAAAAAAAAAAAAAAAAAAAAAAAAAAAAAAAAAAAAAAAGACATTTTAAATCTTTTAACGTTGTTCTTTTATTCCCTTTGAAAAGAAAATAAATATTCCATATTCTAAGTGAAGAGCGGATCTTAATGTATTCATTCTCACAAAATAAAAGTTAATTCATCCATTATTTGGTAAAGAGCTAAATGTTTCCCAATTAAAATTTATTCTGCATAGATTTCTTTCTCTAAAAGGTTGAATGAATTGAAAGGAATGAAAAATAAATAAAAGTTTCAGAAAAAAGGTAGTTTTAGCTTTAAAAAAAAAAAAAATGTTTTTTTTTTTTTTTTTTTTTTTTTTTTTTAAACGTTTTGAAAAATGGTTATTGTCCTCGGTCAGGGTGGGAAATCAAAAATATATCTGAAGCGTTTTATTATTTGAATCCCGCATTTTATTCGTTTTATGATTGGTCTATACAGTAATCTGTATTTTCCCTTTACTTTCAACAGAGATGGATACTCCTGTTGCCACTATGACAAAAAAGTAATAAAAACTACAAAACACTACAAAAAATAATTAATAACTCTGATACAAATTGAGATACAGCTTTCAAACAAATTGCATTTAAAAGTACATTTTTTTCTCTATACGACGGTGTAAAAAGTAATATTGTGGGATGTTTAGAAGTTTAAAAATGAAATTTCATTTAAAATTGGTCCAGGAATATTAATGTTTAATCCATGGCGTTCGTAATGTATGACTATCTGCATAGAAGTTTACAGTACCGAAAATCGTAAAACTGAAATTTCTTTTAAAATTTGTTCATGATGGGTCCAGGAATCCATGGCGTACGTAATGTATGATCAACTCCGTGCGATTTTTTATGTCTTAAATTTTAGTCCTTGAAAAAATCATTCTCCAAATGGTCGTTGTAATTTGTTTAATTCTCTCCCCCCCGCCCCCCCCCAGAAATATTTAAAATTATGGTTTTGTAGTGTTATAGGGAATTTACACTCACATTATATTTTTATCAAGATTCCAACTCTATATCTTTTCCAATAGTAAACTTTAGAGAATATTTAACTGATTTCAGAAGAAAAATAAACACTGTACAAAGCCTTTGAGCGGTTACTTTTTCAGCCACCGCTAATTTTATAAAATAATTTTTATGGCAAATTACTACCAACAATTACTATATATAAAAAATATTACATAATGCGTGCTTGCCATATTTAAAAGATCATTTATATCTAAAATGAAAATTTTCGTAAGGGAATCGTGGTATTAGAAATTTTTTCTTAGTCTCTGTAAAAAGAAACTTCTCTGAGGCCGACACTACATAATGTGTGCTTGCGACATTTAACCCTTTACTTCTCGCTCCTGTGATATTCACAGGCTGTGTGTTTTACTCAGAGTGTTTGATTCCTACCAGTTTTATAAAATAGTGTAATTGGCTTTATTATGGTATCATTTTACCTGTCATTAACACTAAACGGCGGCGAGGAGTCATTTTGACCATTGCCGAATGAATACATTTCGATTCGAACCAGAATTTTTTTTATAATCTAAGATTAATATATGCTGCGCTGAAATAACTTAAATAAGTTAAATAGTTCTAAATAAAAATTCTGATGTGAAATATTTTTATAAAACTTGAGCAAAATTTCCCGCCGTTCAAGTGTTAAATAAGGTGAATATTTCTTTCTCAAAAAAGTGGTGCCAATGAGCTATCTGAATTTAAAAACCGTAATCCAATGTGACCGTTAAGAGGTTAAAAGATAAATCTACAACGAAAATTTTCGTAAGGGAATAGTGGTGGTAGAAAAAGAAACCGCTCCTAGGCCTGCAGTAGAAAGACGGCGGGCGGACATTTTGTCTTTAAACCTAATTTATTTCGGTTCGAACCGGAATTTCTTTATAAAATAAGTTTAACCTCTTCAGTTCCGAAGCTAAAATAATAATACAAATGCTTAATCGTTGGGTTATTTTCGAGAAAAATGATATTGTAAAAAACAGAAAAAATATCTTTTCTAAAAATGGTCCTTTAGGCGATTAGTAATTTAGGTTCGAAAATATGGATCTAAAACCTCTGAACCTCTTAAAAACATCAATTTAATAACCATTAACCTAAATTAACGCAATCACAAATTTAAGAGCTTTAAACAAGTAAATAATCTACCAATGCTCATTTTTTTTATTGAAAAAGATTTAAGTTAAATACTTATGAAAATTTCTCATTTCCTTGGTTATACTGTCTTTTGGGCATTTTTAGGCATTTTGCAAACTCAGATGAAAATAACATTTATTTTATGTGATAATCAGCTTAGATGCTGCCTTTTATTCGTTTTCTTTGAACGCAAAAAATATTTAGCAATTAAGAAGTGACGTGAAAATGTAAAAAAATCCGACATTTTAGTTTTTATAAGGAAAAGAACAGAGGTCCTCGTATGGGGACCCAGGGACCGAAGAGGTTAACCCTTTTAGGCCCGCATTTTCATTTACAAGAAGAAAAACCTGAATTTCTGAAAATAAGGCTATTTTTAGCTAATATAAACATAAATGTGGGAATAAAAGATAAGACTCAAGGGTTAAATGAACGGGATATCTCAAGCGAGATTCGTAAGAAGTAAAAAGAGGAGAGCGAGATATGGTTGTTCTATAGATATTCAGCAATGGAGTTGGTTGGCGATTTTCAACGCAAGGCTCAGGGTAGCTTGTGCGAATTCTACAATGTTATTTTGAATATTAAGCTGTATGTTTTTTGATGTTTTAAACCTTTTTATGCATATTCATAGTTTGAAGAGTATCAGTTTCGATTAAGTAAAACATTATTCACATTAAAACCCACATAAATATAATTAAAAAAATTATTTAACACTTTTTAAGAGCTTTTTTTTTAATTACTATTAACCAAATAGGAATTGTTCACGAAATGCTCATGATGCCATTTGGCATCATTGGAATCAAAAGAAAAGAAAATATACAATCAATTTTTCAATGTCTATAAAGAATAATCTTCATGAATTTCAAGAGCTTCACGTTATTCTTAATTTAAATCAAGGTTGGGAGAGCTTAGTTATAGACTTCACGATTCATGTAAAATCACATTAAAATAATAAAGCATATTTCACAACTGAAAATGGCGCTGGTGTTGTTCAGTATAAGTCCAAGTCAAGCACAGGATGATTAAAAACTTTGTTAATTCTACATTTACACTTTTAAATATATACATTATATACAGCGAAAACATTTGGATAATATTTGTTAAATAAATTCCACACTGTGAATTCAAGGTGATCATATTAAAATTTCAGCAATTATGTTCTTCTAAAAAGAAGCCACGAAAATAGCATTTCCCTTTTTAAAATTAAACAACATTTCTTCTAATAGAAGACCACGAAAAAACCTATACGGAGCTTATTACGTTTTGCGTTCAAGATTCACATTCACAATAAAACTAAACTAAAAAAAGGAACAAGAAAGAAAAAAATGTTTTTTAATATAAATTCTCTCGAAGGTCACGTGATCCTTCGCGGCGCCTGCCTGGCTAAGAGAGGCCCGCTCGAGAGTTGCAAAATATTCCACAAACTCCCCCCCCCCCCCGATGAACAAGGGTTCATCAAAATGGGGATTCAAAATAATTAAAGTAGAAATAAAATTATTCTAAAAAATCATCAGTTACACTATACATAAATACAATACAAAATCAAAATATATACTTACATACTGGACTTCAATAAAATAAAACAATTTAAAAAATTTGCGAATTGGTTTCTGCTACTAAAAATAGAAAGAACAATTTAAATCTATACAACTTTTTCTGGAATATTCAACACAAAAAAAAAATAATAAAATAAAAATAAACTAAAAATTAGAAATATTATCAAACAAGAAACATTTTTTTTTTAAGTGAAAAAAATAAAAATCTTTTTAAAGTCAATAGCCAAGACAGTTCAAGATTTTTTTAAAAAGTCAAATGAGAGTTTTTGAGTCTCTAATATATAGATTAACTCGTTTTTAGTCCGTTTAATTGACTTGAGCAGAAATTTAAGATGAAAATCAAAGTTGGTATAGTATTGAACTAATAATATTGAAGTATTAACATGTGTAACTAGGTTTTGAAATATTAAGATGTATAAGATAGAAGAAAGTTTTGCGATTGGCACATCCAACTAGTTTTTTTTTTTTTTTCAGTTCTATTAATAAAAAAGTTCAGAGTTTTTTCAGTTCCAAATTATGCACAAAAATTAATAGGTCTTTTAATAATGTTCATATGCATAAGAACCACATCATATATTTCAAAGTCAGAAGTTTTATTCTGGTCCGTGTAGTGAGCAGATTGTAAGTTGAGAAGGCACTTATTTTTCAAGCGCTTCCAAAAATGATTCAGAAGAGTCTCGCGCAAACGGAAGCGTTTCACTAAGGATTCCTTGGTTGCAGGTAAACACAACATATGCTTTAGAGTTGCTATAACTAGTTGACCAGGGTGAACGCTAAATTTCTTGGAGATTGCACGTTTGTTTAGGACTGATTTTATGCATTGTCTGGATCTTAAAATCCAAAACATTTCACGAGTTGGTACTAATGTACTGGACACTCCTGAATGAAAAACTTTTTCATGTGCATCTTTCACGCTTATTTCAGTAAGTTTAAGCTTTGTAGGAATCTCAACAGGATGTTTTTCATAAAACGGAGAATCAGACTTTTGTAACCGTCCTCGTACCAACAGCAAACCTTCATCTGACAACATAGGATTTAACTGTAGAAGATTCGATTCTTTAGGGATACTCTTGTTACGTTTCAAGCTTTTAATAACTTCAGGGAAACTTTCTTCTTGCACTAGTTATAACCAAAAATTTTCAGCATGTAACATTTCCTCAGCTGATAATTCTGAAAATTTTCTTTTCTCTACCTTTAATTTTATATTAGAAATAAATCTAAACATCCATGCAGTTACTCGATACAATTTCTTTAGGGAGCTATACTTTTCGAGATTAAAAATCGGAATTTCATCAGCTTTATTTGTTTGAACAACACAAGAAATGGTGGCTGCTTTTTTAGACTTCTCTTCAGAAACATCAGGTAATCGAGATGCAGCAATTTTAACCCTAGGCCACTGATTTTCAAGCAAGGAAAGAAATTCAGGAACATACACATTAGGGTTAGCATCAGGAAAAACATGCAATTGGAGATGCTCCTTTTCCATGATCAGGTTGCTAAAATACTGCCAGGGAATTTTCAAGTGAGCGAGATCAGGGATTTCTGAAAGCCAATTTTGCCAATCATTTTCTAGTTCACCAGAAACAAAAGAGGCAATAAATCCGGCTGAATCAAAGAACATAGTTGCAATTTTCAAAACGTTCCGTTTTGTACAAGAATCATTGCTTAAATTTTCTAACAATTGTCGTAATTCTAGTCCTAATTTATCTTCTGTATTCTTCCAGATCAATCCTAAAATTTTCAAGGAAGTATTTGGGGGTTCGAAACTCGAAACAGGAATGTTTTCATCATCTAAAACATTAGAATTCAAGTTAGGGACATGATACAAACATTCGTTTAATGATAGAGAATCATCATATTTGGAAGAAGCATCATAGATTATACGCATTTTTGTTGTAGTTTTGTCGTCACGGATAACAGGACTGTGTGGCATGTAATAGGAATTATTAGAATGTTTCTCGGTGCACAATTCTATTACACCCTCATTAAACTGCTCTAGCAAAATGGAGCTATATTCCTTAATTAAAGAATCGTTTTTCAAGAATTTATTTTCTAAACTAGAAACCCGCTTCTTTGCTACTTCAAGATTATTTCTAAGCAATTCACGAGAATTTTTCCACAATAATTTTGTTTCATAACGCCCATTTACGAATTTTAAATTTTCTTTAAATTCTTTTATTACTTCAAGATCGGTAATGTTCTTTTCATTGCTTTCAGCAATGCCAATTGCTTCAAGATCACAAAATGCTTTCAGCTGAGTATTTATATTTTCAACTGAAACACGCAAACAAGCTACTTCTTTTTTATTCGACTCTATCTGCCCTTGCACCGTATGACCGAAAATAGTTTCTGCAACGTATAATTCCTTTGTCAATTTTCCCTCGATTCCCTTTAATATTTTCCACAAAAAGTCAGACCCTAGCAGAATATTTATTTCCTGTTCAAGACCTGTATCAACAGGCTTAAAGCCTCTTGTTCTCATTATGTCTAGAAGTTCTGGTTCTATGGTTTTCACAGAAGCTCCAGTTATATTATCAACCACAAGAGCTTCGATATTTATCGAGTTAATAGGTAGCACAACACTGGATAATTCTAGAGCAACTACTTCATAACAAGATTCATACGGGTGTCTCCGCCCAAAAGGATAAACTATTAAATTTTCTCTTCGCAATGGCTTCAATTTTAATTTTTGTACTAGAGATCTCTTCACGAAGCATTTTTCTGAACCACTATCACATAAAACGCGAGCCAACAAGCATTCCTTACCAGCAGACACAGAAACTGTACAAGTCTGCAATAATGTTGCTTTATTTTGTTTATATTTTTGTTCCGACATCATAGATACAATTGCACCTTTCATTTCTTTTTCAGGATTTTCTTTCGCTGTTTCTTTAAAACAAAACAAATGACTATGGGTAGTGTTACCACATTTGGAACAAGGGTTAATTTTTGTTCTACAATTTGCAGACAAATGCGACCTATAACAGCATCTTTAACAGCGACCTTCTTTCTTTAATTTATATCGTTTTTGTTCATCAGTGAATTCTGAACAATTTAGTCCTACATGATCAGAAGACTTTCAAAATATGCAAAACTGTTTTGTAGATGTATTTAAAGCAGCAGCTGAAGGTATATTTTTCTTTTGCGGAAAATTTTGATATTTACTTGAAGTATTTTCATATTTGGTTTTAAAATTTTCATAAGCCTTGCTTTGGGAATTATTTACTAAATTAGTAGCTTCCCGGCATCTTAGTTCCGTTTTAATAAAATTTATTAAATCGGTGACTTCACAGTCCTTATCGGGGTCACCTTTTCGATGGAAATCTAGTATCAAATTTTCTGGTAATAACCTTAATAAAATGGGTAGTAATAAATGGCCGTAAGAGCCTGATTTTACTCCTAACGCATCAAGATTTCTCATACTAGTTTCAATATTATCGTACAGCTTCCTTAAAGAAGTAACATTGTTAGTGGATTTCACTGGTTCAAGATTTAGAATTTTGTTCATGTAACAGTTTATGATATTTTCCCGCTTACCATACCTCTCTTCTAACAACTTCGAACACGTTGAATAATTTTGATCTGTCAGTTCAAAACCAGCTACAATATTATATGCAGGACCAGACAACAAAGATTTCAGATATTGGAATTTTTCAATTTTTGATAACGATTCGTTTGAATCTATCGCACTAGTAAATAAATTTAAAAAATCTAAGAACTGGCTTGCATCACCAGAAAATTTTTCTATGTTAAGTTTAGGAAGCTTCACTGCCGAAACTGGTTTACTTCTGATTTTTGAACCGTTACTTGATTCTAGTAAAACTTTTGGTTCAGTTTCGATTTTACATTTTTTAAGCCTCATCTTAATTTTAAATTTCAAACTTGATATTTTTTCAGAATATTCTTCTACCGATTTTAGTTCTTTTTCACATTCAGTTTTTTCTGAATTAGCTCATCTATTTCGGAATCTAATTCCTTTAGTTGAGATTCCTTTTCATTTACGAGCTCTAATGATTCCATTAAAGAATCGCAATCAGTTTTATCAATATCAACAGATAATAATGTATCACATTTTGAGATTAATTTTGTAACTGCCGCGCGAACGGTAGCTCCTTTACTTTTAAGCTTATCAGGCTTATCCATGTTTAAAATTTATTTCAATTTTCAAAATAAATTATCATGAAAAAGAAAATTTTCAATAAATCAAGAGTCAATAGTCATGCAGAATAATAAAGGTATTTCTTAACCTTTTTCCCGGTTGTTGAGGCACCAAAAAATAAAGAATAATCTTTATGAATTTCAAGAGCTTCACGTTATTCTTAATTTAAATCAAGGTTGGGAGAGCTTAGTTATAGACTTCACGATTCATGTAAAATCACATTAAAATAATAAAGCATATATCACAACTGAAAATGGCGCTGGTGTTGTTCAGTATAAGTCCAAGTCAAGCACAGGATGATTAAAAACTTTGTTAATTCTATATTTACACTTTTAAATATATACATTATATACAGCGAAAACATTTGGATAATATTTGTTAAATAAATTCCACACTGGGAATTCAAGATGATCATATTAAAATTTCAGCAATTATGTTCTTCTAAAAAGAAGCCACGAAAATAGCATTTCCCTTTTTAAAATTAAACATCATTTCTTCTAATAGAAGACCACGAAAAAACCTATACGCAGCTTATTACGTGCTGCGTTCAAGATTCACATTCACAATAAAACTAAACTAAAAAAGGAACAAGAAAGAAAAAATGTTTTTTAATATTAATTCTCTCGAAGGTCACGTGATCCTTCGCGGCTCCTGCCTGGCTAAGAGAGGCCCGCTCGAGAGTTGCAAACTATTCCACATTCTATTCATTTTTCCATGTCCATTTCATGTGTAATGGTATTTACTCAAGTTCCAGGCTTTTGACAAGAATAGAGATTTGTTTTATGCACTAAGGTGGTGTTGGTGTTATTCATGACGGCCGATTATCTACACGAGATATATATGCCTGAGGTAGGGGTGTCCCCAGTGGGTGTCTTTCTGAGGGAACCTAACCCGTATTTACGCAAGGATGACCATGGTTCCATGAAAACCACGTAAAACTCCGAACAGTTAGGCTGACGAGCGCAATTGGGTCCGAACCAGCACTTCCCATCTATGAGCTTTGCCACCGAATCCCCTCAGCCACTTGATACACTAAGTTATCTGTAATTTATTCATCTCAAAAGTACTCATAAGGGCTAAAATTTCATCAGGAGGCAATGAAGAAGTTTCTCTAAATGTCGTGTCAGATGGTTCAATATTATTATCTTCTACTCGATCTACATTTTCAACTTCTTCTTCTAATACTTATTACCTACATAAATAGTAATAGAACCGACTGAATCATTTGTCTCTAGATCAAGAATATCGACAATTGAATTGGGCAACCACGGGGAACTCCAACAGTTAGGCCGATGAGCGCGACAATTGAATTGGGCAACCACGCAATCAATTGTCGCAATAGTGCACGCAATTATCTGCATTTGATAGTTTGCGTGCACTTTCACTGTCCTCTTCGTCTGATTTTTCCATTTCTGTATTAGAAAGGTCACCATTCCTTAGTAAATAAAGGGCGCTTTCTAATGATATAAACTCTTTTTTCCGCTTTGGCATGATAAATAGTAATGATTTTTTTTTTCCTTTCACAAAACTACCAAATCAGATAAGAAATCATAATAGAGAGTTAATTTGTAACTATCTATCAAGTTCCAGTGATTCCATTTGGAATCATGTATATTTACTACGCATTGTTGCTGAAATAAAAATACAATTGTTGGATTATAAATACATAAATATGTACTTCACACATATTACAACTATTTAAAAAATTGTATTTTATTTTATTTATTTATTTTTTTTAAGTGGGAATAATATTTTTTTTCACAGTCATGTTTTCACTTCACGTTTTAAAAGGAAATCAAGTAATACTTTTTAATTTCTCGAAACTCTGCTACTATCTATTGAGGAAATAACAAAAATACTGCTAAAAGACAGAAAAACTGTCTTTTGAACGACACCAAACAGAATCTCCGAGATTCAGTTTTTAAATTTAAAAAAAAAAAAAAAAAAAAAAAAAATCGTGAATGCTTAAATGTCATTTGGCATCACTGGTTCCGAAAGGGTTAAAAGGAATAAATAACTAAAAGTAAAACAAGTAAGTTAAACAGTTTAAATGAAAATTCTGGTAGAAAATATTTTATAAAACTTGAGTAAAATTTCCCATTTTTCTAGTGTTAGTAAGACTTTTCCCCTGTAAAAACTAAATTAACCCCTTAACCGTCGCGCCCGTGACTGTCACGGGCGGTGTAGGCTTCTTTTCTTTTATTCAGATTGTTTTATTCCCACCAGATTTTTTAAAGAATGCAATTGGCTTTATTCTCTCGACATTTTATCTGCCATTAAATGAAGAAAATATTTCAACTTGAAGAAAGTGGTGGCAATCAAACAATCTGAATTTTAAAAAAGTATTTGACACTTATCACGCGCGACGATTAACCCTAGATCTACCGGGAATTTTATTCAAGTTTTAATAAAACGTTCTACACCAGAATTTTTATTTAAAACTATTTAACTTATTTATTTACCTTATTTTTGTCTGGTTTATATACTTAGTTTATTTTAAAGAAATTTCTGGTTTGAATGAATATTTTGTATGTACCTGTCGGGTCCAATGGACCCGTCTGGTAGACGGAGGGTTAAGGGGTTAATGAAAAAAAGACACTGTGACAATTTCTATTCAGTTAATGTGGTTTCAAAAACTTCTAAAATTAATTATCTCATTAATGATTTAAATAGACTAAATGTGGATAACTCTTTCAGCTCTTTTTTTAGATATTTGTTGTAAAACATTACGACAATTGAAATCTCTTTGTCTTTTCTTTAATTCATTATAAAGAGAAAATAATTTTTCTTTATTCTAAAAAGAGTACTTATCATAATATGACCATTATATCAATTTCATTCTCGCATAATGATCTGTAATGGATTCATTATTTGAAAAAAGTTAATTATTTTTTAAAATTTCATTTAAGTAAATTAAAAAATATATATTATGAAAGATTGAGGAATGAATTAGAAAAAAAATCTGCTAAATTTATAGAATCATTTTAAATAGAAACATGCTTTAGTTTACATTCATTTAGATTCACTTCATTAGAAGAAATTTTACAGATATTATATTTTGAGAAATATTCCCTTTTAATACTCTTTTAACCCTTTCCGGTGCAGTGGTCCCACGTTGGGACCACCAAATTTTAATTCCAAACTTACTAACGGCGCCAAGAATATTTTAATAAAATTTTGCCATGAAAGTTCAAATTAAGAGGTTTTTTATTTCCAAAAAAGGTCGTTTGCAAATTCTGGTGTCAGTCAATCATTTCATCATTTTGCAAACAGAATTTTTCTGTGCCGAAAAGGGTTAATAGCAAACATTAATAGCTGATACAAAATTTGTCTTTGAGCAGCGTTCCAAACTGATCTATTTTTTAAATACACATATTTCCGAAGAATAACTTTCATGATAGTTTTCTGCCGGGAATGTCAGTAACTTATTTTGTTTATAATTCGTAAGTTCTGAATATATGCCGAAGTTGCCAGTATCACCCTTTTTATAGATAAAAATTTCGAATTGATACCGGAATTTATGAAAGAAGAATTTCTACTTTAAACAAACCAGAATTTGCCATTAAACAAACAAAAGAATATTATAGAAAATTTCTAGTATTAATGCTAAATTTCGAAATTTAAAAAAATTGCTAAATTGAGAAGATTAATTCACACTGGAAATTCCGAAAGAATAAGCTTTATTTAATCAAAAAATGAATGTCATTAAATAAAGCTAAAATTACTTGTCAAAATTTTTTCGTATAAATTTAGAAATTCATAATTCTAAAGAATAATGGTATGAATTCGGGGAAAACCCTAAAATGGCAACGCTATTTCCTACAAAATTTGCAATAGAAATAACTTTCGGCATCGGTTTCTGGAAGGTTTGCAAGAAAAATTTAAAAAGAAGATTTTGGATTTAATGAAAAGGTTTTCAAAAAATAGAATATTCGGCAAGCTCTGCGTGTGGAGGAAGACGAATAAATAATCACCCTTACCAAAAGACTAGCAGCGTAAACATTTCTTTTTATGAAATACCCCATTTATAAAATGTTTAAATGTATATGTTGCATTTTTCAGGAAGTATTAACATCTATGAGATAGAAGAAAGTCTTGTGATTGCTACATCCGTCTAGTTTACACTCTTATACATTCGTCGAAAATTTTTTTTCACATAATAAATTAATAAATGTTCTCACCTACTTCTGACTAGATGTGGCAAAAATAATATATTACATTTTTTTCATAACGAATATTTAGAAATATATATTTTACGTGAACAGTTTTACGTTGGAATACGCTATTCAGAAAATAATTAAAAACAATTATTTACAACTTTAATTGAAATTCCGTAAATGGAAATGAAGTTTTCAGTTTTTTCTTAGATAAATTGCAGTAAAACATGATGTCATTTTATATCGTCTCGTGTTTTTCAATAATTTTCAAACAAGTTAAAAAAAAACCTTTATTCTATGAGAAATGAGTATTTTAATATGATTATTATTCCTCATTATTTGGTTCATAATGAACGGTAATGCACTCATTATTTGAAAAGGGTAACTCTTTTCAAATGAAAATCCATTCTTCCTCGTACAGGCTTTTCTACAAAAAATGAGCTAATTAGAATACATTAAAAAATTAGTATGTTGTGGCCATCACAAAACTTTCTTCTATATAAATCAATTAAATCATTTAAATAGTACAAGAAATTACATCAATGTAGCACAAATTCATATCAACGTATATCTGAATTTGAAGCTTGATAAAAATTCGTGCCTTAGTTCTTGAGATAGATCTATAGCGGAAATTCTGAAAACTGTAGCATAGCAGCGCCAACTGTTGAGGGATTTACAACAATAATTGATATCCAGGTATACATGGATCTGAAGTTCGTTGAAAATCCAAGCATTATTTCTTGAGATAGAGCTATTGCGGAAATCACAAAAACAGCATAGGAGCGCCACCTATTGAGCGATTTACACAAAACTGTATAAAATGTCAGTTCATGTCAACGACTAACAGATTCTAAAGTTTGATGAAAATTCATGCATTAGTTCTTGAGATACACCTATAGTGGAAATTCTGAAAAATACAGCATAGCAGCGCCACCTGTTGAGCGATTTACACCAAAATGTACAAAATGTCAATTCATGTCAAGGATTAACTGATTCTGAAGTTTGGTGAAAATTCTCGCTTTAATTCTTGAGATACAGCTATAATGTAAATTCTGAAAAGTGCAGCATAGCAGCGCCACCAGATGAGCGATTTGCACCAAAACACAAACAGCACTAATTCATATCAAAGTATACTTGAATCTGAAGTTTGATGAAAATCCAAGCATTAGTTGTTGAGATAGAGCTATTGAGGAAATCGTAAAAAATGCTATATAGCAGCGCCACCTGTCGAGCGATTTTCGCCAAAATGTACAAAACTTCAATTTATGTCAAGAAATATTTAAATATGATGTTTTATGAAAATGCATGCATTAGTTCTGGAGATTGAGCCATTGCAGAAATCGTGAAAAAGGCTGCATAGCAGCGTCACCTGTTGACCGATTTACACCAAAAATTAATCAGCACCAATTTATATGAGGGACTAACTGAATATAATTTTTTATTAAATTCCGTTCAATAGTTCTTGAGATAGAGCGCACACAAAATTTGTGTCACATGCAGACACACAGACAGACTCACAGACTCACAGATACACAGACTCACAGACAGACATTTTATAAAAACATATTTTTCGCAATCTCTGATCCCTAAAACGTGTAAATCCGTCGAAAACGGAAAGTCGAAAATTTTCACCAATTCAATACTTTCTTCTTGTAAAGGTAGAAGAAAGTAAACAAGAAAGACAAATCATGGGTTAAGCATAGATTAGGAAACATTTTCCAACACTTCCTGAATGTTTTAACAAAAACTTCGTTATTTAGGAAAATAAGGTTAAAAAGATAACTAAGATAACTAAGTAAACATTTATAAAACTCATAAAACATTGGGAAAGCTGATTTCAGCAGTTACCGTCCACAGCCAAATATGTATTCCAATTCTTTTGAACAGCCCTGTATTTGATCTAAAGGTTGATATATAGACTATATAAAGGGGAAATTTTGTTTAGCAAGAAAACGCATAACAGGTTGAAATTTTTCTTTCAGCAATATATACTAATAGATGGAAACATACTTGAATACTTTTGTACAGCCCTGTACTTTACCTAATACCTTTATTACACGCCACTATTTATCTAAAATTTAATTCAAAATACAATACTCACACAAAACACTCTTAAAATTACTAAAATCACATTTCCAGAAATTATCATCCATAGACGTCATGTATCCATAGACCATCATGTATCCAATTCTTTGCGTGGCTCTGTATATCATTTTATCTATATTCTATAAACATTTCTTAGTAAACTAAATTCAGGTAAGCGTAAAAATGCATAACTTATTTAAAACCGAACTTTGAGCAATTTACGCTGATACTCAGTAACCCTTACGAATTCTTTTCTGTAGCCCTGTATACGAATTATGGCATTTATACACACCATATAGTATGCTTAAATATAGTGAAACATAAAAGCGCATATCATAATTAAAAATGCATTACGAGCAATCATTGATAATATACAATAATTCGGTTACAATATACTATCTGAAATCTTTTGTATGTCCCTGTAAATGCTATGCACTTCGCATTATACATGAAATAACTTATACTAAAGCTTAGCGACGTATATCAATTTCATTATATATGAAATAGTTTAACATAATTCAAATACGCCGAAAAAAATACCCCTCTCCCCCTACACCATTTTTAACGGAATTCTGTTGTGTGGCCCTGTAAATGAATTATAACTATTCTTTGCATCGCATAGCCTACAGAATGCACATTTTAGTGGAATTCTTAAATGCATATCAATTTTACTATGTTTGAAAGAGTGTAACACCATTAAAAATAATTTGAAACGATTTTTCCCATTGGCCGTAATGTAACGGAAAACTTTTGACTGTTCATATAAATGAACTAAACATGCTACAAACTTCATTTGCAATAGGGATCGTGCTATGGTAGAGGTCACTAATATTCAAAATTTTCAGAACGATCCGAGTATATTTACGAGATTTAAAGCGCGGACAAACGGACAGACAAACCGAAGTCATAAACACTTTTCAACTTTCTTGGAAAGTGTTAAAAATGATAAAAGTTTGAGATTTTTTTCTTTAATGCATATAATTTTTGGAAAAAGATACTAAAAATAGATTAAATTGGCATGGATTTTTATGTGTATTTTGTTATAAATATATTTATAAAAAATACAGTAGCCTCCCGCTTAACCGGCCTAAACGGGACCGGGGGTTAGTCGGTTAAGAGAAAAACCGGTTAAAGCGGGGAAGTAAAAAAATCCCTGCCGGCTCGGGCCTACAGGCGGAGGTAGATTTCTAAGCTAAGTACTAAATTCACCAACAAAACTAAAATCAAGATTAGAGATAAGCCCAGTTCCTTCATTAAGAATGAGCTCTAGGGAGCTAAACATTTTGCGAAAATTCTAATATACACGAATACACAAACGCATGTATATGGAATAGGTTTAAAAAATAGCTAAAGCAAATTCAGAGAACTTCAAAGTGTTAAAATAAGTTAATATTTCCATAGTCGGGTTTTTATCATGTTTTAATACGTTTCTTCAAACTCACATGACGTCACATATTCCCCTGATGAGGTCCATTTTATTTCCAATATGACGCAATATATATACTTTTTTTAATCCGTCAAACTATTTATTTCATTTTGAGTTTTCATGCGGAAATCTTGCTCTAGAAAACTTATGACGTAATATTCAGTTTGTTTTCGATTCGTCAAACTATTTATTTAATTTAATTTTTCACGTGAAAACTTGCAATAGAAAAGCAATTGTTGTGGTGAGAATTTTATTGTTTTTTTTAATTGTTGGCAACTGCTATAACGAAAAATATTTATTTTTTCCTGTTATTGTTGTGTAAGAGCTGGTTTTATCAGAATCATGTTAAGACGGTATTCAAAATTTTGAACCATCCCCATTTCCATTCCCTTGGGCCGATTTTTCCCATTTTCAATCCCCACCGAGATATTAGCCGTCTCAAAGTTGTTGGCGAGTTTGAAGACGATCCGTGCATAATTGCGACTTTTATCGTGCGGACAAAATTTAGTACATACATACATATATATATATATCAACTTTTTAGCTGGGTGTGGTTTGGGGTTCCTGGGGTCCTATAGTGAAAAATTATGAAGGAATTTTTCAAAAGTCGTACCATGGTAACGACTGTAATAGGTAGTATTTCTTGCGAAATCTACCTAAAAATATTAAATAAGTATCTGCGTAATTAAATAATTAAACCCGTACAATGGATTTAGTTTTTCAATTTGTGTACTTTTAAAAACTACATATTTTCTATATATTGTGAAATGAATACTAGTTATAATTAACTGAATTGAAAGAAAAATTATCATTGATAACAAATAAGGAAAAATATTTAACACAAATTGTTGAAAATCGTGTCACACACCTTTATAAGAAGTTGAAATTGTTCTTCATTATGTATACTTAAGTTAATCAATTATAAAGAAATCAGTGACCTTCTCCTGTTGAAGGCAAGATGGCGGACATTTTGTAGCATAATCGCTCCATCTCTTTAACATCATAATTTTCTCATGCTCAACACAGCTTAGCGCCAACTCTAATGCTTTTACCCCTTCCGTATGTGGAATTTTAGCAGCGTCAACTTCAACTGAATCATCATCAGGATCGTCTTCGTATTGAACAACATCAGTTACAGTCCTAATTATATCCTCGTCAAATCTTTCATGCATGAGATCTTTATCACAGTCCAACAACTCTTATACGTCTTCTACGGTGATCTGTTCGCATCCCTCAAGCTTTTTAAATGTTTGTACAAAACAGTTTGCAGATAGATCAGACGTTATAGAGTTCCAGGGGGGGGTGCACTTTTGACCATTAAAAACACAAAATCTCAGATCTTCCGGGGGGACATCTCATTGTTCCTGGGAGGGAATGTCCCACCTTCCCCCTGGGCCACGTCCTGATTTCAACACTGGTGAAGGTCAATGTGTATCCAGTTAGAACCGACGTTCTCCTTTCTGTATTTTGTCTCCTTCCCCTCAGGATTGCACATCAACTCGAAAGCGTCAGCTGAGTTCCCGAGGCCGTCATCCCTGAATATTGCCTGATGTTGGGAAAGAAAGTCGGCCGGTTAAAGAGGAGTTCCGGTTAAGAGGAGGACGGTTAAGGGGCAGGCTACTGTACTTTCACAATTCCATTTTTATAAAATGCAGTATTAAAAAATTCTTGTGAAATAAATATTCTATATTTCAAATGAAAATGAAATTTCAAAGTACAAAGTAATTGCTTAAAAGGTGCAAAGGCCAACATAGTGGAAAAGATTCCAATCCGGGACTCGAACTCCGGCCATCAGTATAGCGCACTGACGTTCTACCGACTAAACCACTTGGAACGATACCCAGCACGGAAAATTTCTCACTATTATATGTTGGCAAGGCTACAAATGCAGCACAAGATGGAATATTCAACGTGAGCCATCGAACTGGGGCAAACACGGAACAGGTGGTGGAAGTGGAAACGAACTGGAAATACCCCAGTTCGGTGGCTCACGTTGAATATCCCATCTTGTGATACGTTTGTAGCCTTGCCAACATATAATAGTGAGAAATTTTCCGTGCTGGGTATCGTTCCAAGTGGTTTAGTCGGTAGAACGTCTGTGCGCTATACTGATGGCCCGGGTTCGAGTCCCGGCTTGGAATCTTTTTCACTATGTTGGCCTTTGCGCCTTTTAAGCAATTACTTTGTACTTTGAAATTTGATTTTCATTTGAAATATTGTATGCAAGGCGAATGTTTCCCTCTGGAATAATTTCCATGTATTAATATAAATAATTTTAAAACGCAGAACTCAGAAATGAGTTCAGAGTGGAATGACAAGTTCACCTTGCGTTAAAATAACCAAAATTAAAACTGTTTACTAAAAAGGTGCATAAAAATTTATTAAAATTCTCCGTTACATAATGAACTGGTCTTTAAAAACTTAAAATCCATTGATGTTAAAAATCATATGATAACAGAAAAGATATTTCCTGAGATCTTTCGATCGCAAACGCGATCATTTTCAAGGCTGGACAGAGAAGTCGCAAACTTAAAGTTTTTACAACTGTGCAAATATAATAAGATCATTCCGAAATTTTTAAAATGCCATAATCAACTGGTTAACCATCTACTACCATCGATAAAAAAGGATTTTGAAATGAAGTGCTTAAAATCGTATATTAGAATTACGTTTAAAACTGTGGACCGTATTTCAATAAAATGCTTAGACATGTATGGCAAATTAACAAAATTACTGAACGACAATGATTTCGATGAGTTTCAACGCATTTTGGAACTTTTTAGGAATATTTAACGGCAAGCTAAACAGAGGACTATTTATAATAAAATAAACAGGTTAAAGTTATTTACTCCTATTAAACCAATTAAGAAACCTGTCTCATACATTAATTTATCAGATAAAGTCATGAATGAGGATAAACATAAATTTTAGGACTTGGGCCAAAATATATGTTTGAGAATAAGGTGAATTTGAAGTCTATAGTTACAAACTGTGAAAGAATTTCGCAAGTTACCCCACCAGGAAGGAGAGACGAAATTAGAAGCCTGCTTCATAATAATGTTACAGCATACTTAAGAAAAACAATAAATCAACAAGATAAGCATTATAAAATCGTAAAGCAGTTAAAATCGAACGCAGATATTATTATCATGCAAACAGATAAGTCAAATAAGTTAGCCATTCTAAACACTAAAGATTACATCGGAAAAATGGAAACATGCATCAAAGCGATGGAATGTGTACAACTGATAAAAGATACTAATTCAATATCAGTGGTAAAGTACGGGATTTGATCAAGAATGGTAAATGGCCGGCAGAGATGAAAAATATAGTAAAAATTAATAAAACTGCAGTTACCCCTAGGTTGATTGGTCGTCTAAAGGATCACAAAGAGAACTCCCCCCTTAGGCCCGTAGTGTCGAAATGCTCAGCCCCCACTTATGGAATTGAAAAAGCATTAGTGCCATTTCTGAAAACAATTATTCCGCACTCGAATTATGTAATTGATTCTACAACAGCATTAGTACAGAAAATCAAAGATATTACAATAAATCATAATAGTATACTTGCTAGTCTAGATGTAGTTTCTCTTTATCCATCAATAGACATTAAAGAGGTTGTGAAAATAATAGAAGAATCAATTGATAATATCCAAGCTTTTAGTAAAGACACACAGATTACACTAAAATCAGTAATCAATTTAGTCTCTCAAAATAATGTATTTATTTTTAACGATAAATTCTACAGACAAACTGAGGGAGCCCCAATGGGATCGCCAATTTCAGGTTTAATGGCGGAGCTGAAGCTTAGACCCATAGAAAATCAAATAATGGAAAATTTTGAATTAAAACCAACGCTATGGATCCGGTACGTAGACGATGTGTTTATCGTTTGGGATCATGGCATAGAAACCTTAAATGAGTTTTTAGTAAAAGTTAATGAAATAGACACGAACATTAAATTCACCTTAGAAGTAGAAAATGAGGGGGTTTTACCATACCTGAATACAGAACTAATAAGAAATATGGATGAGAGAAAAATAGGAAGAAGAGTATACAGGAAGCATTGTCGTTCGAATAACACCATCTATTATGACTGTAACTCCCCTTTCAAATATAAAATTTCTGCTTACAGATTTTACGTAGAACGAGCCTTTGAAATTTGCAGTGAAAAGTATCTACAAAATGAATTAAATACAATTAAACACATTGCAATAGAGAACGGATTTTCCCCTCAGCACATTAATAAATTAATTTATGAAGTACGCAGAAAAATCACTAAGAATGAATAAACATGAAAGAACTTAAAATTTGTAGCTTCGATTACGTACCAAGATTATATTAAAGATTAAAATACGCCTTAAGGAAATTTGATATCAATTTAATAGCCAAACCTCCTACAAAACTAAAATCTCTAATTCAAAGGAAAATTGATCCCATACCTAATAAGGAAATTGCAGGGGTTTATTCTATCCCATTTCAAACGGAAAAACAGAAGGAGTTAAGCTGCATAGGTATGACCACTCGAAAATTTAAAGAAAGGTTGGGGGATCACATGAGAGATATCAAGTTTAACCGACCATCTACAGCACTTTCCAGATTAAATCAACGCCAAAATTTAAAAATAGATTTCGAAAACGCAAAAGTTATTATACCTACATCAGATTATTATGCATTGAGAATTACGGAATCATTGGAGATTTTAAGTAAAGAAAATAATATATGTAACGATGTTTTATCCCAGGGGTGGCCAACTGTGGCACGCCCGACACCACTAAAATTTTATAGTAATCATTGCCTTATACAATTATCGAATCTCTGAGATTCAATATGTTGACTTTTTCTGTAAAATTTTAGTGGTATCCGGCGTGCCACAGTTGGCCACCCCTGTTTTATTCTATGACATACCTCATATTTGGTTTAATATTTTAAAATTATCTAACACATCAGCATCGGAAAAAAACAATTTCATGGATACCCCCGGCAAATAATAGACTGATCCTTTGTCCCATACTAGTGTATTAATATTAAAAAGCAGAAAAACCAACGTTTAAAATGCACAAATAATATATGAAAAGCAGCAAACAGCTGTTTCGAATCTACTAGCGAGATTCTTCTTCAGTGCAAAAGGAGCAGCGTGCTAGAAAAAGCAAGGCTGAGCTTTGGCTCAGCCTTGCACTGAAGAAGAATCTCGCTAGTAGATTCGAAACAGCTGTTTGCTGCTTTTCATATATTATTTGTGCATTTTAAACGTTGGTTTTTCTGCTTTTTAATATTGTTGCACAAAGGCTTTATTTGCTATTTTTAGTGTATTAATAGCTCATTGAATGCGACATTCCAGTGAAGGTATCCTTTGAAAATGATCGCGTTTGCGATCGAAAGATCTCAGGAAATATCTTTTCTGTTATCATATGATTTTTAACATCAATGGTTTTTAAGTTTTTAAAGACCAGTTCATTATGTAACGCAGTATTTTAATAAATTTGTATGCACCTTTTTAGTAAACAGTTTTAATTTTGGTTATTAATATAAATATTCCATAATTGCTAAAAAAAAAAAACCCTCAAATGTCATTTCTATTCTTCCGATTTCTGTAATTAGGCTTTTTTTGTAATGGCGGCGTTTAAAATTGATGGGTGCTTTTCTTTCATTAGCAATGAAAAGGTAACATATTTTCTTTATTCTAAGGAAATTCCATATTGCAATGTGGTTATTAAATCAATTACATATCACACATTACTTCTCACATAATAAACACAGTGGATCTGTTATTTGCAAAAAAGCTACTTTCGAAGAAAAAAAAAACAATTACGAAGCAGGAATTCTGCTTTTTTGACAATTTAGTGTCGCTCCAAATGAAAAATATATATATATTAACACATTCACGCCGGCGCAGTGGGTCACACTCTCGACTGTCTCAGAGCTGGCAAGTCTCCGGCTTTTTGGATACCAGTATTTTAATACAGAAAATGTTGTTTCATTTAATTAGAGCATTTGGGCGATTTAAAGGAACATCATTTTTTCTAAAATAACAGTGGTGTGCAAAAAGCCGGAGACTTGACAACTCTGAGACAGTCGAGTGTGACCCACCGCGCCGGCGTGAAAGCGTTAAATATTGATACTACAAAACATATTTCAGTTTTAAGACTTAAAACACACGCTTTTATTTTATATAAAATGACGTCATTTGCATCCGCTGAAGAATTCCACATTTACGATCCAGTCTTAAACAACATCTATAGATGAGTATGCATATGAGATCACTATCCTGAAATAATACACAAAACCCAGCAAAGAGCGATGTCGTCATTCTAGAAGCTTGACAAAAAAAAAAAAAAAAAAAAAAAAAAAAAGCTATTTAATGATTCATATGCATTCATTTGTTTGTAACATTAATATGGATATTGAACATTAAACACAATTTTATAATAGCACCATATTTTATCAGAAATCATTCATTTATTTTTTTTTCAAAATTCGAAAAATGTTATTAGACACGGAATAGTAAAAATGCATTCTTTCACCTTTTTGAAAGGAATTCAGTAAATGCTGAGAAAATAATTCACACAAAAATTCTAAAGAATTTTTGTGTGTATTCAGTATCTACTATCAGTACTCAGTAGTATTTATAGTACTACTATTTTCCGTACCCTTTCAAGGGCAAGGAACTTGTATTCGTAAAATGTTGAAATTATTGAATGACACCAGTACTTACAAGAAAATTTACTTTTAACCCTTTCAGGGGTAGAGGAATTCTGTTCGTAAAATGATGAAATAATTGACTGACACCAGAATATTCAAACGAATTTCTTAGTAAATAGCAAAACGCTATTTTGCACTTTAATTACAAAAGGAGCATTTTATTAAAATATTCTTGGTGCCAGAAGTCAGTTTTGGAATTAAAATTAGGTGGCTAGTCCCTCTAGCCACCGCCCATGAAAGGGTTAAACAAACAAACGTACACCTTCGCATACTTAATAAAAGTGAAATTTTCATAAATAAAATTCGGGTGCAAATGTGGTATTTACAGAGTAAAATTATGTGATGCCATAGCGGCATCACCGCCCTTCAAGGGGTTAAAATACATTTTTATAGAGAAAATGGCAATATAAATGTATAGTAATCTACTATTTTCCGTCTACTTTTTACAGAAATGGAGTACAACTTCCACCATTACAGAAATGATTTAAAAACTACTAAAAATTTAATATCTCAAAAATAAATTGAGATGCAGTTTTCAAGTAAATTGCATTTAAAAGTACTTTTTTCCCCTGCGCGACGACGTAAAAATGAAAAATGTGCGACGTTTAGAAGTTTAAAAAATTGCAGTAGATTATCAGTATTTAACCGTACGATGATACACGTGTTTCATTTTACGGCTGGCTTATACAACGGAACGTTATTTTTTTTTAGAGACGACAGTTTACTTGCTGGCCAAAAAAAATGGCATATTGGGGGGCTTAGAAAAAATAAACTTTCGAAGTTTTTAAACAGATGTCAAAAAAGAAAAAATATTCATTAAAATTTTTTAAAAAATCGCCGGAGTAACAGTAAACTTAAATGGCTCCCATCTCATTTAAAAAGGACAGGCATTAAGTTTTTTGGTTAATTATACTCCATTTCATGTTTTTAAGATAACTAAAAACTGTATTTACATTTATTTATTTCTAATTATTAACATATAGCTATAGTTTATTTAGACATTTTTAAAGGAAAACAATAATATTTAATTTAAATAACAGATTAAAAAAATATTTAAAATGAGGCTTGAAAAATATCGTTTACTTTCACACATTTTTAACGTGTTGAATGCAACAAAACTTTATGAAATTAACTTAGGCATTGTAAATGCAACATGCAGATTGTAACAACGCTTACATATCTTAAAGATTATATTTGCACAAAAATGGTACATGATGCATTTTTATTATGATTTTAAAATTCGCCTCGTAAATTTACATTACGAAAACAGTTTTGCCAGTGGGCTACTTTCTTTAAATTCAGATTTCTTGATTGGCACCACTATTCTGAAATGGTAAAATCCCCCTTACTTTCCCCTTGATTAATATGTATTAAATAAGGCGAATTTTACTATTTCAAAAAAGTGGTACCAATCAAGAAATCTGAATTAAAAAAAAGTAGCCCACTGGCAACACTGTACGAAAAGCAGAAATTATCCTTTTTTTTTTTTTTTTCCCCCACAGTAAACGTGTGTCACTTTCGATTTAAATAATCCAAACCAGTAAAATTATTTTGCTAATTTTTTAAGTAAAAAAAAAAAAATAAAATACTGAATGCTAATCACGTCAAATATCGGTACCTCTTCGGTCGAGAAAAAAGCTTAGCGAAAGCAGCTTTGGATTTTTAAGACAAGTGCAGTAAACGATTAGTTGGATAAGTATTGGAAATATGCTCTTCAATCAGATTTCCTGATTTTTTTCCCAGATGTGGCTACATATCTGGCATTATATTTCCCCTATTATCACCCTATAAATATTGATATTTTAATGAGATAAAAATGTTTTTTCGGTTTTTTAAAAAACGGATTTTCTCAAAAACTGCTGCACGGAATTTCATGCCATTAACTGAGGATATACAGATACCAAAGATGCATAACTGGTAATTTTAGTATATTTTTCTGTTTATAAAACTGTGTGAAACAGCGAAATAAAAATTAAAAAAATATATATAAAAATCATATCTTATGGTTATCCGAAAATTACCGTTTTCTTGTAAAAAATTCCCCATATGTGCCCGTAAATTCTGTATAAATGCCGAAAGTCTGCGTTTGGTACTACATATAAATATTTACAATAATGTACGCAGTGTCGAGCGGGCGATGGTGTGGTTCGTATAAATAACTTTATCTCTGTTCGAAGCTGCATTGTGGCGTCTATGGATAATTCAATATATGGAGGATATTATTAATAATACCTCAAATGGATAGCTAAACAGCGATTTCACAGAACTATTTGCCAGTATTTCTTCAAATTTTGAGGGCTTTGCTAAAACTATTCTGACAGATTTTTACGTCTTCACTGACCAGTACATTCTGGATTTGAAAGCCAAAGCTGGTTACTCTACTTCTCCAACCGACCAAGAGGAGGTAAGAAAAACTTGCCTAGAAGCTTTTTCTTTGCTAAGGGAGCCAACTATCGATAACATGTTCAATTCCGCTATATTTAGTTTTTTCTGCTCGATTAAATATAAGAAAGCCCCAAACCTAATTATCACTACTACTAACCTAAGAAACGAACTTTTTAACGCTGTTAAAAAGGGAATTAAAAGTCCATTAAATGAGGAGAATTCTGCTACACCTCTTAGTAATAAATTCAAGAATATTGAGAACGAAGTTAATCTAAGTGAAAATGTTGACATGAAGCAACTTAATGATAGTGTTAACACCTCCCAGGAAACTGGTAACTCGAAAAAAAAAACCTGCCCTTTCTACATAGAAGTCGACAAAAATTGGGCGGCGCTAGCCCGTCAAATTACGAGATAAACACTGAAAATCCTAAGATAACCCTAAAAGGCGAACGTTTAGTTATACAATGTATTTCAGATAATGACGTTAGACTAACACAAAGATGGTTAGATCAAAATAAGAAAAAATATACAACTCTTGACCCTAGGGAGTTAAGACCTAAGAAAATATACATTAAGGGCCTCCCCTGTTACACTGATGTTAAACTAATTGAAGATATTTCACAAATATATATTCTAAAAACACACTCAAAATATATATATTAAACATTTAATTGCTAGAAAGGACGTCAAATGTTAATAAAATACAGTAAAAGATCTTAATAATTTGACATGTTTCGATTGAATTTACTCAATCATCATCAGAAAAACAAATAAACACTAAGATGGAAAATGACAATAAACTATTACAAATGAAATTTAAAACTAAATAAATAAAAATCACGCGCGTAATATTTTAACATGTTTCACTATTTTATTTTCAAATTACCTAACAATTCAATCCAAATATTTGGGATTTGAAATGACAAAGAATCATTGCAGACCATTGAGTTTCTGACGTAAATTTCAATAGATTCTCTAATAAAAAGTTGCAAATAAAAATTTGACCTATAAATTAATCTACTTTCATTAAACAAAATATTTATGTTTTCTATTTTATTTAGCCTAGATAATGTAATCAGACGGTGCCCCAATGGGATCTCCAATTTCAGGCCTCCTAGCAGAATTCAAATTACGCCCCCTTGAATCAAAAATTTTCAGTACTTTTAAATTATTACCTTTAGTATGGCTACGTTATGTAGATGATATTTTTATTGTTTGGCAGGGGGAAATTGATAAATTGTTAGTTTTTATTCAACAGTTAAATGATTTAGATAATAAGATTAAATTTACTTTTGAACTTGAAACCGATAAGAAATTACCTTTTTTAGATGTTTAATTAAAAAGAGAAAATAATAAACTAATTCGTTCAATATATCGTAAGCCAATAACTAACTTAAATGTTATACCTTTTGATGCTTGCACTCCATATTCTTATAAATTATCTACCTTTAGATTCCTTATTAACAGAGCTTTTAGAATTTGTTCCCCTGAAAATTTAAATGATGAATTAGATAAAATTAAAACAATACCTATTAACAACGGATATCAAGTTAAAATAGTTAATAAATTAATTAAAAACTTTATCAACAAAATGAACGATGCTGTTTTTGAGAATAAAACCGACAGAGAAAATAACATGAAAAGGGTGGTTATAAATTATTATCCAAATTCCTTCGAATCCGCTAAAACTCAACTAAAAAAGTTTGATTTAAATTTAATTGCTAGACCCTCTCAAAAATTATAATCAATTTTAACCACTAGAATTGACCCTATTGATAAATTTGACCTTTCCGGTGTTTATATCATTCCTTTTCTTAAAGAAGGTGGTTATAGAAATCATTATATTGGCATGACTCAGAGAAAATTCAAAGTGAGATGTAAAGAACACATTATTGACATAAAATTTAATAGAGGTAAAACCGCATTATCTAGGCTAAATAAAATAGAAAACATAAATATTTTGTTTAATGAAAGTAGATTAATTTATAGGTCAGATTTTTATTTGCAACTTTTTATTAGAGAACCTATTGAAATTTACGTCAGAAACTCAATGGTCTGCAATGATTCCTTGTCATTTCAAATCCCAAATATTTGGATTGAATTGTTAGATAATTTGAAAATAAAATAGGGCAACGTGAAACATGTTAAAATATTACGCGCGTGATTTTTACTTATTTATTTTTAAATTTCATTTGTAATAGTTTATTGTCATTTTCCATCTTAGTGTTTATTTGTTTTTCTGATGATGATTGAGTAAATTTAATCGAAACATGTCAAATTATTAACATCTTTTAATGTATTTTATTAACATTTGACGTCCTTTTTAGCAATTAAATGTTTAATATATATTTTGAGTGTGTTTTTAGAATATACATTTGTGAAATATTTTTAATGGACGTATAAGAGAAGTTCTGTTTATAATTTAATAATTGAAGATAGCCTTAAAGAGCATGGGTTTGCAGTCACGAGGGCTGCCATGCTAAAAAATAGAAAAACAGGAAATCCTAAGCCACTTTATATGGTTAATGTTATTCCACGTAGTAACTTTGAGGACATATACAAAATAAATGAGATACATTACATTTCAGTCAAAATTGAAGCCTTTACTACCAAACCAAAGTTAAACAATGCTGCAGGTGTCAAGGTTACGGGCATGCCTCAGAGGTATGTGGCTTTGATGCCAAATGTGTTAAATGCGGAGAATTACACTTGAGCACTGCCTGTGAGCTCAAGGGTAGAATTAAACCTAAAACCGCCAATTGCGGACTTGGACATCCCGCAAATTACCGCGGTTGTCCCAAAAATCCATACAGACTGGAAAATAAACATAACCGAAAAAATACAAGTAATAGCGTCAGCAATCCCTCCACTGAAAACCAAATTCTTGCTGATATCTTTAAAAATTTCAACTACACCAAAATATCTAAGTCCACTGAACCATCAACTAGTAATAGCATGTTAAATTCTGAAAATAATGATAGCGAAACCTCAAATACCCCTTTCTTCCCTACTACTGAAAATTCAAATAACACTCAAAATCTAAAAATCCCTATAAATTACTTTAATAACATCAAAGATATACTTAATACTTTTAATGAACTCAAAGAAGTCTTTCAAATCGCCAAATTCTTAAGCTGCATCAAAAATATTTCAACTCAAACCAAAAAATATGATAACCCCATACAAAAAATGATTGTTATTATCAACGAGTTCGACAAACTTGCTAACCTTCTTAACTTAAATGAAGAGTAATTTCTTCCCCTGTTAAACTTTTGCCTTTTTTCCGTGTCTTGTTCTGTCTGTTTTGTATTTAATAATACAAAAAAAAAAACTCTTTTAACTGCTTTATTATCGTTCTGTCAGGTTTTTTAAATTGTCTTACCTTATTATTCTTTTGTTCTATTACCTTGGTATCATTTTATCATCCATTTTCATCGAATAACCAGACTGGACGGGCGCCATCCTCTTTTTTCCCATGTTCCCCTTAATATTAGGCCTTTTTCAGTTCAGTTAGTCTGAACTCCCCTCAGTTATGTTTTTTATTATCGTTTTTTTATTACTCTTACTTGTGAATTTCTATAATCTTTTTGTAAATATGTAAATTCTTTTTATTCTTTTCCAAATTTGTTTCGCACTGTGCTTTGCATTTTTTTTTTTTTCTTAATCTATGTATGGTCTCTGTAAAGGGTCTTTTTTTATGCTAGGGCTTCCCTTTGGTAGCTTTTTCGCCTGTCAACGGACTGTTAGTTTTTGGATGAAATGGAACATTTTTTTTTACCTTATTGTTATACTAGCATTTTATTTGTAAGTTCTCTTACTCTTAAACTTTAAATCTTTTATTTTTTATGGCCACCAGCCGCGTCTAAACATCTTTTCGTGGCTCCCATTGCATAGAAACACGCATTACCTCTATACTGGATGTGAAGTTGTCCCGCAACTAGGAAATCCATGAACCAGCTTACATTGTTCCATTGTTCCGTATTTAAATAAAGCGAAATTAACCATTGAAACTTTCTGGTGCAAAGTCAGATTCTCTGGACTACGTAATTTCTAAGAACGTATTCAATCATGGGAATTAAAGGGTAAAGGTTAAGTTTTATAAAATAAATAATTATATAAAATAAGGCATTTTGAGACATATTTATTAAAATATTTACTAATTTGCAATATTTTAGCGTAAAACAGCCACACGACAGTAGTTTTTACTTGTATTGCCGGTATGCAACAGAAGAAAAGATTATATGAAAAATGTATCTCTGACTTTTTTCCTGTATAATAAATCTTTCCGAGAATCATATATAATTTTTTCGAAACAAAGTAACCTTACCTATTTTATTAAGTATTAAGAAAGGTAAAAATTATTAAATTTTATTAAGTTACTTGGTCAATCTTTTTATACAGTACTGTATTCAGACAATTTTTCAACAACAAAAAAATTATAACTATCTCAAAAATTCTACAAAAAACTAAAAGTGATTGCATTTTTTGCAGTAATTTTACTTGTCGTATTTCTGTAAAAAGAAAAAAAATATGATATTTTAAATCTTTTAACGTTGTTCTTTTATTCCCTTTGAAAAGAAGATAAATATTCCATATTCTAAGTGAAGAGCGGATCTTAATGTGATTATTATACCGCATTCATCTCACAAAATAAAAGTTAATTCATCCGTTATTTGGTAAAGAGCTAACTGTTTCCCAATTAAAATTTATTCTGCAATGATTTCTTTCTCTAAAAGGATCACTAGGTTAAATGAATTATAAATGAATGAAAAATAAATAACAGTTTCAGGAAAAAGGAAGATTCAGCTTTTGAAAAAAATAAATGTTTTTTATAGAAATATTTAAAATTATGACTTTATAGTGTTAAAGAGAATTTATACTCGCATTATATTTTTATCAATATTCCAACCCTATATTTTTTCCAATTATAAACTTTAGAGAAAATTTGACTGATTTCAGAAGAAAAATAAACACTGAAACAAGTCTTTGAGCGGTTACTTTTTCAGCCACCACTAATTTTATAAAATTATTTTTATGGCGCATTACTACAACAAATGCTAAAAAAGAAGAAAACAAAAACTACAAGGTGTGTGCTTACCACGTGTAAAAGATAGTTTAAATCTAAAAGGAAAATTTTCGGAAAGGAATCGCTGTTGTATACATTTTATTGTAGTCTCTGTAAAAAGTAACCACTCTGAAGCCTGCAATAGAAAGACGCCGGAGGTTATTTTGTCTTTAAATCTAATGAATATATTTCGGTTCGAATCGTAGTTTCTTTATAAAATAAGTTTAAAAGAAAGAAAAAAACAAAAGTAAAATAAATAAGTTAAACAGTTTTAAATAAAAGTTCTAGTATAAAACATTTTTATAAAACTTGAGTAAAATTTCCCGTCTTTCGTGTGTTGTAAGCTTTTGCCCCTCTAAAAACTAAATTAATGAAAAACAAGTTGGAAATTGTTCGTCAAACGAGGCAAATGAGGAGCGTTCGTACAATAACTAGTTTTATAAATATTTTTTGCTCCACATATTGAACTGAATGTATATTTTAGTGCACTTCATAAGTGCATATCCATTTCATTCAGTTCGAAAAGCTGTAACGTCATTAACCCTAGAACTACCGGAAATTTTACTCAAGTTTTATAAAAACATTCTACACCAGAATTTTTACTTAAAACTATTTAATTTGTTTATTTAACTTATTATTGTCTGATTTATACATTAGTTTGTTTTGAAAAAAATTCTGGTTTGAATAAATATTTTGAATGTACATGTCGGGTCCAATGGACCCGTCTGGTAGACGGAAGGTTAAAATGCGCTTGAAATAATTTTTTCCCATTGGCCGTAATGTAACGGAAACCTTTTGACTGTTTCTGTCATTAAACTATACATCCGGTTTTACTGAAATTTGAAATGACTCGATAAAATTATGTAACAATTAAATATTTAGAATTTCAAATGCTTCGGTTGGGTAGTTTTTGTGCTGTTATATGCGGAGGGACGAACAGACAGACAGACGGACTGAACGACGAATATAGGTGCTACGTATTTATATAATTACGATCGCACCTCAAAAAGACACTGTGACAATTTATTTTCAGTTAATACGGTTTCAAAAACTTCAAAAATTAATTATTTCATTAATGATTTAAATAGACTAAATGTGGATAACAGTTTCAGCTCTTTTTTTTTTATATATTTAGTTTTAAAAAATTATGACAATTTTGAAATCCCATTGTCTTTTCTTTAATTCATTATAAACAGAAAATAATTTATCTTTATTCTAAAAAGAGCGCTTATTTTAATATGATCATTATATCAATTTTATTCTCGCATAATGAACTGTAATGCATTCATTATCTGAAAAAAGCTAATTATTTTCCAAACTTTTCATATGAAAAATATATATATATATATAAAAAATGTTATGGAGGATTGAGGAATAAATTAGGAAAATATACTAAATTTATAGAATCATTTTAAATAGAAACATGGTTTAGTTTAATTAACTTAATTGGAAGAAATTTTATAGATATTATATTTTGAGAAATATTCCCTTTTAATATTCCTTTAATAATAAACATTAATAGCTCATACAAAATTTGTGTTTGAGCAGCGTTCTAAACTGATCTATTTTTTAAATACACGTATTTCCGAAGAATAACTTTCATGACAGTTTTCTGCCAGGAATGCTAGTAGGCACTTATGTTTATAATTCTTATGTTCTGAATACCTGCCGAGGTTGCCGGTATCACCCTTTTTTACTTTCTTCTTCTCTCTTCAATAGAAGAAAGTATTGCAATCGAAATTTTTTTTGACTTCCGTTTTTCGACAGATTTACACGTTTTAGGGGTCAGAGATCCCCAAAAATATGTTTATAGAAAATGTCTGTCTGTCGGTGTGTCCGTCTGTCCGTCTGTCTGTCGCCATTGTACCGTCAAAAATTGTATGAAGTTATGGATAGAATTGAACCAAATTTTTATTTTAAGTTTTTGGCTATGGCAAGCAGGTCCTCCCTGAATTTGGAAAAAAATCGCCGGTAGGGGGCGCTGTAATAGCGATTTTTGTGCGGTTTTGAATATTGTACCATCGAAAAGTGTATGAAGTTTTGCATAGAACTGCATAGAATTGAACCAAAAAAAATTTTTAAGTTCTTGGCTATGGCAGATATCTCTTTTTTTCGATTTGTGTATTATTCAGCGTTAGTGACGTCCTATGCGTACTTTACTGTAGATGTTTTTTAACCCCTTAACAGTGACATTTGTTTTCTTACAAAAAAATTAAAAATGGGGCTGGACACCACTTTTTCCATACTAAAATATTTACCTCACTTAATCGAAAAATATCTGACAATCAATAAAGATAAATTTACAATTACAAATTATTGGATCAAAATGCTTTTAATAACGAAGCAAGCAAAGTGTTCTTGCCCGGATCCAGTTCGGGCCACACTGTTAAGGGGTTAAGATTGGATCGCAAACGAGGAATTCTTCAGCGGATGCGGATGACGTCATTTTATATAAAATAAAAGCGTGTGTTTTAAGTCTTAAAACTGGAATATGTTTTGTCCTATCACTCTCTATATACATATATTTTCATCGGGGGCGGCACTAAATTCTGAAAAACCAGATTTCCTATTTTCTGGTTTTCTGTTTCTTTTAAAATGCCTGTGTAAAAACAATTTTTATGAGGTAATTTTCAATATTTTCCTGTTTTAACACACAATCGTTTAATTCAAATGTGAAAGGTTTATTTCTGTTTATAATAGTCACGTGTGAATAAGTTTATAATTTAAAGTAAATATTGTTCATTGCGCTATTTTAACAAATGACAACAATTTAAAATATTAACCTTTTCTAAAATATTTAAAAAATGTATCTGGGAATGCTGAAAATTTGAATTGAACATAACATAATTTAACATAATTTTAACATTAAATATCTCTTAAAATAATTCTTCGATTGCAAAACTGTCTACATCAGCGTATTTATCAAACATTTCTCTATAATACCACGGATTTTCATATTTTTGTATGCAGTATTTTTCAGCGAAGAAAGATCCCCGGTTTCGCAGAATTCATTGATAGCTTTAGTTACATTTTTTTTAGAATAGATCGTTTTATAGATTCCCACCAGCAAAATTATTTACACTTTTCAAATATACGTATACTAGGACTTCCCTCAGAGGGATTAGTCTGAGCGATATTACTGAGAACATAGATTTAATAATAACATGTGGAAGCAAAGAAAATGAGATGTTATCTTTAATTGTCCATATACTGCGAAAAATTGAAATGATGAAAATAAACGAATTGTAGAATTACAAAATCTTATATATAAATTCGTATACACTGTTTAAAAAAATGGGAAATCAAACCATTCAAGACAGCCAAGCATGGATATAAAATTGAAAGTACGCAATATATTAAAAGTAAAATAGAAAATGAAACACTAATTTACTTATATCGGAATTTTAACTGTATAAAATGATGTCAAGAGCATAAACAGACGCTCCGCACCAATTTGAGTAACTTTAAATGACAAATATATGATGTTTAAAAAGAATGGACTATACTTTATATGGTGTGTGCTCCCCCGGAATAGTTAATATTGTACAATATCTGTTTTCCACGGATGCAATGAGGTTGTCGATAACATTTAAGGAATTCTCTTCTCAAAATCTAATGTAGTATCAAAGTACCGAATACATCAAAAGTGGCATGCAATGCTTCGTTAGAGTGTGTTTTAGATATGCTCGATCGGATTTAAATGATGAGTGTATGCTGGCCACTACATACGCTGTATTGTTTTGTTTTCAAACATATTCTGCACAAGTTGAGCTGTATTTAGCATGTATTAAATAAAAGAAATCGGCAATGATTACAACATAAAGTATGACACAAGATCTGAATATATCGTCTGCATAACTTTTGAGCTGTCAAAGTGTCATTTGAAATAATTTACAAATCCATACATATTTATTCAGCAAATCATGCAAGCTAACATACGCTAATATGAACCCGATTACAAAATTTCACCAGAATAAGTTAATATATAAAAAATCTACTAATGGTAATTGAGAATATGACCTTATGATAAAATGTCTAGAAAAATGAATCGGATAAAAAATTCATATCACATTTAAAACGGCACTTCCCTCTGTTAGTGGCCTGGCGAGAGAGAGAAAAGCCTAGAGAAGGAGCACTTTAACAAGTACTTTCGGGCAACCTACTCACTGTTTCATACAGGTCTTTATTCAATATTTACACAATTTATTTAATGCTAGGTGGGTATCAGTTTTGTTGCATTTAAATCGCATGTTTTGCGGAGGAAATGCAGCATTATGAAATATTTAAAGTTGCTGTACCTAATAATTCCAAATTAATGGTAATTGAGATCGCTTTCCGCTAATTTCATCTTTTTAAATTTTAAATTTTTTAGAAACCATTCATAGAGACAATTGTATATTTTAAAACTAACCCGAAGCAAAATTTCAAGATTTTGGGCTCAGCAGTGACAGAGAAATAGAAAATTTTTGAAAGATTTTTGTTTCTGCCCTGTTTTATATAGCGACATTTTTAGAAATTGTTCAATTCAAGAATTTACGTCATGATAAATACAGCCATGTCAATTTTCATGTTTATATTCCTAACAGTTCCATGTTCTTCGTTACTTAGATCATCTTTAGATCTTTTTTCCGCTTTGTTTAGTCTTTCTATTTTTTAGAATTCGTTCTACAACGAGCATTTACATCTTATTAATTACTACCATGCCAAAGTTCTAGTTTCTAGCCCCAACAGTATCCCAAAAATTTCAGTATTCCAAATAAATCATAGTTTAGAACCTTTCTAGAAATTTTTACGTTTATCCGTCAAATTGAACCTTTTAGAGAGCGTTCATTACGAGTATTTACATCTTAAAAGTAACTACCGCACTAAATTTAAAGTTTCTAACCCAATCAATATCGCAGAAATCACAATTTTAGAACTTTTTTGCTCCTTCAGCGATATAGGTTCTTGCACTGACATAAAATAGTCTTTTTTTCGGAGCAGAGATGGCCACCAACATTTTTTTAAGTTGGCTATGTAGTTTCAGAGACAACACCTCACAAACGTACAAGCATTAATAATATTATATACTTTATAATATTATAACGCTTTATAATATTAGCATTAGATGTACAGATACAAAAGCTATTTATCGGTTACAAACTAAACTGCCGGCGTTGCCCAGAATTTGAAGGATGTTTGTTCTGAAAAATCAATTTCAAAATTTAACATACAACACAAAACAAACATTAAAAAAAAACAGTCGAAATGTTGTTGAATGAATCATATGAAAACGCTATATAAAAATGTATAAATGTATATAACAGACGCAAAAGAATACAGCTATAAATGAACTTATTTCAATTTATAATTGGAGCAATAATGTTAAAATACGCCAATATTTCCCTAATCGGGTTTTTATCATGCTTCAATACATTTTTGACACTCATATGACGTTATACTATATCCACCATGCCCTTTATATTTCCAATATGACGTAATATTTTCTTCTTTCACGTGGAAACCTTGAAATAGAAAAGTTATGAAGTTATATTCACTTTCATTTAAATTCGTCAAACCATTAATTTCATTTTCATATTTCACGTGAATATCTTGCAATAGAAAAGTTATGACGCAATATTCACATTTTTTTTTTAATTCGGCAAACTATTTATTTCATTTTCATTTTTCACGTGGAAATCTTGCAGTAGAAAATTAATTGTTGTAGTAATAATTTTATTGTGTTTTTTAATTGTTGGCCGCTGCTATAACGAAAAATGTTTAAATTTGATAAGAAATTGCTGTTAAATTGGTGGGTTTTTATTAATTAAAAATTAACTATAAGTTATTTCGATTCCGGATTACTTTAGTTGTCTCGGCCATGTTTTAATACACATGTACGGATCTCTTCACAATTTTGGCTTCCAAATTGTGGATTTTTTTATAGAATTACAAACAGACAGATAGACAAGTTTTCATTTTTATATATCTCTCTATTCTATAAAAAGTAACTAAAACTGTCACCGCCGCCGACGCCGCCAGTTTTGAATTTTTTGTGACCGGAGGTCTTTCTTCGTTAATATTAAGAAAACTATTGCATACAAATATATGAAAATCGGTGGTATTATAGCGAAATGTTTGATCAACACACTAATGCATACAGTTTCCAAATCGAAGAATTATTTTAAGAGATATTTAATGCTAAAGTTGGACAAAATCGTTCCATTAAAAAAAAAATTTATAAGAGCAAAAGCTATGCATGGGAATTTAATCATTTTTAGATCATTTTATTCAATAGAAGATCCCGGTCTGCAGATTTCATTAATTTTTTTTAATTTGTCTCATTTTTTGAGGTTTCATTTCTATTTTAAATTCAAATATTCAGCATTTTGACAGATAATTTTTACATATTTTATAAAATGGTATTAATTTAAACTGTTGCCAACTGTATAAACAGCGCAAACAATAATGTTTGCTTCAAATAAAAAAATTATTTACACGTTACTATTATAAACAGAAAAAAAAACCTTCAAATTAGAATTAAATAATTAGGTATAAAAAGCAGGCACTTATTGGAAATTACGCCATAAAAACTAAATTTACATGTGAATTTTAAAAGAGAAAGGATATTGTAAAATAAATTCATTAACATGCGTTAGAAATCTGAAATAGAACAAATTACGTCACATTACACTTATTATGCAAAATGAACAAAAAATAGTATTGCAAAACAGTTTAAATTTAAAAATTGCGCGAGACAAAATATTAGAGGTTAAATATTGGATTTTTTCAAAATTTTATTATTTGTCGTTTGATGTGAGGTGTTCAGCTATAAGTATGCAAATTTTTATGTTTCCAACATAATTAGGGGCTGAGTTAGAAAAAATGCTTAAAATACACAAGTTAGAGCCCAGAGGGTTAAATATTAGACTTTTTCAAAAATTTATTATTTGCTGTTTGATGTGAGGTGTTCAGCTATAGGTATGCAAAATTTCATGTCTCCAACTTAATTAGGGGCTGAGTTAGAAAAATTGCTTAAAATACACAAGTTAGAGCCCAGAGGGTTAAATAATAGACTTTTTCAAAATTTTATTATTTGTCGTTTGATGTGAGGTGTTCAACTATAAGTATGCAAAATGTCATGTCTCCAACTTAATTAGGGGCTGAGTTAGAAAAAATGCTTAAAATACACAAGTTAGAGCCCAGAGGGTTAAATAATAGACTTTTTCAAAATTTTATTATTTGTCGTTTGATGTGAGGTGTTCAGCTATAAGTATGCAAAATGTCATGTCTCCAACTTAATTAGGGGCTGAGTTAGAAAAATTGCTTAAAATACACAAGTTAGAGCCCAGAGGGTTAAATATTAGACTTTTTCAAAATTTTATTATTTGCTGTTTGATGTGAGGTGTTCAGCTATAAGTATGCAAAATTTCATGTCTCCAACTTAATTAGGGGCTGAGTTAGAAAAATTACTTAAAATACAGAAGTTAGAGACTGGAGGGTTAAATATGACTTTTTCAAAATTTTATGATTTATCGTGTTATCGCAAGTGTTCAGCTATAAGTATGAAAACTTTCAAGTCTCCAACTTAGTTAGGGGATGAGTTAGAAAAATTGCTTAAAATACATAAGTTAGAGCCTAGAGGGTTAAATATCAGACATTTTTCAAAATTTTATTATTTGTCGTTTGATCTGAGGTGTTCAGCTATAAGTATGCAAAATGTCATGTCTCCAACTTAATTAGGGGCTGAGTTAGAAAAATTGCTTAAAATACACAAGTTAGAGCCCAGAGGGTTAAATATTAGACTTTTTCAAAATTTTATTATTTGCTGTTTGATGTGAGGTGTTCAGCTATAAGTATGCAAAATTTCATGTCTCCAACTTAATTAGGGGCTGAGTTAGAAAAATTGCTTAAAATACAGAAGTTAGAGACTGGAGGGTTAAATATGACTTTTTCAAAATTTTATGATTTATCGTGTTATCGCAAGTGTTCAGCTATAAGTATGAAAACTTTCAAGTCTCCAACTTAGTTAGGGGATGAGTTAGAAAAATTGCTTAAAATACATAAGTTAGAGCCTAGAGGGTTAAATATCAGACATTTTTCAAAATTTTATTATTTCTCGTTTAATGTGAGGATTTCAGCTATAAGTATGCGAAATTTCATGTCTCCAACTTAATTAGGGGCTGAGTTAGAAAAATTGTTTAAAATACATAAGTTAGAGCCCAGAGGGTTAAATATTAGACGTTTTAAAAATTTTATTATTTGTCTTTTGATGTGAGGTGTTCAGCTATAAGTATGCAAAATGTCATGTCTCCAACTTAATTAGGGGCTGAGTTAGAAAAATTGCTTAAAATACAGAGGTAAGTGACCGGAGGGTTAAATATGACTTTTTCAAAATTTTATGATTTATCGTGTTATCGCAAGTGTTCAGCTATAAGTATGCAAACTGTCATGTCTACAACTTAATTAGGGGCTGAGTTAGAAAAATTGCTTTAAATACACAAGTTAGAGCCCAAAGGGTTAAATATTAAGCCTTTTTCAAAATTATATTATTTGTCGTTTGATGTGAGATGTTCAGCTATAAGTATGCAAAATTTCATGTCTCCAACTTAAAAAAATTAGGGGCTGAGTTAGAAAAATTGCTTAAAATACACAAGTTAGAGCCCAGAGGGTTAAATATTAGACTTTTTCAAAATTTTATTATTTGCCGTTTGATGTGTGGTGTTCTACTATAAGTATGCAAATTTTCAAGTCTCCGACATATATAGTTTCTGAGAACGGGCTCTGTGGCAGACGGACAAACCGACAGACAAAGGAGTGAGACAGGTAGGGTTTCGTTAGATGAACGAAACTCTAAAAGCAAATGATGACTGTAACAACCGGATGATTGTAACAACATCCTAAAATTACATTACCATCAGCGATCTACCAATCCCGAATTTAGTTTATATTCGTTTCATATATTCTTATTCTTTTGTGCGGCCCTGTAAAATAATTATTAATATTATATACATTAAAACCTCTGAATAGCGGACACCCCCAGAATACAGAATTTGTCCTTTATTTAGAGGTGACCGCTACTGAGAGTAAAACATGTACAGTTATTTACGAATTGGTAATCGAAAAAATGTCCGCTAAATAGAGGTGTCCATTAATCGGGTGTGTCCGTTATGGAGGTTTTACTGCATAATAATATCATCCTTTACAAGAAAATTGCATGCTGTATGATAGACAGACAGACATCCAGAGAAAGATAACCTCCCGGATCAATAAACACTCATGTCTTTTGTTTTAATCATCCACAATTGTATGTCATAGAACATGCCAGATTTTATGCAACAGGCTAAAAACGGTCACCGAGTTACGGAATACTGTATTATTATTTGTTTGCCCACCAAAACTGGTTGCCACGGGTTGTTGCAAGGTTTGTGATCACGTGGTTGAAACTGATCTATTCAATATTACTGCGTGCGTATTTTTTTTTATTTGCTCCATGTGTTCAAACCAGTTGTCTACGAAAACATCAACCGGTGAAAGTGACGCACACGAAATTTCTGTGACGCATGCAGATAAATTGTGCTTTTTTAAGAGTTTTTTCTATATAATTTTTAAACGGTTTGGAACTTATTTTCCATAGTAGGTGCATTCAGTAGGCGACCCTCATAGGCACCTTCTGGTGCAATCAGAAACGAAATCCGACAAATATTTTTTGAGTTATGCTTGACGAAAGGTTTTTATTAGGCTTTTTTTTTAGTAGGACATGGCGTTAATATCCATCGTAGTAGTAAAGTGTCCGGACAGTAATATTTCGCTGAGTATTAGCCTTCGCTTCGCTCAGACAATAAAGCATGTATAAATCTGTCGTCTTGGGATTTTCTAAATTTTTGTTCAAGAAGCGAAGCTGGTCTTTCCCGCTTCGAATAATTTTTAAAGAATGCAGCGTTGTCTAACTCGTGCTTCATGAGCTTTGGAGTAATACCATGGAATTATGAATAGAAAGGAGGTGACATATCCTCAAATTACTGAAGCTTCAACCGCAATCGGATTATCGTTACAGACTTAAATCTGCAGATTCGAATAGAATTTTTTCCCTTATTTAAACGCACTATTAATGCAGAATTTCAGTCATAATTATTGCCAAAAACAAATATTTATTTTTACTGATGGATGTTTACTTCGGCTGTAGTCCGGTCCTGGGTCTTCGCCATATTGTGACAACCTAATTAACCTTCTGTCAGTGTCAGTATAAGAGAATTTAGTAACCGGGTTAACTCCCACCATTGAAAACGAATCAAACTTTTTAAAATACTAGGGGGCTCTGACCCCTACGAGCTACACTCGCCAACCCCCGTTCAGAAACCGCAGACTCTAAAAGCATGCTAATTTGACCGGCTTTAAAAATATTTGGAAAGATTGAATTATAATTTAAAAAACAGCGGCGATCTCCCTATAAACGGGTTTCTATTCATTTCTCTTTGATTGGGGAATTTTAAGGCCAAATCAGCTGCTATTAAAAGATACAATGGCTGTTTCCGTCTTTGATTAAATAAAATCAGTTAAACATTTCAAAATAAACTAATATAAATGATTTAAGTAAAAGGAGTCTTTGTCTCCCGGTATTTTTTAACAAAGCGAAAAGAAAGTTTTTCTTAACCCTCCAACTGTCTTGGAAAAGGGCAAAATTGTAATGTTGTTTTCTCTGCATTTTGTTTTAAATGCTAAAAAAAATGTTTCTTTGAACATTTTATAAAAAAAAACTCAGGGCTCCCAAATGGTCCGCCATCTGAATACCAATAAATTTTAACAGAAAATTTTATGGTAGGTTTGCGCTAGAAATAACTTTCAAAGATGATTCCGGGGCGGTTTGTAAGAAAAATCTAAAAAGAAAATCTTTCTAAAATAATATTGGTGTTCAGTTGGCGGACCATTTGGGAGCCCTGAAAACTTAATAACGAATATGAATGCAATCCTTAGAAGTAATAATCATTGTTCAATGTATTAAAAATCATTAAATAAATAGAATTATATTAGTTTAAATATTGCTTGTATTGCAGTGAAACCTGCAGCTTAGTGAACGTATTAACACAGGCTTGTCAGTGAGGGGGTTAAATAAGACATTTTAAATGTACCGTTTTTAATCTGACGTAATTTTCACCAAACTTTTTTTTCTTTTTTTAATATTCACGTGAAAATACTTTTGTGAAAAATGAAGTATTATTTGCGCTGTCCTAACAAAAGAATTCGAAAATAACATCTCAAAATGTCAAATAAATGTCTCGCGCAATTTTTAAATTTAAACTGTTTAGCAATATTTTTTTTATTCATTTTACGTAATAAGTGTAATGTGACGCAAATGTGACGTAATTTACCCATTTTAATACTTCTAACGCATGTTAATGAATTAATTATTTTACAATATTCTTTCTCTTTTAAAATTCACGAGTAAATATAGTTTTTATGAGGCAATTTTCAATGAGTTACTGCTTTTTATATTTTCTGTTTATAATAGTCACGTGTAAATAAATTTTTAATTTGAAGCAAACATTATTGTTTGCGCTGTTTATACAGTTGGTAACAGTTTAAATTAATACCATTTTCTAAAATATGTAAAAAATATCTCTCGAAATGCTGAAAATTTGAATTTAAAATAGAAATAAAACCTCAAAAGATGAGTCAAATTAAAGAAATAAATGCAGTCTGCACACAGGGAAATTCTAGTGCATAATATGATCGAAAAATGATTAAATTCCCATGTATAGTTTTTGCTCCTATAAAACTTTTTTAATGGAACTATTTTGTCCAACTTTAGCATTAAATATCTCTTAAAATAATTCTTCGATTTGAAAACTGTCCGCATCAGCGTGTTTATCAAACATTTTTCTATAATACTACCGATTTTCATATTTTTGCATGCAGTATTTTTCTTAATATTAACGAAGAAAGACTTCCGGTCACAAAAAATTCAAAATCGGCGGCGGTGACAGCGTTAGTTACTTTTTTTTAGAATAGAGAGATTTTTTAGAGAACTTTTGTAGGAATAAACCTATAAATTAAGGCAAAATTTTTTATTCAAAATTTACTGGTGGAAGTTGGCTTCGACGGTAATCAGAATCTGTTGATCCGATGTAAAAGATAAGCCGCCATGTTGTGACGAACTTCTCAGTTACTTCAATCGCAACTGGTAGACTCTACAGTTTAAGGCTCCTTTTCCTTATTCATAACGCTTTTGGTAACACAGTAAACTCCCAACTATCCGGCTCGCGACTATCCGAACCTTCGTACTATCCGACCTATTAAAAAAATGAGGAATGCTGCTCGCGGCCTAGACAGGCAGGTTCCCGACCGTGGGAAAGTTTTAATTCACGACAGGAAGGAGCAAGAAGGAATTGCAGAATGCAATAGCAGGGACAGATGGGAAGGGAAGGGAGGTTAAGGCTTGACAACCCATTTCGTTAGTTGTGCAGCGGACGTTATTTTCCGTTTATCCTGGTTACATTCGTATAGTCTTTTGGTGTGCTTCGTGTTTATTTATTGAAGATTAACGAAAGAGATGATAAACGAAAAAAGGTTGTAGTGACTATGGAGGAGAAACTACGAGTTTACAGGAGGAAGGGATGCCAGCTGATAATATCTGCTTGCGTAAATGGAGGGACATTGCCTCGCGGAAGAGGCAGGGAGAAACAGTCATTTACCAAGGACTTTTTCAAAAACTAAAAACTAAGTGTTAACCCTTTTATCTTATGCATAATTTTTGTACATTTAATTACTTTTAATATTTGTGCAATCATTTATTAATAAACAGTAAAATAAGATTTACTCTTTTTTTTTTTTTTTACGAATTAGGCTTACGTTTTGCGTTAATGTTTCGTCTATTACAGTTACTGTAGATATTTTTGATATGTATTGTAAATATAAAATTTATCTTAAAATGTGTAATATGCGTTTGTAATATAATGGGGGGGGGGCTGGAAGTGAGCAAATATTTATAGAACTCCGGCCTATCGGGCTCTTTTGTTATCCGGCCTACCCTTCCGCCACATTAGGCCAGATAGTCGGGAGTTTACTGTACTGATAATAATCCAATGACTTGCGCTCGTGTTATAATTACAATACAGTGATTTTAAATTGCCAATTATCCGCACTCATTTCACTTCAAAAATTTGCAAATATTCAAGTAGGTTATATGTATATGACACAAGTTTTTCCTGGTGTTTGTTTTTTTAGATACTCCACGCTGAAAAATGATGACTTTTGAAATAATTTTGAATTTTTCTGTAATGTGTTATGAATAGAAAGTAATTTTCTTTTTTCTAGAAAGAGTGCTTATCATAATATGATTATTATTTCACAGTCATTCTCACATAATAATGAACGGTGATGGATTCATCATTTGTAAAAAGTTAACTATTTTTCGAATAAAACCTTTTCTTTGATACTGGTTGTATTCATCAAAAACTCTCATTTGAATAAATTAGAACTAGTATGTTGTGGCCATCACAAAACTTTCTTCTATATAAATCACGTCAATTAAATCATTTAAATAGTAAAAGAAAATACACCAATTTAGAACCAATTCATATGAAAGTATACCTGAATTTGAAGTTTGAAAAAAAATCGTGCATTAGATATTCAGATAGAGCTGTAGGGGAAATTCTGAAAAAATGCAGCATAGCAGCGCCACCTGTTGAGCGATTTGCACCAAAACACAAACAGCACTAATTCATATTTAGGTATACCGGAATCTGAAGTTTGATGAAAATCCGTGCATTAGTTCTAGAGCTAGAGCTACTGTGGAAATCACAAAAAATGCAGCACAGCAGCGCCACCTGTTGAGCGATTTACACCAAAAGGTACAAAACATCAATTCATGTCAAGGACTAACTGAATCTGAAGTTTGATGAAAATCCGTGCATTAGTTTTGGACATTGAGCTATTGTGGAAGTCGAGAAAAACGCTGCATAGCAGCGCCACCTGTTGAACGATTTACAGCAAAACATAAACAGCACTAATTCATATCCAGGTATACCTGAATCTGAAGTTTGTTGAAAACCCGAGCATAAGTTCTTGAGATAGAGCTATCGCGGAAATCACAAAAAATGCAGCATAGCAGCGCCACCTGTTGAGCGATTTACACGATAAGGTGCAAAACGTCAACTCATGTCAAGCACTAACAGAATCTGAAGTTTGATGAAAATCCGTGCATTAGTTTTGGACATTGAGCTATTGTGGAAGTCGAGAAAAACGCTGCATAGCAGCGCCACCTGTTGAGCGATTTACAGCAAAACATAAACAGCACTAATTCATATCCAGGTATACCTGAATCTGAAGTTTGTTGAAATCCCGAGCATAAGTTCTTGAGATAGAGCTATCGCGGAAATCACAAAAAATGCAGCATAGCAGCGCCACCTGTTGAGCGATTTACACGACAAGGTGCAAAACGTCAACTCATGTCAAGCACTAACAGAATCTGAAGTTTGATGAAAATCCGTGCATTATTTCTTGAGATAGAGCTATTACGAAAATCGTGTAAATCCTGCAAAATTCATCATAACAGCGCCACCTGTTGAGCGATTTACACCAAAACGTAATCATCATCAATTCATATCAAGGACTAACTAAATCTGAAGTTTGATCGAAATCCGTGCATTAGTTCTTGAGACAGAGCTATTGCGAAAATCGTGAAAAATGCAGCATAGCAGCGCCACCTGTTGAGCGATTTACACCAAAAACTAATCAGCATCAATTTGTATTAGGAACTAACTGAATATCAATTTTTATTAAATTCCGTGCATTAGTTCTTGAGATAGAGCGCCCACAAAATTTGTGTCACATACACACAGACAGACAGACAGACAGACAGACAGATTCACAGAGTCACAGACAGACATTTTGTAAAAACATGTTTTTTGGAATCTCTGACCCCTAAAACGTGTAAATCCGTCAAAATCCGGAATTCGAAAATTTTCATGAATCCAATACTTTCTTCTTGTAAAGATAGAAGAAAGTAAAAAAATATTATGAAAGTTTGGAGGAAAAAATCTTTTACAAAAATGACAATCTCATTGAAATATTTTAATCCCTTGAGGGGCAAGCAATTGCGTTTGTGAAATGCAAAATTTCCACCGGAAATTAAGAAAAACTTTATTTCAAAATAAGGAAAAGCAATTTTACGGCCTTTTTTCTACCAAAGTTAGAAAAGTAAAATTTAATAAAATTTTTCTGGTGTGAATCTTCATTAATCGTAGGTGGGATAAAACTTATCCCACCGCCACTCAAGGTGTTAAATAGAACCGTGCTTGAAAAATTTTATTAATATTTTATTAATAATATATTAATATTCCCACTTGATATTTTTCCAACAGTAATCGTTAATTGCTGACTCAAAAATTGCATGACTTGCGCAAGGTTCTAAAATGGTCGGTTTTTTAAATACCAGTATTTCCGACGGATAAATATCGTGGTGTATTTCTACCTTGGTTGTCACTAAGGCCTCTTTCTTATTTTTAATTACGGAGTTACGAATTCATGCTGGAAATTCCGAAAGAAGAATTTTACTTTATGTACTAAACGCGAAATATATATTATTAAATAAAGCTGAAACTTGTCTAAATTTTTGGCATAAATTTCGAAAATTAAAAAAAGACCTAAACTGACAACTCTAAATTTTACAACATTCACAATAGAAATAAATTTCGAGTTAGTTTTTGCAAAGTTTAAAAGAAATATAAAAAATAAAGGTTTTGGTTTGAAAAAGAATTTTTTATTCTAAGCGTGAGGGTACGAAAGAATAAATAATCAACCTTGCGTAAAATCTATTAGCATGACCATTTCTTATTAGGAAATATGTTATTCAGAAAACGTTTTAAAAAATTTCTAGAAATTTCTAGAAGTAATGTAAGTTCTAATGCCATTTACAGTTCTTTTATTCGGCACATTGCAGTAAAAAAATTCGTTGGTAGCATTTAAAATATAAATAATTCTGCTTATATAAAATATAATAGCTTAACCACTTCTTTTTATGGAATGCACTGTTCAGAAACCGTTTAAAAACCAATATCTCAAAAATGATAAAAATAATCTAAGTTTGATTGATATTTAACCCCTTAACCTACGATTTACATCTCAACAGCTCCACGGTTTGGCAAATCCATAGCTACCACTAAAATTTAATAGAGATGTTCGCCTTGCTTTATCATGGAATTTCGACGATTAAATTAACTATATTTACTGTCAAATTTTAGTGGTAAGAAGAATTTACAATTGGCTCGATCATCGTACGCGGGCTATGCCCGTCACTGTAGGTTAAGGGGTTAAACACATCTCGGGAAAAAGTCTTTTATGAAATTTTAATTCTAAATTATCTTTTGCATAATATACATAGCTGCCAACTTGTACGGATTTTTCTTACCACTAAAATTTAATAGAAAATTTTGACTTATTTAAACGTTGAAATTGCTTGAATTTCGGTGATTCAATTAGCTAAAATTTTCTATTAAATTTTAGTGGTATGAAAAATCCGTATAAGTTGGCAGCTATGAATATATATTAGCATGAACATTTCTTTTTCTGAAATACGCCGTTAAAAAAAACGTTTAACAACAATTATCTCGAAATTGCTAGAAATAATCTAATTGTGAATGAGATTTGCAGTTGTTTTTTAGACACATTGCAGTAAAATTTCTTTTAAGATGTTTTAAAAAAAAATTACTAGCTGACCCGCCCGACATTGTTTCGGCTCGATAATAACCATTGAACTATTAATAAACAGGAACTGACATATCCTTAAAATAGTGAAGCTTCAACTGTAATCGCTTTTGCAGGGTTTGATTACTGGCGGGGAAACTTTCATCAGTAAATTTAAATAGAAATTTTCTTCTTATTTAAATGTCTTATTAATGCAAAAGTTGAGTCATAAATGATGACAGAAACGAATATCCATTTTTACTGGTGGAAGTTTATTTTGGCGGTAGTCAGGTTCTGCGCTCCCGCCATATTGTGACAACCTATACTTGAGGCAGACCTTAGTTGTCAATGGAGATTATACTAGAGAGGAGTGTAAGTCCGCGACAATAAATAGTTCTGTACAGAATCTTAAAGAAATGGCATATTAAATCTCCGTTTTTCCACATTTTTATATGAAAAATGATTGACTCATTAATCAAAATCGATTGAGCTTAACATATATTCATTTTTATGATAAATATCTAATAATAATCAAGGAAATGTATTTATTCGCAAGGAAGGATTCTGGCGAGAATTTGGCGCGTTGCAAGCAAATGGCTAGTAACCTTAGACCCCCAACAGAGTAGATGCGGGGTGATGGTCAATAGATAAAGCCTCTTCTTATTATCAGAAATAGTAGATTTTTGATGTCCAATCAAAAGTTTCTTTTTTAAAACTATTAAATATAGAGAAAAATTTTCGGTGGATTCGAATTTTTCGGAAAATTTCACCCCAAGTACATACCCAATATATGGCTGAGACATTTAAAATAACAAAGAAAAATTTCTTTTGCAAATTAAAACGAATAAAAGAAGCTCTTTATTTTAAGACTGTTCTCATAAAACTATTTTTCCCCGTCCAAGAACCGGAAACTTTATATTTTAGGGCTTGTTTTTAAACGTAAAAACAGGATACTTGCAGGCATGATATTTGAAGGGATTTGAAATCGAACAGTTTTTCTTAGTTTCCGGTAAATTAATTACAAGCAATTGTTATCTAAGGATGTATTTTTATTTCTTTAATTTACTGGACAATCGCGTTGGATAGAAAATTTTGGTGGATTAGACAATTTCATCTCAAGTAAATATGAAGCACATGGAAAGAATATGTAAAATAACAAGAATTTTCTTTTTTGTGTAAATTAAAACATCTTTTTTTTTTTTTTTTTTTTTTTTTTTTTTAAATGCGTCTTTTCTTAAGTACATTCATGATATAATTTCTATCTTTTCGCAAATAGAAGTTTAAACTATTCTTATTTTACTTAGAAAGAATTGATCAGCAGTTAAATTAATTTGTCTTTTAAACAATAGTATAAATTTGATATTTTAACAGTATTTTAGACACAAAAAACAAGAAAAAATTCACCAGTTATTCATAATGCATGCTACAGTTTTATGCATAAATGTAAGTTAATTTGATTTGATAAGTAAAATTATAATTTAACTTGACATAAATCAATCAGGCCCGTGCAAAAGGGGGGGGGGAGCGAAGGGGTCAGTCGTCCCAGGCGCGGAGATTGAGGGGCGCGACTACCAACACAAACATCTTATTTTGATTGTTACAAGAAATTATAGATATACATATCGAGAATGTTTTTTCAAAATGAAAGTACATACATTTTTCGTTTTAGAGTTTCACCGTTCCTCAACCCATACCCGAATACAAATTTCTGATTAAGGACTTCTTTGTTTTAAAAACTTATTTCGACATTTATAATTTTTTTTTTTTTTTTTTTTTTTTTTTTTGCATTGGATAGCTGAGGTTTACCTCTACATCTCTCCTTTTTTTCCTTTTTCGATTTGGTTGCAGATATTTTCTTAGAATGACACTTTCATTTTCGGAACCGGTTTCGAAAGCGAAAGTAACTTAATAAAAAATATCTGCAACCAAAATTGAAAAAGTAAAAAAAAAAAAAAAAAGAGCGATGTAGATATTGACCTCAGCTATCCAATGCAAAGAAATATTTAAAAATTCCGAGGTGCAAACGAGATATTAGAAAATAAACTCCTCGTAGGGTTAGCATTAGTTCGCGAGTGTCTTCGCCTGTAGGGACAGGAGCCTTACACGGGAGTTAATGTTAAACCAATGGGAAGGTTCTTTTCTAATATCTCGTTTGCATTTACACATTTTTAAATATTTTTTTTTTTGTTGTTGGATGGCTGAGGTCCATGGTCTACATTCGCCTGCTGCAGAATGTAAGTATGAAATAAGCTAAATTAAAAAAAAAAAAAAACAATGACAGAATTATCCATTTAAGACAATTTTTAAACATACTCAGAAGCAATAAAATAATACAACAATTAAGAAATATTAAATATTCAAAAATAGATTTCTACCAACATTTAACAAAACTGACAATTCAAAAAAAAAAAAAAAAAAAAAAAAAAAATCCCGCCACAGGGTCTCTGATCCCTTTTGGATAAATTAAAAACACGTGAATGTAAAAAGAAAATTAAAGAAAAAGAATTAAAAATTCTTTGCCACGGTAGGGTTGAGGAAGGCAAGGCAGTTTTTTATCTTTCATTTTTAACAATCAGAAATGAAGAAAGTTTCGTTTAAAATTAATTTTCAAAATCCAGAGAGAGGCGGTGGCCCTTCCTGGCCCCTCCCCAGCCGACGTCCCTAAAGGGGATTTTTCGTTTTTTTTTTTTTTTTTCGTTTTTTTTTTTTTTTTTTTTTTTTTTTTTTAATAATTTTATTCTAAATGTATTTTGGCTGTCTATCATCAACCGGAATTCTTTCAGGAATATAAAAAAAAATTGCGTGGAACAGGAAAAAACAAATTAATTGGTAAATTCAATTCGCGCAAATTTATTCCTCCAAACAACGATAAACAGCCTGGCAATCCAAGAATATACTTCAGCAGTAAACAAATAATATAAATTAAATCCGAAAAAGGATTTTCTGCGCGCCAAACTCCTCGCTATATCTCCCAGTATGGAAATCCTACAACGCCAGAGTCAGTAAAAAGGCTCGCTCAGTATAATCACCATTGACAACTAAGGTTTGCCCGAAGATTAGACAACCACCTGCCAGTGTCAGTGAAAAATATAATTTCTCGGCACACTGACAGCAGAAAACAAAGAGAAAATTTTACCATGGTTGTGAGAAAATATTTCCATGATTAAGGCTCTTAAATAAGACGACATTTTTTGTTCAAATGTACTGGTGGGACGTTTGCTCCTGTGGTAATATGAAAATGTTGATTCGATTAAGAAAAAAGAAGCCGCCATCTTGTGATAACCTCCTCGGCTACTTCACTCGCAACTGGTAGACAATATACTATATTTAAATATGAAACAGTAGACAGACTTTAATACAATTACTAAAAACATACAAAACAATTATAATGAGATAAAATCATATAAAATTATACACTATAAAATAAACGGTTCGCTATACACCGCATGGCCTCATCAGTATTCGAATCAACTTACAACAAAACAACGTGCATACACCGGACCCAGTCAAAGTTAAAGTCAATGAATTAACCTTCCGTCTACCAGACGGGTCCATTGGACCCGACATGTACATTCAAAATATTTATTCAAACCAGAAATTTCTTCAAAACAAACTAAATGTATAAATCAGACAATAATAAGTTAAATAAACAAATTAAATAGTTTTAAGTAAAAATTCTGGTGTAGAATGTTTTTATAATACTTGAGTAAAATTTCCGGTAGTTCTAGGGTTAAGAAAACAAAATATTCATTCGGAACAGGACTTGATTAATTCAGGGTTAATGGATGCAATTTAGTAAACCATTAACCCTGAATGAATCAAGTCCTGTTCCGAATGAATATTTTGTTTTCTTAAATCATTGACTTTAACTTTGACTGGGTCCGGTGTATGCACGTTGTTTTGTTGTAAGTTGATTCGAATACTGATGAGGCTATGCGGTGTATAGCGAAACGTTTATTTTATAGTGTATAATTTTATATGATTTTATCTCATTTTAATTGTTTTGTATGTTTTTAGTAATTGTATTAAAGTCTGTCTACTGTTTCATATTTAAATATTTTGAATTCAGACGTTAAAATGTATACATATCTTAGAAATATACTATATGTCGTCTCTTCTTTATTCATAGCTCCATTATAATAACTTAAGAAATTAACCACTTGAGGGGTAGAGCGATACATTACATCTCACCTAATTTTAATGTAGATTGGCACCAGACATACTTTTAATTAAATTTTACTTTTTTAAACTTTGATGGAAAGAAAATCAAAGAATTGTCTTTCCTCTTTTTGAAGTATTTCTTCTTTTTTAACTCCGGCCTGAATTGAACACATACACAATTGCTTGACCCTCAAAGGGTTAAAACAGTGTTCCCAATTTGGGGACCTTTTTTGTCCCCAGATTGTTGATTGTCACCTCTTTTTTTAAATAGAAATATTCAGTCTAGTTGAAGATAGATTAAAAATTCTGAATAAGACGAATTATACTATTTAAAAAGAAAGTGGTGACAGTCAAATAATCTGAATTAAAAAAGTCCCCCATCTGGCAACACTGGGTTAAAAACGCCAAGCCGTTATCTTCAATCGGTTTTAAAACTATCCTGTGCGAATAATTACGTCTTAACAGTAACAGCCTGTAAAATTTCAAGTTTCTATATCTAAAAGATTCATAGAAATTGTAATTTAGGACAATTTTTGAATGCTTTCCGCTCATTTCCCCTAAGATTAAAATTTTTTTAGAAACTTTTATTAGCGAACATTTGTATCTTAAATGTAACTGTCAAATTTCAAGTTTCTATTCCCAGAAGCATCACAAAAATCGTATATTTCAAATGTTTTTTCCTCCTGCACTCATTTAAATTTCGAAAAAAAAAAATGTTGTGTGTGTGCATTTCATAAAAGTGGCACCCACATCAAATTTCCAGTTTTATCCTCAGTTTCATAAGAAATCGAAATTTCGACCGTTTTTACAATGCTTTTTGCACTTTTCATACTTTAAAATTTTTAAGTTTCTTTAAAAACTGTTCTAAGCGAGTATTTACGTCTTAAAAGTAATAGCCACGTCAAAGTTCGAGTTTCCGTCCTTAACAATTTCATAGAAATCGCAAGTTAGACGTTTTAACTCTAGAACCATCGGCAAAAACGTGTACCTATAAACGCACAAGCAGTCTTTTTTACCGTTGTGGATTACCATGCTCGACTATTGTTTACTTTCTATTTTTTACTCTTAGTATCGTTTATTACTATTATTACCATCATTGCCCATATAATAATATATATTTCATAATTTTTATTATATATTTTTATATTTTATTATGTTGTACTGCATTGAGATATATATATATACTATTTATATATATTTTTTAAGAATATTTTTACAGTAAAAAATATTTTTTAATGAGAAATCGAAATTGCTAAAAACAACAATAAACTTGGTGAAAACAAACATTTATATTTATCTTCTGGGCAATACAATATTCAGCGTGGCGAGTGGTCAAGGAAAAACACAGTAAAAAAAAAAAGAGGATACTACCAGTATTTTCTTCTAGAAAATTCTATAAATAATATAAAGGGATTTTGAAAGCGGATTTCTCTTTAACAAAAATACTAATATTTAACACCTTTTTTGACTGTGTTTTTCAGAACTGATGCCCACTAGATCAAGAAATAAAACACTTGTAGAAGTCATCGTCTAGAACTAGCTTTCGTAGAATACTTCCGTGCCATTTGGTCGAGCACGTCGACGCCAAATTTTGTAGAATTATAGAACTTTATAGTTTCTGGTAAGTGTTTATCACCAGTTTCAAATGTAACTGATGGATGTCGGGAACTTAGAATTTAAACATATTTATTTTTCTTCCCTTGATAAACTCAACGTAATATCATCTTTGGCAAGAATGTGGCTGATGTACAAAGACTTTTTTTTCAGATTTTATGGCCTGTGAAATTTTGTTTTTTGTCCGCGATTGACTGTGCCAGCAATGCTTATTTTTAGTGACTGCAGCTTTGCAGTGAAGTAAAGAAGTTATCTGTGGTAGTGTTGTAACCTTTGTTTAAGTTTGGTTGTATGAAGTATGGACTGTTGCGACATCTAATACATAAATTGTGCATTAAAATTGACGGCGGTCATTTTGACTGTTTTGGCAATTCTAGATATACTACTGCAATACTTCATAAATTTGGGCTGACTGGAAAATTTATCACTGGCATATCATAGCTTATCGAATTATAGGGAAAGTCACGGAAACTGAAAGTTATACTCTAAATAGAAACAAGTTGGTACGGAATGAAAGTTTCGAAACGGTCAAAATGACAACCTTGGCGGTTCTAGTGTTAAGAATTTTTCTGCTCATTTCAAGCTCTCAATTTTCGATTTCTTTAGAAACGATTCTTAGCAAGCAAATGTATCTTAAAAGTAACCGCCATGTCAAATTTCAAGTTTCTAGTTCTTTTAGTATAACAAAAATCGTAAGCAGTAGCCTTTCAAATTTCGAAAAAAAAAAAATAATAATAATAATAAAAGGTTCTGTGCATACGTTTGCGTCTTAAAAGTTGCAGCTATGTCAGATTTCAAATTTAAACCCCTAAGAATTTCACAGAAATACATAATTTAGGTAATTTAGAAAGTCCTTAGAACGCTTTCCGTTCATTTAATCCAAATTTTGAATATTTTTATAAATCATTCTTAGCGAGTACTATTTGCAACTTAAAAGTAACAACTATGTCAAACTTCGAGTTTCTAGCCCAAAATAATTTTAAAGAAATCACAATTTAGAACGTTTTCGACTCATTTCACATTTTTAAATGTCGAATTTTTTAGAACACATTCTCAGTGAGCATTTGACTCCTAAAAAGTAACTGCCACGTAAGTTTCTCGTACTTTGAATATCAGAAATATAGTAAGTTTAGAACGTTATCCCTCTGCACCCTTTTAAATTTCGAATTTAAAAAAAAACGTTCTGTGCGTGCATTTGCGTCTTAAAAATAGCAGTCATGGTAAATTTCAAGTTTCTATCCTTAACAATTCCATAGAAATCTCAATTAGAAACATTTATTGAACATTTTTCGTGCATTTCAGCATCTTACATTTCGAATTTTTTCTAAAAACTATTTTGTTCGTGCATTTGCGTCATAAAATTAGCTCACGTTAACGTTCAAATTTTTATCCTTAACAATTCCGTGAAATCGTTATTTGAAACGTTTTTAGAACGTTTTCCGCTCATTTCATTCTTTTTAATTTCGAACTTTTTAATAACCGCTCATAGAAAGTATTTAAAACTTATATGTAACCTCTAGAGTGGATCGAAAAATCAAAATGTGGATAATCAAATCGGCGCGGGGTGCAACTGTTGCCTCTTATGTGTATTAGTTTGCATGTATTTTTTTTAATTAAAATCCATTTACATCTTCCGGTGCCCCAAGCGCCCCAAAATTAGATAAAAACTGAAATTTTTATGGAAAAGTACAATTTATTTTTGTTTTTAAAAATGTTTTAATTGCTTTTGGCGCGGTGTGAAAAAGTTTTCTTTTATCATATTGGTTTACACACACACACATATATATATATATATATATGTTTTATAGAAATACATTCATATCTTCCGGTACCCCAAGCGCCCCAAATGTAGTTAAACATTGAAATTTTTATGAAAAATTATATATTATTTGTTTTTTAATTTTTTATTATAAAATTAATTTTGGCGCGGGGTACGAAAGTTTTTTTTAACCCTTTCATTCCCAGTGAGTCCAAATGGCATCATGATGTTAGTGGATTTTTTAATTCGGTTATTCCAAGTTCATACCAAAAAATTAAAATAGCAATATTGGGTTTATTTAAAAACGGATCATTTCCATATTTGAGTAATGCGAAATTTAACATTGAAAATTTCTGGTGTAAATTCGGATTCTTTGAACTACGTAATTTCTAGAATGTATTCTACCATGGGAATGAAAGGGCTAACCCAAAGCGTTATAAGTAAGCGAACAAACTTAATGCTGGAATCAGGCGTAAATTAACACAGCTGCGCCACCTTGTGGACGGAGTGATAATTCGCATACGCGGGCTTTTAGTGTGGCGCGTATTTTCTAAATCTTCAGTCACTCACGGAAATGAGTTTTGTTCGCCACATTTATTGCAAAATAACGGCGTAGCGAGAGGGGCATCCAGACTCACTTGACACCACGAAGTTTTCTTGGCGTTATCAGAAGCGCTTCAGTTATTAATCAAGGTGAAAAAAACTTTACTATTTTAGTGGTGTCAGTAAGAAAACAGATAGGTATCTACCTGTAGTTCCCACTCCATCCGCTACGTGGCGCATGACCTTGACTGATGTGACCTTGCTTTTAATCTTGCGGTTACTTCTTAGGGACGCTTATTTAGGATAGGACGCTTATTTATATCGCTTTGGGGTTAACCCTTTAGCGGGCGGTGTCCACAAAAAAGGACACTTAATTTTAATTCCAAAACTGACAAACGCCACCAAGAAAATTTAATTAAAGTTTTCCTTTTATAAAGTATAAGAAAATAAACAAATTTTTATTTTCTAATAAATTCGTTTGTATATCCTAGTGTCAGTCCATTATCTCATCATTTTGCAAACAAAATTACTCCGCGCCGGAAACGGTTAAGCATACTAGCATACATGCAAAATTTTTCAAATTCAATAAATTTCTTCCGGTGTCCCAAGATGCTTAAATATCTGCCGAAAGTTGATTTATATGCAAATTTTGAACAAAAAAATATAAGTAAAAATAAGAGTTAAAGAATCATTTGTATACTGTAAATAGTACTCTCTATAAATGATGAAAATCTCTTTATCGTTTATTATTAAATGAATAAAATTATTTTTAATACTATATAGAAAAGACTACACAAAAGTGCAAGTGATGAAGGGCACACAGTTTTACACAAAAACCACAAAGGAGGAACGTTATACTCTTGTAAAGGATCCTTACTCTGAATATAGTGAACACGTTTCAGTTGTAACAGGAGAAGCTAAAAAAAAAAGCAATAATATATATATATATATGTATATATATATATATATATATATATATATATATATATATATATATATATATATATAAATCAAATAACATTACATGAGATATAACATATATACAATTATATAGGCTTACAGTAATTGGATGCGATGGAACAAATGTAAATATTGGGCACAAATGATGAATTACCCTGATGGTTCTGGACACACTAGACTCTTTCAATAGTAATTTCTTTGCTTTATATAAATGATATAAGTGAGCCTTTACGACATTTACTAAATTCTTTACATGGTGCAACATTTGGTTCAACAGCCTTATGTGAGCCAATTGGTACAGCTTTCAAAACCTGCGATGAGCTACCTGTAATTTCCTTTTCTTCAATAAGTGTAGAGATTAGGCTAGATAACATAGATAGAATGGTTCTCAGCAACGATCAGCAATAGTTATATTACATTTGCATAGCAATATCGCCTGGTGAATATGGTTCTGACACGACATTAAAAAAAAACCTGGTTCATTTCTTCACTCAAGATGGTTGACAACTGCAGTTAGAATTTTAAGGTTACCAAGGTTGACAATATGTGGCCACAGAAAATCCATTTGAGAATCTCATTATTTTTACAACATATGCTATGGAAGCATACGCCCCTGTATGATTCCATATCAAAACAAAGCCCTTTATAACAAAAGGAGCGCAGCATATTTGGAATTTTACTACGTTTTCTAGATATTTTAAAACCAATCCAAGAAAAATAGTAGACGCTGTTGTCCAAAGATATAGCTTCTTTTGTCATCCTGAACATTTCCTATTGTCATTGCTGTCAGTTATCCCAGAGGATATCATGTCTTCAGCAATACAAAAGCTAATTTGTGCTAGAAATGAAAATAGAGGAACAACAGAAATAAGGATATTTCAAGAACCAAAAATACGCTTCGAAGAAAATGATCATTATGGAGTTATTAACTGGCAACGACTTGGACATTTTGAACAGCCTCTTTTGATGAATGTGCCTTGCGAATAAATTGAGTCTATGATAAAAGTAGGTAAAACGGAGGAATGGTCAAAGTATCCATGCCGTATCCACGCTATTGAAAGATGCATTGGCCTACTGTCTGAGGCATCAAAAAGCGTATCTCGACAAGAAAAGAAACAAGATTTCGTATTGAACAGAATAACTTCAAGAAATCATATCAAACATTTTAACACCAAAAATTATTACAAACTTCAGTAATACGCATAGGTGCCAACCTCAAACTAATCTTCTGGAATACTTGCGTTAATCTGACTCTGGTTTAATATGTTTCGGACCAGAAATTTATTTAAGAAACGAAATAAAATAAGTTTCATGTAGAAGCCTGGAATTAAACAAGTAAGCATTCGTGAAATAAATTTTCTGGTTCGAAACGTGGTTAACCTGGGTCAAACTAATTCTGACATTACGGAAGATTAGTGGAAGGTGGCAGCAAAGCGATATAAGTAAGCGTCCTATCTTAAATGGGAAAAGTAACCCCAATATTAAAAGCGAGGTCACATCAATCAAGGTCATGCGCCACGTAGCGGATGGAGTGTGAACTACAGGTAGATACCCAACTGTTTTCTTATTGACACCACTAAAATTGTAAAGTTTTTTTCACCTTGATTAATAACTGAAGTGCTTCTAATAAGGCGAAGAAAACTTCGTGGTGTCAAGTGCGTCATTATTTTGCAATAAACGTGGCAAACAAAACTAATTTCCATGAGTGACTGAAGATTTAGAAAATACGCGCCGCTCTAAAAGCCCGCGTATGTGAATTATCGCTCTGTCCACAAGGTGGCGCAAACTGTGTTAAGTTTGTTCGCTTACTTATAACGCTTTGGTTGGCAGCTATGAATATGTGAATCTTCAAAATCAGAGGAGTAAAAAAATCTTTAAGCTCAATTTTTATAATTTGTATGATATGATATGATCTAGTACTTTTATTTTTAAATTTATACTTAATATATTACTACAAAAGTAATATTATTTGTAAGTTTATTCTTTATTAACTAAACACTTTGCCAGATTTGTAAACAATTTTCGTAAATTAAAAATTTTGAATAAATTTTCTTAAATATTACAATCTATAACAATATTTCGGACACCAGAAGATATGAATGGATTTATATAACGAATTATCTAAATTACACAGTTATGTAGTACACTCAATTTACAACTTTCTCAACATGTGCTAAATTTAATTTAAAATAAATAAATTAATTAATTAAATTAAATTAAATAATTATAAATTTCATAAAAAAAAATCATTTTTTAACTATTTTGGGGGCGCCAGAAGATATGAATGGATCCCAGTTTAAAAAAAAAAAAAAAGAAAAAAAAGAAAAAAAAAAGAAAAAAGAACATGTAAGTACATAAAAGACAACTTTCGCAACCTGCGCCAAATAAAAAAAAATACATAAATTTTCATAAAATTTCCAATTTTTAACTATTTTTCGGCCGCTTGGGGCACCGGATGATATGAATGGATTTTAATAAAAAAATAGGTGTACACTAGAATATATAAAAGGCAACTTTTGCACCTCGCGCCAAAAGTAATTTCGAAAAAAAAAAAAAAAACATTTCCTTGTATTTTTCGATCCACCCTTGTAACCACCATGCCAAATTTCAAATTTACAGTCACAACGATATCACAGAAATTGCAATTTTAGAACGTCTTTTGCGACGTTCTTGCTTTTGGACGTCACTGCTTTTGGAGTTCTTGAACCGACATCAAACATAATATATATTGGAGAAGTGATGGTCATAAGCATTTTGTTGCCCCTTTTTTTTATCGGTTTGGTAGTTCCAGAGCTTACTCCCTATAAGGAAATGTAAATAGTGCTCAAGGAGTTTTAATAAACACTATTGCGAGATTTGCGAAATATTAACATAAAAGTACCCATTTTTTTCTTTTTATTTCCGATCAAAATATAAGCTGCCAAATATTGCTTCAATTCAATTTTTTAAAAATGCAAACTTATTTTAAATACGTGCAAACATTTTTTTCAGATTTAAATTAAATATTTTCGTTTTATAGTGGTACTAATTTCTGAAAAAAAATTTCTTTGTATGTTAAAGAAAATCAGTAAAAGTTTTTTTTGTGTGTTGGTAATTTTTTTTCTCATTAATATAGCCGCTTTAATTCTTAAACAAAAATATTTAATTTGATTTTCCTCTATTGCTATTTTAGCGGATGTATTTTCAGAAACTATTACTTTCATTGTTAGAAATTTTTCAGTTTTGTCGCCAAAGATATAGCGAAATTAGAAAAATATGAAATACCTCACGAACTAAGTAGGCCATAATGAAGAGAACGAATATTTTTTCAACTGGATTAAATCATATTCAGGGCCAGAGTAGCACAGTTGAAGTTTATTCCAACAGAGGGGAAGATGTCCAGACCAGGGATCGAACCTTGTTTAACCTTATGTCCAACAAATAAGAGTGGGTTATGTTAGCCAGGTATCGCCCAGATAGCTTAACAGGTAAAGTATTGGCACGGCACGCCAAGTATCCAGGTTCGATCCCTGGTCTGGACATATTTCGCTCTGTTGGAATAAACTTCAACTGTGCTACTCTGGCCCTGAATATAATATTTCACGAACTTTTGGATTTAAAAGAATTTAGTTAGTACCATTAGATTCAGCATACAAAAATACACTAAAATATGCTATCGGTTGAAAAATAACTATAAAATCAGATTTTTAAAGAAATTTTTAAAAGTTCATTCTCCTTTATACACCTCTCACGTGTAGAATTTTACAGCAGGCACCTAGGTGATAAGAAAAAAAAAATTTTTCCAATTTTCACATTTCTATTGGGGCATTTGGAAAGTCTTGTCCGTATGGGAAAATCAATTCGTACCGGAAAATTCTGCCCGGTAATTATTAGACGTTAGATATCGGAATCAACGTCTAATAATTAAACGATAGAATTTTCCCGTACGAATTGGTTTTCGGAAACGGACACGACTTTCTGAGCGACACAATCGGTTCAGTAGTTCTGGATGTGCGTTGATCAGCTCCTAGTCCAGTCTTTTTTATATATAGATAGATTAATCTTACCTAAAATATATTAGCATGACTATTTCCTTTTTTTTTTAGATACTCCATTCATAAAAGTTATAAAAACATTTATCTTCAACTTTCAACAATATGTGTGTCAATGACATTTACAGTTCTTATATTAGAAACGTTGCAGCAAAAAATTGTTTTACGTCATTTAAAATATAAATTACCTGAAATATATTAGCATGGACATTTCTTTTTATGAAATACGCTATTCAGAAAGCGTTTAAAAGAAATATCTCGAAATTTCTAGAAATAATCCAAGTTTGAATAATATTAATAGTTCTTTTATTAGACACATTGAAGCAATAATACTTTTATGGCATTTAAAATCGTTATGTGTTTTACAGCATTGCCTACAAATACGAAATAATTTTTCTTTATTCTGAGAAAAGCACATAATAAGTTTGAATGACATTTATAGATTTTTTATTAGACAGTTTGCAGGAAAAAATTCTTTTGTGACATTTAAAATATTAATAATTATCCTTATCTAAAATACAATTTCTTTACCGAATATTAACCGTTATATGAAGTACGCTGCTCAGAGAACGTTTAAAAACAATTATCTCGAAATTGCTAGCAATGATCTAAATTTGAATTACATTTACATTTCTTTTATTAGACACATTGTAGCAAAATATTCTTTTATGATATTTAAAATAAAAACTATCCCTGTTATCTAATATATATTGGCTTAATCACTTCTTTTTATGAAATATGCCATTAAGGAAACATTTAAAAACAATTATCTCAAATTTGCTAGAAATAATCTAAGTGTGAATAACATTAATAGTTCTTTTATGAGGCACATTGCTGCAAAAGTAACGTTTAAAATCGTTATGTGTTTTTCCGGCATTGCTTATGAATACGAAATAATGTTTCTGAAATCTTAGAAAAGCACATATCACAATATGACCATTATACCATATTCATTCGCTCATAACGAATGCTAATGAATCCATTATTATAAAAAATGAAAATATCTTCCAAGAAAATTCCCTTTTCTGTAAAAACTTACAAGTATGAATATATATATATATATATATATATATATATATATATTTATTTATTTATTTATTTAACAAAACGCTGAAAGTTTGAGAAGTAAAGTATTTTAAAAAAGTACTTTTTGTAGAAGTATTAAAAATGGTTTTTATGTTATTTGCTAAAGTTAAAACTAAATGAGATCCCCCCCCCCCAAAAAAAAAAGAAAGGGGTTAAACAAAAGGAATTGAAAGAAGTTTAGTTAACATTTGCTGATTTATTTATTTCTATGCAAATTCGTAATCTATAAATAGTGTCATAATATATTAAGCGTTCTAAATATATTCTCGACATTCTTATAAATTCAGACAAAAAATTTTATTCACATTATAATTTATTAAATATTCTCACTTGCTTTTTTACCAATAAAAATCTGACTGACTAGATAAGGAAAAAATTACATTATTTTCATAATGAATAGTAAAAAAAAAAATATTACGGTAACAATTTTACGATGAAATACACTGTTCAAAAAAGAATAAAAAACAATTATTCATTTTTTTTTTTTAATAATGTAAGTTGAAATGAAGTTTTTAGTTTTTTCTTAGATAAATTGCAGAAAAAGATGATGTCATTTTATATCATCTTTTGTTTTTCATTAATTTTCAAAGAAGTTAAAAATGTGCCTTTATTCTGTGAGAAATGGCTATTTTAATGTTATACCTCATTCATTGGTACATAATGAACGTTAATGCACTCATTATTTGAAAAAGGTAACTATTTTTAAATGAAAATCCATTCTTCATCGTACAGGGTTTTCTGCAAAAAATACGCTAATTGGAATAATTTGAAAAAAAAAATGATGAAAGTTTGAGAAATATTTTTTAATGCATATAATTTTTTGGGGGAAAAATTAAAAATGTATTAAATGGGCTTGAATTTTATTGGATATATTTTATAAATATAGTTATAAAAAATTACTTTGACAGTTTTTTTATAAAGTACAGTATTTAAAAAACCCTTTGAAATAAATATTCTATAATTGCTAAAACAAACCCCTCAAATACGATTTCTATTCTTTCGAGTTTTTTAATTAGCCTTTTTACTAATTTCTCGTTTTAAATTTATGTGTGTTTTTTCTTTCATTAGCTATAAAGGGATGACATACTTTCTTTATTGTAAGGGAATTCCATATTGCGACATGGTTTAGTTATATCAGATATTCATCTCACGTAATAAACGGTAGTGGGTCTATTATTTGAAAAAAAAAAAAGGTAACTATTAAAAAATAGATATCATTTGTATATATTTTCGTAAAAAAATAATAATAATAATAATAATAAACACTCGTCAATTTGACTAATTTAGAGCGGGAAAATACAACAAAATTTAGAAAAGGGAGAACTTTAAAAAAAGATGTTTTTTACACAAATATTAAAAAAAATAATAATAAGCATGCTTTAAATTAGTATACATTTTCGTTTAAAAATGGATACTACGATTGTTTTGTTAAAATTTTTATGGTATAAGTAGAGCCATTATTTTAAGTCTTTACATATTTTTAATATACACAAAACGTATTGTTAAGAACAAAATATACTCACATTATATTTTTATAAATATTTCTGAAATATATATATATATATATATAATTCAAACTTACTCATTAGAGGAAAATCGTCTAACTTGATGGGTTAAAAAGTATACAATAACCACTTAAAAAATAGTTTTTTAAGTTACCTTAACACATTGGCTACGGGTGATTTTTATGAAATCGGAATTTTAAAACAGTAGAAGCTCCTCCCTGTTCTGAAAGTCTTTTGTAAATTGGTGTTCTAGATAGGTTTCCCGAGTTTATGCATCGATAAATAGCTTTCAATCAAGGAATTTAATATAAAATGTGTTACAACCTAAACAAATATGGCCAACACGATATAAGTACATTTTCTGTAAGGTAGAAGCCAAGCACTTAGTCAATTATGTTTTTTTTTCTTTTTCATTGAAAACGAGAATTTTCGTTTTCCGTCGTGAATGTGTTAAACGTAGACTTTATTTCCAATCCTTTGGTACCAGAAACTTTCTTGTACAACAATTTCTTGCAGAATTAGTAGGGGTTGTTTACTCCCCCCCCCCCCCCCACTGAAACATTGCAGCAAAACATCTTTTGACATTTAAAGTGGTTATGTGTTGTTCCGCCATTCCCCATAACGATGAAATAATGTTTCTTTAACCACTTGGGTACGGACTTATTTCAGGGCTGCCACTGGCATTTTTCCTTTTTTAAGTAAATCTCCCACTACTTTCTCTAAAAAAGAAAAAAAAAATCTTTTATAAATACTTTCATAACACATGAAAGAGAAAAAATGTACTAATTTTTTTCCTTTAAATAGTTGTATGAATAGAACATAAAAATAAGAGCCAGTGGCGAAATGCATGATGAGTCTCAGTCGTCAAATGTACCCAAGGCGTTGACCCCTTATCTACTGCATTATGATCTACTGCAGTTTTTTTCACTAATTTTTTTTCCGTTTCTACAATGAAAATTGAAGTATAAATATAAAAAAATACTCACTCGTGAGAAATTTAATTAATTAGAGGTAATTAATTAAAGTGGTACTTAAAGTAAAGTCACTACACTATGACTAAAATATCGCAACAGAAAACCCACAAGGTATTTCAAATGGCACCAGGATTGTTGTAAAGTATCTTCGATTTGGTAAGTATGTGACACACAGCCTTTTTTTTTTTCATATTTACAAAATTTTTTTTTTTTTGGAAAATTCCGGTGCCAATCATTTTTTTCAACACTTTAGCATTGAAAATGGGACCTGAATTTACCCCTGAAAGGGTAAAATAAATATTTTTTTTTTTTTGTAGGTTTTGATCTTGTTAGCAGTCTTTTAGTTATGCGATGTCTATATTCCTGTGACAACATGTTCTCTCGCATCTCCACATATTCAGCATATGAATTTATATATACTATTTCTAGCATAGCAAAAAAGAGCCGGTGCCACAACTTTTTCGATTTTCTATGAAAAATAATAATGAAACAGAAAATAAATACTAGGAAAATTATCACTACACCAGATTTCAGTAATTATATTTTAACCCCTTATCAGTGACATTTCTTTTCTTACAAAAAAATTAAAAATGGGGCTGGACACCACTTTTTCCATACTAAAATATTTACCTTACTTAATCGAAAAATATCTGACAATTAATAAAGATAAATTTACAGTTACAAATTAGTGGTATCAAAATGCTTTTAATAACGAAGCAAGCAAAGTGTTCTTGTCCGAATCCAGTTCGGGCCACACTGTTAAGGGGTTAAAGCAGATGAATACGATGGACTACACAGACGAAAAATAAACCAGAAGTTTTTCTCCAACACCCAGTGTACTGACGGTACTTATAAACACCACAGAGTAATTGAACTGTTAAATCAAAGACATACACCGTTCACCTAAAATAGCTAGTTAAATTGTATTCTAAGAGCATAATGAACACATAAAAAATCCAACACTTATCTTATATCCTTTACTGTGTTTGCGGAAATAAAAAGACGAGAGTGACAATCTGTACAAAATGTCGGTACAAAACACATTGACTGTTTCAAAGATAGCCCCCTTCCTCTTGATGAAAATGTGTAATTTTAGATTTCCATAAAGCAGGACGTAATAAATCTAAGTCCATCAAAAAAATTGTAGGTTGCAATTCATAATTTTTTCGAATATTAATTTCATAATTCATAATTTATATCATAAAATTATAAAATTTGCAAATTCAGCGTATTTATGTTTGGGTATATTAGTATTTTAGCTACACAAAAAATTAGTACATTAGGAGCATAATTTCAGGAGATATAAATAAAAATATGAAAATGTAATTTAACATTAGAACACAAAATTTTGAATTTTTGTAATTCAAAAACTTATCATTGAAATGACTTAAAATTTGGTGTCTCGGCATAGTTTGAGCCAAAGATTTGAAATATCTCGTTAAAATTGGGTGTTGCCATTGAAAAAAATGAAGTTTGGATTCGTTTTAATATGTAGATGGCCCCTAAGCAAATTTTATATACATCATTTAAAATTAGACTTTATTTCCGATCGTTCAGTACCAATAACTTTCGTCTATGATAATTTGTTGAGGAGTTAGTAGGGGTTGTTTACTTTTTTTTCCACGACTGTACACAACACTAGAACCGCAATTAGGGGTGATTTTGACCCCTGCCACATTGATAATAAACGATTCGAAACAGAATTTTTTTCATAAGATATGTTAAATGTTTGAACCAATGCAATATATATTCAATATATTCAATAATATTGAAGTGCCTACTGGAGTCGAGATGCTCTAGTTTATCTTCCATATATGTGATCAATCGATTGGTCATAATGCATAGATGTTAAGCAATATGTGGAATTTTTTACAAATTCCTGAGCATTGGGATCGTCGAAAAGCAAACCAGGGTAAGTAGGGAAGGAGGAAAAGGCCCCAGAACCATGCATTATATATATATATATATATATATATATATATATATATATATATATTATATATAAATTAAGTACAACAATAATAAAATATAATAGGATTAGGAAAAGTTAAAAAAAATAGAACTTTACTGATAAAATATCAAATTTTGAACAGAAGCAGGCAAGGATTTGACGGCTAACTTCAGCAGCCAGTGAGGATGCGAAGTGCAATGACTTGGACTTGGAGTAGATACTGGAACAGAGTTCCTGGAGTCTCTCCATACGTCTGATAGAGCAATGAAATGGGCGAAGTGCAACGAATCAAACTGCCGAAAAAGATAGAACAAAGAGAAAGGATTGGGATGCCAGTGGAACAGGCTGTCTCAGAGAGCTATAACGGGAAAGTCTCTTTCGGTTTTGACGGCTAGCTTCATCAGTCAAAGGACTTCAGAGCGAAACGAATCAAATTCATTCGCCAGAGAAAGAGAGGCGGAAGGCCGGAGGTGACTGAAAATAACTAGAAAAACATAAAAACATAAGATTTTGATAGAAAGCGGATGTTTACCGGCGCCAAATGCTTAGACAGGAAGGATGTCGATGAAAAAAATTGAAAAATAAGATAATAGAGTTTAAAAGTTAAATGTTTGCAGTACAAAAATAGGCTAATTAAGTATGTTAAATAGTTTTTAATAAAAATTCTGCTTTGGAATAGTTTTTGTGAAATTTGAGTAAAATTGCCGGTTGTTCTAGTGTTAAAAAAAGCAAAATATCGTCCACTGAAATTTAATCTTCTACAAAAACGTGCTAGTTTGAATATCTTTTATAAAAAATATGCTAAAAGTTTGAGAACAAAGGCATTTCAAAAAACATTCTTTGTTGAAGTGTTAAAAATGGTTTTTATTTTATTTGCTAAAGTTAAGAGAGAAATAAAGATCCCAAAAAACCTTGAAAAAATAGAAAATGAAAGAATGTTAACATTTGCTGCTATGTTTGTTTCTACCGAAATTTTTAATCTATAAATAGAGCCTGAATACATTAAGTTTTGTAAAGCAAATTTCTTATTTTCTTATACATTGCTATGAAATGTTTATTTGCATTATACTTTAATAAATATGCCATTCAGAAAATGTTTAAAAACAATTATACCGAAATTTCTAGAAATAAATCTACATGTGAATAGCATTTACAATATCTTTTATTAGTCACATTGGAGTAAAAAATAATTTTTTCACATTTAACAAATGAATTATCTGTTACGTAAAATATATTAGCAAGACCATTACTTTTTATAATACATGGCATGCAGAAAGCAGAAAACTTTTGAAAACAATTATCTTGATATTGCTAGAAATAATGTAAGTGTGAATGGCATTTACAATTCATTTATTCGATATATTAAAGAAAAAAACTTTTATGACATTTAAAATCATTATGTATTTTTTCCACCATTCCCTATGAAGATGAAATAATGTTTTTGTAAGTAAAGTCACATGACAATATTTAAATTATTTTTTCATAAGATAAACTCTTGAACAATAGACATTTTTTCCTGACTCCATGTATTTATGTTTTTGGTTCAGACGAAAAACGTGAGATGTTCGACGATAATATTGATGTTGTTATTATGGTTTGGAGATGTGTATTCGTAGTGGCTGTACTGTGATTGTCTAAATAAATGTTTTGTGTGTTTTTTAAAGAAGTTATGTTTATAGTAAAATAATTATCATTATTTTAACTAAAATGTTATAAAATAGATAACAATTTGGTAGCAGAGCGTGGTTTTAAAGCGAATTTTATATTTTGAGTGTACAAGTAAGAAGAGTAAATAAATATGAATTGTATGAACTAGGCCTAATGCAAGTTAAGAATTTGTTCCATTGGACTAACCGCCAATAGAAAAAACTTAAGAGGTAAGAATTTTATATGCATTTAAAAATAGTTTGGAAGATAAAGTATTTTAATTATGTGTGAATCCAATATGTTTGGAATTCCTAGAATAGAGCCGTTAACAAGTAAAAATTATACATTATGGAGTATGCGAGTTGAAGCTTTGATTAAATCAAAACATTTATTTGATGTTATCGAAAATGATGAACCGGTAAAAAATGAAGGGGATCCCGATAGTTTAAAAGCGCATAAAACATGGTTAGAAAAGAATGATGAAGTTTACGGTATAATTATATTGACGTTGTCCGCAGAGCAAATGATGGCTGTTAGAGGGATTAAAAAAGCTAAGGATTTATGGCAATTACTGAAAAAGCGTTATGCGGGAATTGAAAATCAGAGAAGAATTCAGTTAAAAATTAATCTTGCGAGAATAGAGAAAAACGAAAGAGAAACAATAGAAGAATATTTGATAAGAGCTCAAGGGATAGCTAATGAAATATTAGAATTGGGTACAGAGATTGATGAATGCGAATTAATAGGATTTATTATAGAAGGGCTCCCAAAGAAATATAGCGAAGTAACAACTGCGATATCATCAAACCCAAATATAACTTATGAAGTAATGCGAGAAACTTTGTTGAGATATGAAAGAAAATATGATAAATTTCGAGAAAACGAGTCTAAAGCATTTAGGGCTAATGAAAAGAAAAAGGTTTTATGTTTTGCTTGCGGAAAGCCAAATCATATAGCGCGGAATTGTTATAGTAAATCGAATATGACACACTCGCGAAATGATAGGGAGTATTCACCTAAGAAAAATTTTCAAAATTATTATAGTAATAAAGTTCAAGATGTAAGAGAATACTCACGCAATAATAAGAATTATAATAAGAATAATAATGTTTCAAACAAGAAGGCAAAAGAATATACATGTTTTACAAATGAACATGCATTGCAGTCAAATGAATTCAATAGAAATGAGTGTAAAGAATCTGAAAATAATAGGGAAATAACCTGGATGTTAGATTCAGCTTGCACTTCGCATATGACGCATAAAGAAGGTATTGTTGTAGAAAGAAAACCTGAAGATGTAGAAATTGCAACTGCTGACAGCGAGCGATCAATACAAGCGAAATATCGTGGAAATGTTCATGTTACGTCTTACGATAAGAAAAGTGGCGAAACAAAAATAAAACTTACAGAAGTTCTTTGCGTACCTAATTTAAGAGAAAATTTAATGTCAGTTCCAAGTTTAGTCAGAAAAGGAAAATATGTGATATTTGATAATGAAGGAGCAGCCATTTATGAAAAGAATACAGGTGAATTAATAGCTAAAGGAACATTCGAAGATAATACATTTAAAATAAACTTAGCTGTACGAGAAACAGATGAAGACAGAAATGAATCTTGTTTACAGACAAATGAATCAAAGAAAGAATTATGGCATAGAAGACTTGGGCATATAAATTATGTATACTTACAAAGAATGTCGAGAGAAAATCTTGTAAGGGGATTAGAAAAGATGAATGGTGAAGAAACAAAATGTGAAATATGTATTCAAGGGAAATTAACAAGAACACCATTTAATCATGTGATAGAAAGAACAACACGCATTTTAGAAAGATTACATGTTGATTTATGTGGACCAATGAAAGTACACTCATTGGGAGGGAGTAAGTACATGCTAATGGTAGTAGATGAATATAGTAGAAGATATTTTGTAGATTTTTTAAGAAGTAAAGATGAAGCAAAAGAAAGAATTATAAATATAATAGAGAGAAGAGAAAATGAAACCGGCAAGAAAGTAAAAGCGGTTAGATCAGATAATGGTGGTGAATTTACTAATGAAGAGCTCGTGAATTATTACAAAAGGAAGGGCATAAAGAATGAAAGAACCACAATTCATAGTCCACAAAGTAACGGGATTGCAGAAAGGGCTAATCGGACTGTTATTAATACTGCAAGAACATTGCTGATAGAAGCAAAACTACCTTTATCCTTTTGGGCCGAAGCAGTATCAACAGCTGCTTATATACATAATGTTACTCCAACAGCTACGAGAAAGAAAACGCCATTAGAATTATGGTCAAATAATAAACCAACAGTAAAGCATATGAGAGTATTTGGATGTAAAGTTTTTTATCGCAACGATGATATCAATAAAAAGAAATTTGATGTAAGAGCAAAACCAGCAGTGTTTATAGGATATTCAAGAGATCGGCGAGCATACAGATTGTATGATTTAAAAGAAAAGAGAATACGTGAAAGCAGAGATGTAGTATTTATAGAAGAAAAAATGGGATATGAAGATATAGCTAACAAGGAAGAAATGTCTGATGAATTTGAATACATCAACATTACCAATAATAAAAATGTAATAGATGAACAAGAAGATAATAATTCCGATGAAAATGAAGAAGAGTTAAATCAGAAAAAGGAAGCAATTGCGTTGTCAGATGATTTGAATGATTCTGCGACAGAAGAATCTGAAGTAAATCATATAATTGATGAAAACAAGGAACAGCAAGAAAAAGAAACTAATGAGAATAAGTTGTTTGAAGAACCTAGAAGATCATCACGAATTAGGAAACCCAATCCAAAGTATTTAGCGAATCTAGTGCACGAGGAAGTTCCAAAGAATTACAAAGATGTATTAAATTCTAGAGATAAAGATAAATGGATAGAAGCAATCAAAAAGGAATTACACTCATTAGAAGAACACAAAACGTGGAAAATCGTTGACAAACCAAAAGATGTGAAGGCACTGAGAAGCAAATGGATTTTTACTGTAAAAGAAGACGGTGAAGATGTAAAATATAAAGCAAGATTAGTAGCCGACGGATCAAGACTTAAATTTGGAACAAATTATCAAGAATCGTATAGTCCTGTAATGAAAACTGAATCATTTAGAACTTTATTGGCAGTCGCAGCGATGAAAGGTTACAAAACTAGATTTTTCGACGTAGAAACAGCATATCTGAATGCAGATCTAGAAACTGCAATTTATATGAATCCGCCTGAAGGTCTACAAATTGAAGGAGGGAAAATATTATTGGTAACAGGAAATTTATATGGGTTGCCAGAAGCAGGAAGATGCTGGTATGAAAAATTAGTTAATATATTTGATAAAATTGGGTTACAGCCCTGCAAAGCAGATCCATGTGTGTTTTTTAATAAAAATGATAATAAATTTATTGCAGTTGGAATATATGTCGATGATGGAATAATCGTTAGTGAATCCGAAGAATTAATAAATAAATTGATACAAAAATTGAATAAAGAAGCAAAAATTAAAGAGCTGAAGAAAAACATTAAATTCCTTGGTATTGATATTGAAGAAAATAATGGAGAATTTTTGCTAGGGCAAGCTAAGTATGCAGAAAAAATCTTAGAAAGATTTGATATGGAAAATTGTAAAAGTGTGAAAACCCCTGGTGTTTCTGGAATAAAATTAGATGAATATGAAAATGAAAATAAAATTGATGAAACACTATATCTAGAAATGCTTGGAAGTATAGGATATCTAGTAAGAGGAACAAGGCCAGATTTAGCTTTCACTTTAAGTAATTTGTCTCAATATGCAAAAGATCCTAGAGAAATTCATTTACAGGCAGTGAAGAGAGTTTTGCGGTACATTCAAGGCACTAAAAACTACAAACTTCGAATTAAAAATAAAAAGGGCCAATTATCACTTTGTTCTGATGCTAGCTGGTGTACTACACGGGATTCAAAATCATTTGGTGGATATATCGTAAAGATAGGAGAATCACTGATTGAATGGAAAAGTAATAAACAGAAACTGGTTGCGCTTTCTACAATGGAATCTGAACTTTTAAGTTTATGTGATGCTGTTTGTGAAGGAAAATGGTTAATGGGTCTCTTGGAAGAGTTAAGCCAGGAAGAAATGGTGAAGCGTCCAATAGAAATCAGTACTGATAGTCAATCTGTAATTGATTGGATTAAAAACCCAAGAGTGAATAATCGCAACAAACATATAGGTAGAAAATATCATTTTGTAAAAGATGAAAGAGCGAAAGGAGAAATTGAAACAAAATATGTAAATTCGTCTGAACTGGAAGCAGATATAATGACTAAGAATTTGAGTTATGATGTCATGAAAAAACATATTACAAGTCTCGGAATTACTGAGGATTATTGACATGCGAAAGGAGGGATTTGTAAGTAAAGTCACATGACAATATTTAAATTATTTTTTCATAAGATAAACTCTTGAACAATAGACATTTTTTCCTGACTCCATGTATTTATGTTTTTGGTTCAGACGAAAAACGTGAGATGTTCGACGATAATATTGATGTTGTTATTATGGTTTGGAGATGTGTATTCGTAGTGGCTGTACTGTGATTGTCTAAATAAATGTTTTGTGTGTTTTTTAAAGAAGTTATGTTTATAGTAAAATAATTATCATTATTTTAACTAAAATGTTATAAAATAGATAACAGTTTTTTCATTCTGAGATAAGTACACATCATAATATGATACCAATACCACATTCATTCTCATATAATGAACGTTAATGTATCCATTACTATAAAAAAGGAAAATATATTCCAATAAAATTTTTTCTTCTGCAAAAACATGCTAATTTGAATATATATTTTAAAGATCGCATAACATTAAAAAAAAAAAAAAAAAAAAAAAAAAAAAAAAGAATTTTAAAGGGTCTCAACACTCATAAAGCTACAGACTTTTCGAAATAGATTTTTTTTTAGATTTTAAGCTCCTATCTTTTCTGAACATATTTTGATATAATTGTTTCCTTGAAATTCGCATTGAACAGACGTTATGTATTTTAGAATTATACCCGCTCATTAGCTGAAGCGGCATTTCTCAAATTTTGAAATAATTTTTATCAAAATGACCTTTTTGGGCATAACGCGCAGTATATTTCATAAACCTCTGAATATTTTTAATGGCATTTTTTAAACATATATTTCATGGTTGTCGGTATAAACTGAGCCTAAAATTTCATTTTTATTGTTCAACAAAATATTTTTTAGGTGATTATACTGTTGAAATTTTCCAAAATTTTGCATTAGCTAAATACTGCATTAAAACTATAAAAATGCTTTAAATACAAATTAGATCCCGTTATTTAGGCACCGTTTAATTATTATAATCTGAATTAATATAAGGCTCAAAAAATTTCATTCTAGTTGAAAATTTATTTCGTAATCCTGCGCGTAAGCTATTATACCAATTTTCTGCTCCTCAAATGTCTGACAGTTTGGAGCTCCTTGTAAATATTAATTATGCATCTTGTAATTTTTTAAGTACATGAAATGGAAGAACATACTTATATCTATCATCCGAATAAAAACTGTGTTTTTAAATCATATACATTTTAAGATATTAAATGTTGAAAATGGTCTCTTTTTTTTTTTCATCTTTTCCAATTTTAACAGTCCTGAGACCCCTTAATGATATTTTTGTAGAATTATTAAAATTTGTTTTTATTTTATTTGCTAATATAGAAAATGATATTCCAAAAACTTAGGGAAAAAAGGGAAATTAAAAAAGTTTATTTAACATTTTCTGCTACATTTTTTTCTATGGAAATTTATAAGCTGTAAATATAGTCATAATGTACTATGTTTTGAGCTACTATTGAAAACTAGGTAATGGTATCTCTAAAATAACTGAAACCTTAGATAAATTAAAAGTCGACTTCAAAATTAAGGGAGCGCCGTCGAAAACTGCTTCTTATACAGGCTACGGAGAAAATGGGAGGAGACACGGGTGGAGATGGAGACTGGACAGCTACTTGGCAGCAAGAGAAGATAGAAAGTGGGAGGAGGGGGAGGTGCAGGAATGAGTAAAAAAGTATAATTAAAAAGTAATTTAAAAAGGTAAAAGAGCACAAATAAGAATAAATTAAAGAAGGGTATCTACAATAATTCACATTTTAGGACGCTTGCAGATATGTGGGTCAAAAATGTCGTATGTTGGTAAGGTATTCAAAGCGCTGTTTTCAGAAGTTTGTAATGAAAGATGAAAGTTAATGTTTAATTACTGTATAAACGTACTTAGTCTGGGGAAATTAATTTATTTATATAAATAAAATTTCTATAGTAAGGTACATTATAAATTAATTGAATAGTAGCATTTTGGACTTAATGATATTTATTTCAGTGATTGATAAAGTAAAAGTAAGTGTTTAACAAAAATTGGTGTGAACTGAATAAAATTCCTATAAAACATGCTGGTCCTTAATGGGTTAATTCTCGTGTCCGTGTCTTTCAGTGCAGTGTAGTCTACCCTTTTTTATTCAGATTATTTGATCCTCACCAGTTTTTTTTTTTTTTTTTTTTTTTTAACCATTTGAAAAAAATGGTTATTGTCCTCGTCGGGGTAGGAAATCAAAAGCATATCCGAAGGTTTTTATTGGTTTAATCATCATTTTATTCGTCTTCTGATTGGTCTGTACAGTAATCTGTATTTCCCTTTACTTTCAACCGTGGAGGAAAGAGATAGATGGAGTTGCAGTATGAAACCATTTATCGCTCAAATTTAAACGTCCAAGAAAGCCCAAACAAATCAAGCACGTGGAAGGGATTTTGTATTAATAAGACGAATTCAAAGAGATGAATCACAGATGAAGTATATTTTAAGAAAAAATGGTACATTTTTTAAAGGGCCTTTGTTGTGTTGTTATTTATTAAAATAAATGCTTGCTTTTAAAATAATTGGAATTGGAAAATTAGCAATAAATAAATGTCAAAATAAGATTAAATAAAATATTGAAAACATCTGATAAAAACTAAAAATTGTATTATTAAAATTTTTCTTTCTTTAACCCTTTCCAATATAGATGAAAAATGTTTGTCTTCGGTTTGTATGACCTTCTGGCCGAGCTCTAACTCTTGTAAATATACAGGGATCACCCTACATTTTTATATGTTATTGACGTTTACTATAGCGTGATCGCTATTGAAAAAAAAAGTGTGGCACTTATAGTTCATTTGCATGGGCGGTTAAAAGTACTTTGTTACATTACGCTCATTGGGAAAAATCGTTTCAAGTGCATTTTAATGATGCTAGACAATTTAAAGCATAAAGAAATTGATATGCATTTATAAAGTGCAGTAAAACATGCATTTCGTAGAATATGGGGTTTGCAAAGCATTTATTATTCATTTACAGGGCACACAAAAGAATTCCGTTATATAATGATATATGGGGGAGGGGACTGTTTACAGCGATATTATGTTACTGAAATATAATGGAATAGACATAAATTACTCAGATTTACTACAATGTACTTGCGGTGAAATATGATGTGCATAGCTTTTATCTTTCATTTACGAGGACACCCAAAAGATTCGGATACACTACTGTATCTAAAGTACTTGTCAGTATGTCACACAAATTTTGTGGGCGTTCTATCACAAGAACTATTGCACGGAATTTAATAAAAATTTATATTCATGTAGTCCCTAATATAAATTGGTGGTGATTAGTTTTTGGTGTAAATCACCCAACAGGTGGCATTGCTATACTGCATATTTTGCGATTTCAGCAGTAGTTTTATCTCAAGAACTAATACACGGATTTTTATCAAACTTCAGTTTCAGTTGGTCCTTAATATGAGTTGGTGCTGATTACGTTTTGGTGTTAATCATCCAATAGGTGGCGCTGCTACGCTAGAATTTTCATGATTTTCGCAATGGCTCTATCTCAAAAACTAATGCACGGATTCTCCCCAAACTTCAGATTCAGTTTAACGTTGAGATATGTTGTTGTTTGGTGGCTTTGGTGTATAGCACCAAATAGATGGTGCTGCTAGGCTGCAGTTTGCTGGATTTACACGATTTCAGCGATAGTCATATCTCAAGAACTAATGCATGGAATTTCGTATCTTTAGAATCCTCATGATGGGTATAGACTGCCATTTAATTTTGGCAGTGTGCTAGCGAACATGTATGAGATTTTGGGATTGGTATAGATAGAAGTTTTTTTTTTTTTTTTTTTTTTTTTTTTTTTTTTTTTTTGTGTGTGTGTGTGTGTGTGTGTGTGTGTGTGTCAATTTTCTGAAAAGAAAAAGTTATTCTTGAGAAATGCATAACAATTTTGTTCAAATGCGAGCTAAGCATTTATTGATAATAATTTCATTCTTACAGCTAAAATTTTCTTATCAGGTGAACTTATTTTTTTTTGCAAATAATAATGTTTCAAAACTCAAGTAATTCAAACTAATTAATGGAGTTTCTTTGATGGAATGAAATTTTATAATTGCGCTTCACATAGGCCACCATTTTTGACTGTATCAATCGCTACTAATTTAATTAAACGTCTTTATTTGTTTTTAACAGCATATTAATAATTGCAAGTAAATAAATAATATATAATGATGAAAGCATTCTTTTAAAATTATATATGGAAACTTAAATTACAAATACAAATCTAGATTTTCGAGTCCAAACGATTTTAAGACAATAACGAAAGAATGTTACCCTTTCAAGTAAAATCTTAAAAGACGCTTCTGATATTTATATTTGAAATACATACAGTAAAACCTCGATTTAACGGACCTCGGTTCAACGGACTTCGGATTCAACGGACTAATTTAAAAAAAGAAAAAAAAATTGAAAATTAAACAAAAATTAAAGTAAAACAAGTGGGTAAGTGTGATCGCAGATCGCACAGAGGGTTTCGTTTAATATCCCTTTTAAAACTCTTTATCCTTAAATTAACAAATCAAAATCGTTAATTTAAAATTATTCCCCTCTCCCTAACCTGAAATTCAACGCCCGTATTTCAAATTTTTATATTTGACAAATGTCAAATATTTATTTATCACTATTATTTACTGGAAGCCTCCATGATAAAACAACTTCTAAAACGATGAAACACGCTTCGAAGAAAAAAAAAGTATTACTGCCCCCCTCCCCCTCCCCTACTTGAGAATCAACACGCAGCCCTCTTTTAAGCTTTTATATGTAAAAAATCAAGCAAGGAACAACGACAAAGCATTTCTTTTTACTATTTTTAAAAAGCGATTTCTCGGTAAAATAAAAAAAATATTTATTATATCTGTGGCGACACAATGTCTCGTGATCAAATGAACGAAACCTTAAAAAAAGGGAAAGAACACGAAACGCCGAAAGCGCGCGCTTTGATTCTCACTGCAGCGTGGTTTTCGTTCTAAGCATGCGCAATGATGCTGGCGACCTATGCGGCCATGTGATATGTGTTTCGTTCTATGCATGCGCTAGCGTACCCATGATCCATTTCTGCTTCAGTTCACAAGAGTATTTTGCTACTAGTGCTTTTTTGAAATGGCTTGTAATATTAAACGGAAACGCGTTAATTTATCTATAAAACAGAAACTTGAGTTGGTAGAGAAGCTGGAGAGTAGTGTGTCGGTCGCACGTATTTGTGAACTATACGGAGTTAAAAAACAAACCGTTTCAGACATTCGCATGAATAAGGAAAAACTGGTCCATTTTTCCCTTAAATACAGCGTGGGTGATTCAAAAAGCGGTTTCTCGGTGGCGGACAGGAAACATGTAAAAGTGGCTCAAAATAAAAACCTGGAGGAGGCAGTATAAAAAGGATTTGTACAACAGCGGTCAAGTGGCGTCGTCGTCCGTAGTGTTGAGTTGCGGGCAGCCGCATAAAAATTGGCGAAACATATGGGTTTAGTGACATTTCGTGCAAATGATGGTTGACTTTGGCGCTTTCGTAAACGCCATGGTTTCACTAACAGGAAAACATGCGGTGAATCTTTAAGCGCCGACATCGAACAGGTGGAACCTTTTCGAAAAAAGATAAAGAAACTGATAGAATCCGAGGGCCTACTTTTGTGTCAGTTATACAATGCTGACGAGACTGGACTCTATTTTCGTTCTGTGCCGGAAAATACATTGGCGTTCAAACATGATGCCCAGACGCCTGGCCGCAAGCTAAACAAGGAGCGTATTTCAGCACTCCTTTGTGCTAATGCTGATGGTAGTCATCGTCTTAAACCAATGCTAGTTGGAAAGGCCAGGAAACCGCGTGCTCTAAAAAATATTAGTATGCAACAACTGCCAGTCATCTATTCTAGTTCAAAGAATGCTTGGTTCACGGGCGATATTTTTTCTGATTGGTTTTTAACCAGTTTGTCCCTTCCGTGCGTCACTATCAAGAAGAAGTTATGAAAATACCTTCCCACGAAATAAAAGCTCTATTACTCCTTGATAATGCTCCCTGCCACCCTAACGCGAAAAAGTTAGTTAGTAGGGATGGACGAATAAAATGTGATTTCCTTCCTCCAAACACAACTTCATTAATTCAACCGATGGACCAAGGAGTCATTGTTGCCTGCAAGAGGATTTGTAAGAAGAAATTCCTTGAAGAAGTAATGATAGTGTTGAAAAATGAAAATGATGCAGTAGAAGATTTGAGAAGAGCCTGAACGCTGCAAAATTTGCGCACCTACAATTTAAAATCAGCTATCTTTAACTTTGCTGCTGCGTGGAGGGAGATGGAGGTATCCACACTAGCTAACGGCTGGTCAAAACTACTCAACGACGCAGATCCTGAATACGATTTTACAGGGTTTGAGATTTCGGATTTTAGGAGTACAATAATGGAGGCTGGTGATGATATCCCTGAGAAAGATATAGAACAGTGGCTCGAGAATGACGAAGCAGATCCAGGCTACAAGATTCTAAATGTGGGGGAGATCGCAGAAAGTATTCTGCATGATGATAATGAAGATGAGGTCGAGAACGACAAGAAAGAAGAATTAAGCGAATTTCGACCGAAATTATCTACAGTACGAGAGCATATGGATGACGTCATTACTTACATAGGGACATCTTCAGATCCCGAAGCGTTTGCGTATTATGAACACTTTAGACAATTTCGAGCTCTTATAATATAAAAAAACAGCATTCAAGTGGGAAACAACTAAAACTAGACGCCTTCTTTCAATCCAGCAGTATGGAGCAACCTTAATGTGATGTAAATAACATAAAATGATGCCTGTTGTTTTGGGGGCATTGTAATTTTTTCCATTTGTTTATTGCTTGTTTATTAATTATTATTTCTGTGTAAAAAGTGTTTCATTCCCATAAAAGTTGCATATGTGTTAATTCGTTTGTATTTCATTACCAATATTGTATTATTAAAAGTAATGTATTGCGTTTATATATATATATATATATACAGTAGTATATATGTATATACAATATATATTGATGTATATACACATATTGTATACATACAATACATGTATATACACTGCATATATTGTATATATATTATATATATTTATGTAATTTGCACTGTAATAATATATGTAATTACAAGTACGTAATAATATACATACCCAGATAGCATGAACAATTGCAGCAAGATTAATTTTTTCTTGATATTTTCTTGTCACGAAAAATTTGAAGTAATAATATTGCCGCAAGGACATTACTAGGTAGACGGAATATAATCAATCGCTTTCTTGCAACGCAACTTTGCTTTAAACCTGATACAACACTGTCATAAAATAACGACGTAAGCGAAAAATTCCTTTTGTTGGAAGGAGAACAGATATAAACGCGCATGCGCGGAAATTTTACAAAGACAAAATTACAACACTTCTTTATTGAATTCCATGAAGCAGCGCCATTGGATTAGCGTTCAAGTAAAGAACCCAGATATAAAGGTATTTATTATTTTAATTATTCAAATGTGATTCGGATATTTTTGCATTTTCTCTGTACAAACTACAACTTATTTCGTACAGAAATTTTAATAAATTAAAAAGTTATGTTTATTTACTGAGGAATGCTTACATTTTTTAAATAGTTTGGTTTTGGTCCATGTTAAGGCATTATTGAAAATCTTAATTTTTAAATGAATTTTTCTCAACTTTAAGGGGAATTTCTAAGATATCGTTTTAATTAATATTTGTCTTTTTTCTTGCTCACGCCGATCGAGCAGTGTTGAATTCAGATATTTTTCTCCGGGATTAATTTCTTCTGCTCTGGAGGGGGGGGGGGGACATTTTAGAGATTCGGTGTGGAAATTGCTTATTAAAAAGCATAAAATATCAAACCATCCGGGGGGAATCCCCCTCCTCTTGAATTCAGCAGTGCGTTCGAATGCATTTTTAAATTTAAATGATCTTTTCATGGCCATTAAACCCCTTTCTATATATAAATATCAAGTATTTTAAACAGTTTCTTAGTGTGCTATTCTCCATGCTTCTTATCATGGACTTCTATTGTATCGCTATTTTCTAATTTTTATTAAAGTTATTAACAGTATTTCCTTCCGGCGTCAGTTTTATTTAATTCTTTAAAAATTTCTCTTTTCTTTTGACATAACTGCTTGTTAATCGGATGTGTATAAGTCGTTTTATTTCCTATTTTTCTTAAATTTTAAATACGAATATTTTGAAATTGTTAATTTTTCGCGACAGCAAACCTGGGCTTTGAAATGTGCAGAGCAAATCGGAACAATATTCCGGTTCGTAAAATTATGACAAATATTGATCTGATTTGCAGTGTTGTAATCGTAAAAAAAATCAGAGGGTGTACGCTAAAGTCATGAACGTCATGTCTAGAGTATGTACGATATAGATTTATTCGAGAAACCGGGAGTATACGGAGCTTTTAAAAAAAATCAGAATTTTTGCAATGAATTAGAGCTAAATAACTAAAATGCATTGGCTAATTACTTAAACTCTTTCCCCCCTCCCCCCCCCAAAAAAAGTTATAAAATAGCTTTGTGTGATACTTAAAACCTCGGATACCATAGCACCAAAATATTATTTTAATAGTTACAAAATATTTTTTTTTGATAATTAAAACTTTGGACCTTAAAACCTTAATTCCATTGTTATATTGTTAATGTCAGATTCGAAGACTATTTATTTGTGTTATTATTAAAGATGTTTCGTTTTGAATCCTTTTTCGCATGTAAAATAGTGTTCAACTGCATCTTTATTTATTATTTTCTTCTATGATAACAATCTTTAATAAAATGTAATTCTTAAAAAATGACACTAGTCACCCGAAGTAAAATTTAACATTCAAGCTAATGTTAATTCTATGGACAGTTCTTTGCATATTTTGGGCTCACATTTTAATATTTTTTAATATTATTTTTTGCATAGGATACACCTGGTTGATATATATAGTTGTGCAATCGTACCTTTTCGACCTTTTATGCAATTTTTTATATGCGGATACTTTCAATTTTGAAACCTGTTCTGAAAGTGAAACTGTACTCATATGAAAGAAAACTGTAACCAAAACCGAAAAAGTACAAAAGCACAACAATATATGGGGAATTCTCACAATCTTTTGACTTTTATGTCCCTGAATAATAATTTTTATTTTAATACATTTTTTTGTGTTTTTTTTTTATTTCATATACTGGAGAACGTTCCATTGCATATAACAATATTAACGAGATAAATAAGTTTTGGACGATGTTGGGGGTCCAAATACCAGGAAAACTCCTATACCGTCCCGTGTCCCTGATGCTGATTTTTAAATTTGGAGCTGTCTGTATAAAATTGTTTCAATAAAAGTAATTCGATGTAATTTTTTTTCCGAAACTGGGACAATTGTTTAATATAAATATTGTGCAAAAAATTAACCTGCTCACATTTTTACGGTTGATATTATTTTTTGAACTCTGCCCCTGGGTTTTTCATCCTTACCGTCCCTCTTGCTAAACTTATACAGAAAATCACTTCAGATGCAGCCACAGAATTTTTTCACGTTTTTTCTCATTGAGAAGTATGCTGGAGAAAGAATATCTAAAATTCTTTGACAGGAAATTTACTGCAAAATTTAAATCAGCATTTAAATATCAATTTCAAGATCGTGGCTTTATTGGTAGTCTTACCGTCCCCAAGGTTTATTTCTGCACTTTTCGAGGTAAATTAAGAAAAAAAAAAATATTCAATCCAATGTTAACAACTGTTTCTAGAAATCAATGAACATTGTGGCTATCACTTAGTCTTAACATGATTTTCCTAAAAATAGGTGATAATTTTCCTTACCGTTCCATCCTTACAGTCCCTTTTTTTCCCATTTCGTCCCTTTTTTCCTATACCTATTATTTAAAAAAAAAAAAAAAAAAAAAAAAAATTATGGCCATTTTTTTTTTCCCATTCTGACCAGAAAATCAGAGTTCTAACTTTTTACGACTGCTATTTCATCTTCACCTAACACTTCATTTATAATGGCTGTTCCATAATAATGGAAGCCATCAGTCCATCAGAGGAAAATAATCCTTTCCAAAGGTATAATCCTTCATTTGGCGCCCCTTCGTTCTGGCGCCCGGGGCACATGCCCCTCTGCCCCCCCCCCCCTTAGTTTCGGCCCTGACAGCAGGTCCTAAGCCTAGATCCTTGTGGAACAGGTCTGTACTTTCCCACTGGTATAATACAAAATTTAAAACTTTCCCAGATGATGCTGTTACAACAGAGTGTGGTTTGTTTTTTATATACTGCTTTACCGAGGCACGTCCTAAGAAAAGGAATTGTCTGCTCACCTATGGAAAATTTTCCCTGATCTCCTGGTAAATTCAAGCAGACACTACGGAATCTGTAGAGCATTTGCTGAACTTTCTATAATTTATTATTTATTCCTGGTGGTTTACTTGCTGTGTCGACAAATGGAATGAATTTATCAAACTTAAAAATCAATCTCGTGGTATGCATATAACTCATATAAAACTTATAAATCATATATGGCATCTATAACTCAGAGCAGAAACATACAGTTCGTTGCATGTGCATATTATATATCTAATACTATCCATTTTAAATAGAAATCATGAATAGTACAAAAATATTAATTTAAAATTGGTCAGCTTTAAAAATGTAATTAATAAAAAAAAAATTGCTAAAAACATAAGTTTAAAAAAATCACTTAAATTTTTTATATATATATATTAGGAATTGTATCTATTTTGGAAATGGTAAATGCCGGACCCGCACAATTGTGTGGTTCATTTGTTTTTCAACTTTTGTGAAGCCTAATTAAATTTATCAAAGACAAAATCAATTAAAATCATGAATAAACTATATGAAAAGAAATATTAAATCCAAGCAAACATTATAAATCATATTTAAATGAAATTACGACAGTTCATACTTTTTACTTTCTTCTATCTTCAATAGAAGAAAGTATTGTAATCGAAATTTTTTTCGACTTCCGGTTTTCGACGAATTTGCATGTTTTAGGGGTCAGAGATTCCAAAAAACATGTTTATAGAAAATGTCTGTCTGTCTGTGTGTCCGTCTGTCCGTCTGTCCGTCCGTCCGTCTGTCCGTCTGTCCGTCTGTCCGTCTGTCTGTCGCCATTGTACCATCAAAAAGTGTATGAAGTTATGTTTTGAATTAAACCAAAATTTTATTATAAGTTTTTGGCTATGGCAAGCAGGTCCTACCGGGATTTGGAAAAAATTCGCCGGTAGGGGGCGCTGATATAACAATTTTTGTGCGATTTTGAATATTGTACCATCCAAAAGTGTATGGAGTTATGCATAGAATTGAACCAAATTTTTAGTTTAAGTTTTTGGCTATGGCAAGCAGGTCTTCCCTGAATTTAGAAAAAATTCGCCGGTAGGGGGCGCTGTAATAGCGATTTTTGTGCGATTTTGAATATTGTACCGTCCAAAAGTGTATGAAGTTATGCATAGAATTAAACCAAATTTTTATTTTAAGTTTTTGGCTATGGCAAGCAGGTCCTCCCTGAATTTGGAAAAATTCGCCGGTAGGGGGTGCTGTAATAGCGATTTTTGTGCGATTTTGAATATTGTACCGTCCAAAAGTGTATGAAGTTATGCATAGAATTAAACCAAATTTTTATTTTAAATTTTTGGATATGGCAAGCAGGTCCTCCATGAATTTGCAAAAAATTCGCCGTTAGGGGGCATTGTAATAGCGATTTTTGTGCGATTTTGAATATTGCACCATCGAAAAGTGTATGAAGTTATGCATAGAATTGAACCAAAAAAAATTTTTAAGTTCTTGGCTATGGCAAGGAGGTCCTACCTTAATTTGTAAAAAAATCGCTCGTAGAGGGCGCTGTAATAGCGATTTTTGTACAATTTTTGTGCCATTTTGAATATTGTACCGCCGAAAAGTGTATGAAGTTATGCATAGAATTGAACCAAATTTTATGTGTTTATTTTTGGTCATGCCACGAAGGTCCTCCTTGAATTTGGAAAAATTCTGCCGGAAGGGGGCACTATAATTGCGATGTCTGTACCATTTTCATTATTGTACCATCGAAAAGTGTATGAAGTTATCCATATAATTGAACCAAATTTTTTGTGCATGTTTCTGGCTATGGCAAACACGTCCTTCCTGAACTTGAAAAAATTCCGAAAGAAGGGGGCGCTATAATTCCGATCTCTGTGCCATTTCCATTATTGTACCATCGAACAGCGTATAAAATTATGCATACAATTGAACCAAAATGTTTGAGCTTGTTTTTGTCTTTGGCCAACAGGTTCTCCTTGAATTTGGAAATATTGCGCGGTAAAGGGGCTCCGTGCTAGCGATTTTTGTATACTTTTCTTGATTTTTCGTAGTTCTATTGTGCATCGGCAGCTCATGCAGCGGCGGGAACTCGCTTCCTGCTATGCCGGCTATTCGCAAACAGCTGATAACGACAGAATAAGGAAAAATTAATAATTTTAACAAATATCATGATATAGATTAACTCGATTTTAGTCCGTTTAATTGACTTGAGCAGAAATTTAAGATGAAAATCAAAGTTGGTATAGTATTGAACTAATAATATTGAAGTATTAACATGTGTAACTAGGTTTTGAAATATTAAGATGTATAAGATAGAAGAAAGTTTTGGGATTGGCACATCCAACTAGTTTTCTATTGCTGTCAGATGATATAGTCTTTTTAAAAGCAGAAAATATAACCCTGTATTGTAGATGGTACCTCCTAGTTGTGTCTTATCAAAACATCTAAAGCCAATTAACTCATATAAATGTGCGGATTTGGTTTTAAATCGCACAAAAACGGGAGGTAGTCATTCTCTTTTACTTTAGTAATCGCCCGTACAATTATGTGGGTCAGGGCTTAAAGGGTTAAGAGGCTTCTTCAGACAAGCGGAAAGACCAATTCGCCAATGTTAATCCAATAAGAGAATTTTTTTAAGGTAACTCAGTTGCATTTCAATATTTTTAAATGATTTTTTTTTATATACTTTCACCTTTCGAGCCGGTATAAACAGTGAAAAGAATGAAAGTGTCCGCACAAACAAAAAAAAAAAAAAAAAGAAAAGAAAAAGAAAGAAAGAAAATTAAATAAAAACTTCAACGAACTTAAAGTAAAAACCGCAATTGCAGAAATTTACCTCAGCTATCCAATGCAAAAGAAAAAGTCTTTTTAAAATATAAAAACACAGACGAGATATTTTTAAAAATATATCTCGTTGGATTAACATTAGCGATTCGGTCATTTTGCCTGAAGAGTTATAATTTGTGACCACCTTTAGAACTAAATCTAAGCAGGATTCTTGAAAACAGTGAAAATTTAACTTGTAACTTTTAAAATGCACTCTATTGTTTCTCTCTTTTAGGATGCAAAGACACGGAAATAATATATAGAAGAATGTTAAATAATTGTATGTTAATTTGGTAAATATTATGTTAATACTTTGTATTAGAAACTATTATTTGTAGCTGTGTGAAAATAAACTTTGTAATTTAATAGACTGTATTGTTTTATTATAACTTTGTTCTTTTTAAATTCTTGAAACTTTTCAAATATTTTGTTTTTGTGGAATTATATTTAATCAGATTTGTGAATAGGGGCCATCCAGAAATGATGTCACGCTTGGAGGGGGGGAGGAGGGGTTCGTGAAATTGTGACAGTTTGTGACAAGGGGGTGGGAGGGGGTAAGAAGAAGTTTGACATCACACATTTTGGATAAACATTAGAGGTCTTACTAACATTGCATAGATATTAGAGGACTTACTATTCCCGAGGATGAGTGCGATGCCAAAATGCCTGTGTACTCTATGGACGAGCATATATTTTCTCCAAGGGAGGAAGAGTCGTTATAGTAAATGATTCGGAGTAATTTCTATTTTATGATTTAATATATAATTTTATAAATGTTCATATTAATGTGACAAATGAAATGTTATGGCAATTCCATTTAAGTAAAACTACTATTGAGGCTTCTTCTTCAAAATCAATCTGTTTTAAAGTATTTTGTGTTCATAAAGTAAATATAGGATTTAATAACCAAATATATTAAATTCCATTTCAAATTCTAAAATACTACTGTTTTCAATTGCTCTTTCATATTAATATTTTATTATTGTATATTATGTTTTTTGTTGTAAACCGTAATCTTATTTCATACAAAATAAATACACGAATCAGTTTTATTGTTATGCTCGCAAATGTCATTAAAACACATAAAGTTCAAAAATAAAATTTGAAATATGACCTATAACATAGTGCTTTGTTTCGGAGCTGCAAGTATATACTTACGTAATATAGCGTGGCATGTGACAAGGGGAGGGGAGGGGGTATGGTGAAGAGTGACATTTTGTGACAAAAGGGAGAGGAGGGGTGTTAATGTTGAAAAAAAGTGTGACATCATTTATCGATCGCCCCATAGGGAAATTTTAATTTTAAAATGAGTTTTTTTTTTCCTTCTGGAAGTTAATAAGTTTTAGCAATATATTCCACTCTGGCCAAAAAGAAATGAAAATAAATTATATTTTCTTTAATAAAATTATATATGAAATTAAAATTGAGGGTGTGTGTTTATACTCATCTAGGTTTGCTTTGCATTGGTTATGTACATGGACCACTTATTTTTAGATAATGTTTTTAATTACCTTCTAAGAATGAGAAGGGAATAAGCAACTAATTGAGAATTGGCGAGTCTAATAAAACTTCTAAACAAATTAAGGTATATTATTGGAATTTATTGGGGCTTACCAGGTAGTTGAATGGTTAGCCCTGTGGCCTCCGATTCAACTATGTTGGGTTTAATTCCTGCGGTTGTGGTAGTATATTTGTGGTGATTTGGAATTTACTTTAAACTATAAGTCCTTGTTTACTCGGTCTATGTAGCATAAAAATGTCAAGCATTTGACAAACCTCCGATTATATGGAATCCTGCACAAAACTCGCACAACCTTCAAAAGTACGACTATTAGCGTACAGATAAAAAATATACAATCAAAACTTGAGTAGAAATGCGGCAACTAGTGACCATTCACCAAAGTTTGGGAAGAATTTCATTTTGATACTAAAAATGAATATTCGATGAGTCCTTAAAAAATAAAGTTCTTTTATCATGTTTTGGGGGCATTTTTAACTCAGGGAGTGGGAGGGGTAAACTAAAATTTTTTTAGGTATGTTAAGAGACAGGTATCGTTTATTATTATTATTATTATTATTATTATTATTATTATTTAATGGAATGATTACCATTTGCAAATTGATACGATCATTTGTTACATAGTTACGACAAGTTTTATGAATACGAAGTCGAAAACTATAATTTGGTGCAGGTACCGTAGGTTTTTACAGCAGCAACTGATAGCCATTCAAGAAAATTTATCTGGTAAGAACTTCATTTTGGCACTAGAAATGTAGATACGATTTGTTCCCCCAAAATAAAGTTGAATCATCGTGGGGTTCTTTTTGAGGATGGGGGGGGGGGGGACTTTAACACGCATGGGCGAATATAACTTATTTTAAAAATGTCAAATGGGGTATCGTTTGTTGTGAATTTTTTATTCTGAATCAAATGATATCGCAAGCAAGCCGATACGATCATTGTTTACAAAGTTAGGCCAGATTATAAGTAGTGGATTTTGGTAAATTTAATGACTTTGAAATAAACTCAAATTATCCTGATTTTGACTATTGCTATTTTGAAGACATTTAATAGTTTTGAGATGACTTGATACAGGGCTCCCAAATGGTCCGCCAACTGAATACCAATATTATTTTAGAAAAAATTTCTTTTTAGATTTTTCCTACAAACCGCCCCGGAAACACATTTGAAAGTTAATTCTAGCGCAAACCTACCATAATTTTTCTGTTAAAATTTATTGGTATTCAGTTGGCGGACCATTTGGGAGCCCTGCTTAATATGATATAAAAAACTCTTTTTAAAACGTAAAATAAATGTGACAAAACTATGTAAAAAATAAAATATAATTTTCCACTTTGCATTGATAAAATCTTTTCTGTAACTTTCTTATAGATGTTCGTATCGACTTGCCGATAATGTTATTCAAATACATACGAAACGATATCCCACTTGACCTATTTAAAAAAGTTGAATTTTTCCCCCTTCGAGCTAAAATGCCCATCCAAAAATGCCGCCCCCCCCCCCCCAAAAAAAAACAGTAAAACAACTTACATTTTGGAGACTCATCGGATCTTAATTTGTAGTGCCAAAACGAGGTTTGTCTCAAGCTTTCGTGAATAACAATCACTTGTTACTGTAAAAACCTATTTTACCTGCAAAAGACTTTGTATTAATAAAACCTGCTTTGTAACTTTGTAAGAAATGATCGTATTGACTTGCTGATGATTTCACCTGATTCGGAATTATAAAAAAACATAATAAACAATATCCCATTTCACCTATTTATTTATTTATTTTTAGTTACCCCCCTCCCTGAGCTAACAATGCCCCCTTTTGCGCAAAAAACATGATAAAACAACTTTATTTTTTTTAGTACTCATTGGATCTTCATTTTTAGTATCAAAACGAAGTTCTTCCCGAATTTGGGTGAATGGGCATCTGTTGTCTCAAAAAATCCTATTTTACCTGTGTACTACACGCAAAATTCAGAGAATTGACAACATTTCAATGAAATTACTACATATTTGCAGCTATACTTGTCATGACAAGATTCAGAGTTTGCAATTCATTTGCAGATGTTCTGACATGACAATATTGCAAATTTACAATGCGTTTGCAAATAGTCTGACATCGCAATATTACTAGTTTGCTATGAGTTTGCAGTAAGATTGATGCAACAAGATTGCAACTTGCACGACAACTTAGCTGCAAGTTCAAAGTATGGTGACTTCGGAGTTTGCATAATCTTGTTGCAGTCTTATTATGAACTTTCAGACTTGTCATGCTGAGCTTGCTGCAACATTGCAAATCTGCAAAGTAAGATTGCTGAAAATTTTCTGCAAACTAAAATTGCTATCTGGGTATGTACTATAATTATAACAAAATAATATTATAAATAGTACTTTGCGATTTAACGGACTTTCGATTTAACGGACACATCTTAGTCCCAATTAGTCCGTTAAATTGAGGGTTTACTGTATAATAAAATAATCAAATAATTCTGTGAAGTGATATATTAGTATCTTTGATACATTCTGATCTAGTACTACATCCTATAACAGCGCCAGTAAGTAATTTTTAATCGAAATTTTAATCATATCTTGAATAACAATTTCCGACGGTAAAAAATGAAAGCAAAGAAATACAGGTTTAAACCGGTTTGAATTGATAGACGCGTCAAAGCACGTGGTTTTGTTTGAGCTTTCTGTAGCGGATTTTAGGGTTACTTTTTTGGCGTCACCTCCAACTACCTTACTGCAACTCCATCTATCTCATTCCTCCATGACTTTCAACAGAGATAGACAACAGAGTGTTGCCACTATGACAAAAAAGTAATAAAAACTACAAAAAAAATTAATAACTCAGAAACAAATTGAGATACAGCTTTCAAACAAATTGCATTTCAAAGTACATTTTTTTTCTTCTCTGTACGACGATATAAAAAGTAATATTGTGGAATGTTTAGAAGTTTAAGAAATAAATTTCATTTAAAATTGGCCTTCAGATTTCTTGGAAATCTAACGATGGAAAAGCCTTTTCCCGAACAGACAATGAAATGCTTGGATAATACGTAAGTTTCATGTGGATAATACGTACGAGTCGCAGGCGATTTTTGTCGCTTGCAATTTTTACGTGTAATAACACTATTAATGTATAATTCATGGGGTACGTAATGTATGATAAACTTCGTGCTATTTTTTATGTCTTAAATTTTAGTCTTTGAAAAAATCATTTTCCAAATGGCCGTTGTAATTTGTTAAATTGATTTTTTTTTAAATAATGTAATTGGTTTTATTCTCGCATCATTTTATCTGCCATTAAGTAAGGTGAATTATAAATACTACAAAAAATTGTGGCAATCAAACAATCTGAATCTCTCTATTCTAAAAAAAAGTAACTACCGCTGTCACCGCCGCCGCCTCCGCCGGTTTTGATTTTTTTGTGACCGGAGGCCTTTCTTCGTTAATATTAACAAAAATAATGCATACAAAAATATGAAAATCGGTGGTTTTATACAGAAATGTTTGATAAACACGCTGATGCAGACAGTTTTCAAATCGAAAAATTATTTTAAGAGTTATTTAATGCTAAAGTTGGACAAAATCGTTCCACTAAAAAAGTTTTATAGCAGCAAAAACTATACATGGCAGTGTAATCATTTTTAGATCATTTTATGCGTTAGAATTTGCCGGAGTGCAGATTGCATTAATTTTTTTATTTTGACTCATTTTTTGAGGTTTTATTTCTATTTTAAATTCAAATTTTCAGCATTTCTAGAGATATTTTTTACAGATTTCAGAAAATTGTACTAATTTAAACTGTTGCCAACTGTATAAAAAGCGCAAGCAATAATGTTTGCTTCAAATTAAAAAATTATTTACACGTGAGTATTATAAACAGGAAAAAAACTTTCAAATTAGAATTAAATAATTACGTATAAAAAGCAGGAACTTATTAAAAATTACGTCATTATAAAAAGTATACACGTGAATTTTAAGAAAGAAAGGATATTGTAAAATAATAAATTCATTAACATGCGTTAGAAGTCTTAGGAGAAATTAAGTCATATTTACGTCACATTATAGTTATTACATAAAATGAACACAAAATAATATTGCAAGAAAGTTTAAATTTAGAAATTGCGCTAGACATTTATTTGATATTTTGAGAATTAATTTAAAATGTCTCATTTAAAAGAACTTTCTTTTCGCTTTGTTAAAAAATACCAGGAGGCAAAGACTCTCTTTACTTAATTCCTTTTATATTAGCGTATTTTGCAATGTTGTTACACGCGTATACGTCATCAAGTTATTTTTATTTCGACGTTTTATTTGTGTTTTTATTAATGTTGTACGAATTTATTTGTTCTTTCGTTATTTAAAATAAAAATTATATCAATTTGTATAATTTGGCGAGTGGTTTGGCGATTTATATAATTTGGCGAAATTGGTCGACAGGATAATCAAGTAGTACCGCAGCGGATTTGGCGTTAAAATTCCCCAATCAAAGAGAAATGCATAGAAATTCGTTTATAGGGAGATCGCCACTGTTTTTTAAATTATAATTCAATCTTTCGAAATCTTTTTAAAGCCGATCAAATTAGCGTGCATTTAGAGTCTGCGGTGTCTGGACGGGGGTTGGCGAGCGTAGCTCGTAGGGGGCCGAGCCCCCTAGTTTTGAAAAAAAAAATGTAGCGACGCTTAAGGGGTTAAAATTTTATGCCACGATTAATTCATTAGAATTTTTAGGCTATAAATAGAAGCATTATTTTAAGATTAATATATATATATATAACTTACTTCTGTATTAATAAGAAAAAAACATATGCATATTTATTTTTATAAATATTTCCCTTTGACGTTTTTTTTTTTTTTTTTTTTTCAAATTTAATTATTACTGGAAACTCGTCTGATTTGACGGGTTACAAAATATACATGACGATCTTTGCATTAAAAATTTTTACGTTACCTAAAATCATGTTAAGTATTAAGAATATTTAAGTTATATTTATAACTAGCTAACTTGCCCGGCGTTGCCCGGGTGCATAAAAAACTGCACGAATCGCGAAAAACCTCTGAAAATCACAATAAGATATTGCGAAAAATTTTTAAATCGCTGCACAAATTTCGAAAAGAGAAAGAAAAATTATATATTGTGCTCGAAGATTGAAAGTTGATTCAACTTCTATCAACGTCTTTCACTAATGTGGAAAATTGATAGAAAATCGCTAAAATACACTAAAAATCATATACAAAATACCCGAAAAATTCGAAAATTGTTACACGAAATGCGAATAAACTTTATTGAAATGAAGGTAGAAATTACTTTAGTATTATAGGTCAAAAATGGAATGTCAAAAAATTGCAGCAGATCGCGAAGAAACGTAAATATCGAATTAAAAATCACCTGATGACGTAACAAACATGTGTAAAGTGTTTAATGTCAAGTAAATTTGACATTTACGATCACCCATTATTGGCATTTAATCTTATAGTTTGGCGATATTTTTTTTTTTTTGGTCTACGTGATAATCTGGTAGAACCACAAATTATTTCTGTTCGTATTTAAAGGTAGATAAATAGCTCTTCTTTATATAAATAAATAAAATAAATATTGAAAAAAAATGCTTATATGTATATGAAAAATAAATAGTTTGCCAGTAAATATACGTAAAATTCACTTCACTCACCAAGGCCATTTTTTTTAACTCACCAAAGCCCATATATCAAAAATATACCAAATACTCTCCAATCTGTTGCCTGATACTAAGTAATCACAATAATGTAAATAACTATTAGGCATAGATACGTACCGGGTTTGGCGCGATTTTTTTTTTCACGCCAATTTGATGAAAACATCGTTTTTGAATACCAGTTACACATATATATTTAAATTATTTTCTATTATTTTAAAAGGAAATAGCAATAAATAATAAAAAGTTTAATTAATGTCTATAGAACAAAACAGTTTATAAAACTGTAAAAAAGAAAATAAAAGTAAATAAACAACTTATTAATAAATAAAGAACAATAGCCGAGTTACCATGTCAGGCAAAATAACGCCATTTTGGAGCCCATTTTGTACCATGGAGCGTATATACACCTGTGCCAACAAAACTTTCAATAATATAGTAAATATGTCATTTGGTGGTGGTTTGATTATCGAAGATTATAAAATATGTGTGTATAGGGGCACATTTTTACATTAAAATTTAAATACTTGACTACATAGTTATAATTTTAACTCCTTTTTATATAATTTACATTTTGAATATAAAGATTTACTCCGAAATGTTCTCCTATACTTCGCCTGGCTTATTTCACGCTTCTGCCTTTGTGGCTTAAAATTGCATTGTTTGGCGACCAAGGTAATAATTAATTAGCATGTAACTCACAAATAAAGCCTTTCCCCCTGTAGACATACGATGGGAAAATTACATAAAAATGATAATCAAATTGAATAAAAAAATAAAGAAGGACTAAAAGAGTGTTACTAAATTTTATTTCTTCAAGTTTTTCAGGCACATATTTATTAACCTGGCGAAGCGAAAAATCGCCAAATAATGTATCAATTGCTTCTTTCATACTAATTTCATTTTTAAGTTTTATAAACATTCCTTTCATATTTAAATTAAATATTTTCATTTTATAAATTTTATCTCGCATTAAAAAGGTTTTTTATTCTTTTTTTTAATTAAACAAATACAAGTTATTTTCTTTTAATTTGCGAGTTGTTTACATTATTTTCTAACGGATATAGCCATTTCAATACATTTATCAACTATAATTTTTCACCAAAATGACCACTGGCAAGCCCTTTCGTCGAAAATATCAATAAAATACAATAATCTAAGCATTGTATCATGTTACTTTTTATTCACAATTTAATTTACTTGGATTCCCTTAAATATAATTAATATAATCCCTTAAGTTTAATATTAGTTTTGGTTGCATTAAAATATTTCAATTTGTTCATTTTCTGTAAGTAAGTAATCCATATTGGTTTACAATGGAAGTCTATGGAATTTGGCGAAATATTAGAGATATCGCCAAGTTTGGCGTCACTTTTGGCGACTCATTTTTGGCCGCCAAATTTGGCGATATACCGCCAAGTTGGCGATAAACTTGGCGGCGTTTGGCGACAGAACTGTGTACCTCTACGGTAACCTCCTTATTAAATGCATTAAATGCTGTTCAATAATTGCATAAAAAATTCGCTAAAAATTCAAAAATCGCTGCACTAATTCCGAATAAACTTTTTTGAAAAGAGAACAAAATTTACTACAATGGGTTAAAAGAAGAAACCATATTCTTCTCACTTATATGGAAAAATCGCCTCGAAACATAAAAAAAAACGCTAAAATCGCATAAAAAATTAAAAAAAAAAAAAATCTAATCAAAAAATCGAAAATCGGGCTTCGAGGTGCAAAACTTCATATACAGACGTACATTTTCCCCAAATTTTGTAGCTCTACGTGCATTGGTCTCTTCAGAACACCGTCGTCACACTCACTCACTCACACACAAACTTCTTTCTTTATTATTATATATAGTTAAGTTTTATTAAGTTATCTTAAAAATTGATATAACAAAAACTGCAATTAAACAATTAAAAAAATATATCTTAAAATTTCTGGAAACTATCTAATTGTGATTGACATTTTTCAGTTATATTATTAGACCATTTCTATAAAAAATGCATGACGATTTAACTTTTTCTGCGTATGTTTTTTTTTTTTTTTTTTTAATTCTCTATTGAAAAGAACCTTTTATCCTAAGAAAAAGCGCGTTTCTTAATATGATTATTAAGCAACATTGATGCTTATAAATTAAAAATTAACAAAGTTGGAAATTGCTCGTCAAACGTGGCAAATGAGGTGCGTTCGTACTATAACTAAGTTCTATAAATATTTTTTGCACAGCATATGGTACTGAATGTATATTTTAGTGCACTTCATAAGTGCCTATCAATTTCATTCTGTTCGAAAGGTTGTAACATCATTAAAATGCACTTGCAATAATTTTTTTCCCATTGGCCGTCATGTAACGGAAATCATTTTGACTGTCCCTGTAATTAAACTATACATTCGATTTTCATAAAATTTGAAATGACTCGACAAAATTTTCATCAGTTATATATTTAAAATTTCAGACCATTCGGAAGCCTGTAATATCATTAAAATGCACTTGCAATATTTTATTCCCATTGGCCGTAAATGTAACGGAAAACTTTTGACTCTCCCCTGTAATTAAACTATACATTCGATTTTCATAAAATTTGAAATGACTCGACAAAATGTTGCAACAATTATATATTTAAAATTTCAGACCTTTCGGTTGGGTAGTTTTTTGCTCTGTTATCTGCGGACAGACGGACAGACGGACTGAACGACAACTATAGGTGCTACGTATTTATATATTTACGAACGCACCAAAAATGCATCGCTTATTTGAAAAAAAGGTTTGGAATTAAAAATTTATGTTTCACAGATTTAATTACGCACAAAGATTTGACACTTATATAAATTAAAAAAATAAATGAATAAAATTTTGAAAAAAGAAACTTTAAAAAGGGATATTTTTCTGTTGAAATATTCGAAAAATATTATTTTCTAGTGTTAGTGTTAAAGAGAACTTATACTCATATTATATTTTAATAACATTTTCCTCTTTATATTTTTTGTATAATAAACATTAGAGAAATGTTTGACTTCAAAAAGGTGAATAACTAATTATTGCGCTCAGAGAAAAAAAAAATAATACATTTAATAAAAATGTATTTGGACAAATTCTTTTCAAAGAAATACGGTATTAAAAAAAAAATTAAACTGATTATGTAAAAGTTACTGGGATATATGAAATGTAGATCATAAATTTACTTCTCTTTTTAGATACTTTGCTGAAAACAAGAGTTTATGGTTGTTGAAAGCGTTTGTGTTTTTCACAGATTAGAAAATAAAGCTAATTTCCGCTAAGAAGAATTTAAATCATATTATGGTTATCATGTCACATTGATTCTCACATAATAGACGGTTAAAAATGAATCCATTATTTGAAAAAAAAAAAGCTATTTAAATAAAATAACAAATTTTTTTTGTACAGATTGTATCCTGCAAAAATTCCTGAAATTTGAATAAATTAAAAAAGTATATTATAAAAGTTTAAAGAAGCAAAATTAAAAAAATAATATTATTATTGAATTATTTTAGAAAATAAATGGTGATATATAAATGAATAGGTGGGTAGAGGGTCTAGCCACCTAATTTTTATTCCAAAACTGACTACTGGCACCAAGAATATTTTAGTAAAATGTTTCTTTTGTAATTAAAGTCCAAAATAGCGTTTTATTATTTACTAAGAAATTCGTTTGAATATTCTGGTGTCAGTCAATTATTTTATCATTTTACGAACAGAATTCCTCTGCTCCTGAAAGGGTTAATTTGGCTAATTTTCGATACCGCGCTTGTCATATTGGAAATTTTTACTTTTTGTAAATTATATTAGACTTTCTAGATAATTGTACCACATTCATTCTCATATAATAAAATGCAATAGATCGATTATTTGAAAAAATTATCTATCTATATTTATCTATATATAAAAAGAAACTTTCCCGTTTGTATGATGGAACTATTAATAAAGAGGAACTGACATATCCTTAAAATAGTGAAGCTTGAACTGTAACCGCTTTCGCAACGGCTGATTACCCTGGCGGAAACTTCCACCAGTAAATTTACATAGAAATTTTCTGAGTATTTAAAGGTATTATTAATGCAAACTTTCAGTCATAAGTAATGGCAGAAACAGATTTTCATTTTTACTGGTGGAAGTTTAGTTTTACAGTAGTGAGGCGCTATATTTCCGCCAAATTGTGACAACCGGTGAAAAAAACTGACTGTTTTACAAGACAAACTGGCACCAGCAAAAATAAATAGAACTTTTTACCAGATTTGTAAGAAAATATTTCCATGAATAGACGCTTAAATTAGACAAAATTTTCCATTCAATTTTACTGATGGGAAGTTTGCCCCAACGCTATTCAGAAACTGTAGATCCGATTTAAAAAAAAGCAGCCACCATCTTACGACAGACAACCTCCTCAGTTACTTCACTTGCAACTCGTAGACGGTACACTATATGTCTCCTACTCTTTATTCATATCTCCATTGTTTGTATAGATTGTATTTAAAAAAAAAAAATAGCTAATGTATTCAAAATAGAAAAATATTATGAAAGTTTGAGGAATGAAACTTAAGAAACATATATTACGCATTATTCTTAACACAAACATGCTATAATGTGGTTAACTTTCTGTACCATCTTTGTGTCACTGAAAACTCTTTGTCTATAAATATATCCATCATATTAAGTTTTATAGATAATTTTAACACGCCACTCTAATTCATGAGCAGAAATTATATTCATATTATATTTTGATAAATAATCACACTTGATATTTTCCCAATAGTAATTATTATAGAATAATTGTCTAACTTGAGCAGGTTTCCGAAACAGTACGATGTTGAATAACAGTTTTCTTTTTTGGAAGAATAATTTCTGTGGTATGCTTTTACCTCATTGGCGATAAAAATTACCTTCGGTGTAGGTTTCTGAAAAGTTTGCAGAAAAAAATTGAAGAGGAGATTTTGGTTGAAAAAACGGTATTAAAAATGGACTACAGTCGGAACTCGTTATCGCGACACCCGGTTTTCACGTCACTCCGCTTATCACATTAGTTTTTCAAAGTCCCGATTTTCTGTTTATGATTTTAATGTAAATAAACTCCGGATTTTACGTCGTTGAATAATTTTCAACTCCGGATATCGCGACGGTTTTGAGAAATCGTCCATTTTTCATAATCCATTTTATAAGCATGGAAGTTAAGCGCTAAGAAATGTCTTAGCCTAACTTTTCACAAAAGTGTCTAAAATGCCCATTGGGATAAATGAGAAATTTTATTTCTGTCCTTTATCTGGATAAATAAACCCACACACTATGAGTGACCCACTTAAGCTCCAGATAGACGTATCAGTCTACGCGCGGTTTTTTGTTCTGGTCAGGCGGTGCTTTCTTGTGGTTACACGGCTTTTTTCATCCGACTAAAACCGAAGCATTGCATTACATCGAAACGACCAGAAATTATCTAACATCCATTTCTGAAATAACGAATATTGATTACAATTCATTCTATAATATTGAAAATAGAATTATAGGAAGCACATCTAGGAGTAAGCAAACCTTAATTCATCAATATTTCTTGTAATAATAATAAAAAAAAACAAGTCATTGGAAATCTGATTTTTATACTTTTCAATTTTGTTTTTGTATTTATTTTGTTTAAAAATGATGTTTTATTACTTAAAACTGGCAAGAACAGTTATGAACTTAAGATTGTCTTAAATGAATTAAAAGCAACTTTTTATATACTTATTTTTCTCCAACTCCGGTTACCGCGACACTCCACTTATGACGACACTTTTTTCTGGTCATTAGAGTGTCGGGATAACGAGGTTCGACTGTACTTATATATTATCACGTTTACCTATGGTGCGTAGGTGTTTTAGAATTTCCACGAAGTCTTCACAAGTATTTTAGTTTAGAAACTTTCTATGTTAAATCTTAAAATCTAGAGTTTGTAATCTTTGTGTCGAATTGCAGTACATGAATAAGTCATTTAACACTAGAACGCCCGGAAATTTTACCCAAGTTTCATAAAAATATTTCACTCCAGAATATTTATTTAAAATTATTTAACTGATTTATTTAACGTAATTTTGAGTCTCTTAAATGTAACTTATTTTATGAAAAAAATTCTGGCTCTAATGGACATTTAATCATGTGGTCGGAGTCGAATGGACTCCTTCCGGGCGTTCTAGTGTTAAGATTAAATAACACCAAGAATTCTGTTAAAAATTGTGATAGCTATGCCCTTTTCTCTTACCTAAAAGAAATGACTAATTCATTTCGTGAAATACATCCTTCAGAAAACATTTAAAACCAATTAACTCGAAATTGCTAGCAATAATCTAAGTGTGAATGACATTTAAATTTCTGTTATTAGATATATTGGAATAAAAGTCTTTTGTGAAGTTAATATATAAATTATCAGTCTTACCTAAATCATATTAGCTTGATCATTTCTTTTTATGAAATACGCCGTTCACAAAGCTTTTAAAAGCAATTATCTAGAAATTGCTAGATATAACCTAAGTGTGAATGACATTTGCAGTTTCTTTTATTAGACACATTGCAGTAAAAAAAATCTTTTACGACATTTCAGATCGTTATGCGCTTTTCTGTCCAAAGAAGAGAAAATAATGTTTCTTTATTCAAAGAAAAGTGCACAGCATAATATGATACTAAACTATTCATTCTCATATACTGAACATTAATGCATACATTATTATAAAACAGCAAAATATATTCAAATAAAATTTATTGTTCTGTAAAAATCTTTCTCTACTGTTAAACAATTTTAAAAAATGTTACAAGTAACAATTTTTTCATAATGATACATTTCGTAGAAGTATTGAAGTAGATTATGAATTTATCCACTACAGTTAAGATAGAAAAGAAAGCGGTGAAAAAAAGAATAGAAAAAATAAAGCAATATGATTTTTTAAAACATTTGTGGCGTTTTTTTTTTTTTTTTTTTTTTGGAAAATTTTAATTTAAAAATATTATCACATAATATTACAGTTTCTAAATAAATTTTTGACATTCTTCCATATTCATACGAAATGGTTGCTCACAGCATATTTTAATAAATATTCTCACTTCCTAGTCAACAAATTTGAACTGATTTTGAATTTGTGCTGATTCTGAATCTTGTTTTAGATTTACCCCAGCTGGTCATGTTTTTGAGATTTTTGCATATTTTGATTTATGCAAATGTAGTAAATTTTATATAATTAATGTAAAGTGCCTTAAAGCTGACACCCAAAAAACAATTCCTAAAGCTAACATCTTTAAATAAAACAAATATTTAAAGCATTACCAATTTTCTAAAATAATTTCGAGTGAGTTTTTCTTTCTTTTTGAATGGCAGCACTTCTTAAATCCAAGATATCTTGGATTTGGAAATTTGGTAATGCTTTAAATGTTTGTTTTATTTAAAGATGCCAGCTTTAGGAACTGTTTTTTATTAGGGGGTGGGCGGGTGTCAGCTTTAGGGAACTTTACCTTATATGAAAATTAAAGGTATAAAGCAATATCAGACTGGCTTTTTTGTGTTATTTTATGATTACTCTCTAGTTTATTTTACAAAAGCGTTGTTAATGAGATTATACTGACATGTGACCGTGAAATATTGTGCCTAATTTTCATATTTTTCCTTTTTTTCTAATAATGTTTCTTGACGTTCAGATATTTCTCCCACATAAGTACGTTAATATATTTCTAAACCAATTTTTTTACGCTGATTTCAAATCTGGTGTCTGTTTTCTTTTACCACGTCTATCTTTTGAAAAAAGTTAAATTTTATTTTTGGTCTAAAAAGCCAGAAATCGCTTTTAATGCTACTTTTTGATATGCTTCAAAAAGTATCCGTGATATAACAAAACTGATTGCAGATTTAAAATAAGCATAAAAATCTAGTCTAGAAAAACATTACGTCAATTCTGTGGCAACAACTTTAAAGTTTATACTAATGTAAAAATCACGCCATAGAAAAATATGCAAATTAGGCTTAATAACTGACAGATAAACGTTAAGAATATGCAAATCGTTATATTTATCTGCAATAAATATTTCTGTAATCATTATCTAGAAAAAGTAATTCAATGCGACATATATTGTATATAAAAGTTGCATAAAATGGCGCAAAAAAAGTTTAAATTAAATATAAATATGTATAAATATAAATATGCAAATTTCTCAAAAACAGGGATATCTTGAGAGAAAAAAAAAAAAAAAAAAAAAAAAAAACGGAAAGAATGTTAGGAATCAGCTCAAAAAACTGACCAAGAATCATCTAACTTTCATCAACTAATCATTACAGAAAATTCGTCTTATTAGATGGCGGAAAAGAATAAATTACATTTGTTTCATAAAGAATTTTTATACAAAAAAAATTACCAGCACAATTCAATATTAATTAATGCGCTATTCAGAAAACGCTTGAAAATCATTATCTCGAAACTGCTGAAAATAATAAGAGTGTGAATAAAAATGTAAGGTTTTTTATTAGAAACTTTGCAGTAAAAAGAGATGGCATTATAACACGTTCTGTGTATTTCTTTCATTTCTATTAAAGTAAAAATAAATGTTCTGTTTTTTAAGTATCTTAATATGATCACTATACCATGTTCAATGACATATAAATGAACGTTCAATGCCTTCATTATTTGACAAAGCTAACTCTATTCCAATTATAATTCATTCTTCTGCATACACAGTTTTCTCCAAAAAGAAAAAAAAAGAACTCTCTAATCTGAATAAAATTGAAGATATTTTGTAAAATTTTAGGGATTTTATTTTATATATATATATAAAAGATATATTGGTTGAAAATAATTATAAAAAGGCATTATATTGAAATAAAATGATAAGAGGAAATGTTTCACCTTGATTCTATCACAAAATACACAATATGAACTTTAAAAGCTCGCCGTTTTACTTTCTTTCTTTCTAACCGATGACCAGGCCCCTACTTGCCGGGAATCACCAGATGAACGGGTTTCATATCTGGTATCGGGGCGGGTGACCACCTAATCGCCGCGTAGCGGCAATAAACGTAACGAGCGCCTAGATCGTAACGGCAGTGCATATTGCTTACTTGTGAACGGTGTTATGCCGGTTGCTTAACATTTATACCCTGTTGTTCGGAACCTGCAAATTGCTACTCATGTTGATATCGTAATTTGGAATCTTGGTCAGGTAACGATACCCTCACCTGGCAAGGCACCTCCAGAGGTATAATTCACAGGTAACTTGGAGGACTTTGCACCCACGACGGATTTTACATGCACCAGGCGCCATTAGCGTACATGGCGGATTATAGCCAGCAGTAGGTCCCGATCCCGCAGCCTTCAGATGCGGGTTCGATGCTCTGCAAACTGGGCCACCGCTGCCCGAACTACTCCTGATTTACCTGGAGTTTTGAAGCCGAATTGTTGGTGCAGACTTGTCATAAGAAAATGGATTTTGGAGGGAGGGAGCAAAAAGTGGGGCGCCTTAGATAGATAAATTGCACCGTAAGTTAATTTTGGACCGAAATGCTTGCAAACACAACAATGCAGGATGGATGAGATTCCGACTTTCTACCGTACCGTACCGCACCGCGTAGAATCTGGCTCCGTAGAATTCCCACTGGAGCGGGTCCGGTAGCTTGTGCAGGCTATAGCCTCTGTGCAACTACGAGTAATAAAGAAATGGCAGTAAAAAAAAAACTGAAAGGGAAAGGGGTTAGCTTGTACATGTGATTACACTTAACACTTAGTATAGCTATTTATTTAACTATCATTTATTATATACATTCTTTTAATATTATCCTAGGCACTATGCCACAATAAACTAATTAGAGTAATTTAGTTTAGATTACTTAAATAATGCCTGGATATTTAAAATGCATTTATATTTTTAACCATTTCACTAAAATAATAAATAGATGTTACTAGTTTAAAATATGCATTTTATTTAAAAGCTTCTTAATACTTTCGGCGTGTATTTCCCGCGGCCACCATTAGAGAATAAATTTATAATTAATTTCTATTCATTCATACACACACGTCACTTCGCTTGAAATGGGAGAGCCAATAATTATTAGGGTAGTTGGAAATAGAAGTAGCAGTCCCTTGGATTGAACTTAAGTAGAGAAATAATATATATAAACTGCAGTTCCGTTTATTTTATTACATCACTTTGTTCCCATACGAGATTTTCCCTTTTAAATGTGTAGCTGGTCAGTAGAAGTAGCTGTGTTTCAGTCTAAATTTGCGTAGAGGAAAATATTTAACTGCCGTACAATTAATTTTAATACGCCACTTTTCTCAGATTTTCAGGATTTATTTTCAGGATCACGGAACTGTTAGGAAAAAGGAACTGACATATCCTGAAAATAGTGAAGCTGAAACTGTAACAGCTTTCACAGGTGTTGATTACTGCCGGGAGAAAATTCCACCAGTAAATTTAAAAATAAATTTTCTCCTTATTTAAACATCTTATTGATGCAAAATTTCACTGATAAATAATGACAGAAACAGATATTCAATTTACTTTCGGAATTTTATTTTGGCGGTAGTCAGGCCCTGCGTTCCCGCCATTTTGTGACAACCTAGACAAGCTCCTGTAAGTGACAGTGAAAATGATTATAATACATGGACGAACTGACACCAATAAAAACAAATAGAAAGTTTACGGTGTTTGTGAGAAAATATTTCCATGAATATGGCACCTAAATAAGACGAAATTTTCTATTCAAATTTACTGGTGGGAAGTTTGCCCGGAAGTAATTGGAAAGTGTTGATCCGATTTAACAAGTTCACGCCGGCGTGCATCACCGGTGGGTCACGCTTGACTGTTTCATACAAAGCGTGTACTACAGGAAGGTCATACTCCACTATGCTATAGACGGCGTGCAGTACAGGTGGGTCATACTTGAATATTCGAAAATTCAGTAGTAAAAGTAATTCATAATTATAAGAATAATACATTCACGACGGGAAACGAGAAATCTCGTTTTCCTTCAAACAATATCATTGACTAAGGGCGTGGCTTCTATCTTACTGAAATACATTTTTATAATGTTGTCCATAATTTTTTAGACTGTAAGACATTTTATATTAATTGGTACATATGTAGTCAATAAAATCATGTCCAAAGAATTTGCTTGCTCCTTACGAACTTTCAGACATTCACTGCTTGTTATATTCGAGTTTAATTCAATAAATATCAGAGGGCAGGTCATTACATACAGTGTCTCAATAAGCGGCAGTACCATGATGAACAGAAATATGATGCCAGATGAACTGAAATATGAATTCGGGCGCCGTCTCACAGTGAAAAACATGAATACCGCCACCTGCATGAAAATGTAAAAAAAAACAGCTGCCATCTTGTGACAGCTTCCTCAGTTACGTCACTCGCAACAGATAGATAGTGCGCTATATGTCTCATTCTCCTTATTCATAATTCCGTTTTCACAGGGGTCAGAGTACATAGGACAAATTCTATTGTCCTTACCAGTGTCTTTTATCAATAATCTTCACGGTACATTCCTATTGCATATCTTATAAAAATGCGTCTTGAAGATTGTTGATAAAAGATACTAGTAAGAATAATAAAACTTCTCCTGTATGCCCGAACCTGGTTTTCAGGACCATATATTGGGGATATTGTATAATAGGGCGTCGTTACATACATGATTGCTTTTACACAGGAATTCTGTGGATTCGCAGCTATTGGATACGCAGCAATACATCAGTTTGCTCAGCAGATATAAAACTGTGTCATCAATTCACAGCTCTGCCACGTTTAAGTTTGAATCAGAATATCACAATAGATTTTGGTCATGCTAAAATTAGATATCCAACATCCAATTACTATGCATCCACTATCAGAGAATCCATTTGCTTAGGGGGGCATCTACGTATCAAAGCGAACCCGAACTTGGTTTTTCCAATAACAATTCCCAAGTTTGACACCATAAATAAATTCTACACTCTTCAATTAGCCTAAACACATATTTTCATGAAATTCGTACAAATATTTTCAGAGAAATTAATTATTTTTAAATGAGTCTATTTTAGGGAATGTTTCCAAATTAAAGTTCGGTACTTGATTGTTGAAATGCTATAGAATGATTGTGTCTGTTAATGTATTATTTCTTGCCAATATGACAATTTCACTTAATATGTTTTGACCATTGCCAGCCCAAATGTTTCAATAAAATGTGTGAAATATATATTTTTTCTGCACATAATACTTCTCTGCACATAATATTTCTTCTGCAATAACTTGACAGCCCCTTAAACAATCTGTTGACGTTTTTAAATCATAAGTCGAAAATTACTTGCAAGAAAATTTCTTAATTAACAATTTGCATAAAACATAACAAAATAAATATAACTCTATCAAAAAATAGGTTGCAATTCATATTCCTTTCGAATATTAATTTCATAATTCATATTATAAAGTTTTTAAAATTACAAATTCAGTGTATTTATGTTTGGTTTTTTAGTATTATAACAACACAAAAAATATCACATTATGATTGAAATTTCAGGCGATATTAATAAAATATAAAAGTGCAATTTAACATTAAAAGCTCTAAATTTTGAATGTTTGTAACTCAAAAATGTATCATCAAAATGATTTGAAATTTTGTTTCTAGGCATAGCCTGAACCCGAAGATTTAAATTATATTGTCAAATTTTAATGTTGCTGTTGAAAAATAGTTTGACCTGGTTTTGATTTGTATATGCCCCCTAAGTAAATTTTATATACATCATTTAAAAGTATACTTTATTCCATTCGTTCGGTACCAGTAACTTTCTTCTATTAAAATTAATTGCAGAGTTAGTAAGGAGTATTTATATATATATTTTTTTTATAACTGAGCATAATGTTGACAATTAAGGATGTAAAATAAAAATAAAATTAGTATTTAAAAGTTTCTGGTAACAATTTCGATTTTTTAAATAAAACATTTTCCAAATTTGGTTAACATTGCAACTCTTAAACGCACTTTAAACGATAATACACTGCTCAAAACAATTAAAGGATATTGCAGTTTTAGGTGGATTTTGTATCTGGTAAACTGTTTAGCTGATTGATACATGGTCGACAGACATAGTAGGTTATATGAGAATAAATTACACATGTTTGGCAGAAAAAAATGCATTTTATTGCGCATTTGTGTACTAAAGGAAAAAAACACAATTTGTGCATATGAGAAAAAAAGAATAAGAAAAGGTGTTTTCTTCAAAGAAAATCATTTTCAGTAGGGGGTATGGTTTCCACGGGCGGCCAGCAACGTTGAACACCTTTGAGGCATGGACTCAATGAGGCTATTAATGACGAGTTGGGGTATTCTGCCCCACTCTTCCAGAAGAGCTCTTTCCAGTTCTTGGAGAGTTTGTGGGGGTTGTTGGCGGCCAGAAACTCGTCTTCCTAGAGCGTCCCAAACGTGCTCGATTGGATTCATGTCTGGAGAACACGCTGGCCATTACATTCGAACGATTCCTTCCTCGAAAAGGAAATCCCCCACCAGGTTTGCACGATGTGGCCTGCAGTTATCGTCCATTAAAATGATGTTATCTCCAATTGCTGCAGCGTAAGGGACTACAATAGGTCTGAGGATCTCATCCCTATATCGGCGACCAGTCAGAGCTCCATCTCGAATGATGTAGAGGTCAGTGCGCCCGTCAATGGAGATGCCACCATACACCAACACTCCTCCACCGCCAAATCTGACACTTTCGTGCACGAACGCAGGATTATTCCTACTGCCACGGTCCCTCAAGATGAAAATACGCCTATTATCCGGATGAACAGAAAAACGGTACTCGTCAGAAAACAGAATATTGCTCCATTCATTTCTCCTCCAGTTGACATGCTCGGTTGCCCACTCCCTGCGGTCGCGACGATGCCTTGATGTTAATCTAACACATACCATCGGTCGGCGAGCATACAGACCTACAGCATGGAGCCGGTTTCGGACAGTCTGAGTTGAAATCGTGGTGCCTGTAGCCGAGCGAAGGTGTTGTTGGAGAAGAGTAGTGTTCATGGTTCGGTGTCTCCGAGCTGTTAACGCTAAATACCGATCTTCATTGGGCGTTGTTGCCCGTCTACGACCTTGCCCTGGTCTTCGGCCTGCACATCCACTCTCCAAAAAACGGTTCCAGATCCTGGAAATGACACTTTGTGACACTCCAATGGCTTGCGCTACTTCGGCTTGAGCTTGGCCCCTTTCTAACCTACCAACAATTCTCAAAGCTTCTGAATCTGTCAAATGACTTCGCTGAGACATCGTACTCATCGTAACAAAGCAATCACTGAATGCCGATCATCCTTGTCTTCATTCTCTTTTATCCAGTTGAAAGTCAAATTTCATTCGCTGCCGCTGAAGCGACGTTTTTGACGTCGAACTCAAAATTTGCATACTCCACAGTTTGAAAACCAGAAAAATTTGCATTTGTGATTCTCTTCTTCTATTTTCGGCAAAAAAATTTCGTTTATATCTTTATTTTATATAAAACTTCAAATATCCTTTAATTGTTTTGAGCAGTGTATAATTTCATTGTCATTGCAATACAGATTCAGCCAGGTGGGGAGGTCTACAAATTGGTTTGAGCTCAACTAGCCCCACCCATGTCATTGCAATACATACAAATGCCCAAGTATTGCAAAAATTATAAATAAAATTTCTTATATTTCGAGGGAAATTTTTTAACATAGTCGTTTGGTTTAGCGCCCTATAATCTTTAGGAATTATGCAGTTGTACATTCACATCGACAAATAGAAAGTTTGTTATAATTTGATAAACAATGTAATAAAAGTTTCCAAAAGTAATTGTTTCTGGTTTATTATTTATTGGGTGGCTGACAATTTGTTTTAAAACATAGTTCCATAGTGCATTATCTAATTCGCTAATTAATATTTTCTAATCCTACTTCAGAAAGAATTTAACTTATGTAAAAGTTCACAAATATGGCTCTACCAATTTGATCTTGTCAGTGATTATGCTAACTCTTTCCATGAAATATTTAAATAATAATTTCCCTTACAAACAGAAATTCTTGTTCGAAGTAATTGGAAACGCAAAAGTCATTTCAGATTTATTTTTGTGGATGAGAAGTCTTTAGCTTAAATGAAAATTGCAAGCATAATTAAGAAATATGTTCCATTAACCCAAATAGAGATTTTAAGCTATTTTAAAGGATTAAGTAGCGTCTTAATAGAACCGATAGCTGTAGAAATGTGCCTAGTATAGTAAGACGTAATAGTTTTGAAATCAGAATTAACAAAATAATAATAAATAAAACACATTGATATAACCTTCTATCAGAGTTGCCAGTTTTGTCTCCATTCTAATTCAGGAATTCGAGTTCATACCAGAAATAAAAAATAGTATTTTATGCTTTATTTAATAAGTGACTTTTAATTCGTTTTCTTTCGAAATTTATGGTGCGAATGTGAAATTTCGGAATAAAGTTGGAACCTGCTTTCTACTTTAGAAAAATTTATAATTTCAACTAGAATTTACATTTTGACTAGCGATTAATTTTCCCATGTTAATTTATACATTTATGTTTAATTTTGTTCTGGTTTTTAATTAATATTTTTTCTAAACTTATTAATCTGTTTTTGATACAGACAATTATTTTTCTGAGAAACATATGCTTCTGTGGGGATTTCGTTTTTTCATATATTTATTTACATTTTTCTCCCCACTATGAATTATTTATATTATCCTTTATTCATGTAATACATTATTTATTTTATTAATGAATAAAGCTACAATTGTTGTTACTAAAAATTATTTTCGTTCCAGATAAAATGTATCGCTATTCTTTAGCGACGATGATTGAATCCTACTTATTACAATTGCTTTTGACTTAAATCCCATAAAAATGTACATTAAGTTTTCAATTTTTACTCTATTAAGATGAATTAATATTAGATGAAAATACAAAAAAAGGAAAAATAATAGCAAACCACTTAGGTCTAGAATTTGAATTAAATTTACAAGATTTGTACTAAATAAATGATTAATAATTACTTTGCAGTTATGACCGAAACATTGCCCCTAAATACTACGGCTGAGCTCTGACACAAAATGGAGGCTGCCGAAGTCGGAGCTTTTTTCAGCGTGTGTACGGTCCCTTGAATTTAGGTACCAATAATTTTTTAAGTTTTTACCGCTTTATTTTTCTGAGATGATTCAAGGCAAAGAAAAAAAAATCTTTTATAAAAAACTGGTTTCAAAATGAAGGAGACTGTAAATACATAAAAAAAAAAATCCACCTACAATAGCCGCCATTTTTGTGTCAGGCCTCAGGCCTAGTATTCAGGGGGCGGTGACTAAAAGTATAGTGATGTGATGAGAACTTGTATAGTATCCGAAAATAAAAAGCATAATGCATTAAATTTTTGCTATTTTTGTACTTTTTTACAAAATATAAATATTGTGAAATTATATTAAATTACAATATTCATTACAATTTGATTCAAGCGTAATTATTTTACCGTAATCTTGAAATCTTTAATTACATTTAATCGAAACATAGTCATGAATATTTATAACTTCTTCAATTACTCTTTTATGTTAATTTTAAATCCTAGAAAACAACAGATGCTACTAATGAATTTTAATGGAAAAATGTTCAATAAAATGATGAGATTTTTAATTTAATATAACGTTATGTAAAAGCAAACCTAATCAAAAGCAGTTACAAGCAGCAAAATAGATAAAACGATAAGAATAGGCTTATTACCTGTCACTATTGTTCCGTACCTAAATTATTATTATTATTATTATTATTTATTTATGATTTTGTCATTATATAACATACTTTTTCTTAGTTCAAAATATCACTCCTAGGGACTGTGCATATATAACGTTATCCTTTTAGTAGGGAGGGTGGGGGGTATCTTACATTATATCGTAAGATATCTCTAGGTTGAGTGGGATTTGTCGTTTGATATCGTAAAAATTTTTATTCAACCAAAATTTTCTTTTTTTTAATTTGTAACTTGGTCTTTTCACCAAAATAGTGTGTTATTTTTTTAGTCTGTTATCTATTTTTATGAGCATACATAGTTATTATTAAAATCTTTAAATGATTATAAAATTATTTAATTCCAAAATATGGAATACCCCAACTTTTTTCATTATTATGCTTCTGTCAAATGTGTATGCATATATAATCCTATAATTCGCTGCTCGAGAAACCACATGCGAAGTATGTTTGAAATGATACTTGTGTTTACTAGTAAATAAAAGATAAATAATATTGTCTACCTGTCTTGTTGACAAGAAGTTCTGTTTGCGATCCCTACCCCCCCACCCCACCCCCCCACCCCCCACCCATTCCGTGAGTGGTCAAGTCCAAGAAGACATTATTACTGTTGAATGCATTATGTAACAAAAAGCTATTATTAAATACTTTTAAATACTATTTCTTTTATGTGTCATTTTATATAAAGTTATTTCATGTATAAAGTGATATTTTTATTGACTTCTCTTCATTTTTGAATTAATAATGTATGCGAAGAATAAATGTAACCATATTTGTATATCACTCCAAACGAAAGGGGAAAAAAATCCCAAAATCAAAAGGATTTTTAGGCATTACATAGCTGCCAACATCTTACGCTTTTTTGTACCACAAAAATTTTATAGTAAATTTTACCTTTTTAAATCGCCGTAATCTGCCTATTAAATAAGGCAAAAATTTCTATTAAATGTTTGTGGTACCAAAAAGTGGAAGAGTTGGCAGCTATTCAGTGATAACGATATCATTACGTAGGGGGGGGGGGGGGTAGGGTCGTCGAGGGATGATAACTATGATATTGTAAGGGGGAGGGGGTTCCAAAATTGCCAAAACGTTGATAGCGTTATAATGTAAGTACAGATCCTTACTAACTTTCTATGAGTAGAGAAGCAATTTTCTTAATTCTGTCACTACTGTCGCTGTCACTTCAGTCCACTTTCAATGAAATTATATCAGCTCACTACCCTGTTGAAATTTTACTCAACCTTGATTAAAAACATATACACGAGAATTTTTATTTAAAACTATTCTTCATAGTCCAAGAGCTGTTAAACATTTTAGGGAAGGTATTTGAGGCACCCTGAAAATTTGTGCAACACTTCTTTTGTAATGCCTGAATACAAAATCGAATGTCTGGCTGAAGGATCGTGGCCCAAAACCTGTGCCAGACAAAAAATGGCACTTGACACGTGTCTGGCACAGTTTTTGTGCCGACTAAAGTGTCTGTCATTTTCAAAATATTTTTTTCTAAGCATAAATATTATTATGCCTCAATCTCAGCGTGCCTCAAATACCTTTTTTGGGTAGTCAAAAAATGGCACTTGACACGTGTCTGGCACAGTTTTTGAGCCGACTAAAGTGTCTGTCGTTTTCAAAATATTTTTTTCTAAGTATAAATATTATTCTGTTTCAATCTCAGCGTGCCTCAAATACTTTTTTGGGGGTAGTGTCAAAAAATGGCACTTGACACGTGTCTGGCACAGGTTTTGGGCCCCGATCCTTCAGCCAGACATTCGATTTTGTATTCAGGCATTACAAAAGAAGTGCTGCACAAATTTTCAGGGTGCCTCAAATACCTACTCAAAAATGTTCCACAGCTCTCCTACTATCATATTTATAAAACTTAGTTCTATGTGGCTTTCGTTTAAATAACTTTATGAAGAAATTTCTGGTTCAAATCGAATGCAATAAATTATATAAATGGGGTCGATTAGGTATATTAAAAAAAATACTGTTTAACGTTTATGCCGGAATATTGATCATTACTTACTAACTTAACACGTTCACGCCGGCGCGGTGGGTCACACTCGACTGTCTCGGAGCTGCCAAGTCTCCGGCTGTTTTGATACCAGTATATTAATACAGAAAATGTTGTTTTATTTAATTAGAACAATTGGGCGATTTAAAATAACAACATTTTCTCTAAAATAATAGTGGTGTGCAAAATGCCGGAGACTTGACAATTCTGAGATAGTCGAGTGTGACCCACCGCGCCGGCGTGAACGTGTTAAATCTTATCTATTTCTTAAAAAATGTCTAAACCCTTGAGGGGCGGTGGGATATATTTTATCCCACCTGCGGTTATTGAAGATTTGCACCAGAAAAATTTTATTAAATTTTATTTTTCTAACTTTTGTGAAAAAAGGACGTAAAACTGATTTTCCTTATTTTGCAATGAAATTTTTTTAAGATTCCACTGTGAATTCCACATCACAGAAACACAATTATTGCCCCTCAAAGTGTTAAAATTTAACTTTTATTTTTCACTAAATCACACATTGAAATTACCCATTTATCGGAGAATCGGCCAGATATTTTTAAGTTATACTATAAAAACCGCTGACACTAGCGATTTATTTTCTATCTGTACCCCCTTTTCAGAACAAAAACCTTTTTTTTTTTTTCACATTCTAAGATGTGTGAGAAAAATGTATTAAAACATTTATGTATTAAAATTAGTGATATATATACATACAAAATAAAAATAGTCATCACATAGTATATCACATTAAACCTGTTTGACTATGTAATATTTTCAAATTTATCGTGCCAGATTATTTCTTAATTAAAAATTTCAAAATTCTTTAAATTATGTACTTCTCGAGTAAAATTAAATTATTAGCTAGAATAATGACAAACTCAAAATTATATTTGGTTTTCAGACAGGGGAGATTTTTCCTTAAAAAAATTTAAAGAAAAGGTAATTTGAGAAATGTGTTTCCAGTAGTTAAAGAAAATATGGTTCGGTTTAACCATAATAATAAAATGTAGCATGTAGTGATTAGTATTGATCTCAAGTACTCTCAAGCGTCCAGTGAGTATTCTAATATTATAAAAAATATATATGTTGACTCAATTTTGATTTTGCTACGTTGTATTTTTTATGATGAAAATTATAACTGTATCTCATTCGCTATTGGGTAGAAAATGCACCAAATTTTACATTTAAGTTTTAAACTAATTACATTGATGTTGATCCAATTATACATTTATCTGGCAGAGACGAGTATTTTTTAACTCTACCTCGCACCATTTTTTTAAACAATAAATTTTCACACACACTTTGGCAACATCTTCAAGAAAAATATACATCAAAATTTATTTTTTTTTTAATAGTGCTGCAAGTAGAATATTAAAATAGTCCCCTGTGGCAGCCCTATTATATAGGCAACATAGGGCGCAGTTGAAGTAAAATTCAAAGAAATAAATTCTTTCTCATAATTAGTGGAGTGTAAGAGTGCTATTCAAATTAAAATATTAGAATAATAAAGTAAAAGTTTTGTGATGACAAAGCTTACTAGTTTTCATTACTGTTACTATTATATTTTGAGTAGCTAAGTTTCGTAGACGTCAACCAATTACCAGAAAATTTAATAAATTCATAATGTACAATTTTGCTTGCTTTAATACACCAATAACATTTTTTTTTTCAAATCTATGACTTTTAAATCATAAATGGCTAGTTCTGAAATTAAGTGGAAATTTCACCTTGGTAATTCGTAAAAAATAAAAGTTCAAATTGTCGCATTTAAGTTGTGTTTCCAACATTTTCTTAAGGTTTTAGAGATAAATAAATGATGATCAGAGGTCAAGGTTATCTTTTAAAATTTAAAATTAAATTTAATTTTTCATATAAACATGGAGGAGACACATTATTCCATGGAGAAGACAACCTTTAACAGTAATGATGAATATAAATTTTATTGTCCATTTACTAGATTGGAAAACATTTATGGTTGCAATATTAGTTTGTTTTATTGTTTAAGAGGTATAATATATTATTTCAACGAAATACAGAAAGTCAAATGACACATCAAAACAAAAACTGGATTGCAATACAGGTAAAGAACACTATTCTTGAGTAACATGTTAAAAAAGAACAAAGCTCAAATTTAATTTTTATTAAATAATATTGTAGTTTTGAAAGATTAAATACAAGATATGTTGTAACCGATTGTTCACTTTCCACTGTTGAAACCACACAAATTTATTTTTCATATCTTATGATTGCTTCTTGCCCCTTACTGAAAACAAATTTTTTCTGGGATCCCGAACATCTTTGCATAAATTTAACTTCTACGTAATTTTCAACTGAGGTCACATTTGCTAAATACAGATTAACAGGACCCAACTGAAATCTTGTGCATACTGTGGTACTTCTTTATTACTTTTTTCAGAAAGGACAAGTCCAAAGGCTTTCTTTGACTTTTGAAACTTCTCATTTTTTTCAAACTTTATCTCGGTTTGAGTGGTCAATGCTAAAGTGAATTCCAGGCATTTTCTGACTTTACGAAAAATATTTTCACCTTTCAATATTTTCTGTACCTTCTCTTTTGGTCTGTTTAATTTTTTTCGTTTATTTATGATGCGTAGATAACTTTTCTTATAATAATCATTTTTTCTTTTAAATTTCAAATTTTCAAAACATTTTTAAGCTCTTTTTCAAGCAATTTTATTCTTTAGTATGCTTTTGTTTTGTTTCTGTTAACAATTTTTCGACCACTTTTTACCCGACTGGTACCTACTCTTCCTGTCACATCTTTAACATTCGCAATAGGATTGTTTATAATTTCTGGATCATCATCTATTTCTGATGTAGTAGAATTTAAAAGAACATGCTGTAATTTTTCTTTATTTGCTTTCTTCTCTCGACTTTTGTACTCAATTCTTTCTTTGTGCACGCTTCTGTCGTTCACTTAATTAAGAAACAGTTATTATTTTTCCTTCTTTTTACTTCTTGTAACCTTTTACGTTCTTTTTTCTTACATTCTTCATGCAATTCTGGATTTTCTTTAATTTTATCCCGTATCTTCTGCTCTGTTTCTCGTCTGAGTTTTCTTTTCTTCTCTACAGAATTCTTTTTGAATTTTGGCCGGCCATGATATCTAAAAAATATTTAAAAATATAAACGTGCAATTAGATAAAAATAAATAGATTAATAGATAAATAGAAAATACAGCACTTTAAATATACGATTGCAAAGTACTCTAGTGTGGCCATATTTTTAAAATATATTAAACAAATATATTTTTTTTTGACTAGCACAGAAAATCTGAAAATTTAAATTTAGTTCTGTTTTTATTATTTTTTTTATTAAGTTTAGGAGATCAGAAAATTCAACAAGAGGCTTTAACTCCTTGGGGAAGAGCGTCTTTTACAGAATCTTGAATCTTTACTCACCGGTCTTTTAAAACAGAAATTTTTGTCTAATTGAATCGAGAAAATGCTCGGATTAAATAAGGCAAAATTTACAAAATATTTACTGATGAGAATAATCCCCGATTCTGAGCAGCTTCCGCGGCACGAATACCGGTCGCTCGTCCCTAAGTGGTTAAAATAAAGTTTAATTAAATCTAAAATATAACTTGTATTGAAAGAAATAGTGAAAGTCATTAAAAAATCAAATTTATACAAAATTAAATATTTTAGAGTTAAAAATTTTCAGTTTCAAAACATATTTTTGTTAATATAAAATTATCCCTAAAATAAAAATATAGGTTCAATAATTAAAAATATACTTTAAGTACCCTTAAAATATTGTTTACATCAATAAATGTCACATCCATGGGTCAATAACACCTGCATGATACAACAATGGAATGGAGATGACATCCATGTAGATGACATATCTGAGATTAGGCCTTATATTTTCTAAACTATGCACAATATGAACATAATGCTATTTGGATATAAAATTAAATAAAGCAATTTAACGCTACTTATCAACAGAATTCTGCTGTTTTTAAAACTGACAAAATTAATGAGGCCATGGATTTGATACCCAATTAAAGTACACTACGGTAATTAAAAGTTTTTTAATTAAAACTAGATGAAGTAACAACTTACCATGCTTCAGGAATATTTCATCCAATAAGTAGCTGCCTGTAGTTAATTTGTATACCAAGTTTTAGATTATGCTGCCATCTAGTAGATTTTTATATAACTATAACTGATATGTCATGGAAGTAGCTCTAATTCTGGGGACTGAAGTGTCTTGGTCTGTAATTTTTTTTAAATATAAATTTTCAAAACTTTCTTTTAAAAAGTATGTAAAGTATATCCATTTTTTAACTTAATACATTTTATACGGTTCTTTTCGTTTATCTTATGGGATACATTCATGTTGTAAAGTAAAAACAGGCATGGAGGGACATGCCATGGAGGTGACATTTAATATGATTTTAATTCTATTAAAATAGTTTTAAATTTCAAATTCATTCTAAAATATTTTTTAATACAAGTTTTAGATGTGCTTTCATAGATTATCTATTTAGTTGAAAAATTATTTGCATAAAAGTACAAAAAATTGATTGGGACTCAAATTTCCACTTAATTTCAGAACTACCCAAATACAGTTTATTCCTCATAATACGTATGATTTCTTAAATGTTAGAAGGACTCTATATTTTTCGTTTGCTAATATTTGGTTAACCGAAAAGTTCTGTCCTATAATGTTATTTCACGCCAATTTCTTCATTGGCACCATTTTTTGAAATGGTAGAATTCTCATTGTTATCACCTTAATGCAAAGCTGCCAACAACTTACTTTTTTTGTACCACAAACATTTTATAATAAATTTTACCTTTTTAAATTGCCGTAATCTACCGATTAAAACTGGCGAAAATTTCTATTAATTTTTGTGGTCTGAAAAAGCGGAGGAGTTGGCAGCTATGCCTGAATGTAAAACATGAAGACAATGGGAATTTTACTATTTCAAAAAAGTGGTGCCAATGAAGAAATCTGGATTTTTTAAAAGTAGGCGTGAAATAACTTTCTTGGACAGAACTTTCCGGTAGACAAAATATTTTTCAAAACATCCAATGATATTTTTGAAATTTACTCTTTACATAAATCTTCATTTGTTAGAAACGCTCCTGTATTTAATACATTTCATACGAATCCAAAAAATTAAATGACTGTATGCTGTTCTATTTTCTTGCTAATGTTAATTAACTTGTTGATACCAGATGATTCACCATCATCTGATATGGGTTACAGAACATACTATTATTGTACAGAACAAAAATGATTTATTACTTTTTTATTGAAAACTCAGATTTTATACGTTTGATATATATTTTTAGATACCGCAGTAAGAGCACTACAACGTAATAAAAAGCTAAAATCTTAAACAACGATTTTCACGCACAAATAACGTACAGAACGATAAAAAATACCCATACGATCGTTTCGAGGATTCCTAGATCCCCTTCCTCAGTGAGGGAAAAAAAAAAGAATTAAAATGGGTTTGAAGAACCCCTCGGCTATAGCCCCGAGAACTGGCTTATGGCTTGAATGAAAAGGCATTGATTGCCTTTTCAGTCAATCCATAATCCAGTTCTCGGGGCTATAGCCGAGGGGTTCTTCAAACTCATTTTAATTCTTTTTTTCCCCTCACTGAGGAAGGGGATCGAGGAATCCTCGAAACGATCGTATGGGTATTTTTTATCGTTCTGTACGTTATTTGTGCGTGAAAATCGTTGTTTAAGATTTTAGCTTTTTATTACAATTCGCACAAAGTTTAATCTATTCTTATCACTACAACGTATTTTTGTATAAAAAATATCAAGTACCTATTGAAATTAAGTCTTCAATTTATTAAAATCTGTACTTTTATATAACTCGCATGCCAGAGGTTAATAGTAGAAGATTTTGATAATGACAGCACTTTTATTTATTCTGATTATTTAAGTATTTAAGCATGCAGTTCGAATACATATATGTTAAAATTGTGTTTTATTTATATTACATTATTTATTTATTCATAGAGTGGTAAGTTCGTTCTGTAATATTAGCCTGAAACTAACTCTTAATTATTTATATTGTTGTAGAAACTAACGGTTCCGTTTTATGTAATCGAACTGTATGATCTATAGAGGTAAAGTTAAAAAAAAAAATCCAGGGTTCGTACGCTTCAAGGGCTTTTACCAGAACTTTCGTAAAGTAATATTTACTTATTTAATGAAAATATAATCTATCTTAAGATATAGCGATCAGTATTAGCGAAATTTCTGGTACTAAAACACATAAAATCTCCTGAATACCTTGAAGTGTATGAACCTTAAATTCATGCTTGAAGATTTATTTAAAATTGAAAGTACTTATTTTGCTCTGTAGTATGAAAAATAAGTTGAAAATGGTTTCCCAAAATTGTTTAAAAATTGTTTTAAAGTACTTAAATGCCCAATTTGTCCATCGATTTTTACGAATATCTATACCGTATACTTGCGATGGACATCTATAACACATTTGCCAATTGGAAATCCAATCGAAGTACCGTTTGGGAATTATCGTACTCACTATCACTCTCACACGCACAAATCACACTAGCCAGCAAAATTTTGGGTTGTGTCATGTATTTTGGCTTTTCATAATGAATTCTTATGTATTTTGTAGCTCTGAATCCGAAAATGACCTTCGTGTTTAGCCATCACGTCTGGTGCTTTCGCAAATTGTAAATTTCAAAGTTAAAAAGTAAAAAAAAAAAAAAAGTAAATAGTTTATACTATGAATCAGAAGTGATGGTTGAGTCTTTTAGCTTTTTATAATAATTGATTCTGATGTATTTTGCAGTACTAAATCCGAAAATGAACTTCATTTTTCACCCTCTTTTCGGGAATTTTCGCAATTATTTAAATTTTTAAAAAGGCGAAATTTTGCGAAAATCCGATCCTATAAAATAGAAGTAAAACATTTTTTTTTAATCCAAAATTATTTATTCATCTTTTGGCTTATTCTATGCATTTCTACAGTTAACCCTTTGCACTCGAGAGGTGACTTTCCCTCACCACTAGTGCTGCCAGGTGTCTTGCGTAAATTCGAGCTCCAGATGCTCTGGACACCAGTATTTTAAAGAAATTTTCTAAGTCTTATCTAACCCATTGGGGGCTAGCGACCGGTATACGCTCCGCGTGCGCTGCTCAGAATCGGGGATTATTCTCACCAGTAAATTTTTATTGTAAATTTTACCTTATTTAATCCGAGCATTTTCCCGATACAATTAGGCAAAAATTTCTGTTTTGAAAATCCGGTGATAACCGATTAAAAATTCTATAAAAGACGCTCGTCCCGAAGGGTTATTGGCAAAGCGATATAAGTAAGCGTGCTAACTTAATGCTGGAATCGGGCGTAAATTAAGACAGTTGCGCCATCTTGTGTACGGAGTGATAATCCACATAAGCGGGATTTCCGTGTGGCGTATATTTCCTAAATCTGTAGCCACTCATGGAAAGGAACTTTACCACGTTTATTTCAAAATAATGGCGTACCGAGAGAGGCATCCAGGTGCAATCTCTTCCACGAAGTTTTCTTCGTCTTGTCAGGGACATTTCAGCTATTAATCAAGGTGAAAGAAACTTTACAATTTTAGTGGTGTGAGCAAGAAAACAGTTAGGTATTTACCTGTAGTTCACACTCCATCCGCTACGTGGCGCGTGACCTTGATTGATGTGACCTCGCTTTTAATCTTGCGGTTACTTCTCCCATTTAAGATAGGACGCATTATTTGCGATTAAAGATGGCGAGATAAACTATAAGAAATAAGTGGTGTGCAGAGAATTTGGAGTCCTGATTTACGTCTGACATCTGGCAACACTAGTGATGAGTTAGCTCTCGAGTACAAAGGGTTAAATGTGTAAAGTATTTTGTATTTAAAATCCTTACAATTTTATTCCATGTATTGGAAGTTTCTTTAAACCGCTCATGCTCTGCCTCACGCTTTCATTTTATGTTCTCTATGGGGTTAATCTTGGTGTCCTCTTTTACTTTGGCAGTTCATAAGCCTGAAAATTTTTCGCAGATGTGCAGTAAACTCTCTGTAAGGCGGACTCTGTGTAATACGGAAATCTGTCTCTCTAAGAAAGATTTTCAATTTTCTGCAAATATATAGACATAGAGTAAAATCTGTCTAAAGCGAGATATTATCTACTACGGAAAATTTTCTTGGTCCCGATCGATTCCGCCTTACACAGAGTTTACTGTATTTAAAACTATTGCCTTATTTTGGTGTGTTTGACAAATTACTTTAGCAAATTTTCGCTATTTTTTTTTTTTTTTTTTTTTTTTGCTTTTTAGCTTTATAATTTACGATTTGCGAAAATTCCTGGCGTGATGGCTAAAACTGAAGATCATTTTCGGATTCAAAGCTAAAAAATACATAAAAATCAATTATTGAAGATAAAAAATACAGCCATTACATGTATTTTATAGTATCATACATTCGCTATTTTTTTTTTTTTTTTTTTTTTTTACTTTTTATCTTATGTGCATTAAATGTACGTTGCGAAAGATCCTTAAGTGAATGTTAAAAATGAAGGTCATTTGCATATTCAGTGCTAAAATATACATAAAAATTAATTATTAAAAGTTAAAAAACACAGCCATCACACGTATTTTATAGACATATGTCCGCTATTTTGTTACTTCTTACCTTCGAATTGTAGGATTAGCAAAAAATTCTTACGTGAATGTTAAAAATGAAGGTCATTTTCAGATTCAGCGCTAGTAATACTTAAATATCAATTTCAAAATTTAAAAAACACAAGCATCGCATGCGTGTGTCATGATATCAGTAATGTCGTTAAAGCGATTTGCAGTTTACTCACAAAATCGTTTATGACTGTCCTGGTCCAACATCAATAGCACGTAAAATGCATTCATGTTCTATAGAGACAAAATCGTCATGGAATCGATAGGTAAAAACGTGCGTAATGCATATGAATGCATTTTGCGTGCAATTTTGGCAGATAACGACAATGACTACGATTTATCTGTGTTTTATCGGTAAATGTAAAATCGTTGTCACCCCATGTGTTCAGAAAGTAAAAAATGAATAAGATAAAAGAAATATATTCGGTTAACTTCTGGTTCTACACATGTCCCATTGAAAATATGTAAACTAGAAATATAATATTATTATGTTATCGAGATATTTTTATTACATACGTCTAAATTCCTCATAAAATATATACCCACGTTATTTTTTTTTAATATTTTCGACTGGTATTTTTCCATTAATAATCTTTAAGGTGAAATTGTCACGTTTGAGAAGAAAGAAAAAAATATCATCGTCAACTAAAGAATATTCATCAACCGATTAACTTGATGAAATCTTTTTGTGAAAGTCGCCATTCCGAAGACGTTTAAAAATAATTATCTCGCAATTTCTAGGAATAATGTAAGTGTAAATGACATTTTGGATTCTTTCATCGTACATTTTGCTGTAAAAAAATTAATGACATTTTAAATCGTTCAGTATTTTTTTTTCATTAGTTATGAAGATAAAATAAATTTTATTTGTTCGTGGAGAATGGCGATTTTATTATAATCTTTATGCCACATTCCTTCTCACATAATGAATGTAAATGCATCCATTGTTAAAAGAAAAGCCAAATCTTTTTGAACAAAAAAGTATCCGCTTGCAAAAAGTTTTGTAGGAAAAAAGACGCCCTAGTTTAAATAAATTAAAAAAGTAATAAAAGTCTGATAGAAGAAAATTTTAAAATGATATTTGTTACTTTAGAAATACTTAAAATGGAAATATTAGAAAAGACGGGTTTGACTTCCAAAATTAAGAAAGAATAGAGGTAAAAAAATTGATAAAAAGTGAGAGAAGTTCATTTAAGCGAACAGGATGTTGATAAAAAATCTTGCATCTTAAAATACTAGAATCCAAAATTACGGCTTATTCCGTTACGTAGTTTCGAAATTATGCTTAAAAAAATAACCGCATTGCAGATCCGTTTCTCAAAGACTGAGAATGAATTCAACATTTGCAGTTCAAAATATTAAACTTTCATAGTTCATTATGCTTCATTATAGTGATGGGCTAAATGAAAGATTTTACTATTCGAATGGATCATACGGGCATGCGCAAAAGCACAGTTTTTACTTTTGTATATATTTTAATCAATTACCACCAGAAATTTTGTAAAAAGGATAAAAAAAACAAAAGCATAGTTGCCAGCCATCGTAGTCTTTTTAATTAATTGTCTCCAGAAATTTTAAGGGTTACTAATAATGATTGTAATTAAAGTCAGAATTTTCTCTTTCTGTAAAAAAATTTGGTAGGAATTGAATTTTAAAATACGAAGGTTGGCAGCAATACAAATGCGCATGCCCAAATACAGCAGAACCCTGGTAATGCGAACCAGCGTTGCCAGATTGGAGACTTTTTTAATTCAGTCTATTTGACTGTCACCACTTTTTTAAAGTAGTATAATTAGCTTATTTTTCAGAATTTTTAATCCATTTTTAAATAGGGCGAATATTTCTATTTTAAAAAAGCGGTGACAATCAACAATCTGGGGACAAAAAAGTCCCCAATCTTGCAACACTGATGCGAACCCCGCTAATCCGAAATTCCGGTTCATCGAACTTTAACCCATTAACCGCCAAAACTATTACGATAGAAAATTTCAAATTTCTTGTTGAAAGTAGTTTTCCGCCACAAATTCAGTAAGGTAAATTTCGCTTTACTAAAATAGCAAAATTCCTGCCAATATATAAGACATTTTTATAAATTCTAAAATAGTGGTGCCAATGTAATTAATTCATTGGATGAGCAATTATTTTGACTGTTGCGTGAACGCAACGTCAGCGGTTAATGGGTTAACTGAAAAGATTAACTTACGAAATTTTACGGATGGATTAAACGTTGAATGTCGGGAAAAGCGTGTAGAAGTTAGAAATAAACAAAAATAACAATAAAATATGTTTTTTATTCTTTAAACAGCTTGAATAGAATAAAAAAATACTGATTAATGTAAAAGTACAACATATGTACACGAATATATGTTGACATATACGAATATAAAACGAAAACGTGCACTGTAGGCCTACTCGTAAGAGCCAGCTTCAAAGAAATATCGAATATCAGTTTGTTTGTTAGTCACTATTAAAATAAATAAATAAATGCAAAAAGTATTTAATTCAGATGATAAAAATTTATTTTTTCATTCAACAGTTTGATTTCACAAATTATCTACAGAAGTGTTTTTTTCTTCCCTACTCGTCGATATGGTAACTAAGCTATTTATTGATTCGAGATTTTTAACCGTTTGTAATGGGTTGTTACGTAATTCCTCAATCCGAAGTTCAATTGAATTATTATAAACATCAGGTTCAGGTGTGATTAAACAAGGAATATTATATTTTTTCGAAATTTGTGTCGGATTGTTCAGCATGCCGGACTTTAGTATGCTGAATTAGAGGATATTTATTGTACTGCTGAGTATTTATAACTTGCATTTTTTAGCACTTACCTTTTTCTTTTCTATTTTTATTGAATTTCGGATAATCCGAACAGGCACCGGTCCCAATTAGTTCGGATTAGCGGTGTTCTAATGTAATTCATTCGAAGAGTATACGATTATAATTTCAGGAGATATTTATAAAAATATGAAAAGGTAATTTAAGATTAGTAGCTGTAAATTTTAATTGTTTATAAATACAAAAATATATCATCCAATATATCATCAAGTCTTGAAATTTCGTTTCTAGGCATAGTTTGAGCCGAAGATTGAAAATATGCTGACAAAATTGGGTGTTGCCATTGACAAAACAATGTTTGGTCAGGTTTTAATTAGTAGATGGCCCTCTAATCAAATGTTATATACATCATTGAAAAGTATACTTTATTTCCAATCGGTTTGTACCAGTAACTTTTTTCTATTATAATTAGTTGCAACGTTAGTATGGTGTGTTTACTTTTTTTTTTTTTTTTTTGTACGACTGAACATAATATCTGTTTGAACTCAATAAAGAAACTGGTGACATGTATAATTCTCAAATAATTGAATATCTGAATCACTTTTTAACTCCTTTATTTGAGAACAAAATACAGTAATAGAATTTAAATTAGCTTCGATATTTTATTCATTGCTAGTTTTAAAATTACTCTTTTATCACTTTAGACGATAATTAATCAAACTGTCAGGGAAAACTTTTTTTCCGTTGAATAAACACGTTTAAAAATCAAACTATGATAGCATATGATAAATACTTTTTAATTATTTTAAATGAATATATCTAGAAAGCTCACCGATGCGTTTTCATCTAAAAAAAGGAAGACGTTATTTAAATAATATGTTTCTTTTTAATGACTGGAAAAGCTGGAAAAATCACAGACTTCGTTAACCTTTGGAGTCGAAATCAATTATTTAATTTTAAATATCCGGGTAACGAGTTGGTGATTGACCTCTTTGACTGCAATCGATTTTCAGGAGTAAATGAGGTCACGTTAACGTTTCTAGTGTAAAGTTATTTAGGATTAAATAAAATAAAATAAGTGCTTCGTATAAGACGAATACTTTGTCATCGTAAATAAAAGTAAATAAACTAGGATATTAAGATGATGTCTTGCTTAAACTCAGGAACTTTCTTTAAATAATGATTTTCAAGTTTTTCATGTATATTTTGTATTAATAAAATTAGCAATAATAATAATAATAATAATAATAATAATAATAGTTAATATAACTTTGTTTGCATTACAAACTTAAAAAATTAATATAATTATTAAGAGTTATACAAAACTTTAAAAGTAAAATTTAAAGAGTATAAAAAAAGTAAAAAATAAATAAATATTTAAAGAGTAAAAAAAATTAAAAACAGAAAAAAATATATAGTGAAAAATGCGTTTAATATAACAGAATAATATTATGAGTTGATATTTCTTAACCCCTTGAGAGACAAGTAATTGTGTTTCTATAATATCGAATTCACACCGGAATCTGCAAAAAGATTTATTGAAAAATAAGGAAAAGCAATTTTATGATTTTTTTGCACCAAAGCTAGATAAGTCAAATTTAATAAAATTTTTCTGGTGCAAATCTTCATTAATCGTAGGAGAGGCGGTGGGATAAAATATATCCCACCGCCTCTCAAGGGGTTAAAATGTTTTTCAATAATTTTATAGAAAATGTAGCCAATTATATTTTAATTTTAACCTCATCAGGGTTCGTACGCAAAAGGGGATTTTAAGTGTTTTAAAACCAGAAATTTCATAAAGTACTGGTGGCTATATGTAAAGCTAGAAAGTTTATTATTATTATTATTATTATTATTAAATATGCAAAATATTATTTTGCGAAATTTCTGGTAAGAGATCCTTGACGTGTACGAGCCCTGTTCATGCTCAGAATTTCGTGTTTCTTGAGATGTAATTCATTTAAATAATAACGATTTATTAGATACATTGATTGTTTTCTGTTCTGGCAATTACTGTTTCTGATTAACCCCTTAAATCTTGCTTCCGTGATATTCACGGGCTGTGTCTTTTATTCAGATTGCTTGATTCTCACCAGTTTTGTAAAATTTTGTTATAGTATCATTTTAACTGTTATTAAAAAACCTGATTATTTCTTTTCAAAAAAGTGGTGACGATAAACAATTTGAATTTTTAAACTGTAATTTTATTAAAAACTGATTGTACCAAAATTAGAAATATAAGAATATTATTATATATTTAATTTTTTTTTTTTTTTTTTTTTTTTTTTTTTATTGAGCATAAATTATTTTTTCTCATTTAATAAAGTACTGACATAAAAAGTAAAAAGTATCATAAAAATTATTTATGATTTACAGGCTGCCACATATGTCTGTCCAAATTTTAAAAATTATTGAAAAATAACAAATTGGCGTATTAAACAGGGTTCGTACGCGTACTGTTATTTTCAAGGACATATATCAGTATTTTTGTATAGAAAAAAATCTATTTTAAACGACATAATTTCGCCTTCTTTAAGGAGAGATTATCCATAAGAATATACTGGTACAAAAGAATTTCTTAGACTGGAAATTCAAGGACCCGTACGAACCCTGTTAAAGTACGGTTTACTTAATAAAATTTATCAAAACGTCGAATTTTTTGTATCAAAAGAAAAAAATATGTACAGACATTCATTAATAACTTTAAATTTCCACTCTTCGTGATTTTTTTTAACATAAACATTTACTTTTGAACTTACAGTACTAGATACCAGATAGTTTTAAAATTTTAATTTTTATTTAGGTACTTTTAAATTAGTTTATATTTAAACCTGTTTGTAGTATTTATCAAGACACATAGGGTGCTTAATTATAAAGTAATAATATATAGATAAAATAATCATATTCTATTATCTGGTCGGAAAATTCATATTGCATTTATACCAATTTTTACGCTTTTATGTCCCACCTTTTTACGAGTAATAATTATCGCCTTATTTAACCATTTCATGAGCAAAGCACTTCTACTCGTAAAATGCTGAAATGATTGACTGGTACAAGAATTTACAACCGAATTTATTCAAAAATAAGTAAAAGCTTTTCTTCGTGCACTTAATAAATGGAAAAGTTTGATTTCATAATTCTGTTGTCAATGTGGCATTTAGGATTTAAAATTAAGTGGTGCACAAATGAACCACCGCCCTTCAAGTGGTTAAACGTGAAATTTCAGCGTTTACGTAATACGGGGATTACTGTTTTAAAATTGTGGTAATAAAAGAATTAAAAGTTCGCACCTGTGTGTCATGACTTTAGCGATGACCGAATATATGAAAACGTGAGTTTCAAAACTCGCCTTATCTAAAATTTAAAACATCGTGTTTTCTTTATCGATCTATTTTGATGGTAAACCTTCACCGAAAAAACACAATAATCCGAAAAAAAAACTAGTTTTATCGTGTATTTCTGTCATCGTAAAATCTTCGTTTACAATGAAAACCAACGAACACAGAGGATTTTCGCAATTTCCCACAATTTGATTTTCTGGATAAAGCGAGTTTTGAAACTTACGTCCTCATATTAAATATACAGCATTTTCACCATATTTTCTCAAAATATTCAATAAGATTTTTGAGTCTGAACAAAACTCATTCCAATTCCTATACATTCGACAAATGAAGTCTGCGTTACTTGAGAAATCCATTATTTAAATTTTTACCACGAAATATTTAGTAATGATATAATGTTAATGAAATGAATTGCTAGTGATATTTCAGAGAACTAATACATTAGTAAAATATAAGGCACGATCCGGCATGAAATTATGAATTTATTATATCGATAGACTGTATTGAAACATAATTTTGAAATATTATTTTCAATTAAGTGCCCTGTTTGCCAAGGAATTAATGAACAGGGAACTAAAAATCTAAGTACAATGCAACAATTTCTGAAATAACTACTCTTGATTAACTTGATACTGCCATTTTTGACTTAATAGAAAAATCTAAAATTAATTCGCCCTAAAATGTAAAAATTAAAACAAATTTTCTTGAGAAACATTATTGAAAGCATTTAGCACCTTCGGGGGCAAGTGATTACGTTTCTGTAATGTCGAATTCACACCGGAATCTGGAAAAAGATTTATTTCAAAATAAGGAAAAGGAATGTTACGACTTTTTCCATCAAAGTTAAAAAAGTAAAATTTAATAAAATTTTTCTGTTGCAAATCTTCATTAATCGTAGGTGGGGTAAAATATATCCCACCGCCCCTCCAGGGGTTAAATCAAAGATATAATACCGAAACAGGACATCTAGGATGAAACTTATAATAACAATTTAGTTAAATTGCACTTTTAAAAAGTATATGTCACGGATCCAAAATGAAAATATGAAATAGTGAAATAGAAAAACCGTATTGAAGAATGAAACATTTGTCTGATTAAATCAGCAATTCATAAACAGGAAATAGACAAATTGAGAAGTAGAATACAATAATTTATTTGCATTCTTGAAATTACTATTTTGATTAACTTTTTCCTACAAGTTTTAACTTAATTCGAAATGTTCTCATGGTTTCATAAAATTAAGGTGTGTTTTCTTGGGGAAATTGTTATTGGAAATTTTTGCAGAAAAGATTTAATATTGAAACAAGACAACCAAGTTGAAACTGCTAATAGCATTTTAGTAAAAATAACATTCAAGAAAATTTATTGCACGTCCAGATAAGAAAATATGAACAACTCAAATAAATTGAATAAAATATAGTTTTACAATAATTTCCTTGTTTGTTAAGAAATTAATGTGCAATTAATGGAATATTTGTATTCTGAAGAAGAATACATTTTATTTTTTGCATTCGTTAAATCACTACACTTGATTAAAATATTTGTACTATATTTAACTAATGTGAATGTAATTTCGTAATATTAAGATATATTTAATTGTAGACCATAACACTGAAAAACATTTCTTTCAAAAAATTAATGTCAAAACGAAGCAGACAAGATAAAAACGGTCATGGTATTTTAGAAAAAAAATATAAAATAGGAATTTGTATTGCACGACTCGATATGGAAATATGATATAGTTAAGTACATAAACTGCCTTGAATTATTTGCCTTGCTTGTCAGGGAATTAATAAACAGGGAGTAGTTAAATTACGAAGCAGAATACTTATTTATTTATATTTTATTTATTTATTTATTTTGAATTCCTGAAATAAATGCATTTGATTGATGTAATGCTACTGTATGTTACTTAATATTAAAGTAGTTTTGAAAAATTAAGATCGATTTGTTTGGGGAATGTAATTTTGAAAACATTTCTATTAAAGATTTAATACCAAAACAAGACATCCAATGTGAAACTGGAAATTTCATTTTAGTAAATTATACATTAGGAAAATGTATTTCAGGACCCATATGAAAATAATGGAGTTATGAGTAAAGAGGAGACATATACTGTACAGTAGAGTCTACGAGTGAGTAGAGTTGCGAGTGAAGTAACTGGGAAGGCTGATCGGATCAACAGTCTCTGATTACCGCCAAAGCAAACTTCCACCTGTAAATTTTGAAGAGAAAATTTCGTCTTATTTTAGCAGATTATTCATACAATGCTTTTCTGACAAATATTGTAACAATTTCTATTCATTTTCACTGGTGGAATTTTGCCCGGGTATTATAATCTCTTTCACTAGGTGTCATACGCAAAGCGTTATAAGTAAGCGAACAAACTTAATGCTGGAATCAGGCGTAAATTAACATAGTTGCGCCACCTTGTGGACGGAGTGATAATTCACATACGCGGGCTTTCAGTGTGGCGCGTATTTTCTAAATCTTTAGTCACTCATAGAAATGAATTTTGTTTGCCACATTTATTGCAATATAATGGCGTAGCGAGGGGGGCATCCAGATGCACTTGACACCACGAAGTTTTCTTCGCCTTATCAAAGCACTTCAGTTATTAATCAAGTTGACAAAAACTTTACAATTTTAGTGGTGTGAGTATGAAAACAGGTAGGTATCTACCTGTAGTTCACACTCCATCCGCTACGTGGCGCATGACCTTGATGGATGTGACCTCGCTTTTAATCTTGCGGTTACTTCTCCCATTTAAGATAGGACGATTACTTATATCGCTTTGGTCGTACGCTTCAGGGATTTTTTTCAGGAAAAATATCACTATTTGTTTATAAAAAAATAAATCCAGATTAAACGCTAGAAATTTCGCTTTTTTTAAGAAGAGATATTTCCATAAGAAAATACTGGTACCGAAGAATTTCCATTCCGTAAAATTTCAGGACAAGTACGACCCCTGAACTTTCACTGATTTTGACAGAAGGTTGCTTAACCCCTTGAAGGGCACCGGTATATTATATATACCACTTACTTTTAATTCCCAAATGCCACATTGGCACCAGCATTTTAAAACTAAATCTTGAATTATACCATAAACTCGAAGAAACGGCTTTAGTTACTTTCATATAAATTTTCTTGTAAATCCTGGTGTCAATCAATCATTTTACCTTTTTAGCAACCGAAGTACTCTGCCCCTCAAAGGGTTAAGTTGTAACAATATGACGGAAATACAGGCCCTAGCTACTGCCGAAGTACACGTTTACCAGTAAAAATAAATATCTGTTTTGGGACAAATGCATGAGTGACATTCTGCACTAATAAGGTGTTCAAATAACGAGAAAATTTCTTTCCCAATTTACAAGTAATAGTTTCCCGCGGCGGTAATGACCCTCTGCGAAACCGGTTACAGTTGAAGATTAACTATTTTGAGGTTATGTCAGTTCCGCTTTATTCATAGTTCCATGATGAAAATATGAATTAAACGAATAAATAGACTGCTTTGAAATATAATTTTGTAATATTTACATTGTTTGCCAAGGAATTATTAATCAGGGAATAGTGAATTTTCTAAATAGAATGTAACCTTTTTTTGATATTGGAATTACTACATTTGATTAAAATAATACTACTGTACTTGACTTAATGATAAAGTGTTTACATAAAATTAAGACATATTACCTTTGAATGTTGAAGACGTTCCTCAAAGATTCAATGCCGAAACAAGATATCTACGATTAAACTGATAGTGACATTTTAACGAAATTCTACATTAAAATTGGGCGTCATGGCGTGACATGATTTGAAAATAGTAAATATCGAAATTTTGAAGTATTAGTTTGAAATATAACTTGTCTTTGTAAGAGTTTTAATAAATTGAAATTTAATCATTTAAGTAATAACGATTTATAAGATTCATTGATTGTTTTGTGTTCTGGCAATTACTGTGTCTTTTATTCAGATGTTTGTTTCCCACCAGTTTTATAAAATAGTGTAATTGGCTTTATCGTGGTATCTATCTGTCATTAAATAAGGTGAATATTTCTTTATCAAAAGAGGGGTGCCAATAAGCAATTTGAATTTTTAAATAGTAATTTAATGCGATTGTTAAGGGGCTAATAATATACTGATAACTTAATGTGATGATTAAGTTAAAAATTTTTGGCCTGATTAAAACTCAAAATAAAACGCTGCGTTCATATTATTTCAACAAATGAAATCATCTTTACTGATGATTTCTTTGTTATTTCTTCAAGTTTTGTCCTACATAATTGAAACACATACAGAATTTTAAGACAGAGATTTAGATAGGCATTTTAGGATATTTTATATTCAAAATGTATGGCAAGATTGGATGAGAAAATATTACAAGAAGAAGATAATAGACTGTTTTGATTTAGTTAAAGTAGAGCACCGATTATCCGGAAGCGGATTAACCGGATTGTCCAATTAACCGGATCGATCAAGGGTCATGCATTTTTTTTCCAACCTTCTCCAAAATTTTTTAAGTGAAACTTCTTAGGGGGTAAATTGTCTTTAAGGCGGTAGAGTAAATTTGGCTGGATGTCACGAAAGTTAATCGTTAAATAACCATTTCCTAATCCTGAAATAATAAAATCGCCAACAAATGTAAAGACTGTAATGTAGAAAATCAATTATTTCTAGAACATAAGAAGTTTCTCTTCTAACGCGCGAGAGTCCCACACAGAAAAAAGAATGCCTTCTATGAAAAGGAAGACTATCAAGAATTTCTTTTCCTTATCTCGATGAATTTTTTTAAATGTATATACTGCACAGTGTATATATATATATATATATATATATATATATACATATACATGTAATAATTTCTATATGTACTTCTATGCAATACACATTTTGTAGAAAATCAAATTAAAAAAAAGTTAAAAAAAACTTCTAAACACGGCATTTGTTAATATGTAAAATGTGCACTACCACAATTGCTAGATCTAAGACTGGAAAAAGTGTGAAGGGAAGTTACCTAAAAAACATTGCCATAGGCGTTTTTTTCAATCGTCCAATAATCCGGACTTTTCATTAACCGGATCGGCCTCGGTCCCGACCAGACCGGATAATCGGCGATCTCCTGTATTTGAAAAAAATTGCTGTATTTGTAAATACATTCATCAATCGTGCGGAACTGGTCTAATGCGTAAAAATGAAAACGATAATTTCTTTGTATTTGCGAGTTTCCTTTTTCTGATTAATATGTATTGATAACATAATACAGTAATACCTCGGTTTTCGTTGGCTTAGGTTACCGATGATGTCTCTAACCGCGTAAATTGAAGGGGTGGGGGTAAATTACGCTATTTAAGTAATAATTAACCGTGTTTAATACCGCATTAAATGTAAAACATTCTTTCTCGAATCAATTCAACATATTTTTAAAATACAGTTCTAATATAACTTTATGTTTGAAATTATTTCGGAAATTAATTTATCTCTGCTTAAGAAGTCTATTATTTAAAACTTTTTCTGCGAATATTTATCACCAAAACAAGATTGAGAAGGTTGAATTGATACTGACTTATTAATTAAATTATACATAAGGTAGAATTACATTTCGTATCGATACTAGAAACTATTAATTAGCTAAACTAATTGCTCTAGGTTTATGTTTTGAAACGTGTCAGTTTTGTTATGAATTAATTAAATAAGGAATACTTCAATGTAGAAGGAATATTTTTGGTACGTACTTCGTATTTTGATACTATTTAGTGCTTATGCAAGGTAGGGGAAAGTGGGAATGAAAGAGACATTTAAAATTTCAGGAAGAAAATAAAATGTAGAAAGTATCAATTTCAGCTCAACTGATAGTGATATTCCTTCTATCTTAATAAACCTTATAAATAACGTTAGACATTTTAGCTTTATAGGTACTGAAAGCAAAACCTGTTTTCACATTAAAAAGTAATTTTTTTTCTTTCTTTTCTATTAACAAAGTAAAGTTGTGTTTATCATTATAATTTTTATGCTATTTAGTATTGTAAAATATGCACTTTATGTGAATAGCAGTATATTTTGCGACCTCAAATGCTGTCATCTCTGAATACCATTTTAATTTCGCTAGGTGGGTATGAAGTTAAAAGGGGCATGTCCCTTTCAACCCCTCCTTGTTTATAATTATTCTAAGTAGTTATTTTTTACGTTTCGTAAAATTTAAGTTATGATTTTTAATTTTTTGTGTCGAAAGAATGTATGCATTGTTATGGAGAGCAAAAGTATACAGATATTACAATAACATGTACCTACAATATAGGCATCATTTCTTTTACCAGAAATCATCAAAAAGTCAATATGCTACGGGCTAATTCCATGGGTTTTTATAGTGTAAGTCACATAGATGATAACTGCTATGTTTTTTGGCTACCGTAATTTTCGAAAAGTTTGCTTCGCCTTATTCAATGAATGAGATATCTCCGTTAAAAAAAGTAGCATTTTCCGTCCTAAAATACTTGTAGCCAAAAATCGCAGTATGTGACTTACATTGGCTATTTCCATGAGAACTTGTAGTGTAAGTCACATGCTATGACTTTTGGCTAACAGTATTTCAGAACGGAAAAATGCGACGTATTTTATGGGAGATAGCTCATTAATTGAATAAGGCAATGCAAACTTTTCGAAAATAACGGTGGCCAACAACCATAGCGATTTTCAGTTGTGTGACTTACACTAAAAAAAACCCGTGGAACTAGCCCCTTAGAAGTGCTCATGGAACTAGCCTACACAAATATAACAGGTAAAGTGTGAAAAATCGAACTACTGAAGAAAAAATGATGGCTGAAGTTCTTCTAAAATTTAAGAACAGACAATCTGATGAATTTCACTAAACCCCATTCATCTGTAATACAAAACTTTTTCGCGAAGCTGAAGAAATAGAGTTAAGTTTCATATTTTCTCCAAGTGTCTAATATGAAGTATGGTTTGATGTCTGTGCAAACAAGAAAATTGGCATATGATATTCAATTGCTTTGAACTATCTAAATATGCCCTATCTTTGCAAGCAAACAAGGAAGCTGGTATTGATTGGTTTCAACGTACTATACGAAATACAGCACTTTCCTTACCAAACATGTCATTTTTCTTGTTTTATCGTATATTGCAATAATTTTTATTTTTATTTGTTTTTTATTATGTTTTATATTTGAATAATGTAATCTTAAATAAAAAGTAAAATTTTTCATAAAAGTGTTTCAATTATCTGTGTCCCTTTTAATCCCACACAGTGTCCCGTTCATGGGGTTGATAGGGACATTTCTCCCAATTTATAAAAATACATATATATTTTAAATAACTCTATTTAAGGATACGAAGTTTTTACTAATATTAAAGCAAAGGTTTAGACGGCATCTAGGCGCAAAATTGAAAGTGATATCTTTTAGTGTCTTTTTTTATAAGCTTATACAGACAAAATGTCCCTTTCATCCCCCATCTCCCCTACATTACTTAGAATTTCCAAGGAGTATGGCACCAGTATTTAAAATAAGAAATATTTCACTAATATATTTTCTTCCGCTTAAAACAATTTTTGCAATTAATGAGCGAATTTGTATATTTCCCTGCATTAAAAAAAGGCTAAAAATTTTATACGAAGATTTTGGTTCAACTGTACGCACCTTGTCATTTTATGAAATACTTTGTCAATTTCCTTAAGAAATAATTAAATAATAAATAATCAATTTTGTAAGGAATATTTTTGGTATATTCTCATATGAGTGTAACAATTTGTATGAATATTTATGCGATATTTTATGCGATTTAAACACTAATTTTATGTATGTCCAATAATATAATTTTTACTCTATTTTTGTTATTGTTGTTGGAAATGTTCGCCCCGAATTGATTTCATTTGAATTAAATTGACTTAAGTTGTCTTTTGTCTCCTTTCTTGTCTTTTTAACACTTTTCAATATAGTTTAAAAAGTGTTCATGACATTGTTTGTCTGGTTGCGTTCCGTATTGGGTTTCCGGTTGCGACTACCGTAATTTCGCGCATATCCGCCGCACCTCAGATAACTCGATTTCCTACCAAAATTTGTTTTAAATAATATGTGACTTACTTCTGCTTAGCACTTATTTGGCTCCTTTTTTTCAATAAAATTTCTGGTCTGAAAAAGACTTAACTAAGCCGCTGCGTATACGCGGGAAATTACGGTAACTTAAATATGCGTGATTTGTCATGTAATTTTTATTCGATATTCAGGGTTACCATAAGACATTCTCTATTAAAGTGGAGTGTGTAGTATTTGTTGTCACAAAAGAATTAAGTTACATTGTGATCGCTGGAAAAGAAACAGCTTTCTAGTGTCTGTTAATGCACTGTTAAAATGAAAAGAATATGTGAAATCAATAACTGGAAAATTCTAGTGACTATTACACTATTTGTTTTTCTTTTTAAATGCACAGAAACTTTTACTCTTTTATATACATGTTCCTAAAAAATCAAATTTTTTGAAAGATTTCAGAAAAGTATGCCTCCTTAGCACGAATGTGGATAACCTAAAGGAGATGTCACAAAAACTGTTCTGCAAACCATTCTGTTTAAATACGTGCAATAAACCCCTTAAAGTCTAGGACCCTTAAAATACCTTAGACTCGAATTTTCCTTTTTCATAAAAATTACGAACACCTCTCGCACATAAAATAGATAATAAATGCATTGATTGAATAAAAAACAAACCAATTAGAATATGAGAATTGCAACTTCATAAAGACTAAACTTTAGCGAGCCTTTTCAAAAATGTAGAATTAATTTCTGTTCTTTTTTCATTAAGCACAAAAATCAAGGGATTCGAAACTGATTAATTATCGTAACTCCTTTAAAAACCGAAAAATTCACTGGTAAACATAATAAGATTCTTTGCCGTTATAAATACTTGCCAGCATTTACGAATCTCTGTTACCACAAAAATTCCAAACTCCATAGAAATTTTTGCCTTATATAATCCCCATTTCTGCGATTAAATAAAACAAATTAAGATGGGATTTTGAATCCCGTTAAACAGGCTTGAGTAAGTGATAAATTGGGACATACCCTTTTTCAGGATACTTATCCGTTTTGGTGTAAATCCACACTTTATTTTAATCCAATATGTATTCGTTATCGTATTTTTTAATGCACCGCTTTTTATACCTCCTTTAATAAAAGAAATTGTAGACTATTTGTTATATCAAATGAAGAAGCGGTAACATTTTAAGCTATTTAATTCACATTATTTAAATTGAAATAAGAGAGCATTTTTATAAGCCTCTTTTCTGGATTACATGTTCAGAATGAAAAAAATGTTTACATTATAAGATACATAACAGTAATAATAATAAATCAATTTACTGTAGTTTATGAGTCTTAATTCAGCCACCCAACAAGTCATTATCTTTATCAAAGTATTTTCAAGGTTAAATACATATGAATAGATTTATGGCTGAGTTGAAATGTTATATTGTTTATGTAACTGAAGAAATAATTTTTAGCACAGTTATTTAGCCTGATTTATGTCCATCAACTCCTCCTTAATTTCTGAAGTTTCATTGTCACACAAATTTAAGTTCCTTCTATGGGTTTGAAAAACAAGTTTGGGAACTGGTTTTGTAAACAGATCTGCTATCATCAATTTGCTTGGGCAGTACTTTAGGTTGATAGTCCCTTCTTGCTTTAGTTGTTTTATCAGGTGGAACCTAATTACAATATGTTTAGTTTTACTTGAGTTTTCTAATTCTATCATCTTGATCGTGGACTGCTTGTCTTCATATAGGTCTATAGGTAAGGTTTGCTTTTGGTTTAATTCTTCCAGTAGATTGACTAGCCACTTTATTTCAATTGCTGCATTTGCTGCTGACACATATTCGGCCTCTGCCGATGATAATGCAATGCAGGATTGTTTCTTGGTCGACCATTGTTTGGGATTTCCTCCTAACAGATATAGGTTCCCACTTGTTGATTTTCGCGAATTTACATCTCCTACCCAATCTGCATCCGCATAAACTTCAAGTGTCGGTTTCATTTCTCCGCTTAGAACTAGAGTAATTTTTTTGTAGTCTTTAAATATCTTATCACTCTTTTACTGCATTCCAGTCTTTCATTCTTGGCGATTCATTTCTTCTGCTAAGAATGTTTACTGGTGCACAGATGCCAGGTCTGCTTATAGTTGTTAGATATAGAAGTACTCCTATTGCTTGTCTGTAATATGTGTTGTTTGGTAAAATGTTATCCTCATCATTAAAGCGTGTGTAATTTGTTTCCATGGGTGTGCTACACGGTTTTGCATCTTGCAAATTAAATTTATTGATTAATTCCTCTATTTTCTGAGTTTGATTTATCATGTAGCTTTTATTTACTTTTTTAATGTTCATGGATAGGTAGTTACTGATGTCACCTAAATTCTTTAGCTCGTATTCTTTATTTAAGCTCGCGATTACTTCCTCTATTATTCCGTCTTTTCCGGCAATTAAAATGTCGTCTACATATGTTATTATGTATGTTGTGTTATCGCCCCTTTTTCGCGTAATAAGGCAAGAGTCAAATTTGCTCTGACTGAAATTCATCTTTTTTAGTGTTTCTGTAATTTTATTATACCACGCTCTCGCGGCTTGTTTAAGTCCCTATATGGCTTTGTTTAGCCTACATACTTTATTTTCCTGATTAGGTTCAGCGAAACCTTCTGGTTGTGACATATATATCTCCTCCTCAAACTCTCCATGTAAGAACGCGGTGTTAATATCAATATGTTTTACATTTAAATTTTGATGCAATGATGCTATTAATAATGCTGTTATTGTTGTATATGACACGACTGGTGCGTAAGTTTCATCATAATCCTCCCCGAATTTTTGTGAATATCCTTTTGCAACTAAACGTGCTGTATATTTTTGGATTTTTCCTGTGTTGTCGCGTTTTAATTTGTAGGTCCATTTGCGACCTATTATTCTCCTATTTGGTGGAGGTTCTACAATTGACCAAGTTTTATTTTTCATAAGGGAGTTCATTTCGCTTTTCATTGCATCTATCCAATTTTGTTTATCCTTAAAATTTTTCATGTTTTCGATTTCCTCATATTTTTTTGGTTCAGTAGCGTTTTCGTTCTTAACCATGTATATTAACCTACAAGGAGGTACACCTTTATTAATTCTTTCTGATCGTCTAGGTTCTGCTACTGGTTGATTGGACGTGGATGGTGTCTCATTGCTATTTGAAATTTCTATTTCTACTAAGTTTTCATTAACCCGATTTTCATCTTGTTTTGGTTTGTTTTCTACTTTCTCGTTTCTATATTTAAATTTGTTTTCGAGAAATTTAACGGTTCTCGCGATCTTTATTTCATTTCCTCCTATATATATTCTGTATCCTTTTGATTCATTATCATATCCGACAAAAATTCACTGTATAGCTTTATCGTCTAATTTTTGTCTTCTGGCTTTACTGATATATGCGAAGTCTTTGCAGATAAAAACCCTAACGTAACTTAAGTTTGGGTGTCTGTTTGTCCATAACTCGTATGGGTTTTTTTCATTTGCTTTTGTCGGTAGTCTGTTTTGCAAATGATTTGCTGTGAAAATTGCTTTCCCCCAGAACTTTAATGGTAAATTTGATTCACTTAACATTGTCCTTGCCATTTCAACTAACGACCTATTTTCCTCTCTGCCACACCGTTCTGGCTTACACAATATGGGACTGTATGTTGATGTTTTATCCCATTAACCCTGAGGTAATTTTCTATTTCATCTTATGTGAATTCCCCTCCGTTATCTGTTCTAATTGCTTTCGGTTTTTCTCCAAATTTGTTGCTAATTAACGCGATGAGTACTTTAAGTTTTTCGTAAACTTCACTTTTTCTAGACAGTAGGTATATGATCGTAAATCGTGAGTAGTCATCAATAAAAGTAAAAAAAAATATGATTTCCCCCCTATTGTCGGTGTTTGAAAAGATCCGCACACGTCGGAGTGAATGAGCTGGAGTCTTTTAGTTGCTCTATACTCTGCAATTTTTGGATAGGGTTCATCAGATAATTTTGCCTTAATGCACGGTTCGCAATCTATGTTATGCTTACAGTTGTTTATTTGGATTCCTCTAGCTAATTCCTTTTACGTAATTTCTTTAATTGATGTTAGATTTCTATGTCCTAACCTACGATGCCTTAATTCTAGGCATTTTTTGTTGCTGCAGCTTTGTGCTACGTTTGCAGTTTTCGAATGCTAACTGAACTTCGTATAGGTTATTTACTTTTCACGCTTCTAAACATATTTCTCCGTAAACTTACACAGACGACTGTCATTTCTGAATATAATTTTACATCCATTTTGCGTCGCTTTGCTAACCGATAATAAATTTGTTTCGATTTCAGGTACTAGTAATACATCTTTAAGTGTTATCTCATGAACTTTGTTGTCTGATGTTCGCGTGTTTATATTTACGTCACCTGACCCGTAACTGATAAGTTTTTTTCCGTTTGCGATGGTTACATTTGTTTATTCGCGTGATTTTATTTCTGTAAACATTGATTCTCAACATGCAATATGGTTTGAGCTGCCACTGTCTACTATAAATATTTTGCTTTCCATTCCTTGCGTTATAAAGGCGTAATTCTTATTTTCGCTCGCCCTCCATGTATTGTTTTCATTTTCAGAGTGACTGTACCTACGGTTTGACTCCGGTGTTTGTTCACTTCTAAAATTGTTTACACTCTTTTCAAAAACTACTGATGTAGAGTAATGTTTTTGTTTGCTCTCATATGTTGATTTTGCGGTGTATTTTGTGTTTTGGCTTTGTTATGCCAACATTCCTGTGTATAATGGTTTCTCATCCGACAATTGGAGCAGTATTTATTACTTGTTTTGTTGTAATTTTTCTGTGCTTTAATTGCTCTGGCAGGATTTTCTGGTCTCTCATCATTATCATATCGTCGGTTATATTCGTCAATAAGTTTAGACTTAATAAATGATGGTGTAAGTTGATTTTCTTCTCTCGATTCAAGAGCAGTAATAAGAGTATCATAAGATTGGAGTAGGGAGCATAATAACAGTACAGAAATGTGTTTATCATTTATAACTTCTTTTATGGACGCTAATTTATCTACTAATTCCATTATTTTTGTAATATGATTAACAACGTTGCCACCTTCCGCTAATTTAATCCCATAAAGTTTTCTTAAGAGATAAAGTTTTCTAGACAAATTATGTCGCTCATAGATTTCCCGCAAAGCTTGCCAAGTTTGTCTGGCTGTCTGTAAATTTTTAACATGTGTAATCTGACTATCATCAATTGTTAGATTAATTAGTGAACGGTCTTTCTTATCACTTTGGGACCAAGCGTCCGTAATTGGATTAGGCGGTTCTTCCGTAATTACATGAAATAAGTCTATTTTAGTTAACATCATTTCGGCCTTGAATTTCCAGATCGAATAATTTGTAGCTGTTAGTTTTTCAATTGCTAAATTATCTTCAGAAGCTGCCATTTTCTTAACTTTTAATTAATTACGTGCTACCGTAAAAAGTTCTTTCAACTTTTCTTTTTGAAAGTTTAAAAGTATATTTATCAAATATCTGATATTTCAGATTTCAGTGGAGCCTATTTAATTATTTATTTTTAATCAGTGATCAGTAATCATAATCTTGATGGGATTTTGAATCCCGTTAAACAGGCGTGAGTAAGTGATAAATTGGGACTTTCCCTTTTTCAGGATGCTTATCCGTTTCGGTGTAAATCTACACTTTATTTTAATCCAATATGCATTAGTTATCGTATTTTTTAATGCACCACTTTTTATACCTCCTTTAATAAAAGAAATTGTAGACTATTTGTTATATAAAATGAAGAAGCGGTAACATATTAAGCAATTTAATTCACATTATTTAAATTCTAAATAAGAGAGCATTTTTTATAAGCCTCTTTTCTGGATTAACTACATGTTCAGAATGAAAAAAATGTTTACATTATAAGATACATAGCAATAATAATAATAAATCAGTTTACTGTACTTTGTGAGTCTTAATTCAACCACTCAACAAGTCATTATCTTTATCAAAGGATTTTCAAAGTTAAATACATTTGAAGAGATTTATGGCTGAGTTGAAATGTTATATTGTTAATGTAACTGAAGAAATTATTTTTAGCACAGTTATTCAGCTTGATTTATGTCCATTGGCATAATTTAACTGGAATTATTATAATTTTCTATTAAATTTTAGTAGTTAAAGAAAGCATAAAAATAGGCAACTATCTTAAGTGCTACTATTCTTAACTTATACTATTCTTAAGTGCCAACCTCCAAATAATAATCTGTGATATGTGGATTAATTTGACACAGGTTTTCTACCTTTCGAACAATACTTTTTTTAACCCCTTAATTCTCGCTTCCGTAACATTCACGGGGATTGTTTTTTAATCAGATTGTTTGATTCCCATCAGTTTTATAAAATAGTGTAATTGGCTTTATTATGGTATAATTTTACTTGCTGTTAAATAAGGTGAATATTTCTCTTTCCAAAAAGTAGTGCCAATAAGTAATTTGATTTTTTAAACCGTAATTTAAAGCGAACTTTTGAAGCACTGTGCCGGAACGGGTTAAGGATAACTAAATTGACCGACAATACAGTATCCTCCCACTTAATCGTTCTAAACGGGACCGAGTTAGCCGGTTAAGCGAAAAACCGGTTAAAGAGGAGAAGTAAAAAAAATTAAGTTAATATAAGCGTCATTTAATTAATTGAACCCGAACGACACATTTAGTTTTTCAATTTGTGTCGTTTTAAAAAAGTACATATTTTCTATATGTTGTGAAATGAATACTAGTTATAATTAAATGAATTGAAAGAAAAATGATCACTGATGACAAATAATGAAAAATATTTAACGCAAATTAAATTGTTGAAAATCGTGTCACACACCTTTATAAGAAGTTGAAATTGTTCTACATTATGTATATTTAAGTTAATCAACCACAAAGAAATCAGTGATCTTCTTTTGTTGAACGCATGATGGTAGACATTTTGCAGCATAATCTCTCATCTCATCTCTTTAACATCACAAGTTTATCCTAGGAAGCTGTTAACAGCTGCTCAACATAGCATAGCATCAACTCTAATGATTTTAACCTTCGATATGGGGAATTTTAGCAGTGTCAACTTTAACTGGATCATCATCAGGATCGTCTTCGTATTGAACAACATCAATTACAGTCCCAATTATATCCTCATCAAATAATGTTTCATGCTTGACATCTTTATCAGACTGAAACAACTCATACATCTTCTACGGTGATCTGTTCGCATCCCCCAAGCTTTTTAAATGTTTGTACAAAACAGTATGCAGATAGATCAGACATTATAGAGTATCGGGAGGGGGGTGAGATTGACCTTTGGACCATTAAAAATACAAAATCTCAAATCTTTCGGGGGGGGAGACATCTCATTGTTCCAGGGGTGCATGTCCCCCCCAGACCACACCCTGAAATCAACTCTGGTGAAGGTCAACGCGTATCCATTTTCAACCGACGTTCTCCTTTCTGAATTTTGCCTCCTTCGCCTCGGGATTACATTTTAACTCGAAAGCGTAAGCTGAGTTCTCGAGGCCGTCATCCCTGAATTTTGTGCTAGGGAAAAAAGTCGGCTGATTAAAGCGGAGTTCCGGTTAAGAGGTGGCCGGTTAAGAGGGAGGCTACTATATATCGAAGTTGTTACAGCATTAGTAGTAGAAAATACCCCTAGCAACAAGTTAAATTGTCCGTTGAAAAGAAAAAGAGTGATACATGGTCATGTTCACCCTTTCAGGATGGGTGTCATTAGGTTTGCCAGATAAATACCAAATTTTAGTTTTAAATGCCACTAATTTCGTATAGAATTATTCGCTTGATTTAATCGCAAAAATTCTGTAATTACAAAAGGTAACTATCTCCGTTCGAAACTAGCGATATTCTATTTTATATTTTACTATATTTTTGGCAACCGTGTGTGTCACGTATACGTTTCATACAGGGTGCTTATAAATATTAAATTATAGCATCAGAATATTTTGATTGTAATTTCTGTATTGTCTAACCGAGAGTTCTTTGATTAATCAGCGAAAAATACTATACGGAATTGCTGCTACTAAAAATAAATTAAAATGTTAAATGACGCTTTTCCTGAAGGTGTTAAAGTATACAGTTTAACCCTTCATTGCTAATGAATGGTTTTATAGCCGAGGCAATAACGCTGTTGGCCAGGCAACTACCTAATTTCTCTCAATAATGTTAAATATATGGACGTGGAATGTATTAGTATATTTAAAATCTTTTGTTCGACTCTGCAAATGGACTCTAAATGTACGCATTCCATAATCTATAAAAACATGGTGTGGTTTACCTAAGTGATCCTTTTTAACACTGTTCAACATGCTTTAAATATGTTTATGAATTCGTTTTGTCTGTCTATCTATCTGGCCGTTTTGCAGTGTTCTAACACCAGTAAATAGCATGGTATCAATATGTAATTGCAGGGCTGATAAATGGCGACTATTTTTCAATTCCTACTATTAGCTCACACTCTCCCTATATTTATTTATTTATTTATTTATATATTTATCTTGTTAAAATTTTCAATCGTTGATAAAATACTCATTATTCATCCTATCAAGTTGAAATAAATTTTTTAAAACTTGTACTGGATGACAATTGATGTTAATACAGATTTTTCAAATATTAATTAATTAATTAAATTTTAATTAATTAATTTTAGTTTTGCATGGGAAACAAAATGGCGGCCATTGGTTGTTGAAGATCAATTAAAGTATTTTCAATAAGGGGTTACCATAGGGGGGACCCTGTTCTTTCGCCCAATACCGCTAAGTTTGTCGCCAACTTGGCGATATATCGCCAAATTTGGCGGCCAAAATGAGTCGCCAAAAGTGACGCCAATTTGGCGATATCTCTAATAATTCGCCAAATTCGCATAGAGTTCCATTGTAAACCTACTTGCTTGTAGAAAATCAACAAATTGAGATTATTTTAATGCAACAAAAACTAATATTAGCTTAAGCGATTATATTAAATTTTTCTTTGATGGCCTAAGTAGGAATTGACTTTAAAAACAAAATTTTTATATTACTTGTTTATTTATATCTCGCACAACTTTCAAAAAAGAGAAATCTTTCATACACACTTTGACAACAATGGAACAAGGTAATCAGCTTTATGGACTACCTAGTTGCGTGGCAACTTTACATCCAGTGGTTGCAAGGGGATCGTGTTGCAAGGGGCATTAGGAAGCCTTTAAAAAATAATGTTTAGACGGTGCTGGTAGCCACAAATTAAAATTACTTAAAAATTTAAGAGAAGAGTAACAAAAAATAAAAAATATATAAGTACTTAAGTATAACATAATAAGTGAGAAAGAAAAAAACAAAAAAGAGAAAAAACAAAATTTAATTTAAAAAAGACTTTGACAACATTTGCAAGTCAAAATGAATATAGCGATTATAAACGGCTGTAACTATTTAATGAAAAGAAGTGAGATGAGATTAACACAGAAAGTAGACAGAACTTCAAAATTTTGTATACGTACGTCATAGATGTTCTATGCAACTTTCCTTGTTCACACGGACAACATCTAGGCGGTAGTCCATTTCACACCATACATTCTGATACATATGTTCAGTCACCGACGCAAGCGCATTACAAATGCGTACTTTGAGTTCTTCAATTGTTTGGGGCATGGGAGGCAACCTGTCTTTCACATAACCCCATAGAAAAAATCGGCCATTTTTACCGTCATAATTGGCCATTTTTAGTAATGAGACAGCTGCAATGAACAGGTTTCTTGTCGTTGCAAAGTTTGAAATGGCGCATGCTTAGGATTCTGCTTCAATAAACCTGCGCCTTACGTAAAGAAATTTTGAAGTTCCGTCTACATTCTGTGTTAATCTTATTGATAAATTATTTTCCATTAAATAGTTAGGGCCGTTTGTAATCGCTATACTCATTTTGACTTACCCTGTATACTAAAAAATTATTTTTTAATAATAGTGGTGTCAATAGAATATAAAAATAATCGCCTGTGGCAGCAGTGTAATTGATATATCGTCGCCTGAGAGCAACAGTAGGACATCTACTGTAGCAATAATAAACAAGTAACATAAAAATTTTGTTTTTAAAGTCAATTCCTACTTAGGCCATCAAAGAAAAATTCAATAGAATCCCTTTGTAAAGTCTATGGGAATTTGGCAAAATATTAGAGATATCGCCAAGCAAGAGATATTACTTTTGGCGACTCATTTTGGACGCCAAACTTGGCGGTATTTGGCGACAGAACAGGGTCCCCCTTTGGTAACCCCATATTGAAAATACTTTCATTGATTTTCAATAACCAATGGCCGCCATTTTGTTTCCCATGCGAAACTAAAATCAATTAATTAAAATTTAATTAATTAATTAATATTCGAAAAAACAATATTAACATCAATTGTCTTCCAGTACAAGTTATAAAAATATTATTTCAAGTTAATAGGATGAATAATGAATTAACAATTGAAAATTTGAACAAGATAAATATATAAATAAATAAATATAGGGAGAGTTTGAGCTAATAGTAGGAATTGAAAAATGAGATGTCTGACTTACTTTTATGAATAACTGTGTTTGCATCTAGTGGAACAACTTTTAAAACACAAAGACAAGTTTAATACTATATCTCAGATGTGTTTTATAAAAATTCCCTACTGTTCCACTAGATGAAGACACAGTTTTTCATAGCAGTAAGTCAGACATCTCATTTTCGATTATTACTAGATGTTCTTCTGTTTCTCTGAGGCGACGACATGCTAGTGAAAATTACTATGGTGAGTTCGGTATTGAAAATGACGTTTATAGCTCGTTTACAGGGGCAAATAATTTCAATATATTATGGTGAATGGAGAAAATACGTTTGAACGGTATTTTTAAAATGTTACATAATTGACAACATGTTGAAAATTATGTACATCGATGAGGTGCGCTACTAAATGCTTACTTTAAAATATAGTCTGCATTTTATAGATCGTTCATTTACTGGAACAAACAAAAGAATTCGGTAAGTTACTCACAAGTTCCTTGTCGATTACATCGTTGATTGTAGAATCGCGTTTAGGAAATAGTTCAGCAAATTCATCTAACCGACTGAGGAAATTCAGATGATGTGGACTGCTCCCATCTCAAGGACAGTATTCGGTAAATATAGAAAGAAAACCTTATGTGTTTTTATTTTATTAGTGAATAAAGTAGAGAACTGTCCAATCAGCATCATTTCTTTAATAGATTCGTTATGCGTTCTGACAAGTCAGACTCCTGTAATACGTTGCTGACGCATGCCACCATGTAATTGTCTAAGTACTCGAAAACGGACTTATGACTTTACGTTTTTCCGTGAATGTCACCAGTCATTTTAGTTTCTTAATCACATGCGAAGATGTAACAGTAAATAGATAAGACATTTAATATCATTTATTAAACGGTAAAATTTTACATTTGATTCTGCTTTTCTGCAACGCCATATTAAAATAAAAATTCATTTTTACCTGTTAATATTTTATTGTATATTTATATGAATAGTTAAAAATGAAAATATAATTTGCATTAATATTAAATTTGATTTATAATTATAATATATATATACATGTCAATTAGATTCGTGTATATTTAGTTAAATGGCTATGAAGCAATGATGTAATTTGTTATTAATAACAAACAATTAATTACTAATCTTCTAAGTAATATTCTTTGGAAAACTTTCATAAGATAAATATCCAGTTTTTGCGATTTAGTCTCTTTCAAAATAACCCAGAACTCGCAGCATTCCAAAAACTTTCATACTTTGCTACCACAATTTCAAAACGATAATCTTTATTGGAGGCTTCTATTGTAGATGTTAAAGGAATCTACCACGAAGATTTTTTTTTCCAAATAGTGGTAGGAAATGTAGAAAAAATTAGGACCGCTGCAAGCCTTGTATAACCAATTATAAAAAAAATAAAAAATATAATAATTTAATACGAAAAAATAAGAACCTTCCACATTTCGATTGATTTCAGATTTTTAAATCTTCTCTTCAACCTACCCCTTAACCCCTTGATGGGCGGTGGGATATATTTATCCCACCTATGATTAATGAAGATTTGAAACAGAAAAATTTTATGAAATTTTACTTTTATAACTTTGGTGGAAAAAAAGTCCGTAAAATTGCTTTTCCTTATTTTGAAATAATTTTTTTCTAAAATTCCGGTGGGTATTCAGCATTACACAAACGCAGTTACTTGCCCCCCAAGGGGTTAAAATGTAAATAGATCGTTTCCTAAAACTCATAAAGTTTAAAATCTGTAAAACGTGTAATTTAACTGATTTTGTTATTTTACTACAACAAAAAATAATCAATTATCTAAATTACATTTCCCCTCCGATCCGACCACCTTCAGATCAAAGTTGTTAACCCCTTGAGGGGCGGTGGAATAAAATATATCCCACCTAATTTAAACAAGATTCTCACCAGAAAATGTTTACTAAATTTTATATTTTTAAATTTGGAGAAATATTGTTGCAAAATTGCGTTTCCTTATTTAAAAATAAAATTTTTCGATTATTACGGTGAGAATTCAATATGTAGAGACATTTTTGCTTGCCCCTCAAGGGTTTAAGCAGAAATGTTTAACCTTCCGTCTACCAGACGGGTCCATTGGACCCGACATGTACATTCAAAATATTTATTCAAACCAGAAATTTCTTCAAAACAAACTAAATGTATAAATCAGACAATAATAAGTTAAATAAACAAATTAAATAGTTTTAAGTAAAAATTCTGGTGTAGAATGTTTTTATAAAACTTGAGTAAAATTTCCGGTAGTTCTAGGGTTAATCCTCCAGCATTCGTGTCATTTTGCATACGTGAGGAAAACGCTCACATTCTGTAAAAATCTTTAATTCTCGTTTTTCGTTGCAAATCACATTGATAACTGTATCTTAATTGTTTCGAAAAATAGCAAGCAGTGTGGAGGAGAGATGAAGCAACGTTTATCGTTGAAAAATGTTCGGGTCACTAAGACCCGACGCGAGTGAAGGAGTGTAAATTTATATATTTTTTCTGTCTTTTTCGTAATTCTGTATTCATATTAAATAATAAATCAATCACCAAAAACATTATCTCTCTCACAAAATTTCTTCTTTGGAACAAAAAACAAACAAACAAAAAAAAAAAATAACAGATAAGTTCATATTACAAAAATGTCCAAATCTCTTATATTAAGGTAGCACATGAAATTGTATACATTAATAATTATAGTAATATATATATATATATGTATATATAGCGAAAACACTTTAATAAATCTCAATATATTGAGTATCATAAACATATTTTGAGGGTAGATTGTACCAAACAATAAAAGGACTACGAAGAATTTAATCTCGAACAAATGTAGCAAAATTATATTTAAATTAGGAATTGAAACAGAAAAGAAATATAGATATCATAAGAGGAAGGTGAAATGTAGACACAGGAAAATACGATTGTTTAATCTTTAGTCGGAAAGAATATCCACGTATCGCATAAAATTCATTATTTCATGACAGGCCAGTAAACAAGTTATTCTACTACTGCCAATATAATACATCGAATGGAACTAAAAAACAGAGCTGCAAAAGCGAAAAAGCGTTGAATAAGAAATTAATATAAAAACATATGAAACATTAGAAGAAAATTCAAATAATAATAAAAAGATTGTGCTCACAAACATTTATACCATCTGAGAAGCATTATAGATAAATGCAACAGTTATACTACAGTCACAGATAAGTGACGAAACAACCAAGCAATGTGTTTAATTCTTACTATTACAGTTATGATATCATACAAACAGTTATGTTGATTATGAAATTAAAATTAATTATAATTGAGTCAGTACTGATTTAAATAAGATATTTTATTATATATATCTTATATCGTTTCCAGAAAACGTGCAATGAGTAAAATGTTCTATGCCAATAACAATGTGTGATCGGTTAAAGAATTTAACCCGTTCCAAAACAGTGTTCGCTAACCAAATTGTTCGTTATCCGATCGTAGATTTTGAATTTATTTGTATGGGAAAATTAATTCGTTCTTAAGATCTAAATAATGTATAAAAAATAACATAAATCTCCCATTTATAATACGGTTAAGATACGCCCTTATTTAACCCCTTCGGGACGGGAGCCTTTTACGAAAGTTTTAATCTTTTGTCACCGTTTTTTAAAAACAGAAATTTGTGTCTTCTTGAATCGAGAAAATGCGCTGATTAAATAAGGCAAATTTTACAGTAAAATTTTACTGGTGATGAAAAACAAGGATTCTGAGCACTTCATGCGGCACGTATACGTGCCGCTCGTCCCCAAGGGGTTAATAAGAACAGATCGTATTTTGATGGCTTCGTCCATGCCGTGTGTATTAAAAAAAAATTTAATGACATGCTCTTTGTAAAATCTTTTAAATCACATATATTGCCTACGGTATTAAATCACATCAATTTGTCACTTTGACTTCTCAAAAACTCCTTAGTCCTCTAAAACACCGTGTTTACTGCAGGCCCGTATAAAGCTGAAGTAGAGTCTAGAATCTGTTAATACTTTGTGAACTAAATTTCAATTAAAATAATTAATTTTCAATTAAAAAATATTTCATTAAAAAAGGGACACCAAAAAATGTTTCTAATCTGTTCATTTTAATTTTGGGGCCTTAACCCTTACCGGCGCGGAGTAATTTTGTTTATAAACTGATGAAATAATGGACTGACACCGCAATTTATAAACGAATTTATTAGAAAATATCAACTTGCTTATTTTCATGTACATTATAATAGGAAAATTTTAGATAAATATTCTTGGTGCCGTTTGTCAGTTTTGGAATTAAAATTAGGTGTCCTTTTTTAAGGACACCGCGCCGGTAAGGGTTAAGATTTAAGGCCCGAACAACCGGTAGCTCATGAATTAATTAGGTCATACGTATATACAGCTGTTAAAATTTTTACTATGTCGAGAATAGATGCAATTAAATACAGCTCGGCAAATCTCAAACAGAGCATTGTTTTTTCTTGGCTTTGTTTTGTGAGGTGTTCGTTAACCGAACATGTGTTTGTTATCCGAACATAAAAGTCTCCCGCGAAAGTGTTCGTTAACCGATCTGTTCGTAAACCGATCACCCACTGTAAGTACAAATAACACTTTCTGAGTCTCTATTACGTCCACACAAAACCGAACGTCGATATTTTATTTCGTTAAAGTTTTATGTAATGTGAAACTTTTAAAGGAAATTTTGGAACACTCTGTACAATGCAAAATATTTCCGTTAAATACCTTAAATTTATAATTAGTAATTACATTAATTCCGACGTGAAATTTCCGATTCCTCATAACAAGTGAGTTTTCATCGACTTAGGCAAAAAAAGAATAACAAATCGTTTGTATAAACACAATTATATGTCATCATTACGCATACGTACAATAGCACAAAACTTTTATGATTTATTCAACATATTGCCCTAACTTTGCAAATATTTCTCCAATTCCATGAATTTATGACAAAATGTCAGTAAAAGTACCTAAGATAATATTCAAATCACAAGGCTGCCACAGGTGACGATTTTTTAATTCTATCTCGCACCATTTTTTTAAACAGAAATTTATCACGCACGCAAATTTATCACGCACGCTTTGACAACATTTGAAAAAGAAATACTCTACAAAATTTATTGTCTTAATATAGTGGTGCGAATAGAATATAAAAATAGTCGCAGCTGGCAGTTCTGAAATCACAGAAATGATAAAAATTGAAACCACAGAAATCTTCAGCAGCAGGAGTCAGAAGTGTGACCAAAAGAGTTTATGATTTTTAGTATACTAATAATGTGTGTACATAAATGAATATGCAAAATTTACAAGGCTATTAAAAAAAAAAAAAAAAAGTAAAACCATCGGAAATCAAAAGTAACAGTTGAAAGTTGAAATTCAACATAATTAAAAGTGTTCAATGTAATCATCTCCAGAAACACTAACCATATAGAGGCGGTACGATAACACATCCCACACTGTTTTCAGCATGTCCTGTGTGACCCTTTGAGTGGCTAGAGATGTACGTGTCCTTTGTTCGTCAACGCCAGTTGCTAGCGGTGGAACAAACACCTGATCTTTGAAGAGGCCCCACAAAAAAGAAAAAAAATCATATTGAAAATAGTGTGGGATGAGTTATTGTGCTGCCTCGATATCGTTCGTGTGTCTGGAAGGGGTTGCATTGAATACGTATAGCTGCGTTGAATTCAAACTTCCAATTGTTATTTTTGATTTCCGATGAACAACATGGTTGTACTTTTTTTGTTTTCTTTTAATAGCCCTGTAAAGTTGGGATATTCATTAATGTACACCCTGTTTCATGTATATTTCTGTACTAACTTTACTCATTTGAATTGAAATAGCTTTCTGTGTGTGTAATAATATCTATTTCTGTTTATTTTAGATGGGAATGAGAAAGGAAGTCAGCATCGACGTTCAGAAGTTTAGTACTGAGGTTAAGAAATACGGTAAACGCAACAAAGACTTAGTTGGTGAATTTCACTTGGTTCCAAGCACAATATCGTCAATTTATAGACAATACCGATTTACGACGATGAATTTGGAGATGGAGAAAGAACTAATCGATATTTTGTTATTGCCAGGCATTTCTGTTAAAGTTTTTGTGGGTTTTTTTTAGGCATGGGCGGACAATCGCCGTTCTGCATTCATGAGCGTTAAAATATTTTAATTTGTTTACCTTTTAATAGTATTGAAGTTAACTTTAAATTAACCTATTTCAAGACCATTTGTTTTTGTAATATAATTAACCTTTGTTTATACTACATATTTGTTTAACCCCTTAATTCTCGCTCCCGTCATATTCACGGGCTGTGTCTTTTACTAAGATTGTTTCATTCCCACCAGTTTTATAAAATAGTGACATTGGCTATATTTTAGTATCGAACAATGGAACAATAGAGCTGGTGTACGGATTCCCTAGTTGCGTGGCAACTTTACGTCCAGGCTAAGAGTAGATCGTTTTACAATGCAATGGGAGCCTTAGAAAAAAGAGAGTTTAAACGCGGCTAGTAGCCACAAAAAAATAGAGAGTAAACTAAAAAGATAGACAATTTTTAAAAGAAAAAATTGTTAGTATGACTAGTAGGAGAAAAAAAAATGTTCCATATGATCCAAAAATGTCCAGGACAGGCGAAAAAGCTACCAAAGGAAGCCCCGTACAAAAAAAAAGACTCAATTCAGAGACCATACATTAGTTTAACACAATTAAAAACAAAGTAAGATACAAAAGTTTATAAAAAAAGAAGTATTTACATATTTACAGACAAAAGAAAGATTAAAGTTTATAAGAAAATGCACAAAAGGTAGGAAAATACAATAATAAAAAAACAACATTGAGGAGAGTTCAGACTAACAGGACTGAAAAAAGCACAAAATGTATAGGGGAACAAGGGGGAAAAACGACGGCGCCCGCCCAGTCTGGTAACTCGATGAGAAAAGGTTATATAAGGAGACCAAGAAAGTGTAATTAAAGCACAAAAAGGTAAAACTTATAAAGAATTTGAAAAGAAAAAGAAAAACAGCTTAAAAGTGTTTTTTTTTTAAGCTTTTAGTATCGTTTGACCTGTCATTAAATAATGTGAATATATCTTTTTCATAAAAGTGGTACCAATAAGCAATTTGAATTTTTAAACTGTAATTTAATTCGAGCGTTAAGGAGTTAAGTTTGGTATATTTACCTTTTTAATTCTTAAATTTTATACCTAAAATGACAATAATTTAGTTTTTCCTGTTGTTTTGAATGCACACTGTTAAAAATATCGTGAAAAATTACCTCTGTTTTTAAAGGCTATCTATTTTCTGACCAATGAGAGCGCTTCATAGGCGTTTATGTAGCGTTCTCATTGGTCAGAAAATAGATAGCCTTTAAAAACAGAGGTAATTTTTTACGATATTTTTAAGAGCGCAGGCTAGATGTGTGTTTAAAAGCCTGCAAATTTTTAACAGTGGGGGTGAAGTTAGGTCTGACTGTCCACCCACTGAGTAAGAACAGACTAGTCCTTTACCTGTGTTTTTCAAATGTGTAGTTTAAATTTTAGAATTTTGGAGGTTTTTTTTAGTTAACTGTTATAAATATTGTTGATATATAGGAGAGATATATGGGACATTTTCACAAAAACATTTTTTTTTTATTTAAGTTATTATCAATATTATATATCACATTTCATACATTAGGTATTTGACAACATATATGAACTATATTTATTCTAGATTATGATTTATTCAGAAAACTATTATGATACCAAAAAAACGTTCCTCCCTGTTCCAATCATCCCCACAGCAAGGATGAATGGGACAACAATAGGGATGGATGGGTCACAAAGATTTTACTCCCTGTATTCAATTTTACCAAATTAAAAATTATAATTATAACCTTATATGTAATTATATTTGTAATATATGATTTTACAGCACGAATCGATATTTTTTTTTTCAATAACTTCTTTTATTGCAGTTTTAACTTTTAATGTTGACTTCGGCTATTGATCTGTTTTTTTTTTTTTTTTTTTTTTTTTTTTTTTTTTTTTTTAACCATTTATAAGGCATTTTAGATATGAAATGAAAGTGCAAAATGTCTTTTAAATATGGCATAGCTAATAATTTTCAATCATAACTTATTAATTAATATTAATTAAATGTATCTTAGAAATATGCAGAACGCAATATATTGGGTCGATCGGAAAGTCGTGTCGTGTTGGGAAAATCAATTCACACCGGAAAATTCTTCCTGGTAATTATTAGACATTAGATATCGGAATCAATGTCTAATAATTAAATGATAGAATTTTCCGGTGCGAATTGATTTTCCCAACACGACACGACTTCCCGATCGACCCAATATGTTAGGGGTGGGAATTTATTTGTGCAATATTTCAAAATTCAATATCATTTTCCCATTTGATCAATAAACATATACTATTTTTAACAATTTTATCTAATTTGATTACGTTTTAGTACAAATTTTTTTATAATCCATTAATAATTATTACAATACAATAAATAACACTCAGAAATTTTAAATAATAACAATTCATATAATACTATTTAATACTATTAATTAACGTAAATTATTAATTTATCAACCTATGTAACACTATTCAGTTAATAAATAAAATTTCCAACATCTCTAGGGATGAATGAGAATGTCCCATTCATCCCCATGATGCATCTATTACCTTCCCAGCCACTTTGCCTCAAAAATTATTTTGTCACAATGGTTAAAATTAATTCTTTTTAATTATCGATATTGAACCTTAAAATAAATAACTACAACCTAGCTTAATGTTTTATATTGTATAAGATATTTCACATCTTCAAATCTAAAAAAAACTTACTTTTAAGCATAGATTTCAGAAAATGCAACTTTGCAGGAAAATGAAAACAGCAATGTGGCCCTACTTTTAGTTCTGAAGCACACTGTGGTAGATGCCTTATATGAGGATAGGAAGCTATTTAAAATAAATGTTTATTGCCTGAAATATTGAGAATGTCCCATTCATCCCCTAGCAACCTTACATTCTTTCCAAATTTATAACGTATTTGCATTTTTTTTATTTATTGATGAAATATATTTTACTGCATTTAATATGAGCTGCTTTTGCGCCAGTTATGCAATAATTTCCATTAATTATATTTGAAATATATATATAATTTAAAATAAACATTTTGTTAAATTATTACACATGTCTGCTGCACAATGTAAACAAAGTGCTTACTTCTAGAGCCAAAAGTATACTATTCAACTATAACTTAATCGATTTGAATGCCGCAGTAAATATAAAACATTCTTTCTAGAAATAAAGCAATATATTATACAAATTCCCTCTTAATATTTCTTTAATCTTAAGAATTTTGAATTATGTCGAAACATGAGAGATCGTTGCCTTTGGCATTATTTCGGAAATTAATTCATTTGTACCAGAGAAGTCTTTTATTTAAACGGTTAACAGCGCAATAAGGCTGACAAGATCAAATTGGTAAAGTTATTTTGATGAATTTTTAAATAAGAAAAATACACTTTGCAACAGGATTAGAAAATATTAATTAACGAAACGGATAGAGCGCTGTAAAATTATGTTTCAAAACATTCTGTCAATTTTCAAATGAGTTAATAATACGAACAAAATTCAATTTAGAAAGAGTAATTATTGAAAATATCGACTGTTATATTAATTTTTACGCAATACATAAGTTATTATAAATTTTAAAACCTATGTATTGATGAAATGTAAGTAGGATATCACGCATGTGGTATTTGTTTTTAAATATATACCATAATTTCCCGCGTATACGCCGCGGCTTATTTAAGTCTTTTTTCAGACCGGAAATTTTATTGAAAAAAAGGAGTCAAGTAAGTCCTAAGCAGAAGTGAGTCACATATTATTTAAAACAAATTCTGGTAGGAAATCGAGTTATCTGAAGTGCGGCAGACACACGCGAAATTACGGTAAATATATATACGTGGAAATAAAAGCAATTCATAGAATTTGTTAATTTCGTTCCATATGCATACTTGCCAATTTCCAATTAAACTTTCGTAAAATGTGAGTTAAATTGAACTAGGTTAAACACGTTTCGAAACAGAATTTTTTTTTAAAGAAAGGAATTGAATTAGATTTCATTCAGAACCATGATTTTAAATATATAATGACACATCAAATAAAATTTTTGGTTAAACACATGTTTCACCTGGGTCAATTTAACTCACATTTTACGGAAGTTTATTTCATAGTTGGCAAGTATGCGTATGTTAAAGATACAGCATTAAAAAAAAATTTAATATAATAAGTGTAGTTTTACCGTCTCAACTATACTATATTCTTTTTTTTCTGGATGCATATTTCTTAAATGCGCTTCAAATTACCCTTCAAGCTTAAGAATTTTGTACCTTGACGTAACTAAAAATAGCTTTATGTTGTCCTAATTTCGGATATTAACCCTCTAATTCCCAGGTTAGAATGCGTTCCAGAAATTGCGTAATGCAGATAATGGAAACTCATACCAGAAAATCTAATAACAATTTTGGTTTATTTAAAAACGAAATGAGTGCTAGAAGTTAAATTAAAAATTTCTGTTATAAATTCCTATTTTAAATTTTTGGCGTGAATACGGAGTTTCTGAACAAAAGATTCCACTACATCATGAACGCTGATAGTGGAAAATATGCTACCATGGGTAGTTGAGGGTTAATTGATCTTCCTGTGGAAGGCCCGTTATTTAACGCTAAAAATACCGGGAATTTTATTAAGATTTTATAAAAATGTTTTAAACCCGAACTTTTGTTTAAAATCATTCACTAATCTTCCGTAATGTCTGGATTAATTTAACACAGGTTAATCACGTGGTTAATGAACCAGAAAAAAAATTATTTCATGAATTCTTATTTAATTCCAGGATTCTACATGGCACATATTTAAATTCATTTCTTTAAAAAAAAAATCTGGTTCGAAACGTATTAAACCAGGGTCAAACTAACGCAAGTACTACGGAAGATTAGTTTGAGGTTTGCACTTATGTTTACTACTACATTTAGCACATTTCTATAAGATTTATCTTTTATTTATCATATGAAAACATTTCTGATTTGAGTTGAAATACTTGCATTTCGTAACTTACAAATTATTAGTTGTTGGTACATTTAGTACTAAAACTTTTCGTGCAAAGATTTAGCAACTCAACAAGATTTAAATTAACAAATTTAATTATTAGACATATTATATCGAAGAAAAATAGATTGAGTAACAGGATTAGGAAGAATTAACAAGCTACCTGGATAAAATGCTAAAAGATAACGTTATTAAAAATTTTGTCTGTTTTCCTAAGTATAATTAAATGAAGAAACAATTCAATTTAGCAGGAATTGGTTTTACTTAGCAGTAAAAAAGACTGGTGTGATTAAACTGGTAGTAAAATTTTAGTGAAAATATATTTTAAAAGAATAAATTTCGCAACAAGATTAGAATATATTAACACGTTCGTCGCCCAGCGTGATTCGGTTGAGTTCCTCGCCGGGACCAAATCCGACCACCGGAGCACTAGAACGTAAACAAGTCTAAGGCTGATACAGGCTATTATTTTTTTAATTCTATTTCGCACCACTTTTTCAAAACAAAGATCTTTTACATACGCTTTGACAACATTTGCAAGAGTAAATATATTACAAAATGGATTTTTTTTGTGTGTGTTGGTGCAAACAGAATATAAAAATAGTCGCCTGTGGCACTCGATATCGAGGTTCGTTATCGACATAGCGTAATGTATTGGGTCGTTAAGAAAGTCCTGTCCGTTCGGGAATTCAATTCGTACCAGAAAATTCGGCCCGGTAATTTTTAGGACATTAGATATCGAAGTCAGATAATTAAATGATAGAATTTTCCGGTACAAATTGATTTTTCCAAACGGACACGACTTTTCGAACGACCCAATAATATGTTACCCTTAATATAAATTAATAAAAAGTATAGTATAATGTGTATATTTTTAGTATTTTTATGTTGTATATCCTATATTTATATTTCAGTGTTTATTCCATTAAATTTCTTTTAAAAATACAACTGAAAATCCTATTTACTTGAACAAGAAGAGCGTCACCCTTATATGGTTGGCTGGCCCCCCGCGGAAGTATACTCGTCACTCATATATGGGCGACGCGGCGACGAACGTGTTAATAAGCGAAATAGATGCACTGTTGAAATTTTTATGTTAAGTTGAATTAACATTTGATCAGCAGTATGCAACATTAAGATTGTGAAATCTATTTCCAGCTCCGGTTGAACTTTAGCTACAAGGTTGGAACATAGTTTCTCCCTCTTATGGTTATAGCTATTGCAGCAACAAAATTTGGTTCAACGAACGACAAATTTTTTAACAGTTTAGAGAGATTTAAAATGCTGTTTAACCCCTTGAGAACAAGATTCGCACCAGAAACTTTTAACTAAATTTTATATTTTTAACTTTGGAGGCGAAATGTTAGAAAATTGCTTTTCTTATTTTAAAATAAAATTTTTCTATTGTTCCGGTTAGAATTCAATATTACAGAGACATTATTGCTTGCCCCTCGAAGGGTTAAAAATGCTTTGTCAGTATTCAAAGAAATTAATAAATCGGATGGATTTCAGAGTAGAATATATACACTGGTCGGCACCAAAATCCTCTCTGAAAAAATAATAGATAATTCTTACAGATTTCACCCTGCTAACTAAAAACATGGTAACGAAATTACGGTATTACGTACCATTGTTTTGGTAGGAGTGTTTGCTTTTAAAATTAACGTATTTTATATCTTGTTAAAATTAAAACATAAGAAGAAATTTTGTAAATCATAAAATGTAGATAATAATATGTAACTTGCCTGTAAATAAATGTTAAACTATGATTACCCGATGTACAGCGGCATTAGAAATGAAAATATATTAGTAGATAGCAAATATTAAATTCGGACACCAAAGGAGGGGAGACATAAAAAGAAAAAGGCACGGTACAAGTATCAACAAACTAGATTTTCATGCTATATTTTATCAATTTGATATTTAACCCCTTCGGGACGGGAGCCTTTTACGAAATTTTTAATCTTTTGTCACCGTTTTTAAAAAACAGAAATTTGTGTCTTCTTGAATCGAGATAATGCGCTGATAATAAGGCGCATTTTACAGTAAAATTTTACTGGTGAGGAAAAACAAGGATTCTGAGCGCTTCATGCGGCACGTATACGTGTCGCTCGTCCCCAAGGGGTTAAGACGGTGAAAGTACTTTTTTCATGATTTCTATTTTATCTACCATTGTACATTAATATAATGTTTTTTCACTGATTGTTATTATTATAACACTTTTTCTCGGAAAAATGGTACGTGTTGGAGTAATTTGGATAACATATTTAGAATAAGAAATATTAGATCTGTGTACTTTACATATTTAGTTTGCAGGGAGGAAAAAGTTTTATTTTTTTCCCCGATCAGTGTAATTATTTAAAGATATTGACCACATATTAGGGTTTTACGTTTTACTGGATCGATAGGTTATTTTCGATTTTTTTAAACAACGTTTTAGAGATTCAATTTACGAATGCATACTTATAAGCATATACAGTAAAACCTCTAAAGAACGGACACCTCGGGAGCACGGAAACTGTCCGCTATTTGGAAAACCTCAGAGATTCAAAAATTGCTATGAAATGCTTAATGTTTCATTAATTTACTTTTATATGTCCTAAAACCTTTATTATATGATTAATCAGAAATTAAAATTATTTTTTAAGCAATAAAACTGAAATACAATTGTGCATGCCTTTATCCATCTGTTTATTAGAATCTTACGAAAAAAATCTGTTACAAAAGTCTGCTTTTGCTTGCGATTACATATAATTTGTTTTTCAATGTGAAGTTTTAACTCTGTCAGTAGTTTTAATCTTTCTGAGTCCTCTTTTTTTAGAAAAAAATTGTGTAACAGCTCACTGTATTTTGCCGATTCTTGGAAATTCTCGATATTGCAGGAAGCATCTCCAGTTTCAGTGTCTGTTTCATCATTACTAATAGAGTCAGCTTTTGTTGAAATTTCTGAAGGAATATAATCACACACATCAACTGATTCTTCTTCAGTGGGCAACTCATCATCAATACTAATGAAAATTTTGCCAGTTTCTTCACACCTAATACATTTAATTAATTCACTTATTTCGCTTAGTTCTTCATTTGTGTCCGAAATGTGTGTTTCATTTTCTTTTAATATAAAGCCTGATTTAATGAAACATTGTCGTACGCTTTCCGGTTTTATGTTTTTTACAGCTGAGGAAATCCAAATTATAGCATCGAGAGCATTAACTAATTTTAGGCAGTTCTCAAGTGCATTCATAGAATCTAACTTTGAAAGAATGTGACGTAATAAAAGCTTTCTGTACCAGGCTTTAAAATTGTGTATTACGCCTTGATCAAGCGGCTGGCATACTGAAGTTGTGTTTGGGGGAACAAGCACAATTTTAACATTGTCGAATTTCAAATGTTTTGGGTGAGAACCAGGGATGAGATTTCCGCGTTTTTCCACACCAGTATTTTGTTAGAGAAAATGATATTTCTTTTAATCGGAAAATTGTTGTGATTTAACAAAACAACATTTTCTCTAAGAATATACTGGTGTGCAAAAACGCGGAAACCTATTCCTGGGGAGAACTTGCATTGTCCACAAATAAGAGAACTTTTCTTTGTTGTTTTTTCATTCTATTATCAAAGGAAGTTAACCATTCGATCATTAAAGGACTGGTCATTCACGCTTTCTTATTCGCTCTCCACACAATACCAAATTTATTAAATTGAATGTTTTTCGGGAAACACCTGGGTTTCAGAGATTTTCCAATTATAAGAGGAATTTCAAATTCTCCTAACGCATTGCAACATAATAAAATAGTGAGTCGCTCTTTTGACATTTTTCTGCCGATACTGTCATCCTTTTTAAAACACAATGTCTTATTAAGAAAAATTCTGAAAAAAGAGTCCGGTTTCATCGGCATTAAAAATCTTTCTCTCCTCATAACCTTCACAAATTGATTGCAGTTGTTCATGCCAATCCTCCACTTCTTTAAAATCTACAGATTTCTTCTTCACATATTGTTTTGAAAGAAATGTTGTACCGAGATCGGAACTTTTCCAGCCGCCCACTGGAAGCCTTAAAATCGTGTAATCTGAGTTCTTTAGCGACTTCTAAAGCCTTTTCCTGAATCAAAGGCCCAATGACTGGAATGTTTTTTGAACGAACTGAAGTAAACCAATTCAGAATTATAGAATTAATTTCAATGGAATTAGTCTTCCTCAATTTCACATTTCTTGTGTTCTAGTTAGAGTTAGCAAGCCACGAATTTCTTATTTCTCCTTTATTCCGTAAAATCTCTCCCACCTGTATTTTACCTATTTTAAAACGTTCAGCAATTATCCGTAAACTCAATTTTTATTTCTCAGATACACTTACAATTTCAACATTTTGTTTTAAAGTTAATCGTTTTCTTTTTGAGGACATTCTCGAAATAATCACAAACAAGAATCAAAGAGTAATCGACATTGCAAAATAGTTTTTTCCCTGCTCTTATTGCCTTCTTGGCGCCTTTAATTCTCCCTCCTAAAAAATCAGTACGCAATTTCCCAATAAAAACATAAATAAAATAGCGTAACTCTTTTCTTTTTTTTTTATAAAAGAGTAAAAATAAATAAATAAAATCGTATGTTAGGTTTACAGTGATTATTTTGCTTTTGCTCAGACTATATGACGCCATAGGACGTTTCTGCTTTCTCTCTTCTGTGTTATGCAATGATGCAATCCAGTTAATTACTTTTTGAATTTTAGGAACGAGCCCTACTTAAATGATTTTTTTTTCTTTGTTTCTTGACACTGTATAAGATTATCCGAAATAGTCTTTCAATCGAAAAATAGAGGTTTTTACTTTTTTCCCATTTTCTTCTAGTTAAAAAATAATTTTTCATCCTTTGTCGCCAAAATAACTGTCCGCTATTCGGAACGTCCGTTATTCAGAGGTTAAACATACACAAATCCAGGTTTTGGGAGTGGGGATTGGAAAACTGTCCGTTAAACAGAGGTGTCCGCTATTCGGGAGTGGCCGTTATGGAGGTTTTACTGTATTTATTTATTTATTTAAGAAAATTCACGTATTTTTGTATTAATATTACACATTTCTTATGCACAATGTAAAATAAATAGTATACTAAATACACTTTGACTGCTATTTTATATCATTTAAAAAAATACTTAAACAATTTTAATATCGTTATAAAAATAAAACATTCTTTCTTCGTTAGTGGGGCCCCACCAGCGGCTGAGAGGTTCTGCTCTCGAAGCTGGTAGACGGGAGGTTCTGGGTTCGATCCCAATCGCGCCCGTCGGCCTAATCGTTCGGAGTTTTCGTGGTTTTCTTCGAGCCATGGATTTCCATGCGTAAATACGGGTTAGGTTCCCTTAGAAAGACCCCACGGATGGCACTCCCCCCTTGGCCCTATATCCCTAGTGTAGATAATCGGCCGTCAAAAATCAACCAGCCAACCAACTTCGTTAGTGGGACATATTTATCACGGTACATTTTCCTTTAAAGGTAAAGAATTCTGAGGTATGAAAAAACATGAAATAACTTTATGTGTGACATTATTCCGGAAATAAACTTGTCTATTTGCTATTTTTATAAACTTGTCTTCGTTTGTAAAGTTTAGTATTTACTTTTTTCTCAAAGATTTAGCAGCGCAATAATATTGACAAATTACAATTGGCAATGATAGATTAATGAAATTAAGAAAAATACTTTGCGAAACAGAAAAAGAAAATGTTAATTGGCTAAAAAGTTAGAATTCTAAAAAAGGATGTTTTGAAATATTTTTCAGTTTTGTTAAGAATTAATAAATAGGAAAGAGTTTAATTTAGAAGGTATTATAAATTGTATACAATAGTTGTCATTATAGTTTAATATAATTAACAGATATTTAAATGCATTTTCCAAAAAATTAAACTTGTATTTTGAAAAGGTAAAAAAAAATCCACGCACATGATAGTTTATTTTTTATACACTGTAATACTTTCTAAGAATTTTATAATTGTTATTATTCACTGTTTAGATAGTAAGAAAATTTTAAACATTATTCATATTAACCCCTTGCGCTGTTAGCGGATGTATGTCACTAGCCACCAGAGGCCACTGGAAGATTTTTTTTTCCAGAAATGCTTAATTTGCATCACAAAACTTTAATTGGTAATTTTATTTTACTTTACTTATGGGAAAACAATCATATTGTAAACCAAAAATAAAAGTTAAAACTTTTTGATGAGAATTCGGAATATCTAATAAAAAAAATCAGCCAAATATCATGTCCAAGGGTGCATGTGGAATTTGTTTTTGCCAGGACTAATAAGATAAATATAATATTTTTTTCTTTTTTAATTAGAGTATTTTTTGGTATTTCACAGAAAAGGGGAACTGTTTAACCCATTAATGACCAGCATGTTTTACAGGAACTTTATCCAGTTCACGCCACTGTTTGTCAAACACTTTTTTTTTTTTTTTTACTTTATGAATCACTCAATGCGTTAATTAAATACATATACAAGACATTCATTAATTGACTGGGCGTAAAGTTGACGACAGCATGGAAGCCCCTCAAAGTGACAACATTGTTAAGCACCGTTAATTAAACAAGCCAAGTTTTACTATTCTCTTATACTGGTATTAAAAAAATTTAAAAAGTCACAAATATAATGTTGCGATAACACAACGTCAGTCTTTAACCCTTTATCTACTGACGGTACTTATAAGAAACACTTACTTTAAACTTTCATCCCATAGTGAATATGACTAATATTCTAATGGTACTTTTCAAAAACACTTTTTTAACTCCGCTTTATTCGGATACATAGCAGCAGTAGCTCTAGGTTTGTTATATTAGCAAGGACGGAGGCTATTTTTGAAACAGCCGATATGCTTTATGCCGACATTTTGTACAGCTTGTCACGCTCGTCTTTTTATTGCTGCAAACACAGTAAAGTCTATAAGATAAGTGTTGGATTTTTTTATGTGTTCATTATGATCTTAGAATACAATTTAACTAGCTATTTTAGCTGAACGGTGTACGCATTTGATTTAACAGTTGAATTAGTCGGTGGTACTTAAGTATTTATAAGTACCGTCAGTACACTGGGTATTGGAGAAAAACTTCTTGCCTTCTTTTCGTCTGTGTAGTTATCCACCGTTTTCATCTGCTTTAAAATTTAATTACTCAAATGTGCTGTAGAATAATTTTCCTATTAATGCTTTTCTGTTTTATTAATATTTTTCATAGGACATCGAAAAAGTTGTGGCACCGACTCTTTTTTGCTATGCTAGAAATGGCATATGTAAATTCATATGTTGAATATGTGGAGATGCGAGAGAAGATTTTATCACTGGAATATAGAAGTCGCATAACAAAAGGACTGCTAACAAGATAAAAAAAAAAAAAAAAAAAAAAAAAAAAAAAAAAAAAATAACCCTTTCAGAGGCAAAGCATTTTCAATTCTAAAGAGTTGAAATAAATGATTGGCACCGGAATTTGCCAAAGAAATTATTTGTAACTATAAAAAAAGGCTATATTTCACATACTTATCAATTCGAAACTATTTTGCAACAATTCTGTGCCATTTGAAATACATTGTGAGTTTTCTGTTACGATATTTTAGTCATAGTGTACTGACGGTACTTTAAAGTACCACTTTAATTAATTACCTCTAAGTACTTAAATTTCGAACGGGTGAGTATTTATTTATGTTTATCCTTTAATTTTCATTGTAGTAAAGAAACAAGAATTACATGAAAATATTGCAGTAGATCATAATGCAGTAGATAAAGGGTTAAAGGGTTTAAAAAAGTGGTGCCATATAAATAAAATTTGTGCAAGGGAGCTGTCTCGAAAAGGTTAAACCCTTAACGCTCGAATTAAATTATGGTTGAAAAATTCAAATTGCTTATTGGCACCACTTTTATGAAAAAGAAATATTTACCTTACTGAATGACAAGAAAAGGGATACTAAAATATAGCCAATTTCACTATTTTATAAAACTGGTGGGAATCAAGCAATTTGAGTAAAAGACACAGCCCGTGAATATGACGGGAGCGAGAATTAAGGGGTTAAGGATCTTGAGTCATTTGAGTGAAATAGTTTTCGATTATATCTTTTGAATAATTTAAGAAAATTTTATTCGAATCTGTATAGTGTGCGTAACATTACCGTAGACCGGGTAACTGATTTTTCCACGGTCACTATTCTTGACCTAAAACTACCTCATTTTATCTGCGGTAGAAACTTTCATATTACTTCTAAGGAGTTTATTTTTAAATCATCGAGAAAGATAACTCAAGTGTTAACTATGAAAAATAGCAAAAGTATTGTACTTTGCACTTAGCAGGTGAAATTCACTAGCTGCCATTCAAGAGAATTCACTTCATAATGCAAAGTTCCGAGGAGTTTAAAACAATATAATTGCAGTTTGCTGTTCCATTTTAAGAAATTGGGGTTTTATTTACGAAAAATTTATCATTTTGTAGATCAAAAATAACTGTTAAAACTTTCTTGCGAGAATTCAGAAAGTGTAATTAAAAAATCAAGCAGATGCGGCAACACTGCTTAACCTCTTGAGGGGCGCATAATGGGACGTTTTGATGATCTAGGTAGACAAAATTCATTTTTCCGATTATCTCGGAATTTGACAAAACCGCCTGCACTGGTAGCTGAATGTCTGTATTTTCGAGATCCGTAAGAGTTTTGTAAAAAAAATCAGAGGTGTCGATTAATTATGACCTTAAAGAAGCCATTTGCGAAGTTTGTTTGAGGGAGTTTAAAAAGTTGCTCTAGCTTCCTTTAAGTTTGGCAGAACGTGATGACTATTCTGTTTTATTTGAAAGCATGTGTTTGCTGAACATATGTCACAGGTTTTTCAAGGTAAGATTTTACTGATTTTTGTTTAAAAATCGGCGATATTAAACCCACTTAACCACTTTTTTCAAAGGTTGTAAATCTGGATGATCCTTAATGTTGTTTACAAATTTCATCTTGCCTTTTAACAAATTATTCGGCTTTATTCAGCAATAAGCATTTTTTAAATCGAATTACCGTTCTTAAAGTATTGAAAAATTAAACAAACTCCTGCAGATAGCTGCAGATCAGTAAGTTTTTATTAATGAACCAATATCATATTAACTTGCAGTGCTTGCATGTATGTTTAGTTCAAATCTTGCAAGTCAAATTTAAACCATTTTTAATTATCCTATTGAGCAGAAACAATGAATACATGTGTAATTTGAATGACAATACAATATTACTATAATTTAAAGAACGTAGAAATTTGCTTAGAATACTGTTTCTACAGCGCTCCACAAAAATTTAGATTAAAACTTGCAAGTTAATTTTAAACCAATTTCAATAATCTAATTGAGCTGAAACTTTGCTGGGAATATGTAGTTCTGATGACAATGCAATGATATTGTAATTTATGGACGTTTATTAGCGTATAGCAGTTACGCTTTATTTACAGGGCCACATAAAAGATTAGTTTAAATCTTGCAAGACAACTTTAAGCCACCTTCAATTATCTGATTGAGCTGAAACTTTGCATACATGTGTTTTTCCGATGACAATTCCATATTAACTTATAATTTGACGAACGTAGAAATTATGCATTAGTTGCAGGGCCACACAAAAGATCGCGGAAAGATTGTTGCTAAAAAGCAGAAGGTTTAATTAAATTTCAACAAAATAACTATAGTTTATTGAGATACACAATAGCATTTTTTAAACTTAAAACAAAGCACGTAGCAGTTGTATTTCTTTTACATCGACACATAAAAATTTCGAATATATTACCGTCTATATGCAGAAATTTTATTTCAAAGTCAATGAAATTTATATAGATTATTTATTCACATAACAGCATTTTTTCAACCTAAAATAATTTTGGTAGCATTTGTATGTTTTACAGGGTACCACAAAACATAAAAGTTTTTTTTTTATATGATTTTATTTAAAAATTTTATTTTTCATGATGACTACACTGATTTCTCGAGAAATTCTGAGTAGACAAAAATACAAAAAAGAAATGAATGTTAACTTACATGTGTGCATTAAATTATTTTTACTTGATTGTAAAATAAGTATATTTCAGGGTGCTATCTAAAGCCCTTCTAACGCTCTTAATTGCCGACCGGTTGAAGCTATACTCATAAAAGTCTTGTCTAGGTATAGTAAAGTGGCTATGCTCTATAAGATGACACTGCTTCTAACGTCACCTGGTGCAAAACAGCTGATTTAGTATTCCTATCTCAAAAACGAGATTCATGCTCAGAACGACATTCATTTAGTATTCATGTTCATAAGGTGTCCTTTCGATCTAAATCGATGATGCTCTACACATTTGTCATTCACTTTTATTCCATATTTCGAACCGTTTTCGCGATAGGAAAGCTAATGCCGCCATTTTGCCCAAGTGGCGCTGTAAGGTGTCTCATCTGGTAGCGCATAGCCTCTTTAGTATACCTATACACCAAGTTTATGAATATAGATGCAGTCGTTCGGCAGTTAAGAGGGTGGGAACGGACTTTAGTGGGCACCCTATATTTTTATTTTAAGACATTGTTGTTAAATAACCAAATATTTTTCACTGTTTGAGTATTTTATTAGTGATGCATTAAAAAAATAGCAAAAACTAATTAAACTTCAACGAAATAATTTTGTCCACCTAGATCATTCCCACCAAGGTTCTTCTACAATAAGGTTGTTCCATTTGAAGGATAGCCAATCAGAGTAGAGCAGGACTGAAACGTCACGTGGCGGACAAGATCGGAGCTCGATCAGCCGTGAGACAGTAAATAGATGCGTAAAAAGACCAAAATACGAAGTAAATAATTTTTTAAAAAGCAGATTTTCGAAAGTAAATTGAACAAAATTACTTTCCTTAAAATAATTTGGACAAATACTGATTGGAGTTAATCAAATATAAAATGCATAATGGTTAAATAATATCGCAATACGTTTGTTAACATTCAAATACTTAAGTAAATTCGCGAAAAAAATTACCTTTTTAATGTGCAAAATTACAAAAGAAAACTTTTAAACTATTGTAAAATAAAATGAACGAATGAATTATATGAATATGATTACACAGGAGTAGTAATGAAAAGACTAGCATTATCAAACAGAATAAATTAAACAAAACTCACACTTCAAAACTTTTAACAATAATGCATTGTCCAATTACTAGATATAAGTTTTCAAAAATTTTCGAATGTCATTATGCTTATACAGGATGAAAATAATACAAAAATATTACTCTATAATTAAACTAATTCTATTATGAAAAAAATATGTACTATACATATTATTTACATTATATTATTAAAATAACAATATCGTTATTTCATACAGTGTTGAATTCAGACACTTTTCTCCGGGAGGGATTTCTGTGGCTCCGGGGGGGGGGGGGATTGCACTTTTTGACCATTGAAAACCCAAAATCTCAAATCTTCCGGAGGGGACATCGCATTGCTCCGGGGGAGGGATGTCCTACCCCCGGGCCACCCCCTGAAATCAACACTGATTTCATGTATACAAAATTTCAGCAAAAACTGAAAAACTTAAAACAACTTCAGTATTAAAATTTCCATGTTATCTTATAAAACACATCAAATATAACATTTCTTCATACAAATAGGAAACAATAGAAAGAAAATTTATGGAAGTACAGTAGAGAGCCGATTATTGGAACCCCAATTAACCGAACTTCCAATTATCCGAACAGCCAATTTCTATAAAAAAATGTTTTTAAACCGAACTTCCAATTATCCAAACAGCCTATTTCTCTCTCTCTTTTTTTTTTTTTTTTTTTTTAGATTTGTAAAAGGAACTCTGTTCAACTTTTAGCCAAATACAGTGAATTTTCTCCTCTGCGAGTTTTGAACTTTGAACTTTTTTTCCCCCATTTCATGGCGATTTGTCTGCATTTGTGAAAGAAATCCGGCTTTAACAGTTTAGTCCAATATAGTAAATGCCTCTTCTTTTTCTTTCATTAAAGTTTATTCGGAATTTCTCGCGATTCTCTTATGCAATTTTTAGATATTTTCCCGTTCTGCAGAAATTTTTTGACATTCGTAAAAGGAATTCGGTTTTAAAATTGCAGTAAATTTTGTCCTCTGCGATTTTAGTGTTTTTCTTTGCGATTTTCCAGAATAATAATCGCCAGGATGTCGATGCTCGGATTTCAGAATCAGACTGTGTACTGTATTGTTAAATCTGTATACTTGTTCTGTGAGAGTTTTTAGAACACGTTGATATAGCGCATTCATTAGATTTTATTCAAAAAGTCTGTTTAAATAATAGAATAATTAAAATCATTCACAGAAAAAAATTCCAACGCAGAACAGCATACAGAATAATACTGAAACGCGCGAAGCGAGGCGAAGTTGTCCGCCACGTGACGTAATGCGCGAGCAGTTAAGAAATCTTTAGAGTTGGCGCATCGCACGAATGGTACCCCCCTGATTCCCACGTCCCATTGCGGGGTGGTGGGATATATTATATCCCACCCAATTTTAACTAAGCTTTGCACCAGAAATTTTTAATTGAATGTCACTTTTATAACTTTGGTGGAAAAAAGTTGAAAAATCGCCTTTACTTATTTTGGAACAAAAATTTTTGAATTTTCCGGTGTGAATTCAACATTAGACGAGCGTAACTGCTTGTCTCACAAAAGGTTAAGCCATTTTAATTCCGAAGTAAAAATAAAAAATTTCTTCTTAATCAATTAAGTGCAGCATATTTCCCAAATACCCGTATGATTTCCTTTAAGCTAGAGAATTTTCAGTCTAGACTCTAGACAATACCATAAAATGACTTTGCGATGAACATTATTTTTGAAATAATTACATATTTGCATGGGAAATCTCTTATTTCAAACTTTTCATGCAAAGTTCCAGTTGTGCAACAAGATTGACAAGGTCAATATATATGGAAGTTCAATTTTAGTAAATAATTTGTAGCGAAAATGTAATTCACAACAGAATGAAATGCTAATTACCGAAATAGATTGAGACTATTAAATTATTCTTCGAAACATTTCGCCTTAATTCTAAGAACTTAGTTAATCGTAAATAATTTAGTTTCGAAAGAATAATTATTGTAAAATTGTGACTAACAGTATATCAGATTCTTACGTTTTAGGAATCGAAAAGTATTTTTTGAAATTTCACATAATAGTTGTGAATTGTAATTAGGATTGAAGGTGTGTGAGAATGTTATTTTGTTATGTTTTACTTTTCAAAAACTATGAAAATTCCCTTTTTCGTTCATATTTTTACACATTTCCTGCGCAGAATTGATTTCAAAAACCTAATGCATTATGCATGATAATAATAAAATGCTATGAACATAGTCTCAAATTATGTCAAGATACTTTAAATCATAATAATGATATGCATTTTGGTTATCTCCTTATGGAAAATTTTAAAACATGTAAAACCTAAGTAAGAAAAAATTAAATATATTGTTATCGGGTCGTTCGAAAAGTCGTGTCCGTTTGGGAAAATCCATTCGTACCGGAAAATTCTGCCTGGTATTTATTAGACATTAGATATTGGAATCAATGTCAAATAATTAAATTCTAGAATTTTCCGTTACGAATTGATTTTCCAAACAGACAGGACTTTCCGAACGACCCAATAATTTTCGTATGTAAATGATTTGAACTATCCGAATGAAACAATTTAATATTTAACCCTTTCAGGGGCAAAGTATTTTCAATGCTAAAGTGTAAATGAATGATAACCGAATTTACTATCAAATTTAACTGGAAATAAGAAAAAGGCTATATTTCACTTTCATATTATATGGAAAATATTTTACCAAAATTCTGGTGCCATTGTGGGGTTTGGGAATTAAAATTAAGTTGTTTAATACACATATCACCGCCCCTGAAAGTTATAATTGAGTTAGTCAACCCTGTACTTGACCTGTATGTTGATATATATACTACTAGGAGGCTCTGCCCCCTGCAAGCTACGCTCGCCAACCCCCGTTCAGACACCGTATAATCTAAAAACACGCTAATCTGATGGGTTTTAAAAATATTAGAGAAGAATGAATTATACTGAAAAAAGCTGTGCAGATCTCCCTGTAAACGGGTTTCCATTCAATTCTCTTTGATTGCAAAATTTTAAGGCTGCATCAGTTGCTGTTAAGACATCCAATGGTTGTTTTCGTTTTTGATTAAAGAGGATCAGTTAAACATTTGAAAAGAAGCTAAAATAAAATGAATTAAGTATACTGAGTCTTTGTCTACCGATATTTTAAAACAATCTCTATAACAATAGCCTAAGTCATGTGTCTATCATCAACAGTTCCGGGCGGACCACTTCGCTTTTTATACTCTAGGCGCCATTTCGGAACTTTAATGTTAGCCAAGTACAGGTGATAAGTCTCCAGATATTATTCTATCGCCATCATTTCGTCTATATTATAATAGTTCAAGTCATCAACTGCCTTAAACAAATACGGTCTGATCCCTTCGCCTTTCATTTGAAAGTTTGGCACCGATGTCATATATTCGCGCGATTTTTTTCCCGACGCCAACTTGGGGCCAACTTTTCCGACGCATCAAGATCCGTCTTACTATATCAAGCAAAATAACGATACTTTGGCGCCAGTTATGTACCCGTAGCGTATATGACATTGGCGTCAGGAAAAAATCGCGCCAATATGGGTCCGTATATGACATCTGTGCCAAAAGATTTCCATTTTCATTTAATTTTTTTTTTTTTTTTTTTAGAATAAAACTACATAAAAGTTGCCATGGTCGCAAAGAATTGTTGGTACTGTTACGCTAGCCGGGGGCAAATCTCGCGAATAGCTTTTTTTCAACTGGCCTGTTAGCATTTTTTTTTATTTTTCCAGTGTTAAATTAAATCACTGATTTGAAGTTGAAATTAAATGTCATGGTTTGTTGCAATATTTAATATTTGGTCATATGTCATGTACGCACTCGCAGGTTTGGCGTGATTTTTTTTTTACGAAAATTTGGCGAAAACCTTGTTTTCGAATACCAGTTACATATGTATTCTTGGTACTACTTAGTTATCCCGTCAACCAAAATCTATCGCCAAACTATAAGATTAAATGCCAATAATGGTTCATCGTAAATGTCACAATCACATGACTTTAAGCAAGTTACACATGTTTACGTCATCAAGTGATTTCTATTCCGACGTTTTATTTGTATATTTATTAATGTTATACTAATTTATTTGTTCTTTCGTTATTTAAAATAAAAATTATGTCAATTTGTATAATCTGGCGAGTGGCTTGGCGATTTATATAATTTGGCGAAATTGGTCGACGGAATAACCAAGTAGTACCGTATTTTTTAATTATCTTCTATTATTTTCAAAAGGAAATAACAAAAAAAAAAATAATTGATAGAACAAAATAATTCATATAATTTTAAAAAAGAAATAAAAGTAAATAAACATTTATTATTAAATAAACAACAATAGCCGGGTTACCATGTCAATCAAAACAATGCCATTTTGACGCCAATTAGGTACCCCGGTGCGTATATGACATCTGTGCCTAATATTTTTCTTTTAGTTTTGTTTTTAAAAAAAGAGAGAAGTGAAAGTCATCAATTTTAAATGTTTCAGTGGTACTTTTCCGTTATACTGACACCATTGTCGCCAACCGTAATAGTTGGCTTAAAATGAAAATCATGTGAATTTAAACATTTGAAAAACAAAAGAATGGTACATTTCTTAGCATACATTTAAGGAGTGTCAAACTGGTCGCCAAATTAGTTTAAAATAATAACCCTTTCTAGAATATGAAAAACAATGTGTTATGATTAAAATTTGAGTTGCCATCATTAGAGAAAAGTACATAAAATTAGAAAAAAATGAATGTTTCGAAAACTAATTCTAATTTAAAAATTATATTACCAGTTTTGAGATCTGTGGATCAATATGGATTTTTGGTGTTAATTTCATCGCAAAGTATTCCATATTTTATGAGAAATCGCCGTGAAACATGATCAGCTGTTTAATCAGTCTTTTTATAGAATCGTTACATAAATTCGTTTCCATTCAGTCGTTTCATAATATTCGTTTCATTAGGATTATATATATATAGGGTGGATGTAATGGGAAAATTTATTTTAGCAAGAAGAAGAAATACAGGTTGAAATTTCTCTTTCAGCAATTTATACTAATAGATGGTAACATACTTGAATACTTTTGTATAGCCCTGTAGTCTACCTAATACTTTTATTACACGCATTATTTAGCTAAAACTGAATTCAAACTAAAACACTCTTAAAACTACTGAAATCACAGAAATTATCATCCATAAATCCAAATTGCAGAAATTGTCATCCATAGACGATATTTATCCAATTCTTTGCGTGATCTTGTATATCATTTTATCTATATTCTACAAACACTTCTTAATAAACTAAATGCAGTTCAGCGTAAAAATGCATAACTCACTTAAAAAACACATTTCATCAATTTGCGCTCACACCCAGTAACTCTTTCGAATTCTTTTGAGTAGCCTTGTATATGAATTATATCATTTTTGCACACCATATAGTATGCATAAATATAGTGAAACATAAAAGCGCATATCATAATTAAAAATGTATTTCCAGCAATAACTTCTAATGTACAGTACTTCTGATGCAATATACTATTTAAAATATTTTGTGTGTCCCTGTAAATGCTATACATTCGTATTATACATAATAACTTATAGTAAACCTCAGCGACGTATATCAATTTCATTATATATGAAATAGTTTAACATAATTAAAATACGCCACAAACAACCCCCCCCCCCCTCCGCCCTATATCATTATGTAACGGAATTATTTTTGTGGCCCTGTAAAAGATAACAACTATTTTTTGCACCGCATATTCTACATGTTTGCATTCTACATGAATGCATGTTTTAGTGCACTTCATAAATGCATATCCATTTCGTTATGTTTGGATGCGTGTAACATCATTAAAAATCATTTGAAACGATTTTTTCCCATTGGCCGTAATTGGACAGAAAACATTTGACTGTCCCTGTAAATGAACTAAATGTGCTACAAACTTCATTTGAAATAGGGATCGTGCTATGGCATAGGTCAGTTACATCGAAAAATTTCAGGGCTATCGGAGTATATTTACGTGAGTTAGAGCTCGGCCAGACGGCCGGACAAACCGAAGAAATAAACACTTTTCAACTTTGTTGGAAAGTGTTAAAAATCAAGAGAGAAATCTGTAAAAATTTCTTCCACAGGTTTAACATTAACTTTCGACTTTCTCCGTGTGACTAGTGCGGACTCTTAAGGGGGGACATCACCTTCAGCAGCTCGATATTGCGTGATTTTAACACAATATTAAAAATTATTGGAGCTGTAAACATTTTTTCAAATTAAACAATTTTTTTAGAACAAATTGTACAAATCTTTGTTTACGTATTCACTTAAATAAATTTAATGATACATAATTAAAATATAGTTTAATTAAGGCGGAATAATTCAGGATTTTCAATGACATACAAGTGTTGCGCACAGGATTATAAATAAATACGTTCGATATATCCAATAAATATTACATATTTATATTCTTACAATATCCTACTTTATCTTCACCATAAAATAATAATCGAGTTATGAAACAATTTTTTTCAGGAAATTAAACCATAAAACGCAAAATCTATGATAAAAATTCAGTAAAAAATAAAATAAATATATTACAGGTACATACTTAAATATAGGTAGGGATTATAAAAATACATAAAATAAATATAATTCAAAATTTTAAATTTCTATGTTGCTGAGTTCTGCAAAAAGGAAGCGCGCGATGCCAAAAATATCTGATTTGAAAAAAATGAATTTAAAGTTAAATTTACTTTAATTTGGTTAGGTATAGCTTCACATATTTTTTCATAAAACCGGTATTAATTGGAGTAGCGTCATAATTAACCCGTTCAGGACCAGCCTCTTTTACACGAATTTTATTCGTTTGACACCACTTTTTGTTAATTATTTGATTTAAATTTATAAATTTTAAAAAAAATTGTAATTAAATAAAACCAATTTTATTTTTATTTTTTGCTGGTATCAAACTCAAGTGCTGTAAGCACTTTTTGAGGGTGCATATATCGTCGGTACCATGGCAAACAAACTATCCAATGTGAAAACAGTGGGCTACTTTTAAAAAATTCAGATTGCTTGATTTGCACCACTTTTCCGAAATATTAAAATTAGCTTTATTTAACGTTATTTAATGACATATTAATTAGGACGAAAAAGGGGAGAATTTTACCATTTCAGAAAAGTAGCGCCAATCAAGAAATCTGAATTTTCAAAAAGTAGCCTACTGTTTTCATATTGGATAGTTTGACATGGTACCGGCAATATGCACCCATAGTCCCGCACGGGTTAAAAAACAAATCGGTGACATGTTATAGGGTCGTTCGGAAAGTCGTGTCCGTTTGGGAAAATCAATTTGCACCGGAAAATTCTATCATTTAATTATTAGACATCGATTCCGATATCTAATATCTAATAATTACCGGACCGAATTTTCCGGTACGAATTGATTTTCCCAATCGGACACGACTTTTGAACGACCGAATATTTTTTTTCATAATAGACAACAACAAAAAAAAAAAAATACTTAAAAAAAATTTTAAGGTGATCTCCGCCGACTTATAAATAGGATTTGTTTCTATCAGTGCGGCTATCGATTGTGCTATTCAAATACTATTTAAACGCTTTTAATACCGTTATAAAAATAATTTTTTTTTTTTCATTAATTCAACATATTTCTCATATATCATAAAATTTCCCTTTGATTTTAAGAATTTTCAACCACGACGAAACATGTAATAACTTTGCGTTCCGGTTTATTTCAGTAATTTATTCTCCTTTGTTTGGTAAGACTGTAATTTAAATCCTTTCGTGCTAATATTTAGAAGCACAGCGAAATTACCAAGATGAAATTGATAGTGACGTATTAGTCAAAGTATACGTAAGAAAAATATATTGCATAACAATATTAGGAAATGGTTAATTAGCTAAATGGATAGAATGTTGTATGATGACGTTTTGAAATATTTTGTCACTTTTCTTATGAATTAATGAATAGTAAAGAATTCCATTTAGAGGGAATTATTATTGGTAATATTAATGAAAGGAATTTTTATTCGTAAGATTGTCAATGTGAAATTGGTAGTGACATATTTCTGAAACTACACTTAAAGAAATACGTCGCGCAAAAGAATTCGAAATTGTTAATTTGGGAAGCAGATAACAATTAGGAGATAATTGCATTAACAAGGTATTTTGTTCGTATAAAATTAATTTTTATATTAGAGTAGTAACATTTACAGTATATTTTCACTTATTTTTTCCAAAATTTAACGAGTAATTTTAAAAAGCTAGTAAACTTTCATGTTTGTGAGAGTTTAAGTTGAATACTTATAAAAAATTCAAATTCCTCAAAATATTTTAAAAAAAAAACCCTTTTAAATATAATTTCTGATGCACAAAGAAAATCATGGAATTTTTTTTTTATTTCTGATACCTACGTCATTGTTTTAATAAAATATAGGAGGGCTGATCAAAAAAGATATATTTTAATTTTTTAATTCGCATAATTTCTTGAAAGAAAATTTACCTTTATATTGAATTATTAAATTAACATGCGTTGGAAAAGTGGTTATCTGTCCATTCAGTTCTTTTTAGTAGTGCACCATTGACAGTTGAACAAATTCAGACATGTTCGGATCGTATTGTCTTCAGAAAAATTGCAGGGAACGCGCGAAAAACAATTATTAAGCGTTAAAATGTTGCATACCCTGACGAAATCATCAATTCAAGTATATGAAATGCTACAGGAGGCTTATGGAGTCCTTCCCAATAGAACAAATACAGGGTAATTTAGAATGTTTAACCCCTTGAAAAGCTGTGTTACATTATTTATACAACTTGGTTTTAATTCACAACATCCGAAATTTCATCAGAGTATTTGAAAAAAAAAAAAAAAAAGCTTTTATGATGTAAGTAATGAAAATCAGTTATTTATTTCCAAATCAACCAAGAATTATTCGTCGATTCTGTTGACAGTGACTCATTATAATCCTTTTAGTGGCGATTAATTGAGATTCTGTTGAGTGGAATTCGATCCAGCATTCTCGAAAATTTTTACTTAAAAATAAAGAAATGTATTTTAAGATTTTTTCTCCACAGTTAAAAAAATAAAATATCGTTCAAAAATCCTTGCACATATCTTAATCTAAAGCATTCGCTATAAGAAAATATATCCACTGCTCTACCCAGCATGTTAACATTTTAACAATACAAATACTTTGACCTGAAGATATCAAGGAATGGAGACCGGCAAACTTTAACCCTTAAATGTGCGATTTTTTATTTTATTTTGAAAAAAAAAATATACAGTAAAACCTCCCTAAAGCGACCACGTTCCGTTCCAATAAAAATTTGTCGCTCCGAGAGGTGGTCTCTTAATGGAGGTCATGTTTAAATCTAGATTTTAATTGTTGAAGAAAGGTAACAATTTAAAGTTATTAAAATTTATTTTTCATATTAGGAAAAAATATGAAAATTTAAGTATCAAAACAACAGTTAATTACATAAGTTAATGACGATAGAGTTTAAAAAATGAATATGTATGCTTTCATTTTACGGTTTTATATTTTATAACTTTTATTTCCAAGTTCTTTCGAAGTTCAGTAAATAAATGCAATTTTCTTTTCGGGAACAATTAATGACGATTTCATTAATTTATCTATTTCTTTGAGAGTTTCCTGACAGAATAGGGTAGAGAAGTTTATTGACCGTCATCCTTAATTTGTCATTAGAGTTAAATTCATTGCCTAAAAAGGCACAAAGGGGGTTAAATACTTAAAAGTCACCGGAATAAAAAAAAAATTCTAAAGTTAGTTCAGAAGTTTGATGAATAATGCGCTCTCCGGAATTCTTTTTCTAATAAAATCATCTTCAAGCGACCAGGAAAAAAACGGAATTTGTTTCATTTTCTTTAAAAGAAATTGGTCGCTCATGGAGAGAGTTCAACTGAGATGGTGTCTGAATGGAGGTAAAATTAGTATTGAGCCTATGGGAATAAATTTCGTTCCATGAAAAAATGGTCGTTCAGGGAGGTGGTCGCTTAACCCCTTCGGGACGGGAGCCTTTTACGAAATTTTTAATCTTTTGTCACCGTTTTTTAAAAACAGAAATTTGTGTCTTCTTGAATCGAGAAAATGCGCCGATTAAACAAGACAAATTTTACAGTAAAATTTTACCGGTGATGAAAAACGAGGATTCTGATCGCTCCATGCGGCACGTATACGTGTCGCTCGTCCCCAAGGGGTTAATGGAGGTGGTCGCACAGGGAGGTTTTACTGTATATGATTCTCTGAAAGGATTCTTACACAGAAAAAATAATGAAAAAAATCAGATACATTTTTCATATAATACGTCAACCTTTTTTTCTCTTGCACATCTGTAATACAAGTAAAAACTACTGTGGTGTGGCTATTTTACGCTAAAATATTTCAAATTAGTAAATATTTTAATAAGTAGATATTCTCCAGATAGATTATCCAAATAACTTATTTTATATAATTATTTATTTTATAAAATTTAACCTTTAACCCTTTAATTCCCATGATAGAATACATTCTAGAAATTACGCAGTTCAGAGAAGCTGACTTAACACTCGAAAGTTTCAATGCTTAATTTCGCTTTATTTAAATACGGAATGTCTGTTATTAATAAAAAAAAATTGTTATTTTAATCTTCTTGTGTGAATTACGTATATACGAATAAAAATGATCTATTAAATTCAAAACACCGTTTTTTGCATATATGCAAAGCTGCGCACTAAAGGGTTAAAGGAAGATGGACATGTAGCTTCAACCACTGCACTTTCAGAAAAACAAATATTAATACCTCTGATGTTACTGTCATAAAAAATTGTCGAATAACCTTGCAAAAACTATCTGAAATATTGCAGATATCATTCGGCACCACCTACATTTTCATAACAGAAAAATCTGAACGTGAGACGAGATTGTGTGCATTCTATTCCCAGGCTCTTCGAACCTGAAAAACCTGACGTTCGCGTGCAATTATGAAGATGATGTTACAGGGAGACAATGGGTTCCTTTATAAGGTTATCAATTCCGATGAAACTTGGCGACTTTTTTTTATCCAGAGATCCAATCGCATCTCTGTATGGAAATCATTTTCATCATTAACACCACAAGACACGAAAGTGGTAACTTCTGATGAGAGGGTTATTGTCATAGAAGAGTTTGCCAGTTTGACATCCACTTAAAAAAAAAAAGAAAAAGAAAAAAAAAAGAAAAAAAACTCGGATTCACCCAGAAAATGCAAGATCTTTCAGTTAGTGTAGAATTTTTTTTTTTTACATGCTTCCTCAATTTTTGTGTGCAGCACAAAACTGGTTACACTATTTTTTCCCAGCAAGATGGTGATCATTATTCAGCCAGCAATTTGTAAGTTTTCTATTAAATAAATTAACCAGTTTGTAGTTTAAAGCACTTAAACTGTAATGCAAAAAAAATATTCAAGTCGTGTACAAATCGATATAAGTAAGCGTCCGTCCTATCTTAAATGGGAGAGGTACCACAAGATTAAAGGCGAGGTCACATCCATAAAGGTGGCACGCCACGTAGTGGACGGGGTTAAACTACAGGAAGATGCCTAACTGTTTTCTTATTTCACACCACTAAAATTGTAAAGTTTTTTTCACCTTGATTAATAGCTAAAATGTGTTTGACAAGGCCTCTCTCCCTACGCCATTATTTTGCAATAGATGTGGTAAACAAAATTCAGTTCCATGAGTGACCAAAGATTTAGAAAATATGCGTAGATGGTAGATATCCTGTGATACATGACGTCACACTAAAAGCCCACGAGGCTAACGAGAAAGACAGGCTACCGCGGTGGGTCCGATTCTTCTTTTTTTACAGACCGCTGGAGTCACGTGATGCTCGAATGCACCAATGAAGGTGTGCGAAAAGAGCATCGCGTGACTCCAGCGGTCTGTAAAAAAAGAAGGATCGGACCCACCGCGGTAGCCTGTCTTTTTCGCAAGCCTCGAAAAGCCCGCATATGTGGATTATTACCCCGTCCACAAGATGGCGCAACTGTGTTAATTTACGCCCGATTCCAGTATTAAGTTTGTACGCTTACTTATATTGCTTTGGTCGTGTATTTAAAAAAAGTACTTTATGATAAGTAAGCTAACATAGTTAATGTAAAGAATTGCTCTAATGCAGATTAAAAATTAAGAGACTTTGTATTATTTCTTGACTGATCGTTTGTATTTTTAAAATTTATACATTAATATGCGAGTGCACTTATGTGTGCACAAGTATTTTTTTCTTCTTTTTTTCTTCTGTATTTGCAGAGTTGATGACACCTGGCCGAAACAGTACTCAGTTCAATATCATTCAGAAATAAATTAAAAACATAATAAAATTAAGAAATATTTAAAAAATGTATATATTTTTAAATATTGCAATCAATAAGTATAAAGACATTTGATTTGCATTGTGTAATAAAAAAATTTAATGTATTTATGCATTCGCTATTTTCTGTGGTAAAAATCTGTATGTAGGTACTTCAATGCAAATAACTTAATAACTTAAAAGCGCTTTTCCATAGATCAGCATGATACCGATATATATTGCGCAGTACACTTTTGTCATTATCTAACATTAGTGCACACAGAATGCATTTGTTTGCACTACATGCTTTATCATCTACCGATTCTGATAAGAATTTTATGGTCGTAGTATATATGAAATTAGTACCAAATAATCACAGATTTACGTAAGTTGTTATGTCAGTAAATAGTCAACAAAGTACATTGAGAAAGTAAAGATTTATTTACTCTCGAGTGTTTCTAGTTATGTGGCCAGTTTATCATGTACCAATGTGTTGGGTGCATTTATTCGAGAACTTACAGGTTCAGACACTATCAAAATGTAACAAAACATTGTATGTAGTGTACAAAGAAGAAAATTAATCTGTACTATTTGTTTTTAAGCATTTTGTATATTACAGGTCATCTCTTTAAGCATCGTTTATATATTTTTTAATTTTTACTTTAACTTTCTCGCTGCGTAAGTAATTCTTCGCGATGAGCGTCTTTTACAGAATTTTTAATCTTTATCACCGGATATTTAACCCTTAAATGCCTGGTGTTGCTTTTCGGCAACATACACAATTTAGGCTCTAAAATACTACTAGAATAATATTGAAGCTATAATGCCTAATGCTGCCAATAAAATATTCTGAAAATATTATTAAATCGATTTTCAGCATGTAGATGGCATCACTTGTGCTGTTTAAGAATAAAGATAGATTTATTTTTTCAATTGTTGCTACTTGATCTTTTAGTTCTGTTTGGAAGCTTGCGAAATACTCTATTTTTACCTGCAGTGAGCAAGTAAAATTTATTTATTATTATAGTTCCTAAATTTCTTGTGTGTTTAATATTATAGAATATTAAGAAGGGAAATTATTTTTTCAATTAAACACTAGTATTGCCGATTAGTAACAAACTGTTTTTTAGCCGTAAACTATACTTAAAACAAAACATGATTTTTTAAGTATTTTTCCCATGATTTATTTAAAAAATGAAAGCCGAAAAACATTATTACAATGATTTTTGAAAAATCAGGCATTTAAGGGTTAAGGGAGAGATTTTTGACTATGGTAATTGGGGAAAATATCCTCATTAAATGAGACGAATTATTCGCTAAAACATAACTGGTGGGAACAACCAAATAGTATTAATTTGACGGGAAAATGCATGCCCGAGCATATCTCGGGCTGCGCAGCGAGAGGGGTAATGTGTAAGTGCATTTATGTGTGCACATTTTTTTTTTAAATTCTTTATTTGCAGAGTTCATGACACCTGGCTGAAACAGTACTCAGTACATTATTACTGATAAATAAATTAAGAAACATTTTAACCCTCTGAGCGGTTTGGGCATATTTTTCAGTTTACCAAAAACAACTTTAATCTGTTGTAGACAAAAATATTTTCAACAGAATTGTATTTCAAGATGTATATCAAAAAAGGGGTATGAAGTATACTTTGGAAATAAACAGGGAAAGAAAACTTTAATTAAAATTATTCTTATAAGCATTTTTATGAAAATTCAGGAAAGTCCTCAAGACATTCGGAGGGTTAAAAAATATTATATATTGCAAACAATAAGCATCAAGACCTTTAATTTACGTTGTGTAATAAAAAAATAGCGTATTTATATATTTATGCATGTAAGCATTCGCTGTTTCCTGTGGTAAAAATCTGTATGTACTTCAATGCAAATAACTTAAAAATGCTTTTCCATCGATCAGCATGATACCGATATATATTGTACAGTATACTTTTGTCATTATCTAACATTAGTGCACACAAAATGCATTTGTATGCAATACATGCTTTATTATCTACCAATTCTGATAAGGATTTTATGATCGTAGTACATATGAATGTATTTTGCATGAAATTAGTACCAAATAATAACAGATTTATTGATGTTGTTATGTCAGTAAATAACATTTTAAAGAGTTAGATTTTTTTGTTTGGTGCCATCAAGTTGTTTGCCGTCAAGTTTTGACAGGTTCCATCTAGTTATTTCTTAAACGTAAAATTTCATGTTTCCAACATAAGGAATATTATATAATACTATTGTAACAGAAGCCTTACTAGAACAGATTTTTCCCCTGTCATGTGCAATTCCGTTTACGCAGGCTTTACTGCAATATATCTCAGTTTAGTTAATGTCTATTATTAGGTGCATTGTTAGTAATATTCATATGATCATTATTTTTTATTATTATTTTACAAACTCAAAATGTTTATGACATGTTTACTTAGAAAATCCTTATCGTAAAAGTGGCCTTTCTCGTTCAAATAATGGTAATTATAATCAACAAATCGATCCCATGATGTTAAATAAGAATGGGCATGAAAACACCATAAGCTTCACCTTTTCACAGTTTAATGGGATCAGTTATACAAGAAAATAATTGTTAAACAAATAGTCATATGTAAGTGCAGGAAGAACAAACATTATAAAAGCCTGCAGGTCGCCAAGCAGTTTTCACGTACTGTACCTCACTCCGAGTCCTTTGGAAACCTTATGAGTAGTGACAGATGTTTACACGGCACTCGGAGTATGCACTTCAGTATAGCTTCTTTTTATGTGATATCACTTCATTTTATGACTGACGTTTTAGGTTTGTGGTTTGACGGGATCATTTACAACGAGTTGTTTTTGATTAGATGCTATATACTCGTTGCTTAATTTAAAAGCTGTGTACTTTTCAAATGTGTGTACAAACATTTTTTTCTTTAATTTCTTAAAACATTTGTACACCAGTAAAATGTAAGAAAATAAATGTATTTGAAAATAAATTAAGTATTGAGAAAGCCCTTTTGTGTTTATGTAAGTATGTTCACGAAAAGTGCGATTTATCAACGCACTGTAAAAATCAAAACTATGGAACTAGTAACTAGAATCCTTTTAACACAAAATAATACCGACTTCAATTGCTTGATGCTCTTCCCCACAAAAATCATAGAAGAAAAAAAAAACGTATATCCTTATATGGTTTATAAGGAGGTAAACAGCCGGGTAGTTACTTTCTCGTGAACAAATAGCGTTACGTCACTTGATAAAAATACTTTTTAAAGATTTTCCTATTCTATTTTTCTGAGATTAAATAAGTCAAAGAAAACTCTTGAAAAATACTGGTGTCTAAATTCAGGGGACCGTATAAAAGTATATATATATATATATAAATCCGCCTCCAACAGCCGCCGTTTTTGTGTTAGCTCTCAGGAATAGTATTACAGGGAAAATCATTGAACATGAAGTATTTTGCAGTTCTTCATTTTATTTCATGCTTTATATATTTTAAATCCTAAAAAAGTAGCTAAACAATTTTGATTAAACTTAAATGGTACATTCGATAGCATTCTCTTTCAATTAGAAAAAAAGTCATATGAATCGGTCGCGTAGTTTCGGAGTAATCGATGAACATGTACAATGTTTTTTTTAGTCGAGTTTTTGTTGTTATGTTGTACAGTCGTGGGAAAAAAATGTAAACATCCCCTACTTATTCTGAAGCAAATTATAATAGAAGAAAGTTACTAATACCAAACGATTGGATATAAAGTCGACTTTTAACCCCTTGAGGGGCGGTGGGATAAAGTATATCCCACCTAATTTAAACAAAATTCTCACCAGAAAATTTTAACTAAATTTTATATTTTTAACTTTGGCGGAAAATCGTTGAAAAATTTCTTTTCCATATTTAAAAATAACATTTTTCGATTATTCCGGTGAGAATTCGATATTTAGAGCCATTTTCGCTTACCTCTCAGGGGGTTAAATGATAGATATAAAATTTGCATAGGGGCCATATACAAATCAAGACCAGACCAAACTTTGTTTTTTCAATACCAACACCCAATTTTGGCATTATATTTTAAATCTTCGTTTCGAATTGTGCCTAAAAACGGAATTTCAAGTGATTTGGATGATAAATTTCTGATTTATATACATTCAAGATTTAGAGCTTCTAATGTTAAAATACATTTTCGTATTTTTATTAATAATTCCAGAAATAATAATCCTAATGTGATTATTTTGTGTGTGGTTACAATACAAAAATCCCAAACAAAAATACATTGAATTTGTAATTTAAATTTTTTTTTAATATAAATTATGAATTATGAAAATAATATTCGAAAAAACATGAATTGCAACCTACAATTTTTTTTGATAGATTTATATTTATTATGCCCTTCTTTATGCGAATTCTCAATTTCAAAATTTTCTTCCAGGTACTTTGAATTTTGATTAAAAAACGTCGAAATGATATTTTAAGGGGCCGTCTATGATGAGCGGAAAAGCATAGTTTGAAAAAAAAATATATTTTACTCATTTTATTGAAACATATCGGGCTGGAAATATTTGAAACACTTTAAACGAGTGAAATGGTCATATCGGCAAGAAATAATGCATTACTAGAAGTAACACAGTCATTCTGTAGCATTTCAACAATGGAGAAGCGAACTGCAAATTGGATACAGCCCCTAAAATAGGCTCATTTTAAAAATAATTAATTTCTCTGAAACTAAGCGTACGAATTTCATGAAAATTTGTTTTTAGGCTAATTGAAGGGCGTGCAATTTATTTAAGGCATCAAACTTCGATATTGCTATTGATAAACACAAACTTTGGTCTGTTTTTGATATGTATATGGCCCCCTAAGCAAATTTTATATACCTTATTTAAAAGTAGATTTTTTTCCTATCGTTTGGTACAGACAACTTTCATCCACAATAAATTGTTGCAAAGTTAGAAGGCTTTTTACGTTTTTTTTCCCACGATTGTACTTTGGCTGCGAAAGAGACTTCGCATCGAGGCAAACCTGCGATTGGTTGGTTGGTTGGTTGTATTTATGTCGGCCAATTATCTGCACGTGGGATATAGGCCCTAGGGGGGGGGTGCCTTCCGTGGAGGTCTTTCTAAGGGAACCTAACCCGTATTAACGCTTGGAGAACCAAGGTTCGAAGAAAACCACGAAAACTCCGAACGATTAGGCCGACGGGCGCGATTGGGATCGAACTCAGCACCTCTTGTCTACCAGCTTCGAGAGCAGAACCTCTCGGCCACTGGTGGGGCACCTGCGATTGGCAAGCAGCTAACGTAAAACATAATAAAGAAATTTAGTGATTTTAATGACTTTTGTTGATTTTTTAATAAAAATACTAAACCAGTTTTGATGAAATTTAAATGGGAAATTCAATTAAGATTGCTGGGTGTGGCGGTTATTTTTTTAACACATTCATTATTTTAAAAAATGTGAAATGATGTGGAGACATGAAAAAGTATACCCTTATTACATTTGTAGCAAACCGTCATATAAAAATATAATCGGTACTATTCGATTAGTAATAATGCTACTAATTAATGCTATACTTAAGTTATGGTGATGGGGACAAATAGAAATACAAATAGAAATTGTAACGCATTTTCAAATTTTTAATAGTAATACGCAATTTTGGCATCATAGGTGAATTTTTCAGTTACTTTCATTTTCGGATGAAAATCTAAAGACATTCGCTGAAGTAGATTTTACATTATACAGGTTTCAAGTCTGGAACTCCTAATGTTAAATTAATTCATAATCGTTGCCAAATATTCAGGTAAATTTTTGCAGACAATGCGCTTTCCAAAGTAGGTAATTTTTAAATATAACTTAAGAATTACTCAGAATTCTACCTTTGGACTTGTACATTGGAAGCTTCTGGAAATCGATTTCTGTTAACTATTGATATGTAAAAATTCATATTTTTCAAAAACTTTCATAATTTTAAAATCATTTTTTTAAATTAATTAAATATGAACTGTGAAATTTGACTTTTAAAACTTTTTATGTTTGTTAGTGTGTATTGTTTTTAACTTTACAATTCTAACTTTGGTAAAAATTGACCTTTCGTGACAAATTTTGAATGCTGCGATAAGGTACTCAGAACATAAAATACTTTACATTTTTAGTATAACCATCGTGTCGTATATAACAATTATTTTTACAGGGACATGACGAAAGTTTTAACAGAGGATATTGATTTTACTCAACAACTAAATTAAAATCTTTCCCAATCTATGAACTTCATTTTTACATGATTAACCATGATATTTAAAAAGCTGTCAACAAGAAAAATTGCTCAAAATTATGAATTTTCAGACGATTAGAGATTAAATACACTTATTACCTGAACGTTAAATTCTATAAAATAGTCAAAAATTGTAGTACTCCCTCCGTCCCTAATTAGTTGCGACATTTAGGTCGAAAATTTTGCCCCAAATTAGTTGCTATATTTCAAGTGAGTGGAATCATAAATAACTTCCGATGCAGTTTAGTAGATCGACACAATTTTGTAAGGACTAAACCACCAGTATGCCATAAAGATAATTTTCTTCCTAAAGAATTAACAATCCATTTGTTAAGATTCATTCACTAATGATTCATTCTATGTTAAAAGAAAATATTTATGTAAGTTTGCTTTTTCTCTTGTGGCAACAGTTGTTAGCCAGTTCAGTTTGTTGTCAACTTGCCGGTTGATGCGGCAGCATGCACTTAACTATTAAAGCATTCTTTTCTCTATTTTAAGACTATTAAATAAATTATTATGATAACTACATAAAATAATAGGTTATGGGAACAATATCGCTTCCTCCCGCGCATTAAGTTTATTTAGCGAGCTTATGTTCATGCCGCATTAAGCCTTACTGCACAAGCCTAACCACGTTGTTTTGCCAGTTGAATTCTAAGAAGAAATGGATTTAGCAAAGGTCCAAATTAAACCTTTAGCTGGTGAAAGTGACTGGCAAGTATGGAAATACAAAATAAAGTTTATTTTGAACTGTCATACTGGTGCATTAGAAGTCGTTCAAGGAACTTTAGTTAAGACTGATGACATCGCCTCGGGAGCTACAGAAGCTGAGCGTACGAAATATGAGAAAGATCTCAAAAGTTATCAGAAAGCCAACACAAGTGCTATGGTTGTCTTAACTAATTCCATGACAGAAGATACTCTTCAAAAGGTAATGCGTTTTGAAACTGCTCGACAAATTTGGATAGAATTGCATAAGTTGTATGAAGCATCTTCTGAAAATCAACTGTATAATATTTGCATGCAGTTTTTTCAATTCAAGTGGAACGAAAATGAAAATATAGCTGCTCATCTCTCGAAATTAAAAAATTTGTGGAACGAATTAAACTCGGGATTACAGAACAAGGATGAGCCCACTTTACCTGAATTGCTGCTAAATTGCAAAATTTTAGATATCTTACCGAAGGAATTTGTTTCATTCAAGTCTAGTTGGTTGCTGCTAGGTGAAGATAAAAGAACATTTGATGAATTGACAACTCAGTTATGTTCATATGAAAGGGAATTTAAAAATCATGAAAAAGGTACATCTGAACAAGAAGCTCTTTTTGTAAAAGATAAGAAAAATAGAAGTACTTTTTCCAACAGAAAGACAAGCCAGTGTAAATACTGTTACAAGAAAGGTCATTGGGTCAAATGTTGCCCAAAGTGGATTGGAGATGGGAAACCACCTAAGCCTGATTCAAGAAATGCTGGTACTTCCTGTACAGCCACTACCTTAGGTCTAATATCTGTTGAAGAAGAGGTATTTGCTTCAGAAATCCATTCAGATAGTTGGTACATTGATAATGGTGCCTCCAAGCACATAACAATGGATAACAAGAACTTTATTAATTTTGAAAAATTCGAGTCACCTCATGGAATTACAACAGCAAATGGAAAAGTTCTTCCAGCTCTTGGTAAAGGTACACTTCAAATTGTCACCATAGTCAACAATAAGAAGTAATACAAAGAACTGAAAGATGTGTGGTATGTCCCTGAAATAAGTAAAAACCTATTTTCTGTCTTAGCCACCCATGATAGATATATTAACAGTCTTTTTGAATCTACTGCAACAGAGTGTTGGCTGAAGATTGACAAGATTTGTGTTTTACATGGCACTCGAAATAAAGGAAGAGGACTCTTCAAAGCTGGTATGAAAGTCATTACTCCAAAAAGGTCTATTGAAGTAAATTTAATCATGCCAGATGTTTCAATGCTTCAACTGTATCATGAACGTTTTGGTCATCAAGATAAACGGCATGTGAAATCTCTCTTAAACTCTGAACTGAACATCAAGGTTAATGTTAAAGATGAATTATGTGAAGCATGCATGTATGGGAAAGCCCACAGATTAAGCTTTGGATCTAGAAATAATTGTTCCTCAGCTGGTGAATTAATTTCTGCAGATGTATGTAGTCCCTTCGACAAATCTTTTAGGGGTTTTCAGTATTTTGTTGTTTTCAAGGATCAGTTTACAAGGTTTCGCTGTGTTTTCTTCCTTAAACAAAAATCTGATGTTGCTAATGCTCTTGAAGAATATTTAGCTTATACCAAAAATATGGGTCACACTGTGAAAGAATTAATCACTGATAATGGAGGTGAATTTGATAACAAAGAGGTTAAAATAATTCTGAAAAAGAAAGGTATTATTTCAAGACTCCCAGCACCATATACTCCAGAGCAAAATGGCAGTAGTGAAAGAGAGAATAGAACTCTTGTTGAAATGGCCAGAACACTGAAAAATTCTAATCCTGATGTAGAATTTCCTACAGCATTATGGGCGGAACTTATCAATACTTCAGTGTACATACTCAATAGAACTGGAAAGTCATTAGTTAAAAATGTAAGTCCTTATGAATTATGGACAGGTAAGAAACCAAGAATAAAACATTTAAGAATTGTTGGATCTGTTTGCTAAGCCCACATACCCAGACAGAAAAGAAGAAAAATGGATAGTAAAGCTACCAAAGCTTTTCTGGTAGGATATGATGGAGATGAAAGGTATCGTCTTTGGGTACAAGAATCAAATACAGTCATATGTTCAAGAGATGTAAAATTTAATGAGGAAATATTAAATTGTGGAAAGACTGTCTATTTCCCCATCGAAGATGAAAATGAAATGGCCTCCAAATCTAAAAATCAGGGAAAGTTCGAAAAAAAAACAGATGAAGAAGAGTTCGAAAATGAATCTGAGGAAGACTACAGTATTAACATTGACTCAAGCAATGAATCGAAGACCAGAAACCTCAGAAATATGGAAGATTTAAGAAAACCAAAGCATTACGAGGACTTTATAATGGTAGCTGAAGCTTTTATTGCAGATTTTGAAGAACCTGTAACTTTTGAAGAAGCCATTAACTGTCAACAAAACAAGAATTGGAAAGATGCTATGGACTTAGAGATGTCCTCATTAATTGAAAATGAAACATGGACTTTAGAAGAATTACCAAAGAATTCTAAAGCAATTCCATGCAAGTGGGTCTACAAGATTAAGAAGAATCCTGATGATTCAATTGATAAATACAAAGCCAGGTTAGTTGCCAAAGGATTCACCCAGCGTTATAGAGTGGACTATGAGCAAACTTACAGCCCTGTGACATGGTTGGGTACTGTTCGCTCAATTCTCAGCATAGCAGCTAATGAAAAAAATGCATCTTACCCAATTTGATGTTTGTTCCGCATTTTTGTATGGCAAACTTGATGAAGCTATTTACATGCAGCAGCCAGAGGGATACAGTGATGGTACTAATCAAGTATGTAGATTGAAATGCAGTCTGTATGGACTCAAGCAAGCTTCTCGCTGTTGGAACAGGTACTTTGGAGAATTTTTATCAAAACTTGGATTCAGAATAAGTGAAGGTGATACATCCTTGTACATAAGAGAAAAAAATGGAACAAAACTTATTGTTTGTTTGTATGTTGATGATGGTTTAGTAGCAGCAACTGATTTAAAAGAATCTGAAAAATTCCTAAATGATTTGAGTTCAAGATTCAAAATCACAACCAAACAGGCAACCTTTTTTCTTGGTCTTGAAATTCATCATTTTGAGGATGGAAGTATCAAAATTAATGAGCAAGCTTATGCTAAAAGAGTTCTTCAAAAATTTCATATGGAAAATTGTAAAACAGTATCTACTCCCATGCTTAAAGAAAACACAAATGCAGAGCAGAGTGATGAGCATAGAAGTGAGGTCTTCCCTTATAGAGAAGCTGTAGGTACTTTAATGTATTTAATGATAGGCACAAGACCGGATATAGCTTATTCTGTTGGTGTTCTCTCTCGTCATTTAGAAAATCCTTCTAGAGAAGACTGGATGAAAGTAAAACGTGTATTTAGATACATTGCAGGTTCATATGATAAAGGGTAGCTTAGCTAGAAGGTAGTTTTATGCGATTACTGGTGGAAGAATCCTTACAAAATGGGGCGTGGCTTAACAGTGTGCGAACCCTTGGTACTTATTTAAGGAGAGACGGAGAGAATGCTTGGTAAGTAAATATTGTTGATTGATAGAATAGCACCCTGAAATCTCTGCAAAATTTTCAAACAAAATCATAAAATCATCAGTTTCAATAATCAGTACAAAAATAATCAAATGTAGCAATTAATTTGGGACAGAGGGATTACAATAATATAGATTTTTTTAAGCTAAAGCAGATGAACATTTTCATTGAAATGAGAGGAGCTGAGGTGATAGGAAAATTTATATATGGAAGCATAGAAACATTTTAAATATTGTATCGTTGCATTATTATATGAAGAAAGTGTATGTCCTATCTAAAAATGTTAACGAGTTTAAAGAAGAACACATATTAAGTATTTTTTCAAACCATATAATAATTCTGAATTTTCATATATTGTAATAAAAATGATATAGACAGGGTGATTCTAAATTCATGGCATTAACTTTAAGGTACAGGACACTGTAACAACCATTTATTGTATAAGAATGTATGGGCATAAGTGAAACGTTGAGGTACAAACACCAGGGGGCCAATTTGGCCTTTTTTTATTTCAAAATTTCTCATTCATACCAGAAAATTCCTATACTATTCTTCTCTTTATTTAACCTTTTCAGAACGATCGTCTTTTACAGAATTTTTAATCTTCTAATACCGGATTTTCAAAACAGAACTTTTTGCCTAAAGGAATCGGGAAAAATGCTCTGATTAAATAACACAAAATGTACAATAAAAATTTACTGGTGAGAATAATTACGGATTCCTAGCGCCTTACGCGGCACGTATACCGGTCACTCGTCTCCAAGGGGTTAAGACAGGCACTTTATGATTACATCACCGCCCCCTGAATGCTAGGCCTGAGCGCTGACACAAAAATGGCGGCTGCCGAAGACGGACCAGTGGCTGAGAGGTTCTGCTCTCGAAGCTGGTAGACGGGAGGTGCTGGGTTCAAACCCAATCGCGCCCGTCGGTCTAACCGTTTCGGAGTTTTCGTGGTTTTCTTCGAAGCCGTGGTTTTCCATGCGTAAATACGGGTTAGGTTCCCTTAGAAAGACCCCCACGAAGGGCACTCCCCCCAGGGCCTATATCCCACGTGTTGATAATCGGCCGTCATAAACACAAAACCAAAAACAAAACCAAAGCCGAAGACGGATTTTTTTCAGCATGTGTACGGGCCCTTAAATATTCCTACCAATAATTCTTTTACGTTTTTTCCAGGTTATTTTTCAAAGATTAAGCAGGTCAAAGAAATCTGTTATAAAATACTGGTGTCCACAGTTAAGGGACCGTACCTCCGATTAAAAAAATACGCCTTCGGCAACCGCCATTTTTGTGTCAGCGCTCAGGCCTGGTATTGAGGGAGCGGTGATTACATAAATAAAACATTCTTTGAAAATTTCCGGGATGAAATCGAAATTTTTGAATTAAAAAAACGCAAAACTGGCAAATCTGTCTAACACAGGAAATAAATGAAAAGAAATAGTAGTCGAGGTTTTTTCTTAATTCAAAAATTTCGATTTGCATGCCGGAAATTTTCAAAGAAGATTTTTTTTTCATGTAATCATGAAATGTCTGTCTTAAATAACGCTTTAAGACCCAAACCGCCCGATCAAGCGGGTTTGACATTCATTTAAATGTTTCCTTCTGAAACAGTCGTATGTAATAAAAACCCGAATCGAAGGGTTGGGTTGATTTTTGACGGCCAATTATCAACACGAAGGATATAGGGCCTGAAGGGGTTAACTGCCATCCGTGGGGGCCTTTCTACGGTAAACTAACCCGTATTTACTCATGGAAATCCATGGTTCGAAGAAAGCCACGAACTCTCCGAACGATTAGGCCGACGGGCGCGATTGGGTTCGAACCCAGCACGTCCCGTCTACCAGCTTCGACAGCAGAACCTCTCGTCCATTGGTGGGGCTCCGAATCGAAGGATGGTCCTGGTAAAGTAATCTTTTTATCAACAGATGGCGGTTGTAGTACATGTTTTACTTTCAGCTGGCATGACAGCATAGTACCACGGACACAGGCCATCATTTTATCTATCGTAAAAAGGTAATTATCAGTATATATTTCTAATTGCTGAAATAAATATTTTACTTTAAAGTCTAAATAAGTGTAATATAACAAAAAAACATTAATTACACACTATTTATGTTGCTTGTAAGACTCAAGATTTCGATACCCGTACGATCGTGCGACTTGACGTTATTTTAGTCAGTGCTACGGTAAAAGTAAGTGTTTTTCAATGTTCATTTTGTTTTCTGTTTCACCAATTTTGATAACAGCAAGGATAAAAACGAAGTATGCTGTTATATAATTAATGCCATATTATTTTCTTGGGTGTTGTCATGGATGAATCCCTTTTCTTTTTTTGTCAATTAATTTTTATTTATTTTATTTTTATTTAATAAATTTTCTAATACATTTTATGATTTTTTATGAACTACTTTGTTAACTTTTAACAAAGCAAAATAAAATACTTTTTGATATGTCTAAATGGTCAAGAATTCTCACAAGAAAAGAAATATTTCAACTGATGAATAAGTCAGACTTTGAATTTAGTGATATCTCGGACAATGACAACGTTGCGGACCAAACATTTGGAGCAGATTTATTAGAAGAACAGTCAAGTTCAGATGAGCTCGATGAATAAAAAAATAGAAATATTTCTAAATAAAGAAAATGTTGGAACATTCTACCTCATCAAAGTCTCTGAACGCATGCCCCAAAGTTCTACCTCCAAGCCAGTTTCGGCAAATGCTAAAAGAACCAAAAAAGAAAAAAAAACAATACTAAGAAGTTCCTTTCTGTATCTCATCCTGGACCTTTAGATTCCACGCAATTGCAAGTATGTTTTGCATATCTTAAATTTTAATTAAAAAAAAAAAAACTCATAGACTTATAGAAATAATAAAATCGATATCATAAAAAATGCTTTAAAAATATGGCAACATTTTTAAATTCATTAAAATATTTATTTTTTAAAATTGATAAGTACATCTCGAATATTAATTTTTTCCCTTCTTTTTTAGGCTTTAGAACCAGTAAAGACTCCAATGCAGTATTTCAGTCAATACTCCCCAAATATTTTTTTCAAGACGCTGCTTTCTATACTAATCAATATTCTGTCTTTAAATCGGGAAAATCCCTGAAAACTAACGGATTGGAATTAAAATCATTTTCGGCTTCAAATTTGATTATCGGATGTGTAACATTTCCACGATTACGAATGTTTTGGCAAGCAGAAAACAATTATCTACCAGTAGCTGATTTAATTTCGAGAAGCAGAATTTTGGAGTCGAGAAAAGCTTTCCATTTTGTGAATGTTATTAAAACACCTGCAAACTTAAATGCAAGTAAATTGTGGAATGTTCAAACCATTCCGGATGCCTTCAGAAATGTATGTTTGTTTTCCACGGGTTCTTGTGTCATACTCTATGGGTGAACAAATGATACCATCCGTCCCGAAGGGGTTAACTGCCTTAGTATTCAATTCTGAGATTTATCAAGGATAATCAACTCGATTGTTTCATCCTGAACTCGGACTTGGACCATCGGTCATACTTAGATTAGCGGAAACTTTGCCCCCAAAAGTTTTTTTGTATTTCGACAGATACTTTACAACATTATCATTGTTGCAAAAATTAAATGCGTTGAATATTTTTGCATCCGGCACTATTCTAGCAAATCGCATTTGCGGTTTTGAAAAAGCTAATCAAGATAAAATGGAACGCGGAACGTGCATAGAACATGTTACAGAAGACTATAAATTTGAGATTGAGGAATGGAAGGACAGTAAAAACGTTATAATGGTATCAAATTTTTGTGATACTGAACCATTGAAAAAAGATGAACGCTGGTCAAAAACGACGGGTAAATATATTGAAGTATCATGTCCTTCTATTTTGAAAACATATAACCAGTGCATGGGAGGGGGGTAGATGTTTGTGATCAGCAGATGGAGTATTATAGAACGTGGTTCAAGACAAGAAAATAGACTTGAAAGATCATTTTACATTTCATTGATTTAGCGGTTACGAATTCTTGGTTTCAGTACAAACGTGATGCAATATCTAATAAAATTCCCACCAAAAAACAAATGGATCTCTTAAAATTTAAGTTAGAAGTGGTCTATCCACTCCATCAGCTAACATACGTATAGTAACTGAAGATGAAGACGATGATGTTGTAATTCCACCCGTGAAAATATCTAAATATTATAAGCTTCCTGCAAAAAAATTATGTCAGGATAAAAGGTATGATTTGTACAACCATTTCCCATGTGTTGATGACATTTCAAGTCCTCGTTAGTGCAGGTTTGAGAACTTCAAAAGCAGTTTAAAAACACGTTGTGAGAAATGCAACGTTTAATTGTGCATATCAAAAACAAAAACACATTTTAAAGATTTCCATTGTGAAAAAATAATCAGTACATAAAATAAAAATAATACATCAATAATTACCTTATTTGTAACAGTTTTATTTGTTTCAGTTTGGCTCTTCTATCCATTTAGAGCCAGAAAATGTATAAATCTGAAAATCTTATAAGCAATAAGTACATTTCACAGGAAAAGTCCAACCAGTATGATAATGAGGTGTGGCTTTCACAAAAAAGGCCCAACCCGCACGTTCGTGCGGGTACTCCCTACGCTCCAGGTGGATGGAATTTCTTTTTAATTATTTTTTAAGTATCAGTAGTGATAGTATAGAGTTAATAACGAAAAGAATGTAATATTCAAAGGTGAAATTGTTTCGGATCTTAACCCCTTGGGAACGAGCGACACGTATACGTGCCGGAAATAGGCCTAAGGATCCTCGTTTATCCTCACCAGTAAAATTTTACTGTAAAATTTTCCTTATTTAATCCGAGAATTTTCCCGATTTGAATAGGCACAAGCTTCTGTTTTTTAAAACCGGTAGCAAAGTAATAAACATTTCGTAAAAGGCTCCCGTCGCCAAGGGGTTAAAGGCATAAAGAAAAGAATTATACAGGAATTTTCTGGTATGAATGAGAAATTTTGAAATAAAAAAGTTCAAATTGCCCCCCTGGTGTTTGTAACGCAAGGCGTCATTTGCGCTCATGCATTTCTATACAGTGAATGATTGTTACAGTGTCTTGTACCAAGTCATAAAGTTTGTACCATGAATTTAGAATCACCCTGTATATGTGTGTGTTTGGCCAATTATTATTATTTTGAAACAACATTGATTATATATTGCACAACTAAAAAGGTGCTAATGAAAATATAAAATTTCATATTCAATACGTACATTTTTAAAAGCTTTTATGAATATTTTGCGATTTCCAAAATACATATTATCTGTACACAAATTATCGCAATGTCCGAAACTGAAAACGTGATTGAATAATTTAAACAGCTGTACATCTTACCGCTTTTGAGTAGTTTTTTTATATAATATTTTCACCGTAATAATATTTCCGTTCGGTAATTAGACTATATGTCCTATATGAATTTCAATAATTTAGTTATTAACACTTATCGATCATATGTCACCTGCCACATGGCATTGGTACTTTGTCGTAGAGCTAGTATGGCATGGGTGCGAAATTAGCCTGTCTGTGACCAGTATCTGGTAACTTTAGAACGTCCGAAAATTTTACTCAATCTTGATTTAAATATATATATATATATATATATACACCAGAATTTTTATTTAAAATTGTTTATCCTATTTATTTTTTAGTTCTCCGTTCTCTTTAAGTAATTTATTTTACGAAGAAATGTCTGGTTCAAATCGACACCAATTAGACGGTGTCAAATCGACTCCTGCTTGACTTTCTAGTGTTAAACTAATTTTATCCAGTTGGTACCATTTTTTAAGGAAACCATCTGCATAAGAATATATACAATTTTCCTTTAATGTAATGGTGCAACTAGACTACAAAAATAGCTGTCTGTGGCAGCTCTACCAATATTCAATGATTAGAATTATAACCTAGTGGCGAATCATGTATAAAAATCCAGCCTCTGATAAGGCTTAAAATATTATGCAGTAGCATTGAGTTTGTTCTCGTTTCTTGAATACCGGGATCAGTTTTGGTGTAGAGTCAAAATAATTCTGAAATCCCAGAATTTTAAAAGTCTGAAGATTCTATTCCCAAAATAATTTTTGTTAAAATGGTAGTAATATTGAACTTCTATTTAAGGGCTTATAGACCACCTCGACAAGTGAAATGAAGCAGTTTTTGCGAAATATTTAACATCATGTATTTTACTTAAAATTAGAGATAGAAATCCAATTTTTTACCAGTAAATACACACATTATAGCCCATATATAAATCGAAAGAAATTTATTCCCCGCATAAATTAGTTTTCAAGAACTCATTAACTTTTTCACATATCTCTATGAAATCTTTTGAACAATATGTCTGTTCGGTACACTTTTCTAAAAAACTGTTGAATATACCACCTTAAAATTTGTTATGGTGTCAAAAAGAATTTATTTTGATTTTTGGCTTTAAAGAAATAAAATTATAAATATTTTACTAAAAAACTTTGAAAATCCTAAAAATTTTAAGACCATATTTTTCATTATTTAAAATTTTATTTCACTTAGATATTTTTAAAGCAATTTTGGAAAGTTTCAAATGTTTACCTAGAATGCAATTTTATAAAAATGTATCAAAGCATAAAAAAACACATTTCGAGGAAAAGGGAAAAACTATATGCACACCCACAGTGCTCAGTGCTTAAAATACATTATTTTAAAACTTTCCAACACTATAATCTTTTAGGTCCATAATCATTCTATTTTTTAAGCCGATAATTGAAAACTCAAAAATTTGAACCATGCCATGTTCCTTGTGCCCTTAAAACAAATGACTTTTACAAATGAAATCGAATGATTAACTTTTAGTGCTTCAATAATTAAAAAAAAATGTGTCGTCTTCAATTGGTTATTCCTTTAAATAGCTACGCTTTCTTGTATGTATGAAATATTTCCAAAATACGATGAATATTGTAGTATCCCAGCAACCAATACTAGTAGTCAATTAATAATTTCAATATATTAAAAGTTTTTAATATTTATGAATTGAATGTCAATAAGTTCTTCGAAGTTATTCGAAAACTGTTAACAATTCAAACATAAGCTGCCAAACAGAAAATGAATCAATAAAATTCACCATTAAAAGATTTCATTTCAATTTTCTTGAAATTTAATCTTTGTTATATTGCATCCACTTCCGCTAAGCTCTTCAATTATGTGAAAATACTTCTTTCTCCTAAAAACTTTCGAGGTGTAACGAAATTGATTGAAATACGATGCAAATAAAAATTCATTCGAAGAACCTCTGGTACGGAAGGAAATCTAATTTAATGAAATTAGATTTTGTTAAAACGATATTACAAGGTGCGTGGAAATGCTTATACTTGGATACCACTATTTTTTAATATTGAATATCTGATTAATAAATTGTAGAATTATGTTATTAAATAAAACGAAAAGCGTTATTCGAAAATACTTGTTTGTTTTTATGAACAATGTAGTGCATTGCATATCCACTCAAATGAAACAAATTCTTTATATTGAATTAAGAAAACTTTTTCTTGGATATTGGATAGCTAAAAATTTGTATGTAGAATAAAATATCGTTTCAATGTTAACATTTTTAACATAACCTTTGCGATCAATGCAGCCACAGTACCGGCATTTAATTTTAATCCACAAATGTCACATTGACACCAATATTTTTAACCAAATTTTCACTTTGATCTGTACACGAATAAATGCGCGTACTTTTTTAGAAATAAATTTTATTTTAAATTCCCGCACCATTGTGACATCTGAGGCTAAAAAAAAAAAAAAAACTTTGCCTTTGCCTGGGAGGAGTGTTTCGACCTTTAACATACTTATCAACTTCTGACTTCCGTAAAACAAGAATTAAATTAATCCAGGTTAAACATGTCTCTAACCGGAAAATATTTTAGATGCATCATTAACTATTAACTTTCCTGTTTCTAGATGGAACTTGTTTGATGTAATTTCTTTTTAACCCTTTATGTGCTGAATTATGAATTCATGAAAATTGTATCTCCTAAAGCATTTTTCGTGATTTTTTGAAACCACATTAGAAGATTTACATAATCATTTAATAAATTTTAGAAGGATTAGAAAAGGATTGAAGTATTTAGAAGGATTAATTGAATTTGAATTTATAGGGATTTTTTGCAATAGTTATAACCGTACTCAAATTATTTTAAATATTTTTCTTGGTATATTGTAGAATTAGGAAATGTGTAAATATAATCTTCATACAATAGAAACATAGAAATACCGTATATACTCCCGTATAAGTCGACCCCTAAATTCGTGAAAAGAATATGTTGCATTCCAGTATTTTCTTGTAGCCATCTTCGCCTTACTTAATATCAGAAAATTCAGCATTTAGAAAGGAAGAAGATAATTTTTTTTTAATACTGGTATTCAGTCTGTTATTTCTCCTGAATTTGGGGTCGACTTATACGCGAGTATATACGGTATTTCCGAATTGAAAAATCCCCCCCCCCCCTCTCTCCGCCGCAAGACCACGAAAGCTGAAAAGATGCAAAGGGGAAGGGAAATCTCCTTTTAAAAAAATATATATTTTTAAAACCAATACTGCTTTTCGGACAAGATAAAGAAATGTATCTATAACTCATTTTAAACTGTATTACTACTAATCGATGAATTAAAAGATTTTATAACAAGTTATTTTTATGGTACTTATAAGTATCGGCAGTATATAAAGGGTTAACACATTCAGGTTCTAAACATGTTTTACCGGGTTTAAATTAATTCACATTTTACGGCATTTAACCCCTTAACGCTCGAATTAAATTACGGTTGAAAAATTCAAATTGCTTATTGGCACCACTTTTATGAAAAACAAATATTCACCTTATTTAATGACAGGAAATAATGGAGAGTTATAATTCAGTTGACACACGTTGTTTTAGGAAGTAGAGATTAAGGTGCATTGTTCACAAAAGCTAAAACTTAAAAAACATCAACAGTTTTTTTTTTATATATATAAAATAGCCTATGGCCCAGTTACCACGTGGGTCCAGTTACCCCAACTAACCTTACTTGTCTAAACATGTTTTCTCTAGTTTGCTGTACAGAAACGAATTGCGTGTAGAAAGTGACTTAAGGGGTCTCAGGACTCTTAAAATTGGAAAAAAAGAAAAAAAAAGACCATTTTCAACATTTAATATCTTAAAATGTATTTGATATTGAGACACAATTTTAACTGGGAAGGAAAGATACAAGTGCATAGCTGCCAACTTTTACGCTTTTTTTCTAACCAGAATTTTATAGTAAATACTGCCTTATTTAATCGTCGAAATATCATGATTAAATAATGCGCAAATTTCTATTAAATTTTAGTGGTAGCCAAAAAGCGTAAACGTTGGCAGCTATACAAGTATGTTCTTTCATTTCAAGTATTTGAAAAATTGCAAGATGCAGAATTAGCATTTACAGAGGGCTCAAAACTGTCAGACATTTGACTAGCAGAAAATCGGCATAACAGCTTATGCGCACGATTACAAAATAAATTTTGCAACTAGAATGAAAACTTTGGCGCCTACTTATACCTAAGATTATAATAATTACACTGACAGAGTTACCAAGTCTCCGGCTTTTTGCACACCACTATTATTTTAGAGAAAATGTTGTTCTTTTAAATCGCCCAAATGTTCCAATCCCATAAAAGAAATTTTTCTGTATTAAAATACTGGTATCCAAAAAGCCGGAGACTTGGCAGCTCTGCTCTGAACCTAAATAAATTTGTATTTAAAGCATTTTTATACTTTTAATACGAAGTTGTATTTAGCTAAAGCAAAATTTAGAAAAATTCAACAACATAAACCGCTAAAAAAATATTTCCTTTTTACAATAAAAAGAAAATTTTAGGTTCAGTTTATATAAACTAACATGAAACATATGTTTTGAAAATTTCATGAAAAAATGTTCAGAAGTTTTTGAGATATCGTGCGCGTTATGCCCAGAAACCTCATATGGAGAAAAATGACTTCAAAGTTTTCGAAACACCGCTTCAGCTATTGATCGAGTATAATTCTGAATGCCACAACTTCTGTTCTAATGGGAATTTCAAGATAACAATTATATCAAAATGTTCAGAAAACATAGAAGATTAACATCTAAAAAAAATTACAATTTCGAAAATTTTAGAGTTTTAAGAGTCCTGAGACCCCTTAAGTCTAAAATTAACAGTTTTAATCCTAATATAGATAGATGCCCTCATTGTTAAACTCCGGTGCCAGAAATCTGACTGATTATATAGTTATGTTTTGATAATAATTAAACGCAATTTTACTTTTCTTTGTAGTTTGTGTGCTGTTTTAATTAGTATTCCACTTACGCACATTGGGACTACCAATTCTTGTTTTAGTTGATAGCGTAACCTTTGTAGGAAAATATGCCTTTTTCGTAGGATAGGATATCCGGTAGCTTATGGAGGTCATTCAACAATTTCCATATTGATATACGGTTAGTTGGGTTAACTGGACCCACGAGGTAAGTGGGCCATAGGGTATTTATAAAAAACTGTTGATGTTTTTTTAAGTTTTAGCTTTTGTGAACAATGCACCTTAATCTCTACTTCCTAAAACAATATGTGTTAACTCAATCATAACTCTCACTTTGCTGTGATGGGTTGTCAAAAATTTACGTTTCTTTTTTTAAAAAAAAACAACGTCAATATGGTTGAACTTCCTAGGCTTTTTATTCAAATTCTGTAAGTACTTTTATTAAACAAACTTTTTTTTAAAGATTAGGCATGTGACTACATTAATATTAATAGGTATCTATACATGTTTACTTCATGTTTACTTCATACATTTTACTTCATACATTATACATTATACATGTTTACTTCATACATTTACTTCATGTTTCAAATATAAGCCCGGTGTCCCATTTACACCATAAATTTTTCAAGAATGGGGTAACTGGACCATACTGGATCCAGTTACCCAAATAGTTATAATTAATTTTTTGAGTTTCTCTTACTACGGGAAATGAATTTCACCATTTTTTTGTTCCCAATAAAGGAAATTATAGAATATCTTATTAAAATTACGTAATAAAATAAAAAAAAACATATTGGGTGTTATCAAACCGAATTTCTTGACACTTTGAGAGGCGGTGATGTCGTTATGGCATCACACAATTTTAATCCCTAATTGCCACATTGGCACCGGAATTTTATAATGAAAATTTCACCTTTAGTACGTACGCGAAAATATATTTTTACTTGTTTAGAAATAAATTCTCTTGTAAATACTGGTGTCATTAAATTATTTCAATATTTTACGAATACAAATACTTTGCACCTGAAAGCGCGATAGCCAAACCTTAAAATTGTACGATACACAGGGGTCGCATTCTATAGGGAATCTTTTATTGTTCATACCACTATTTTGAAAATAATATCTTCATCGCACCTTCCTTTAGAATATATTAAATAAAATGATCATGAAGGTAACTCATTAAGGGTTCTTGTAGGAACAATAAAATTTTCCCTATATAATGCATCCCCTGGATACAGATGAAGTGCTTAAGTACTTACGTAGCCATGTGTTCGTAAATTTACGTTGCTATTTTTTTTTTCTTAAAATGCCCATATTACTTTTATACTTATTACCTATACAGGGTTCGTACGGGTAGCGTTATTTTCAAGACTATATATCAGAATCAGAATATTTTTATAAAAAAACAAATCTAGTTTAAACGGACGAAATTTCGTCTTATTTCAGGAGAGATTTTACATAAGAAAATACTGGTAGCGAATATTTTCTTAGTCTGGAAATTCAAGCACCGGTACGAACCCTGCTATAGTAAAGTAAAGTCGTGGGGGGAAAAAAGTAAACACCCCCTACTAACTCTGCAAAAATTTATCGTCGAAAAATGTTGTTGGTACCTCACGATTGGTAATAAAGTCTACTTTTAAATAATGTATATAAAATTTACTTAGGGGGCCATCTACATATTAAAACGAAACATAACTTTGTTTTTTTCAATAGCAGTACACAATTCTGACAGCATAAATGGACTCTACACCCTTCAATTAGCCTAGAAACAATTTTTTATGCAATTCGTACAATAAGTTTCCGAGAAATTAATTATTTTAAAACGAGCGTATTTTATGGGCTGTATCCAAATTGAAGTTCCGTACTCGATTGTTGACCGAGAGAACACCCTTCTTGATCAAAGCATCTTGAGCGCCACTCAAGTGTTATTGAAGACTCCTAGATTACAGGATAGTATGAGAAATTTCCAAATATCTGGTCACTTCTATCATAGACGGCCCCTTAAACCATCATTTTGCCGTTTTTGAAGCATAATTTGAAAACTACTTAGAAGAAAATGTGAAATTTTGGATTTCATAAAATAGGACTTAATAAATCTAAATCCATCAAAAAACCATAAGTTGCAATTAATAATTTTTTCGAATATAAATTTCATAATTCATAATTAATATCATAAATTAAAAAAAAATGCAAATTCAACGTATTTATGTTTGGGTATTTTAGTATTATTGCTAAGCAAAAAATCAGCATATTAGGAGTGTAATTTCAGGAGATATTAATAAAAATATGAAAAGGTAATTTAACATTAGAAGCGCTAAATTTTGAATGTTTATAATTCAAAAACTTATCATTCAAATGACTTGAAATTAATTGTCTAGGCATAGTTTGAACCGGAGATTTTAAATATTTTGTTAAAATTGGGTATTGCTATTGTAAAAAATGAAGTTTAGTTTCGTTTTAATATGTAGATGGCAACTAGGGAAATTTTATATACATCATTTAAAAGTAGACTTTATTTCCAATCGTTCAGGAACAATGACTTCGTTCTACGATAATTTGTTGAGGGGTTAGTAGGGGGTGTTTACTTTTTTTTCCACGACTGTACAGAAGTACTTACTTAACTTTTATATTTTTAGTATAATTAAATCTAATATTTTCACTTTTAGTGCTTTTATTAGACACGTTGACAGCAAAGGTTTCCCTTACAACGCTCTATTGTTGATATATAATTTACATGATCTGCCTGGTTTAAATTTTTTAAAGTTGTTTACACTTTTTCAAACAGGACATGATAACCCATATGAAAAAAAATAAACGCGTGTGGAACATAGAAGAAGTTGCTTCATAGAGTTGGCTATTAAATTGTGTAAAATGATCCTTGTTATCATTCGCGCATGCGCAGATAAAAATTATTTCACACAACTGCTCAAATTTCTTTAAATGTTTAATATATTTATATTAAAATTTCACTATATTGTTTCTACTATATTTTGTCAATTTTCTGAAACCGGAGTTAAATTTGGTTGAAAACCCTGCAGGTTATAAGCACAAAACGTGCAAGAATTTTTAAATTTTTTTAAATAAGTCACTATATCTCTATTAATATAAGTGCTATTCTTACAGAAAAGAATACACATATTGCACCATGTCTATTTATTTATATTCGGTAGCGATAGATCATTTCGTGCATTTTATTTTATAGGGTGATCCCAAGTATTATTTTTTTTCTTTGATTTTTTGTTAACCCCTAACTGCCCCTCTTATCAAATCGACACTGCTAAACACGAGGCCATACCTGTTCTTTTCAAGCCTGAAATTCCAGAAGAATCTGTCAAGTATATTTCTAAATATTCGACAAAATGTCTAAAATTGAAAGTTGCCGGTCATTAATGGCAATATAGTGTATAATAATTATTTTCTATGATGGATATTCTTTTACATTTGACATGTTCCTACAGCTAATGTGCTCTATTTTGAAAGTAATTAAAAAGTAAAATTCCATTCTTTCATACTTATTTTATACAAAAATATATCCTTTATAAATTAATATTGCTTTCAAGTTACAGCATTTCCTTCTCGTTTGTTACGTCTTTTAACCTCTTAATTCTCGCTCCCGTGAAATTCACGGGCTGTGTCTTCTCTTCAGATTGTTTGATTACCACCGGTTTTATATAATAGTGTAATTTATTTTGGTATCATTTTGCCTGTCATTAAATAAGGTGAACATTGCTTTTTCGAAAAAGTGGTGAAAGTGAACAATTTGAATTTTTAAACCGTAATTTAATGCGACCGTTAAGGGGTTAAAAAATAATTATGTAGCAAAAGAAGTGCATATACTATTTGAAATTTCGAAATACTGTGTTACCGCTACTAAATATTCTATATTAAGCATTTGAAGTGAGGAATTTTCCAAGCCCTTCGTTTATTGATATATATTGTAATACTAACCCTTAAATGCGGTATATACGAATAATAAAAAAATATTATATTCAAAACACGGTTGTTTGCATATATGCAAAGCTGCGCACTAAAGAGTTAAGTAGCGTCTTTTTGAGTAACAGTGTTGCCAGGGGGAACCTATTTTAATTCAAATTGCTTCATTGCTACCAGTTTTTTAAAAATAATGAAATTCGCCTTAATTATAATGACAGATTAATTAACCCTCCGTCTACCAGACGGGTCCATTGGACCCGACAGGTACATACAAAATATTCATTCAAACCAGAAATTTCTTTAAAATAAACTAAGTATATAAACCAGACAAAAATAAGGTAAATAAATAAGTTAAATAGTTTTAAATAAAAATTCTGGTGTAGAACGTTTTATTAAAACTTGAATAAAATTCCCGGTAGATCTAGGGTTAAGAGAGAAATGTGGTTTATTATATACCATTTCAAAAAATTGGTGCCAATCAAGTACTTTGAATTAAACAATGTATTAATGTATTTTTTTTAAGCTGAGTATTTTTCCACAAAATATTACTTACTTCTAACCGAAATAAAACAACTATTTATCTGCAAAAAATCGCCTTACCCTTAACCCCTTGAGGGGCGGTGAGATGCATTTTATACCACCTACGATTAATGAAGATTTGCACAAGAAACATTTTATGAAATTTTACTTTTCTAAATTTGGTGGAAAAAAGCCGTAAAATTGGTTTTCCTTATTTTGAAATAAAAATTTTCTAAATTTCTGGTGGGAATTCAGCATTACACGAACGCAATTGCTTGACCCTCAAGGGGTTAAATGCGCTATTTTTTAATTTCTTTCGAAAAAAATTATATATGATTCTGAGAAAGGTTAATTACATAGCTGAAATAATAATAAAAAAATCAGATACACTTTTCATATAATACGTCAATCTTTTCTCCCGTTGCACATCTTAAATACATGTAAAAATTACTGTCGTGTGGCTGTTTTACGCTAAAACATTGCAAATTAGTAAATATTTTAATAAGCATCTCTCGAAATACCATATTTTATATAATTATTTATTTTATAAAATTTAACCTTTAACCCTTTAATTTCCATTATAGAATATGTTCTAGAAATTGCGTAGTTCAGAGAATTTGATTTCACACCAAAAAATTTCTATAGTTAACTTCGCTTTATTTAAATACGGAAGTCCGTTATCATCTAAAGCAAATATTGATATTTAATAAAGCAAATATTGCTATTTAAATTTTCTGGTGTGAATTAGGTATATACGAATAAAAAATCTATTGAATTCAAAACTCTGTTGCTTGCACATGCGCAAAACTGCTCACTAAATGGTTAACCCTGTTATATATACGTTCTAGTGGATTATTTTTTTATTCTATTCTATCACTTTTTAAAAAAAATAACGTCTGTTACTTTACTAATACACTAAGAAAATCTTTTGTAAATTGTGGTACGATTGTATGTAAAAATCTGGCAACAGGTCAGGACATATACGTCCCAGTGAAGTACTATTTTAACTTATTCGCACCACTTATTGAAAACAAATTTCTGTCATATGCTTATACTAAAATACTTTCGATTCTACCGTATATGACCTTCCAAATGATATTGTAGCAGGGCTCCCTGACTATGACGCCTTCGAGCCCCATCATCGCAAACGCCCGAAATATTCCACAATAATGGAATCCCCGTGAGCTTTGTGGTCACCGCATAAGATTGCTAAGTAAAATTTTTTCTACTTTTTTATTTTTTTTTCATTTTTAATTCTTATAAAAAAAACCTCTATATAAACTTTATTATATAGAAAAAAAGATGTATTGCCCTGATTAGTGCCTTTTTGTTTTTGTAGGCAGCCTTGCTGCCTTCCTTAACCGCCGACCCTGCCCTTGCTTGGTGTGAGTAATTCTCTGAACTAGTGCTAACTTCTATTCTAACTTATTTTTCTCCTCATTACAGCAGTTTGTACTGCAGCTAAACCTATATCTTAATATAATTTCATTATGTAAATCCAAGTCCTTAATCTTTTTTCTCTTAACTTTTAATGCATCTATGCTAGTTATATCTTTAGTTTTTTCATTTTATAAGTAGTTGCAATCAACTACACATTTCTTACTTTCCCAATGGCTCTATATTACGTAAGACATCACATTTAATCAGACTGGTGTAAAGTTGACATCAACTAGGCAACCCCTTAACCGCTGCTTCACTGTTCAGCACTGTTCCAGTTAAATTTACCATAGAGACAAAAATGTCGATTGGTGTGCGCTCGGATATAAATGGTCACCAGTCCTGGGATGTAATCGAAGGACTAAACTCCACCCTCCGAATGCTAGGTCTGAGCGTAGACACACAAATGGCCGGTGTCGTTGGTTGAATTTTTTTAGTGTTTGTACGGTCCTTAGCATTTGAACACCAATAATTTTTAAAAGTTTTTTCAGGTTTATTTTTCTGAGATTTTATCAGTCAAAGAAAACTTTTGAAAAATACTTGTGTCTAATTTTAGTCGGTATTTATTATATTACATTGAATATTATGCATAAGAAGAGTGGAAGAAGAAAACCATGATTATTTGTCAAAAAAGAACTGTTTATTGCTCACACAAAACATAAAAATGCACTTGAAAACAATTTTTAAATGTTTAATTCAATAATATAGCCATAGTTACAGTGGTACGTACTAGTACCAGTATTAATCAAACAACAATAAGAAATGTCGAATGCAGGGTTGCCAGTTTGGCCTCCATTCTTATTCAGATATTTAGTATCCATACCAGAAATAAAGAATAGTATTTTATGCTTTATTTAATAAGAGAGATATTTAACGATCATAGCATGTAAAAATCCTTCGTTGGAAATTTCCGGTATGAATTTAAAATGTATTAAAATTGGAGACGGAACTGGCATGCCTGGTCGAATGTATGGGATGTCAAATTTGAGTATCTTAGCCCCAAATAATGTCTTTAAAGGAATTTTATTTATTTTACACATATTTTTGAAATTATTTACATATTATATTTAATGCACACTTTCGGCATTCATATATAATATACGTGCACATATGAGGAACTTTTGACAAGAAAATGGTATTTTCTTATAACCATAAGATATTAATTTTATTTTTGTAATTTTTTTAATCATTATTTCACATAGTTTTTATGAACAGAAAATTATACAGTATTTATCTGTAAACAATAAACATTTGCCTAACTTTGAGCCGGCTCAAAATTATACTGAAAATAAGGTAAAATGGTAGTGCCTTCTAATTTTACATTTTACTGACTATTAGGAAATACATAATCGCAAAATAATAACACATTTATAATATTTAGATAATAATATGTCTGATAAATCAGTACATTTTTGCTTACTATAGAAGTTTAATTGGATTACAACGACTTCAAACCAGCATTCAAAATTAACTTGAAAACAGTACTTCGCAATAATAGACGGATGATGCAATTAATTGTGTATAACGTTGCCCATTTATGTTCTAAAATAAAGAGTAGAAAGCCCAGTATATAACCGTGCCAACAGAGTGTGGAACTGGAGTTCATCCAGCCTTTTGAAGTCAAATATATTGAAAATTAGGACGTGGTGCAAAGTTACACCCCCATGGATCAAAGTTACCCTGAATGACTGCACTCTGAAATTTGCTTTGGAATAAAAGTTGACAAACTAACAATAATGATAATATGATTTTAAAATTGCTTTTATCGAAACTTAGGTTTGCGACTTCGGCCTAATATCCGCAATGTCTCAATTTTAATTTAAATTGAATTATTATTTTTATTATTATTACTTATGACGCTGTTTTCTGCATATTTTAACTGTGTTTTTTCTCTAAAAATACTTTGATCAGAAAGTTATTTCACTGATTTTTTTAAATCTTCTTTCTAACTCTATTTCACAGATTATTTTTCATTCGCAGTTTTCTAATACAAATATGATTTATGGTTCATTCGCTGAAATCTGTTCAGCTTATGCTTCTGGCAGTTTTTGAGGAAATCAATTTTTGATTTTAAGATGAGTGCTTTTTGACAGAACAAACACGCAATTTCATATTTATTCGCCTGATTCTTTTAACCAAAAGTGTAATAAATACATGGAAAATCCCTTTAAAAGTGACGTGATCCTAGAGCTAATGTACTCTATTTTTAAGATAAGATAAAAGCACTTTTCAGTGTTCAGTTCTTGTTTTAGTAAGGCTTTGTTACATTACAGTGTTCACATAATATGAAAAATTTATTTTTATTGTTATTTATCCTTATATTTAAAAATAATTTGAAAGTATAATTTGAAAACCATCCGAAGGAATAGAGTTTGGATTTTATTTTTAAAAAAATCATAGTGATAATGAATATAAAATACAAGAACTTAATTTTAGTTAAAATATTGAGGAATACCGATTCTATTATATGATATACAGAGCCTTTTGTGTAACACTATGTAACAAATTTTCAAAAGAGTTCTTTTTATGGTTAGACAATATTTGTTTATGTTTAACTGAGCAGCAAGTATGTACAAAAGAGTAATTATATCCCTGAAACTTAGCATTTGTGGCTGTCACAGTAATATTTACATAGCTGCCAACATTTAAATTTCTTTATTTTAGGGTTTACTATTACAATATTAAATATTACATTTTTTTTAAAGAATTTTTTCTAATGTAATATATTCGTCAAAAAGTCTTATTTGAATACTAATTACTGTCTGTTTCATAAGTCTGGTACAAATACAGATTTCTTTTTAATTTTCAAGGTACTCACTGTCAGTAAGATTTTTCTCATAAATGGTTTCCTTACGTTTCCTTCAGAGTTGCCAGTTTGGCCTACACTTTTATTAAACAAATTGAGATTCACACCAGAAAATGAAAAAGTATTTTCAGATTTATTTAATGATATATACATGTATATATATATATTTATATTATTACTTAACGTAAAAGTTCTTCTTCAAAATGTTCCAATCTGATGTCAAAATTTTGGTATAAAAATGGAAGCCAAACTGGCAACCCTTACTTAACCTCTTAATTCTCGCTTCCGTCGTATTCACGGGCTGTGACTTTTATTCAGATTTGTTTGATTCCCACCAGTTTTATAAAGCAGTGTGCTTGGATTTATTATGGTATCATTTTACCTGTCATTAAACAAGGTGAACATTCCTTTTAAAAAAAGTGGTGCCAATATGCAATTTGAATTTTTAAACCGTAATTTAACCCCTTAACTACAGCGCCTAGAAGATACAGTGTGGAAAACGGCTACAAAATAGTGCTAAAAAATTGAATCCCATAAATGTACAACGATGCTGAATAACAATATGTCGATCGTAGCGCCATCGTAGTGATTTAAAAACGATAGTCATTCTAAAAGAGACTATTTAACCTATTTCACGTCATTCCTTAACTAAATTAGCTTATAGCAGACCAAAATATTTTATATTTATATTTCCCGATATTTAACATTCTATAATTTTTGAAAACACAGTGTTTATATTGAAAAGAGTTACGAGATGGCGCTCGTATCAGCATATTGTCGCTGAGCATTGTTGGAGATTTATGGGATACAAGTTTTTAGCACTTTTTAAAGCATTATAGGAATAGCCGTTTTCCACACTGTATCTTCTAGGCGCTGTACCTTAACGCTCGAATTAAATTACGGTTTAAAAATTCAAATTCTTATTGGCACCACTTTTTTTGAAAAAGAAATATTTACCTTATTTAATGACAGCTAAAACGATACTAAAATAAAGCCAATTACACTGTTTTATAAAACTGGTGGGAATCAAACAATCTGAGTAAAAAACACAACCCGTGAATATGATGGGAGGGAGAATTAAGGGGTTAATGCGACCGTTAAGGGGTTAAAGACACAAAATTTTAAGATCATATGAAGCGAAAAAGATCTTTCAGAGTTTGTGGTGGCAAACGACGTTCATCTAAAAAGCTGAAAATTTCAACCTTATAGTTTTGGCGGTTAATGTGTTAATGACAATGCGCAAATTTCAACTTTGCGTTGTCCTGACCACAAAAGCAAAGTTTTTGCAGGCGCGTAAAGTTTTTCCATGTTTTTAGATAATACCAAATAGAAAATGATTATGATTATCCAAAAACAAAAACCGTGTTACAAGGTGTAATTTATTCTAAGTAAAAATTAACTTCGGCTGAAAGCATGCGTATAAAAACAGTAATAGATAGCAGAATCATCAAAGTGTATTGATTAAAACTTCTTAGCACAAAAAATGTGGAATTCCTCAACTCGACGTTACAGAAACTGCTTTATGTGTCCATATAGTAATAAAACAAGAAAGAAATTTAACAATCCTGACACTTTGGAAGAAATTGGATTCGACCGCTGGACCTATCGTTTTGAAACTAGAGATATTACCCCAGCGCAACTAATGTTTGATTACATCGTCGCAGTTTGTATCAACCATACTTTGTCACATTTCCTCGACGATTTTCCCTATGCAATCAATCGAAAAAATGGTTTGAAAATTGTTTCAAATAGATTAAATACCTAATACTTCGGCTGAATTTTACGAAAATCTGTGAAGTTGTTGTGACAACGGTCTACAACATATTCCCTAATAGTTCAATTAAAGGTTTCCTTTGAGAATTCCGTGTTAACCCCTTGAGGGGCAAGCAAAAATGTCTCTAAATATTGAATTCTCACCGGAATAATCGAAAAATTTTATTTTTAAATAAGGAAAAGCAATTTTTCAACAAATTTTCTCCAAAGTTAAAAATATAAAATTTCGTACAAATTTTCTGGTGAGAATATTGTTTAAATTAGATGGGATATATTTTATCCCACCGCCCCTCAAGGGATTAAGTCGCATGCCTCCACATACAAAATCATAATTACAATACTTTCTTTACTCTAAGTATTCTGAAAGTAAAATGTATTGTCGAAAGTGTTAGAAAAAATGCAATTAGAATTTTAAGACGATTTCTGGTATTGGTTTGAATCAACGTCAGTCTGTGTTGGAACAACGTCCTCTGAGTATTAGGCCTGAGCACTGACACAAAAATGGCGCTGCCGAAGACGGATTTTTTTTAAACAAATGTACTGTCCCGTTAATTTAGACACCAGTATTTTATAAAAGATTTCTTTGTCTTGTTTAATATGAGAAAATTTATGGGAAAAAACATTGAAAAATTATTGGTACCAAAGTTCAAGGGGCCGTACACACGCTGAAAAAAATCCTCCTTCAACAGCCGCCATTTTTGTGTCAGCGCCCAGGTCTATTATTCAGGGGGCGGTGGTCGGAATTAAAACTTTTTAAAATTTTAAATTCAAAACACTACAGATACTTTAGGAAAAGGCCGTCATTAAAAAGAGTTTTTTTAATATCTTTTCCCAATATTTTACTTTAGAGTTGTAACACATTGTTTTTATTACATTGTTGCAGCAGATAAAATGCATTATACATTTTTGAAGAACTGACTGATCGTACCGCGGAAACCTTTTTAATTTTAACTTCAAGTGCTTCTGTACACATAGTTTATTAAATTGCCGTCTTTTCATAAACATATTTTTATATCATTTAGAAATATTTTAATTTACATTTGTAACACATTGTTTTTAATACAGTATTGCAGCAGATAAAATTAATTAACATTTTTAATGACATGACTGATCGCTCAAAGGAAGCTTTTTAAATTTAAGCTTCTAGCGATTCTCTAAACATAGTTTAGTCAAAAGCCGTCTTAAAAAAAAAAGTTTTTTGTTTTGTTTTGTTTTGTTTTGTTTTGTTTTGTACACTATCACGAGACACTTTCAATTTGAGACATTTTGTCGAACATTAAAATATATAATTGTTGGATTTTTCCGGAACTTCAGGATTATGAAGAATATGTTAGACTTCATATTTATCAACGGCGATTTGATCAGACGGACAATTAGGGGGCCAACAAAAAAGGAAAATATTAATTTTGGGGATCACCCTGTAAAATAAAATACACGAAATGATCTATCGTTATAGCTTACAAATATATGTATATTGTACAATATGTGTTTTCATTTGTGGAAGAATAGAACTTATATTCATGGAGATATATTGATTTTTTTTTTTTTTTAAGTTCAAAAAATTCTTGCAGGTTTTTTGTTTATATCATGCAGTGTTTTTTACCAAATTTAACGCCAGTTTCAGAAAATTTGACAAAATGTAGTAGACATAATATAGTGTAATTGGAATGTAAATATGTTAAATATTTGATGAAATATGAGCAGTTAAATGAAATATTTTTTTATCATGATTTGATAGTCAGCTCTATAGAGCATCTCATAAAGAAAACCCAGTCATATATCGTGAAAATTCCGAAAGATATCGGCAATATAGTAAGCGAATTTTTAGTTGCTCTCTAAAACCTACTGAAAGATAAAGGATTTTCCACAAATTGTCATTATTTATTATCTGGCTTTCAGCAAAGATCTTTGTACTTAATGAATGTCAACGTGTAGATTTAGAAGATATGCTTAGATTTTTATACTTCTTTTTTTTTTTTTTTTTTTTTTTTTTCTTGGAATAAGCTCGTTTTGATGGTTTTCCAAGGAGAACTGAAACATTAATAAAGTGAAATTTAAAAAAAGTAAAAATTAAAAACGACACATTATGGCAGACCCCTTATCATTTAGCTGTTTTTAGAAAACAACTAATCATCATCTCAGCACTGATATCTTTCTAAATTTTCACGATATTTGATTGGCTTTTTTTTTTTTTAAAGAGTTGTTCACTATCAAATCATAAAAAATAAATATTTTTATCGTGCGTGCATGCGCAGATAAAAAATATTTCATTCAAGTGTTCATAATTCGTCAAATATTTAATATATTTACATTCCAATTACACAATATTATTTCTACAACATTTTGACAAATTTTCTGAAATTGCGTTAAATGTGGAAAAAAAAAAAAAAAAACACTACATGATACAAACAAAAAACATGCAAGAATGTTTTGAACTTAAAAAAAAAAAAATTATATATATCCATGAATATACGACGTTCTATTCTTCCACAAATGAATACATATATTGTAAAATATCCATATATTCATAAGCTATAGCGGTAGATAATTTCGTGCATTTTATTTTACAGGTTGATCCCAAACATTATAAGATTTCATTCATTTTTTGTTGATTACCTAACTGCTCTTCTGATCAAATCGCCATTCATAAACACGAAGTCGAACATTTTCTTCATAATCCTGAAGTTCCAGATGAATCCAAAAAATATATCTTTAAATATTTGACAAAATGTCTAAAATTGAAAGTGTCCGGTGATTAATGGTCATATCTTTTCTTAACCCTTTCCAGCACAGTGTGCCTGGATCGGGATACCTAATTTTAATTGAAACTTACAAACGGCACCAAGAATATTTTAATAAAATTTTGCATTAACAATGAAAGTGTAAAATAACAAGTTTTTAATTTCTAAAAAAGTCGTATGTAAATTCCGGTGTCAGTCAATGATTTTACAGCAAAATGCGAAAGGGTTAATATTTTACTTTAGATATGTGACACATTGTTTTTATTACATTATTGCAACAGATAAAGTAAATTATACAATTTTAAAGACTGACTGATCGATCCGCGACACAAGAAAAACTTAATCAATGGGTCACGACTAGTTTTGCATGGTGTGACCGTTTGCATAGGATGTGGCAATTTTCGGGGGCTATGATACCCGTTTCCCGGAACCAGCGAGCGAGACGTCAAAAATACAGATTTTTCAAGATGAATAAATAGTTTTTAATACATTTTAGTACGGTGCTGGATGATTGGTTTTCCATAAATAAAGTAAAATAAAATTACCAAGAAAATATTTGTGCTGTGAAAAAAAAAAAAAAAAAAAAAAAAAAAAACTGTCAGATGCGGCAACACTGGCGGCTAGTGACATACATCCGCTAACAACACTACAGCTCAAGGGGTAAATTAAGTAAAAGCTTATCTTCACGTGCATTACATAAAGTAACATTTGTTTTAAAAATTTAGGTGCCAATACGGCATTTAGAAATTAGAATTAAGTGGTATATATAATATACCAGTGCTTTGCAAGGGGTTAAAGATAAGTTTAACCCTTTAGAGTGCAAGCAATAATGTCACCGTCAAAACTGCATACATATTAAGCGTACAAACTTAATGCTGGAATCGGGCGTAAATTAACACAGCTGCGCCATCTTGTGAACGGGGTTGATAATCCACATACGCGGGCTTTTAGTGTGACGTTATATATAACAGAATATTTACCATCTGCGCTTATTTCTAAACCTTTAGTCACTCACGGAATATGAACCTTGTTTATCAGATTTCTTAAAAAATAATGGCGTAGTGAGAAGGGCGTGGGGTCCAGATGCACTTGACACCACGAAGATTTCTTCGCCTTATCTGATGAAAAAGTTTTCAGCTATTAATCAAAGTGAAAAAAAACTTTACAATTTTAATGGTTTGAAGTACGAAAACAGTTAGGTCCTGTAGTTCAACCCCATCCGCTACGTGGCGCGTGACCTCCATTGATGTGATCTCCTCTTTAATCTGGCGGTTACCTCTCCCATTTAAGATATGACGCTTAATATATACGCAGCTTTGGCCACCGTAATATTGAATTCTTAGCGAAATAATCGAAAAATTTTACTTTAGAACACGGAAAAGTACTCTTTCACTGAACAGGTACTGAACAGGTAATCAGCATTGAGGGGTTTCCTAGCTGTTATCAGCTTAACACCCAGACTAGGAAATTAGAATGTCTTATGTTTTAATGAGCCATTGGGATAAAGTTAAACTGTAGCAATGCTACTATAAGAGTAAAAGAAGTTAATAAGAGAAAAATAATAAATTTAAGAAAAATAGGAATAAAATTAAATTTAAGTAAAATCTTAAGAAGAAAAAAAAGTTAACAATAAATCTTAAAAAATACATGAGTCTTAAAGAAGTAAAGTCAAACTGTAGTTGTAAAACTACTATAAGGAATTTAGAAAGTTAAAGTTAGTACTGTTCAGTGAAACACTCACCAAGCAAGGGCAAGAAAAACTAGGGTGGCAAGACCACAACATCCAACCAAAAAAGGGACAATTCCGGGCCATACATTTTATTTTTTAAGTTTTTCAATTTTTTATGGTCTCTATCTATATTATAAAGGACAAACATATCTGTGCGTAACGCATACGTCATTTTGCGAATGGCAACACTTTGAAATTTGAAATAAAATTTTGGTTTTGTAATTTTCTCCACTGCAAATTTTTATACTTCTAAACATCGCACATTTTAAATTTTTACACCGCCGTATAACGAAAAAAATGCTCTTTTAAATGCAATTTGTTTGAAATCTGTATCTCAATTTAATTTTAAGATATTAATTTTTTTGTAGTTTTTATTACTTTTTTTGTAATTGTAGCAGCTGAAGTACTCCATTTCTGTTGAAAGTCGTGTTGAAACTAAAGGGGGGGGGGATGAAAATAGTAGATTGCTGTATCTTTTTGTTGCCATTTTCTCATAAAAACCGAAAAAAAATTGAAATTAAAATACGTGCTATGTCAAGAATATCGTCTGTTATAAAACCCAGTGAGTTTTGGCTTTATTTCGCTTTTATTTATCAATTAAATGATTTTGCCGTGCCAGCTCCATTGCGAAATAGTAATAAACAATTTGCACATAAAAGAAGTTCAGAATTTCTCTCCCGCTAATTTTCTACAATGAAATTAAAGCTTCATCAATAAACAAGTAATATAAAAATTTTGTTTTTAAAGTCAATTCCTACTTAGGCCATCAAAGAAAAATTTAATGTAATCAAGCTAATATGAGTTTTTGTTGCATTAAAATATCTCAATTTGTTGATTTTCTATAAGCAAGTAGGTTTACAATGGAACTCTATGGGAATTTGGCGAAATATTACAGATATCGCCAAGTTGGCGTCACTTTTGGCGACTCATTTTGGCCGCCAAATTTGGCGATATATCGCCAAGTTGGCGACAAACTTGGCGGTATTTGGCGACAGAACAGGTCCCCCCTACGGTAACCCTTATTGAAAATACTTTCATTGAAATTCAATAACCAATGGCGGCCATTTTGTTTCCCATGCAAAACTAAAATTAATTAATTAAAATTAAATAAATTAATTAATATTTGAAAAAACTTTATTAACATCAATTGTCATCCAGTACAAGTTTAAAAAAATTTATTTCAACCTGATAGGATGAATAATGTGTATTTTATTAACGATTGAAAATTTGTACAAGATAATGTATAAATAAATATAGGAAGAGTGTGAGCTAATAGTAGGAATTGAATAAATAAAAGAATAATGTATAAAAAAGCACGTATTTAACATATATGTAATCGAACAATTTAAATTTTTAGAGCCGAATTTGGAAAAATATGTGCTTTTAAATATAATTTGTATGAAATAGAGTTGCTAGGCAACTGTTAAAGTAAAAGAGAAAAAATAATCTATGCATTGAAAACACAAGATAGCTTTTTTAGACATCTTCCCTGAACTTTCTACTGTACCAATTTTGCTAATAATTCTTTTTTTAAAATGGAAGCTGTTCATTTGTAGATGTCCTTGCATTAGCTATTTTCCAAATATTTCCACTTTTATATTTTTAATTTAATTTGAAAAGTTTTTTTTTTGAAATTTCATCAAAATGGTAGCAATCGTATTATTTCCACTGTTGCAGAAAAAAAAAGAAATATTGGGGTTTATTTATCCTTAATGATACCATTTACTCATTACAATTAAAAATAACTTTTTTAAGTCTGAACAGAAAATGACGTCACTATTTAAAAAACATTTTCGCTCATAGAGCTAATGTCACAATATATTTTCATTCGGCTGATACCGAATTTGAGACACTTGGCGTAATGCTTCAGTAAGTGTCATATTTAAAAGAAACAATCCTTTACTTTGATAAAACTATATATTTTTACACGAATACATCTAAAAGACATCAGTTTCTGGAAATTGTACTTCGCGGTACTGAAATTAGAACCTCAAGCCAAAATAATACATTTTCACATGCAAAGTTTTAGCTGACAAACGGAATACTTCACGTTTGAAAATCTATCTATATTATAAAGGAAAAATATGTCTGTGTGTAAGGCTGACGTCATTTTGAGAATGGCAACGCTTGACGATTAAATGTCGGTTTTGCAATCTTTACTACTGCAATTTTTTGAATTTCTAAACATCGCGCATCTTCAATTTCTACACCCGTTATATAGGGAAAAAAATCTACTTTCAAATGCAATTTGCTTGAAAAGTTTATTTTCATTTATTTATTTATTATGTCTTTTTAAATAACTTTCAAGTATAATGTGTTTTAATCTATATCCATTGCGTACAGGCTCCTTTACGAAATAAGCCATTTGCAGTTAAAATAGTCTAAATAATTCAGCATTTGTCCCTGACTAATTTTTATAACGAAATTAAAACTTCATCAATCTATTATATTAAAAAGTGACTATCCGTTTGTATTTCACAGCTGTTCTTCCTAGAATATGGGATGTTGGGTGATCAAATTAAGGGCAGGTATCCACATGGGTCCGAGGAAGTGAAAAGTGGTCGTAGAATTTTAAAATTTGATTGGTTTTTGAGATAAAAAATTTTACATTATTTTTAATGACATTTCTGTAATGATGGAAAATAAAATTGCTCCATTTTTGCGGATAAAAGAAAGAAAAGGGAAAATGACAAGAATTATTAGGTATCATTGTTTGAAATCATTGTTAAATTGAAATTAACGTTTATTTGACTAAATAGTGAAAACATTATTGTAGTTTTCAAGAAAATTTCACAAAATACAAACTGACACATATTCAAGCTTCGGGAACCCGTTTATTTTAGAAACACAAATTCGACTCTCGACTGGAATATTGAGATAAATTCTGTTGACGTCAAAAGAAAAAAAAAACATCGTACGTTATTTTCATTTAATTTAAAGTCGAAAAGTAGATTTTCAACTATTCCCTTAAGATGGCTAATAAAACATTTCGGAAGCGGACATTAAAAATGAAATGTTTTAGCGAGAAAAAAAATAATACTCTAAATATTTATTTTAATTCATAAATATAAAATGCTTCTGAATAAATTCGTCCAAACAAATTCATTTTTGTATAAGATGACCCGAATGACACCATTTCTACCAACTCCTAAATTCGAAGCAAAATCTTGGAAGAGCGAAAAGCTCTAGGCAAGTAAGGTTATAATATATGTGCATTTTTATTGGGAAAGCTTTTGACTTAAATTGTAAATATAACTTATCATTTGAAATATTGTGTTTAATAAAATTAATAGGTATTGTAATGGCTTTCTAAATTTACAATAAAGTTAAGATTTCATTTTTCGCAAAAATGTCGATTGTCTCATGCAATTCAAAAGCAACACAACGGGTTGCTACGCAACTAGTGTATATAAAGAATTTTTTTTTTTTTTTTTTTTTTTTTTTTTTTTTTAAGAAAAGTATATAAAAAGGAAAGAAAAATAAGAGAAGGCAAAAAAAGCGTGGAGAACTCGGATGTTACTGAGTGTCCATAATTATGGAAAACCTGGGCCGTTTCCGATGGTGGGGTTCAAAAGCGTCATAATCCGGTAGCTCCGCTACAATTTCATTAGGGAGGTCAAAAATTTTATCATAAAATTTTTTGGCTAAGTCGTTTATGCGCTTACGTAAAGTAGTAGTTTTTAGGTCTCTTCGGACCGTGGAGTTGCGAAGGTAACGAGATGCGTTACGGACAGTACGCAGGTTGGAATTGTGAAAGCGACTAAGGTTGTCCATTGTGGTCTTACAAGTGAAGCCCCAGACCGGACTGGCGTAGGTTATGATGGGAAGGATGCATGAGATATAGAGGATTAATTTATTGTGAACAGACAAGGTTTTACTGTTAAGGAGAGGTTTTATAGAGTTAAAGGCTCCAGCGACTTTACCTCTGATGGAGAAAGTGTGCTTTTTCCAGGTTAAGCGGCGGTCCAGAATGACCCCAAGATACTTAGCTTTGTCTGACCAAGGGATAACAGTGTTGTTAATAATGATTCTGTTAGGGAAAATTATTTTGCGAGAGAAATATACTGCAGTAGTTTAGTTTCATTTATGACAACGAGCCAAAGCATACACCAGTTCATGAAGTCATCAACATGAGTCTGTAGGTACCTGTAAAGAGTATACGGGTGGTGTGCCGAAGCGTAAATACAGGTGTCGTCCGCATAAAGAGCGAGGTGAGTGTGCAAGGAGCGTGGGATATCGTTAAAGAAAATGTTAAACAAAAATGGGCCCAACACGCTCCCCTGAAGGATGCCCGCTAGGATAAGGAGAATAATAGAAAGAATGTTGTTTATGCGGACTTGAAAAGAGCGGTCGCAAAGGTACGAATATATTAAATGTATAAGTCTGGGATGAAAACCGAGCTGAATTAATTTGTAAATGAGGCCCATATGCCAGACCTTGTCAAATGCCTTTGCGACATCAAGAAAGATGGCAGCTGCGGGCATTTTTGAATTGAGTTTCTCGCTGAGAAACTCAACAACCCTAAGAAGCTGGTGTTGTGTTGAGTGTTTTGGGCGAAAGCCGAACTGCTCGGGCATGAGAATGTTGTGCTGTTGAATGAACTCCTGCAACTGGGCACGAATGACACGTTCCACCACTTTACTGATAGAAGGTAGCAAGGAGATACGTCTGTAATTAGTGGGGTCTGACAGGTTAGTTCCAGGTTTTGGAATAGGAGAGATTATAGAAAGTTTCCAAGGTTTAGGGAAGTAGTTATGTTTTAAGATAGCATTAGTGAGGTCAGTGATATAGATTATGCAATTAGGAGGAAGGTTTCTAAGAGCAGAGATAGTAATTTTATCGTATCCTGGGGTTTTACGCTTTTTGAGTTTTTTGATAATATTGTGGATAACAATAGGTTGAATTTTAGGGGGGTATCTTGATGGGGGGTAGCCAAAAAGTTCCGAACTGTCTCGTTAACATGATCAAGGTCAGCTTGGTTTGCAAGGGTAGGATTAGGAGAAAATTGGGTGGCATAAGAATTAGCAAGCATGTTAGCTTTTTCTTGGTCAGTATAAGCGGTAACATTATTAGATGTGAGGGGGGGAATGGAAGTGTAATGTTTATTCAGTTTGCGTTTAAGAATCCAAAGAGAGTTGTCCTCGTATGATAAAGTTTTGAGAAAGTTGTTCCAACTTTTCTGTTTTTCTTTATAAAGACTGTTTTTGATTTTATTGTTTAACCTATTGAGAAGAGGGTTAATGGAGGGGTCTCTTGAACTTTGAAATTGTCGCCGGAGCCGATTACGCTGTTTGATGAGGTTGTAAATATAACGGGGTGGGACAAAGGCAAAATTATTTTTGAAGGTGTTAAATGTAGAAAAATTTTGAGCATTAGTGATATGTGAGTTGAGATGTTCAACAGCCGCATCAATGTCTTCGGTATTATTAATATCAGGGAAGGTGATGTCCTGAGAGTTAAGGTAATTAGTAAATTTAATCCAGTCAATAGCCACGGAAGGGGGGGAGAAAGAGGATTAATAATATCTATTTTAAAGCAGACAGGCAGGTGATCAGAGGAGAGATCTTTAATAACTGTAGAGTAGATAGGGTAAGGAAGATTTTTGGAAAGAGCAAGATCAATGATAGAGTCCCGGGCACCAGGCAATTTGGAAATGTGTGTTGGTCTGGGTGGTGCATGAAGATTTAATTTTAAGTTTTGACTAAGTTGTGAAGAGAGGTACCCCGCCGAGAATTGCCATGGCAATTCCAGCGTCTGCTTTTGGCATTGTAATCGCCTACGAAAAAGCAGTGATGATGTTGTGAAAAAAGCTGTGTAAGACTATTAACAGGTAAGTTACCAGTGGGTGGAGCATAAATAGAAGCTAATTTAATATTGATATGAGGAAGTTTAAGATTGATACTGGTATACTCAAGATCATTAAAGGTGTGGTTGTGCGATTGGTAGTGTGGAAGATGGTTCTTGATGTAAATAGCGGTACCTCCTCTGTGCGTACCATCCGCCCGAGGTGTATGGAATAGCCTGTACCCAGGGATGTTAATGTTGAAAGTGGGGATGAAAGTCTCTTGTAAGAAAATAACATCGATTTGGGGATGTTCGTGCATAAAGAGTTTAAGTTTGTTAAATTTATTCTGCAAGGAGTTACAGTTCCAGAAAGAAAAATTAGTGAGGAAAAGGTAGAAGAGGAATTACTCATCATTAAATGTGTTAAATTCCGTGGCTAAAGTTTCTATAGCACTCATTAGGATGAGTATTTTTTCTATTGGATCTTGTATATTTTTAGTTTGGTTAGCAATATTTTTGAAACATTGGATGAATTTGTTAAATTTTAGGAGTTCTTTCATCTCCTTGAAGGTCTTGAATATTTCTTTTAAGTCATTAGCATAATTAGAACTACTGGGTTGTTCTGGTGTTGCTTTTTGAGTGTCATTTGGCTTATTTGGTGTAGTGTTTTCGGGGTTAGGGTCTTGGGAGGGAGAAGGGAGCGGAGCCGAGGCTTCAGTAGGTTTTTCTTCTGGTTTTTTGGCCTCTGGCTTACGGACATAATTATATGTTGATAAAAGTTCCGCCATAGCGTTCGGAATGATTTTAGGGTTTTCTTTTCGGACGGTTTTGGGGTCCTGCTGTTTTTTATGGAACTGGGGGGTTTTGGGGCAACCACGGTAAGTAGCCACGTGCTCACCATAACAATTTGAACATTTGGGGATGATCTTTCCAATTTTATCGCACTGGGGAGTTAAATGCTCTTCCGAGCATTTGGCGCATTTTGGCGGCAGGCGGCAAATCTCGCTGGAATGTCCAAATTTCTGGCAACGGTAGCATTGCTTTACGATGTTGGTGCCTTTAAATCGCTCAATATCTACTTTAATGTAGCAAATTTCGTGAATTTGGTAGAGTTCTTCGAATTTTTCACGTGGGAGTACATTGACGACGTAGAGGGGCATTGGTCGACCGGTCTTTCTACTTTTCATCATTGAGGCTCTATTGGCCACAAAATTATGTTCTTTAAGAGCTTCAATTATGACCTGGGGGTCGGTATATGGGGGAATTCCCCTAATGACGACTTTCCTGGGGCGCTGTTCCGCGGGGCTCAGGGTTGTGTAAGGAATTGATTTAGAATCAAGATAGTCCTGTGTTTCTCGGAAATCTGCATCAGTTTTACAGTGAATTTTGAGTAATTCACCGTCTAGTTTAATCAAGGGATTGCTGTCGTTGAGTTTTTTAATCTCACTTGCAAGTTCCGTCCACTTGCCTTGAAACTCAATATAGAAGGGGTGGATTTTTGGTTTTTTAGGGACTACTTCAGTAGTGGAGCTACCGGCTGACTCTCCTTGGGAGGGCTCAGAAGAATCCATGTTATTATCGTCAAGGTATTTTTCAGATATATTGGCATATTTATTCTTTAAGGGAATATTGGATTTGAGATCATTTCTCATACGTTTTGGTGTATTAGCAGGGGTGAAGCCGTCATCTGAGTTCACCGCAATTGCCTTGAGTTTTGTTAAGATGTCAATTAGATCATAGTCATGATCATAGATAAAAGTTTTAAACTCTCTTAGTTGACTTAATTTTAGGGGGTCAAATGGCTCATTGAACAAAAACATAAGATTATTGAGAAGATTACTCACGCTAGTCTTGTGTTGAGGATTCGTCAGGTAGTCATCTTTACTTAAAAGTCTCATTATGTAGCAATCACAATCTTGCAGGAATTGCTGTACAATCAGTCTTTGTACTTCATCCGCTACTCCGGGAAATTCCATCCACGCAGCAGCTAAATCAGATTTCTCCTCTCCATTCAGGATGCGGAGTGCATTGTCAGAAAATTTAAATGGGTCCTCAGTACCCATTATTGTCGTCGGTGAACCCTCTATATATTACTACTATGATGCATCAAGTTCAGGAAACAGTCACCTATTCGTACGAACTAGTTTCTATTAAGTGTCACTATCAGCACCACAACTCATTCGAAGATACTTGCAAAAGGTCCCGCAAGTTCTAAAAACATTGAACTGCGATTACGATCACTTGAGAATAAAACGAACAGCAAACGGAAAACACGTCTGTTCTCTCCAAGAGGTACCAACCAACACTATCGAGTCGAGTGAACTGAGTGAGTACTCTTTCAACGTTTTACCTCCAAAGTAAATTATAAGATTTAGTTAAAAGTTTCTGGTGCCAATCTTGTTTAAATTGATAAATGATTTATTTTTCTTTTCGTAGCTTTTTGTATGATAGGAAATGGTCAGAGTTTTCCATCGGTTTAACTATCACTTTAATTTCTCCTATCCCTCTCTTTATTTATTTTTTAGAACAATTGAAAAAATAATATAAAAATTAAATATTAAGGGGACACATACCCTTTAAACATATGAAAAAATTTATTTCTGAGACAAATATTTAAAATTGCCCCTTGCACTGATTTTTGCACAACCACCTCATTTAAGAGAAATAATAATAATATAATATTTTCTCCGTGAAATATAATATATAATTTGTATTAAACACTGTATAATAAATAAATAATAATTATTCCTTAATGCATGATTTTTTTAAAAATTAATGATGATGTATATAGCTTGCGCGCATAATTTAAAAAGATCTAGACCCTCTAGAACTTTGAAACTTTTAATATCAGTTTAAGAATATTACAAAAATAAAATGAACTAAAATCTAATGAATAAAGAAAAAAATTCTAATTTTTTTTTATTTTCAAAACAGAAATATGAAAATTTTGATAATTTTTGTCACTCGAATAGCCATACATTTAATAATTTTTGTTAAATTTAATAGATTTTAGTTAAATTTGAAGAAAATGATCTAGTAAAGATATATATAAAGCTTAGAATCATTAACTATAAAACATTTGGAGTTATCATGCGCGCAAATACAAAAATATCGATTTTGGGAAAAATCATTTAAACATAAATGTTTCGCTTGAAACAGACCAAGGCTAATTTACATTTTTTAATATAACGAGCGCAATTTTACAAATATTTTGTTGCTGTTTGGGGTAAATTGTTCTGAAAAACATTAGCTTCCAAATGAATTAAAATGCAATAAATCGATGTTTTGAAGATTTTATAGGATATGTGTTCCCTTTTATAAAAAATGTTATATTATCCCTAACATTCCCTGTCTTTTTCTTTTATAATCTTTACTGAACATTAGAACGGCCATAGCGGTCTTTTTGACAGGTACCAAATAAAAATATTTCCGTTCGAACCAGAAATTTTTTTCTAAAATAAGTTGAACCACGGACAAATAAGTTATATATATATAACCTAGAAAGTTTTAAATAAAAATTCTGGTGTAAAACATTTTTATAATATTTGAGTAAAATTTCCGGCCGTTGTAGTGTTAAACTCCCTAATAGCAACTTTCCCTTTTCTAAAAGATCTTTTTTAAGCAATCGTGTTTTATTACTTAAACTTATTCCTTTCTGTTTTGCTACGAGCCGTATTTTGTCTGCTAATCATTTATTTTTCTCCATTTATCATGCACAGGGTGTCTGCATACATGCCAACATCACTTAATTATTCGGGAGTCTGATCCAAGACGAAAATGTTTTCTACCGGATTTTTTTTTAATCAAAAATTTCAAACAAATCTAAAATGTAGCCTATTGAAATAAGACAGAGTTCCTTATATATATTTTTTCGGTTAAAAACATGCTTGTCTTGGATAAGACTCCTGAATAATTCAGAGATGTTGACTTTTGTGGGTGTGTGTGCTATAGACCACAAGTGCCTGTAACAAAATACCTTCGCAATCTACAGGTTATTTTTTCTGATACAAATATTGATTAACCTCTTGAGGGGAAAGCAATTGTGTTTGTGTAATGCTGAATTCCCACCGGAAATTTAAAAAAAATTTCAAAATAAGGAAAAGCAATTTTACGACTTTTTTCCACCAAAGTTAGAAAAGTAAAATTTCATAAAATTTTTCTGGTGTAAATCTTCATTAATCGTAGGTGAGATAAAATATATCCCACCGCCCCTCAAGAGGTTAACACGTTCACTACCGCAAAAAGTAAGAATTTTCACATTTCTTCTTGAAAGTCGTTTGTTACCACAGATTCTGAAAGGTAAATTTCACTTTCCTAATACAGCAATTTCTGCCAATAAATAAGGCACATTTTTTTTTTTTCAAAATGATGGTGAGAAAGTAATAAATCAAAGACACGAATATTAAAGCTACGAGTATACTCGTAGCGTAGCAGTCAACGTGTTAAGATAAAGTGGTATATTGACATATCACCGCCTCTCAAGGCTTTAACCCTCTGACGGGCGAACAATTGTGTTTCTGTAATGTTGAACTCCAACGGGGACTTAAGAAATTTTTTATCTCGAAATAAGGAACAGAGATTTACCAGCTCTTTTTCATGAAAGTTATAAAAGTAAAACATAATTAAAAGTTTCTGGTGCCATGGTTCGTACGCCTCCTTGAATTTTGCAGACCAGAAAATGTTTCGGCACCAGTATTATCTTATAGAAAATCTCTTCTTAAAGAAAGGCGAAAATTGCTCCTTTAACTTAGATTTCTTTTTCAATAAAAAGATACTGGCAGTTCTCCTGGAGAAATAACGGTATCCGTACGAACCATGCGTGCAAATCTTAATTAAAATTAGGTGGTATATACTATATTCCACTGCCACTCAAGTGGTTAACCCTTTGAGGGGCGCTGTTTACAGTCTGCAAACGGTTAATTTTAATGCCTAAATTGCCAAATTGCACCGGTAATTTTTTAGTACAATTTCGATCTGATAATATACGTGAAAGAAAGCTTTTGATTATTTTCAAATGAATTATTTCGTTAATTGCGATGTGAATTAATTATTTGAACATTTTAGGGGCAGAAATGCCTTGCCCCTGAAAGGGTTAAGGGCACATGGAATTTCTCTTCACATAAGGTGAAGAGGTTTTTGCGAAATATTTAACCCTAGAACTACCGGAAATTTTACTCAAGTTTTATAAAAACAATCTACACCAGAATTTTTACTTAAAACTATTTAATTTGTTTATTTAACTTATTATTGTCTGATTTATACTTTTAGTTTGTTTTGAAGAAATTTCTGGTTTGAATAAATATTTTGAATGTACATGTCGGGTCCAATGGACCCGTCTGGTAGACGGAAGGTTAACATCATGTATTTTACTTAAAAATGGAGATAGAAATGAAATTATTTTTTACAGTAAATATACATATTATAGACCTGAAAAAAAGAAATTATTTTTATGCATAAATTAGTTTTTAAGAACTAATTAACTTTTTACATATCTCTATTAAATTTTTTTAACAATATTTTTGTTCGGTACACTCTTCTAAAAAACTGTCAAATATATTACCTCAAAATTTGTTGTGGTGTCAGATATCATACTATTTGAGAATAAAAAGAAGCAATTTTCATTTCGGATTAAAAGAAATAAAATTAAAAATATTTTACTAAAAAACTTTGAAAATAGAAAATTCTAAGATCATATTTTTCATTATTTAAAATTTCTTTCACTCAGACTTATAATGGCTAGATATTTTTCAAGAAACAAGTTAATTACACAATTTTCGAAAGTCTCAACTGTTTACCTGAAATAGAAGTTTAAAAACGTGTATCAAAGCATAAAAAAACACATTTCGAGAAAATGGCAAAAAGTGATATACACACCCACAGTGCTTAAAATATATTATTTAAAAACCTTCCAGCACCATAATCTTTTAGGTCGTTAATACCATAATGTATTAACTCTATTTTTTAGGTCGATAATTGCAAACTGAAAAATTCAACCACTTTATGTTCCATATGTCCTTAACCCCTTCACGCTCGAATTAAATTACGTTTAAAAAATTCAAATTACTTATTGGCACCACTTTTGTGAAAAAGAAATATTCATCTTATTTAATGACAGGTAAAACGATACTAAAATATGGCCAATTTCACAATTTTATAGAACTGGTGGGAATCAAACAATCTGAGTAAAAGGCACAGCTCGAGAATATGACGGGAGCGAGAATTAAGGGGTTAAGGGGACAACATCTTTTGCGGTATCCAATTGAAAGCAGCTGATAGGTAAATATTAAAACTATTTCAATACATTTTAAAAATTGGGCAGTAGCTAAATTTTATATTGATCATCCAAAAAATGCAGTAGCCTACACAAATTCATTTTTTTTTGGGGGGGGGGGGGTGTCAGATTTTGCACACATTTCTTTGATGAATGAAAAAAGGCTGTAACATTGCATTTCCTTAATTTTAAATAAAATTTTTCGAAAATTATGATGTGACTTCCACATTAAGAAAAACACAAATACTTTCCCTTGAAGCGGCGAAATTAATCATATTGTAAGTTATATGCTATTCTATGCTAATTATAATAAAGCACTCCCGTTTAAAGTACAATTATATTAACATGAAAATAAATATTTTCAGTGGACATTTTTTTTAACTTCTTTCCAACGCTATTTCACAGATTATTTATCACAGTTTACAAATACGAAACATAATTTAAGGACATTTTCAAAAAAATCTGTTTAGCTTATGCATCCAACAGTCATTGAACAGCTCAACTTTCGATATTAAGATAAGTGCTTTTTGACAGAATTCACACCACATGCCCTTATTTATTTGAAATACATTGTACCAACCATCGACCTATAATAAATATCCATGTAAAAAATGTCGATCAAAAATGTATTGCAGACTATTCTGAGATAGGTTAAAAGGAAAGTTATATAGAGATGAGATTTCCGCGTTTTTGGACACCGGTATATTCTTAGAGAAAATATTCTTTTCAATTGCAAGAGTGTTCAGATTAAATGAAATATCATTTTCTCTAACAAAATACTGGTGTACAAAAGCGCGGAAATCTCATCCCTGGTTATACTTTTTCATGGTTTTTGTATGAAAGAATATAGTCTGTTATCATATTGCTTTAATCCTTTAAACCCTTAACGCTCTAATTAAATTACGGTTGAATAATTCAAATTCCTTATGAATAAGAAATATTCACCTTATTTAATGACAGTAAAAATGATACTAAAATATAGCCAATTTCACTATTTTATAAAACTGGTGGGAATCAAACAATTTGAGTAAAAGACACAGTCCGAGAATGTCTCGGGAGCGAGAATTAAGGGGTTAAGGGGAAAGTGTTTCTATATTACACTATAGATTTTATTTATTATTATTCTATATTACACTATACCTATATAGATTTTATTTATTTATTTTTTTTTTTTTTTACTGTTTAATAAGGAAACGCTGTTTTTTAATACTTGTCATAGTTTTAACATCCATCGATCCTGTCTACATTTCCGATAGATTTTGTATGAAAGAAAGTAGTCTTTCATACGAATTGAATATTTCCAACTGAGCGAAAAATGCCCAGGCTGGGAATCGAACCCAGATCCTTGGCTTACAAGGCCAATGCTTTTCCATTTAAGCTAACTGGGCTGACAACCAGCCAGCATATTTCGCTCAGATAACCTTATTGGTTGGAACATCTGGTCTGTCATGTAGACAGCTCAACAGAATAAACCGCAGGTAAAGGACCTCCATAGAAACGATGGATACGTAGATGAACTATTATTTTAACACAATCAAACTGACTGGTAAAGTTATCATACGAATCCAATGCTTTTCCATTTAAGCTAACTGGACCGACAACCAGCCAGCATATTTCGCTCAGATAACCTTATTGGTTGGAACATCTGGTCTGTCATGTAGACAGCTCAACAGAATAAATCGCAGGTAAAGGACCTGCGATTCGTATGATAACTTTACCAGTCAGTTTGATTGTGTTAAAATAATATAGTTCATCTACGTATCCATCGTTTCTATGGAGGTCCTTTACCTGCGGTTTATTCTGTTGAGCTGTCTACATGACAGACCAGATGTTCCAACCAATAAGGTTATCTGAGCGAAATATGCTGGCTGGTTGTCGGCCCAGTTAGCTTAAATGGAAAAGCATTGGCCTTGTAAGCCAAGGATCTGGGTTCGATTCCCAGCCTGGGCATTTTTCGCTCAGTTGGAAATATTCAATTCGTATGATAACTTTACCAGTCAGTTTGATTGTGTTAAAATAATAGTTCAAAGTAGTCTTTGTTATCATATTGCATTAATACTTTGAGAGAAAGTAATAGCGTTTGTATATTCCTCAATTCAAACCAGAATTTTTATTATTATTTTTTTAAATTAGACAATGAAAAAGTTTTATTGCAGTATCCTGGTGTCATAGTTAACAATGAAGTTGTGAATAAAGAGGAGGAGACATATAGTGTATTGTCATCCTGATACGAGCGAAGAAACTGAGGAGGTTGTCACAACAAGTAGAGGATAGGCACAGCTTAATGCAACAATGTTTAAACTTCCACTGTGTAAAGCTATGGGGGAAAAATAAAAAAATCCCTCGCCGGCTTCGGCAAGTTGTTTTGTTCGTGTTGATGTTCATTTGTACTTGGTACTTATCCATGTGTTTTATTTTTTATTTTTCTCCCACTTTTATTACTATTACTGTTACTATTATAAATTAAGATGTTAATACTTGAAGAGAATGCATTATAATTTTTAATATTCTAATGCTAAAAATATTTTGAGATGCTCTCATAATATTTTTTTATTATAAAATAAAGAAACATTTTAAATTAAGAATATAGAGAAAACAAATTGTTATAGCTTTTAAATCTTATATTAAAAAAAAAAAAATAAGCCACATTGATGTAGTATATATAATAATACGTTACATATACATAATTATACTTAAGGAACAAGTTTAAAATTATGTATATTTTAATTATAGACGTATATGTTTGTTAAATCATATTTATTGTTTTCTAAAGCTTGGCTGACAGCGAAGTTAAAAGATTTAGCTCAAGATAAGAAATAATAATTTTATTACATCCCTTGGTGACTAATTTGCCTTAAAGCTGTTAAAACGCCACATACATATCCCTGTAAATTGATTTATATGTAATGTGTTAAATATTAAATAACATTATTATGACATAAAAGATGAACTGCTTTTAAATTTTAACAGTAAAAGCTGTAGATATTTGTTTACTTATTTATATACTTCTTACTTCAATGCTGGAAAGATTAATATCTAAAGATTTCTTTTTTAATACTATTTTCAAATATTTTGGATAGGTGGCGCCAGAAGTATTGCAAAAGCTTATTTTTTTCCTTTGCTTCAAACTAGGTTTAGAAAAATCCCTACGAGACTTCCTTCTCCCTTCTTCTATAACGCAGGCGCTTCTTTAACATTATTGCATTAAGCTGTCCCCATCCGCTACTGTCACAACATGGCAGTTACTTTTCTAATATCAGATAAACAGCTTCCCACCAGTAAATTTCAATAGAATATTTCGTCTTATTTATGCTCCTTTATCATGTAAATATTTTCACTATAGAGACCAAAAAAAATTGTAAAACTTTTAAAAAATAAAATGTATGGCCCTGATTAGTCCCTTTTTTGGTAGGATAATGTGGTCTTTGCCACCCTAGCTTTTCTTGCCCATGCTTGGTGAGAGTTTCTCTGAACAGTACTAAATTTAACTTTCTAAATTCCTTATAGTAGTTATACAACTACAGTTTGCATAGCTGCCAACTTGTACGGATTTTTGCTACCACTAAAATTTAACAGAGAATTTTGCCTAATTCAATCGCCGAATTGCAGTGAATTTTGATAATTAAATAAGACAGAAATTTGTGTTAAATTTTAGTAGTAGCAAAAATCCGTACAAGTTGGCAGCTATGAGTTTGACTTTACATATTTTAAGATTCTTGTATTTTTAAGATTTATCGTTAACTTTCTTTCATCTTAAGTTTATACTTTAAAATTCATTTTTATTCCTTTCTTTCTTAAACTTCTTTATTTTCTTTTGTTAACTTTTTTTATTACTCTTCTAGTAGCTTTGCTACAGTTTAACTTTATCCCAATGGCTCATTAAAACATAAGACATTCCAATTTCCTAGTCTGGGTGTTAAGCTGTTATCAGCTAGGAAACCCCTCAATGCTGATTACCTGTTCAGTACCTGTTCAGTGTAAATATTTTCCACGGCGGTCGGGCGGCATTGACTCATGATTATCGATGACATCCTTGAGCGGATCCAAATAGCAACTTCTCACGAAGTTAGGCTTAGTCAGACAAGTAGATCCACTCCACACTTTCAGAGGACATTAGGCCTCAGCTACCCTCTTTCTATACTAATATTACTTATTGTTACTTGAGTTTATTACTCATTATTTATAAAATTATAAAAAATCTACAAAAAACTTTAAAAAAAAATATGAAAAATCTTATAAAAATTCAAAATATTTTACAAAAATATAACTAGTTGTTGTAATGCTATACTTAAACTTTCTTCTAGACATTTTTCTGCTCTTTCTATTTCTATCATTTTTATTTTTTACTTCAAGTAGCTCATTTTTCCCACCTCTTCAGGCCTTCTTTTTTCATTTTTATTTTTTACCCCCCCCCCCCCCCCAGTTTATTGCTACCATCTATGTCTTAGATTGCTCTCCTGTCATTTTTCTCCAGTCCTAATCCGGGGGATGTGTTGAGCTGTCACAACATGGCGGAAACACTGGACCTGATTAACGCGTAAATAAACGTCCACCAGTAAAAACAGATATCTGTTTCTGCCATTATTTATGACTGAAATTTTGCATTAATAAGCCGTATAAATAAGGAGAAAATTTATATTTAAATTTACTGGTGGAAGTTTCCACCGGTGGCAATCAACACCTGCAAAAGCGGTTACAGTTGACGCTTCACTATTTTAAGGATATGTCTGTTCCTTTTTGTTAGTAGTTCCATGTAGTTAACACCAATAGATCCAATGTCACTTCCCGCGTGATTTCGGGGCCAGCATCTCTTACGCGAATTTTATTCGTGGCACACCACCCCCCTCCTTTTTTTTAAAGAAACACTTGTACTTTGACAACATGTGTAAGAGAAAAATACTGCAAAATTTATTTCTAAAATACAGTCGCACGAATACAATATAAAAGTAGAATCATATATAAAAAGCTACCGTATCTACGGGAAATCAGCTCATCCGGAAATATTAAAATGATTTATATAAATCTATTTCATTTTTTTTATCCTTAACTAACTTTAATAAGTATTAAATGATTTATTTTACAGTTAAAACAAAACAATAAAACTGTAGCTAATTATAACGTCAAATAAAAATATTCATTTAAAATAGTTTGGATAAGAGCTAAATTTTAATTTGATCTATAAACAAAAAAATAAAATGTTGAATACAATACCTAAACAATATCAGAAAAAAAAATCTATTTTTTTTTACATACAGTGTAACCTCTGAATAACGATTACTCGTGGGACCGGTGAAAAGTGGCCGCTCTTCAGAGGTGGGTATTATACAGAGGTTTCATTTAAAAAAATAAAAATTACATCAATTTAAATAGGAATAACAGTCATTTTAATTAATCATCATTGTTTAAATATAATAAGAAAATCAGTGATTTGCAGTTACTTTTTTTTTTTTTTTTTTTTTTTTTTTTTTTGCTGCAAATGTCTTTCTCCAAAGAAATAACAATATGTCTTGATTTGCTAAACAACTCATCATCATTATGATCTAATGAGAAACTTTGGATTTCACGAAGGTTCTTCAAACCTTCGGTATATGTGTTAATATTGGAAATTTTGGGTGATTCTATTATAAATTTTCTCTTCCTCTCTTCTATCTTCCACCATTTGCTGTATGGAGTCAAATGTGGCAGTAACTGCCAAATTTTTTACCACAGATGCAAACAAGCTAGCTTTTATGTTAGTGATGCCTGCCGTTCTAAGAATATTAAAGAAAATTTCCCCATTATTATTAATTTCTTCATTTTCTGCTTGTTCACATATCAAGTAAATTTTGTTTGATCTGCTTCACATTTCGCTTTTCAAATAAATATCAAATTGTACCAGAAGCTGTAAAATTTATTTCTCGTGACTTTTCAATGGACGTCCGTCAAAATTCCTTGTTTAGCGGTTCGTACTAATGTTAATGTTACGGGACGTGATTGGTTCCATCAACGTATGACTCGTGTTCGGAGATATTCGTTGTTTAGAGGTGGTCGTTCAAGGAGGTCTCACTGTATACATTTCAATTGACTTTACTAAAAAGGAAACGTTTTTGCAGAAAAAAGAATACAAGCGAATTGTAGCTGGTTATAATATTAAATAAAAATAATATTTTAAAGTAGTTTGGCAAGAGGCTAAACATTAAATTGATCAGTCTACATAAAATGAAAGTTGAAAATGCAATAGTTACAAGGATTTCAGAAAACAAAAATTCATTTTTCTCCAAAAAACAAATCCTTCGAACTATAACTAATTATGAAAAAATAATCATAATATATTGAAATCGATTGTAGTGGGAAAATGACAGTACGGGGTCATCCGGGTGTGGAAGTGTGGAGGGACTCCACGCACAGCATACCTCTCCACATCAGCACCTCCGCCGGTCATTCCGCCATCCGTACCACATCCCGTCTCTCAGGCTTCACACCCTGCAAAAATGATTGGAACGCGCCATAACGGGAAACAAAAATTTAGTTTATAATGAAAAAAGCGGGAATTTTTCCGGTAAGATGAGATTAAATAGAAAAGAGTACCATTCCATAACATGAAGATTGAATTTGAATTTCGAATGACCAACACCTTAATGAGTATCAATAATTAGCAAAACAACAGGCAACATCAATTTTTCAGGAAAAAAGCTGATCTCTTAAGAATTTTTCAACTATAAGATGAGGATATCAACTTATAAGAAGAAAATTTAACTGTATTTTAGATTTTAAGCAACCAACGCCATAAGGAGAATTAATAACACAGGCCTGCGATGAAAAAAATACAAGGGTATTGATGGCTGAACTTTATGTATTTTTTGGTGCTAATAAAAAAACAAATAATGAAAAAATTCTATCACGTCACATTTTCTTGAAAAATATTGGGTCGATTGGAAAGTTTGTCGTGTTGGAAAAATCAATTCGTACCGGTAAATCCTGACAGGTAATTGTAAGACATTAGATATCGGAAACAATATCTAATAATTAAATGATAGAATTTTCCGATACGAATTGATTTTCCCAACACGGCACAACATTCCGACAGACCCAATTGTTTTAAACCTGTAACAAAATAATCGATTACTGAAAAATCAATTTGCCTCACCGAGAATCGATTTTTTTTACATAGATTTACATGTATAAAATCACTGTTGCCAGACAGCACATGCAAAATTGTCCAAAATTGTCCTTTTCATTTTAGCAAAAATATCGATATCGGTGTTACAAAAAATTCTGATGTGATGGCGGAAAATGGAGGTCATTTTCGAAATCAGCTCACTAAATAACACAAAAATCAGCGAAAACTTCTCTTGTATTTTTCAAAAACTTCAATTTTGCAGGCCAGTGTAATAAATGGAAAATGTAATTTTTTTGAGGAAAAAACTGATATCTTTTCAACCTTATATTTCCATCCTTATATTATGTTTCACCTTATTTATCATGACTACGGAGTTATGACACGTTATTGTATTATCATGTTATGAGTTCATAACTACTTACTTTATCAAACTCCAAATATAACAAATAAATTGGAGTCACTCCACACTTCCACACCCAGCTGAGGCCGGTCTGTAATTTTTCTACTACTATCGATCCAGTAGTTCACGAAATTGAGATTACTTAATTGTTTAGATTACAAAAAATGAAATTACTTGACTGTCACCACTTTTTTATAATTGTATTATTCATATTATTTATTCATAGACTTAATAAAATAAAAGTAGCGCGAATTATGAATTTTTCAAAAAGGTAGTGGCAATCAAGCAATCTGATTTTTTTTTTTTTTTTTTTTTTTTTTTTAAGTAGTGAACTGGCAACAGTGCATGACATAAGCACAATTTTTTTATCCAATACTATGAGTTTCATACACTCGTTGGAATTTCCAAAACATCTGGAACCACTATTTATAATTCGAAAATTTTATTTAAAATTTAAATATCAGAATCTGTAATCACAATGTTGGATCATAATATTTATAATATATATTTTTTTTCAGATTATATAAAGCGAAAAATTCTAGAGGAAAAAAGAAGTGTATTAAAACTGAATGCATCCTGCAGCCAGAAATTTTTAACTGTAACTTTGGCTTTATTTAATCAAGAAAAAAAAATGCCGGCTATTAAATGAAGAAAATAATACTAACCTAAACTTACTATTCCAAATTCGGAAAGAATAACCCTCTGAACTAGCAATACAGATTACGATGCGACTGCATTTCGCGTGTATGGCGCACTCATTCAGAAATACATAGGTCTGTGATAGCGAACACGTTAAGTTTATTGTACAGTTTCCTTTTGTTATACACGCGCATTAAACACTATTATGTGACAATAATTTTAAGATTATTTCAAATAAATATTATACTGAGTTAACCATTTCAATGGCGGTGGTCACTCAGCGTGACCACCTAATTATTATTCCAAATTTGCAAACGGCACGAAGAATATTTCAATAAAATTTTGATTTTATAATAAAAGTTTAGAAAAACAGATAGTAATTGTTAGACAGTCATTTCATCCTTTTGCGAATAGAATTTTTCTGCTTCGGAAAGGGTTAAACACAGGCAAAAATCTGTTCATGTTCAAGATTTTGACGATAGGTTTATTTTTTAAAATTTAATTTTTCTATATGTATTTTAGGAAAAGAAAGCTGGTTTTTAAGGTTGCAAATTGCTTTGAAGTTGCGTCATTTTCTTCCATTTGCAAGGCTGCCACAGGGGACTATTTTTATATCCTATTAGCACCACTATATTTAAAAAAAATTTCATAATACATTTCTCTTGGAAATGTTCTCCAAGCGTATGTTAAAGATTTTCGTTATGAGAATTTAAAAAAAGTAAGAAAAATCATGCGTTAATCATAGACTATGAAACACTTTCCAACACTTCCTGAATGTTTTAACAAAACTTTGTTATTTAGGGAAATATGGTATATAAGAGAACTAAGTAAACATTTTAGAAAACGCATAAAACATTTGAAAACCTGATTTCAGCAGTTACCGTTCATAGCAAATATGTATTCCAATTATTTTGAATAGCCCTGTATTTGATCTGTAGGTTGATATATGTATTATGTTGTGGGGAAATTTAGTTTAGCAAGAAAACACATAACAGTGGAAATTTCTATTTCAGCAATTTATACTAATAGATGGAAACATACTTGTATACTTTTGTACAACACTGTAGTTAACCTAGTATCTTTATTACACGCCACTATCTATATTATAAAGGACAAACATATCTGTGCGTAACGCATACGTCATTTTGCGAATGGCAACACTTTGAAATTTAAAATGAAATTTTGATTTTGCAATTTTCTCTACTGCAAATTTTTAAACTTCTAAACATCGCACATTTTAAATTTTTACACCGTCGTATCAGGAAAAAAATGCTCTTTTAAATGCAATTTGTTTGAAAGCTGTATCTCAATTAATTTTTGAGATATTAATTTTGTTGCAGTTTTTAATACCATTTTTCTTATCGTGGCAACAAAAGTACCTCATTTCTATTGAAAGTCATTGAAAGTAAACGGAAAATAGTTGAATTATAGGAGATACTGTATCTTTCTGTTGCCATTTCTCATAAAACCTGAAAAAATCGTTGAATATAAAACATGGGCTATGTCAAGAATATTGTCAGTTATTCCGTGATAATGACGTCATATGCACACTTTTCTATAGACGAAGTTTAAGACTGGGTTGTAAAAGTAGATTGATTTAGCGGATGCAAATGACGTCATTTTATAAAAAAGCGTGTATTTTAATTCTTAAACCTGAATTATGTTTTGTAGAAGTGCGTCATTTTCACAGCCCAGCTGCTTTGAAACTCTTCACAGGTGAAAATGCTTCACTTTTGAAAATAATGTAACCGAAAGCACACACTGATAAACGCAATGTTTTACAAAAATGTAGAGTGTCTTTATAAAAGAGAGGTGACATGGAAATAATAGCGATTTATATTACAGAAATTGATGATTCTCCCCTGGATGGATTGGCTTCGCCGAGTTAGACAAGCAAACAAATAATTCGTGGTTTAAAATAATATCGTGTTCCTGAAGTTTTTGTCAAAAATTCTCTCGAATAATAAAATTTTAATGCTATTCTTTAGGACATTCTACTATAATTTTATCAAAATAACATAATTTGCTTAATTTAATTTTTCCTAATTTTATATAATCTATCTATATTATAAAGGACAAACATATCTGTGCGTAACGCATACGTCATTTTGCGAATGGCAACACTTTGAAATTTGAAATAAAATTTTTGTTTTGCAATTATCTCTACTGCAAATTTTTAAACTTCTAAACATAGCACATTTTAAATTTTTACACCGTCGTATAAGGAAAAAATGCTCTTTTAAATGCATTTTGTTTGAAAGCTGTATCTCAATTTATTTTTGAGATATTAATTTTTTTGCAGTTTTTAGTACCATTTTTCTTATCGTGGCAACAAAAGTACCCCATTTCTATTGAAAGTCATTGAAAGTAAACGGAAAATAGTCAAAAATAGGAGATACTGTATCTTTCGGTTGCCATTTTCTCATAAAACCTGAAAAAAAGTTGAAAATAAAATATGTGCTATGTCAAGAATATTGTCTGTTATTCCTTGATAATGATGTCATAAGTTTGAGACTGGATTGTAAAAATGGATTGCTTTAGCGGAGGCAAATGACGTCATTTTATATTTTTAAAAAAGCGTGCGTGTATTTTAATTCTTAAACCTGAATTATGTTTTGTAGAAGTGCGTCATTTTCACAGTGCAGCTACTTTGAAATTCTTCACAGGTGAAATTCCTTCACTTTTAAAAATAATGTAATCGAAATCATACATTGATAAAACGCAAAGTTTTACAAAAATTTAGAGTGTCTTTATAAAAGAGAGGTGTCATGCAAATAATAGCGATTTATATTACAGAAATTGATGACTCTCGCCTGGATGGATTTACTTCGCCGAGTTAGGCAAGCAAACAAATAATTCGTGATTTAAAATAATATCGTGTTCCTGAAGTTTTTGTCGAAAATTCTCTAGAATAATTAATTTTAATGCTATTCTTTAGGGCGTTCTAATATAATTTTATCAAAAAAACATACTTTTAATTTTTCCCAATTTTATATAATCTATATATTTAAAACACGAGTGTGTTTTTTAGTCATCTGCCCTGATCTTTCTGCTGAACCAATTTTACTAATATTTTCTTTAAACTGAAAGCTCTTCCTTTGCAGATGTGACTGCACTATCTGTTTTTTTTCTATCCGCACTTTTATATTTTAATTTTAAAAGCATTTTATGAAATTTCTTCAAAATGATGAAAATTAGATAGCTTTCATTATTGCAGACAAGAGAGAAATGATGAGGTATTTTTAACTTTATTCATACTATTTTCTGATAAAAATTCAAAATTGTTGATAAAATTGTTCTATAGGGTTTAGTGGCGCAAAATCCCATTAGGAGCAGAATATTATATTAGGGACATAATAACGGAAAATGACATACTGCTTTTGAAAACACGCATTTTTCCTCATAAATTTTCTATATTGTTTTTCCTTCTGCACGTGTACTGATACTAAGTTTCAGACACTAGGGGAAATGCTTATTTAAATGAAAATGAAGTCATATTTAAAAGAAAACGATCACTTTCTTAGATAAAACTAAACATTTTAACACAAATGCGTCTAAAAAACATAAATTATGGAATTTTTTTCTCTCCGGAATTAAAATTAGAATCTCAAGTAAAGAGTGCGTCTGTTCACATAAAAGATGTTGCTGACAATCATGACTTCAAGTTTTGAGTTAAAATGATTTTTAAATGATCAAACAAAATACAATTTTTTTAAAAATGATGAATATGGATATGAGAAGTGCGTATGCAAATTTTGAGAAGGTGAAAATTGCTGTTTTCATTCCGGAAATCCAAGCATAAGAGCCTCAATTGATAAGCACATCCTAATAACTTATCTTTATTATATTTTACTGATTAATTATCTATATTATAAAGAACAAACGTATCTGTGCGTAACGTTGACGTCATTTTGCGAATGGCAACACTTTACGATCAAATTTCGGTCTTGAAATTTTCGCTACTGCAATTTTTTAATCTTCAGACCATCGTACACTTTCAATTTTCGTCGCACAGGGAAAAAAAAATTACTTTCAAATGCAATTTGTTTAAAAACTGCATTCATTGACTGATGTATTATATTTTCTAAAATAATTTTTAAGCATGATTTTTTCTAAGTTTATGTTATCACGTGCCGGTTTCAATACATAATAATAATAAACATTTTGCACATAAAGCAACAAACATTTTTCAGCATTTTTTTCTGACTATTTTTGCGTAACAAAAATAATACTTCCTTTATTAACAAAAATAAAAGAATAATATTAAAATAACAACCAATCTAACATATTTGTGAAAGACAAATTAATGAAATTAATACTTCTTTTATAAACAAATAAAAGAATAATATTGAGAAAACACAACTCTAACATATTTGTAATAGTACAATTTAAATTTTTAGATCACCAAATAGGATTTTTTTTTCAAATGGAATTTGTTTGCAAAGTTCATCTCAGTTTACTGATTGTCTATGGTTTTAAAAACAATTTTAAAGCATGAAATGTTTTTTTAATTTATCTATATCGCGCGGAGCTCGATTACGAAAGATTAATCCGATTGCCCTTAAAACAAAATAAAGAGTTCATAATTTTCTTACTTTTAATATCCATTTAAAAAAATTCCCTATGAATAAATAAAAAAAATAATATAAATATAACACAAATTTACCAGACATGTATAATCTCTGAAATTTTCAGAATGTAAAAGGATGCCGTAAGTAGCAAAATCTTGGCAAATAGCTCTTAGCTTGCGGCTAATAAGAAAATATCGCTTTTGATAAACTTCAAAATTTATTTGATCGTATAATTCGTATTTTCCATACGAAAAATGCTTTTTTAATGTAAGTAAGCATTCTAAAAAATGTATTGCATATAAAAAAATTATTAGTTTTCAATTTCGCCTATATTCTTTAACCCGGGAAGCCCGGGTACGATCCCCTAGTTTAGATAAAGTTTAATTCAAAGTAAAACACTCTTAAAACTACTGGAATCACATTTCCAGAAATTATCATTTATGGACGGCCATGTATCCATCTCTTTGCGTGACCTTGTATATCATTTTATCTATGTTCTACAAACATTTCTTAGTAAACTAAATGCAGTTCTGCGTAAAAATGCATAACTTATTTAAAAAACACCTTTAAGCAATTTGCAATCATTCCCAGTTACCATTACGAATTCTTTTGTTTAGCCCTGTAAAGAATTACAGCATTTATACACACCATATACAATGCATAAATGTATAGTGAAACATAAAAGCACATAACATAATTATAAATGCATTTCCAGCAATCATCGCTACCGTACAGTACTTCGGATACAATGTAGTATCTGAAATCTTTTGTGTGTCCCTGTAAATGCTATGCACTTCGTATTATACATGAAATAAGTTATAGTAAACTTCAGCGACGTATATCAATTTCATTATACATGAAATAATTTAACATAATTAAAATACGCCGGAAAAAAATCCCTCCATCCCTATATTATTATGTAACGGAATTCTTTTGTGTGGCCCTGTAAATGAATAATAGTTATTCTTTGCACCGCATATTCTACAAGATTCATATTGTAATGCATTTGATAAATGCATATAGCTTTTATCATGTTTGAAAGCATGTAACATTATTAAAATCAGTTTAAACGATTTTTCCAACAGGCCGTAATGTAACGAAAAACTTTTGATTGTCCCTGTAAATGAACTAAACATGTTACAAACTTCATTTGAAATAAAGTTCGTGCTATGGTAGAGGTCACCAACATACAAAAATTTCAGAACGATCCGAGTATATTTACGGGAGTTAGAGCGCGGACAGACGGACAGACGGCCAGACAAACCGAAGTCATAAACACTCTTCAACTTCTTTGGAAAGTGTTAAAAAGTCGCCAGTGCCAGACCTGCATTTGTAAACTACTTTAACAACGTTGAGTGCCCCGGTGACTGACACTGAAGCTGAAAAAGTTACAACGTTTTAAGTAATTTTTAAGAAAGTATAATCCTGTAATAAATAAAAGGTAAGTAAATTTTAAATAAATTTTCAGTAATTATTTAAAACAACATATATATTTGTAGTTTTATATAATATTTTAGACTGTCAGTCATCGTTGAAAGACGCGTTCTAAACTGAAATTTCAACGTCAGTCACCGGTGGCTGACGTGGCGTTCAACGTGTTGAAAAAAAAATACTTGTCAATATTTTTAAAATATTTCTTTTTATATACAGTTTATACTTTGTGTATCAAAACACCCTTCAAAAACTTAATTTAAACTGCATTATTTTACATTATTTGATTATTTTTCTTAAGTTATTTAAGATAATGTTTTGTGTTTATTTTAAAAAAGCGTTATATCTAAAAATATACTGACCTGCAAGATATTTCAATGAATATCTATTTGTTGAACCTATTTTAAGCTTTATTTCATAGCTTATTTATCGTAGTTTTCAAATACAAAACATGATTTATGGTCTATTTCATAATATCTGTTCCGCTTATGCTTTTGACAGTATTTGAGCTATTCAATTTTGATTTTAAGATAAGTGCTTTTTGACAGAATACACACACAATTTCATATTTATTCGAGACACCTAATACTTTTAACCGGAGTACAATAAATATTTTTTCCGAGAAAATCTTTTTAAAAATGACCTGATTTTGGAGCTAATGTCTCTATTTTTAACGTAAGATGAAAACAAATTTAATTTTTCGGAGCTTAATTTTGTAAAGATTATTCAGTGTTTATTGTGTTAATGTTGTACTACATTATAAAGACATAGCTGCCAACTTGTACGGATTTTTGCTACCACTAAAATTTTCAAGAAATTTCTGCCTTATTTAATCATGAAAATTCTCGTCAATTCGGCGGTTGAATTAGGCAAAACTTTCTATTAAATTTTAGTGGTAGCAAAAATCCGTACAAGTTGGCAGCTATGTAAAGACTGCATGGAAATTTGAATAACTTTAGAATATGTTTTAAATTTAAAGTACAGTCGTGGAAAAAAGTAAACACCCCTACTAATTGTGCAACTAAATATAATAGAAGAAAGTTACTGGTATCTAACGATTGGAAATGAAGTCTACTTTTAAATGATGTATATAAAATTTGTTCAGGGGGGCATCTCAAATAAAAATCAGACCAAACTTTTTTTTTTAACGGCAACACCCAATTTTGACTATATATTTTAAATCTTTGGTTCAAACTATGCCTAGAAACGACATTTCAAGTCATTTACATGAAAAGTTTTTGAATTATAAGCATTCAAACTTTGGAGTTTCTAATGTTATTGCATTTTCATATTTTTATTAATATATCTGGAAATTATAACCCTAATGTGATAATTTTTTGTGTAGTTATAATACGAAAAAACCCTAACATTAATACATTGAATTTGTAATTTAAAAAAATTTTATAACACGAATTATGAAATTAATAATCGAAAAACATATTTATTGTAACCTACAATTTTTGATAGATTTATTTTTATTATGTCCTGCTTTAACCCCCCTTAATTTTCGCTCCCGTCATATTCTCGGGCTGCGTCTTTTACTCAGATTGTTTGACTCCCACCAGTTTTATAGAATAGTGAAATTGGCTATATTTTAGTATGGATTTACCTGTCATTAAATAACGTGAATGTTTCTTTTTCATAATACTGGTGCCAATAAGCAATTTGAATTTTTTAACCGCAATATAATTCGAGAGTGAAAGGGATAAGTAAATTCTCAAATTTTTATTCCAAGTAGTTTCCGAATTTCGATTTACTCATTTTATTGAAACGTTTGGTTTGACAATCGTCTAAACATATTAACCGAGTGAAATGATACTATTGGCAAGAAATAATATATTGGCAGGAGTGACATAGTCATTCATTTTCGACTATGTCACTTTCAACAATCGAGTACGGAACTTCAATTTGGATACAGCCCCTAAAATATGCTCATTTTAAGGTAATTAATTTCTCGGAAACTATTCGTACGACTTTCATGAAAATTTGAATGTAGGCCAATTGAAGGGTGTGGAATTTATTTATGGAGTCAAACATGCATATTACTGTTTAAAAAAAAAGTTTGGGTTTGTTTTGATAAGTAGATGGCCCTCTAAGAAAATTTATTGGGTGTTTACTTTTTTTTCACGACTGTACATGTATATCAAGCATATGTAAAGCGCAACAGAAGGATTAGAATTTCCATTGACATTTATCGTTATCACAAAATGGTACAAAATAACAAAAAAAAATATATCTATGTTTTAAGAACATGTAAAAAAATCTTTAAAATTGCAATAATGATTTTGTTTGTGCTTAGTAAATAACCTTATATTATTGTGCAAGTTGCCTATTTCATTTTTCAGAATGTTTTGATTTATTTAACCCGGGATTACACGCGAAGGGTATGTCATACCCAATCTTTCATATCCTGGATATGCGCGAGCATTCCCGGATTAAATTCTGACATGGCGGCGGAAGCCATGAGAAGACATTCACATTTAAAAAATGTAAATAAAGAGATAATTGAGTAATTATTAGGCGTAGTTGGTATACATATTTTTCTAACGTTATATTATTAAAGTGGCACCTTTTGTATTCACATAAAAAAGGCAAGATTGACTAATTGAATTGGCAAAATTGAATTTATCAAATGTAATTTTCTGAAAAACAATGTGCATCAGGTTTGCATTGCTTTTCAAACTTATCTTCGTATTTGAGACCAGTATTATCAGTGGGCTACTATTTTTAACACGTTCACTGCCGCAAAAAATAAGAATTTTCAAATTTCTTCTTGAAAGTAGTTTGCCAACACAAATTTTGAAAGGTAAATTTCGCTTTACTAATACAGAGAAATTTCTGAAATAAATAGGGCAATTTTTTTTTCAATAATCCTGAGAAAGTAATAAATTAAAGCCACGAAAATTAAAGCTACGGGTATACTCGTAGCGTGGCAGTCAACGTGTTAAATTCGGATTTCTTGATTAGCACCACTTTTTTGAAATTGTAAAATTCGCCTTATTTTTTGACATATTAACCCTTCGCACTCGAAGTTTTTTTTTTTTTTTTTTTTTTTTTTTTCGTATTACCAGCAACTCGAAGCGATTTTAGTTATAGAGTGGTGTAAAATTGGCGCAGAAGTGGAGCCTATCGACACCACTAAATTATACAGTCCAACCTCTATTTAACGAAGTTGCTAAATCTCGGAGAAAAGTTCGCTATATGGAAAATTCTTTAAATAGAGATTCACCTTTTAAAATACTTTAAACAATATAAAAAAGATTTTAAATTCATAAACACTAAATATTTTTGCTAAAAGTAATTAATCACATTTTTAAAAATAAATTATACCGATTTGTTTTATTTATTTTACCCACCAATATACATCATCAATTAATTTTTTTTATGTGTTTAAATCTTTGAAATCTGCAAGGAAAACAAAACACTGTCCGGAAATACACTGTATTTTCTGTTTAAAGTGAATAGTTTTACATTTAAAATAACGAATTTTAATGGCATTATCGTATTTATTATTATTATAACAAATTATTTTTAACCATACATTAACATATGCGTCCTTAAATTTAATTTCTGAAAAACTCTGTTAATTTCGCCTGAGTTTTTCTTTTAAAAAGTGCTTTCTCTCATAATATGTCTCGCATCTTTGCAATGCACCAATAACCCCTTCATGCGTATTTTCTTCTAACTATAATCCGCGTCGGATTGCTTCAAATGATTTTAGCATTTCATCATATGAAAGTTTGTTAATTACTGCATCATGATCATTTCCATCATCATCATATTTGCCTTCATCGCAATGCATTTCTATATTGTTTTATTTTTCACACTGTTGAAAACATCCATTTTGGATAGTGTTTCCGAGGTCTAAGTTTCAGAATTAAGTGAAATACTATAATCAATCAGCACATCATTGTTAATTTCTTCTTTTTTTCTCATCTGTATCCACATTTTTTTTAAGTTACTTTAAGGGATTATCATCTTCGTCCTCCGTACTTACCGAATTCTCACTGCTGACAAAGAAGGTGCCTGGTAAAACCAGTTCAAGGCCATTGAACATCATAAAATGTGTTTAAAGAAAGAATAAGTTTGAAATGTCCAGAAATATTTTGAGAAATGGGGAAAAAAAATTCAGATTACAGAAAAAAGTTCGTTAAATGGAGAATGCACTTCGCTATTTGGAGGTTATTTTACGAAGAAATTCGCAAAATGTTCTTAGTTCCAAGGAAAAGTTCGCAAAATAGAGGAATTCGCAAAATAGAGGTTCGTTAAATAGAGGTCCGACAGTAGTAGCGTTTCGCCTTTTATCTAATGATCAAATTTCTGAGTTTTTATTAAACCGATTAATACCATAAAAATTTAGTGGTGTCAATAGTCTCCACCTCTGAGTTATATCGCATTACTTCTTTAATTCTTTATGAATACAAATGTTATGATATATATAAAAAAACAAAATGTTATAAAAATGTTACATTTTGTAATCGTCCAAAGTGTGATACATCTCGAAGCAATTGCCAATATGTAATCTTGGCTTTTCTGGACAGGTATCACAAAATTATTTGCATTGTCTCCGTAGCGGATCCCTCAAGTTTGAAGACAAATTTTAAATGGCTCCGCTCCGGAGCACTCGAGTGCAAAGGGTTAATTAAGGCTAAAACAAAATGGATTTTACCATTTCAAAAAAAAAATGTGCCAATCATTGAATATGAATTAAAAAAGAAGTTGTCCACTGGCAATACTGTTTGAGCTCTTCTTAATCTGCACATAATGTTTGATATATGAGCAATAATCTGGACAATACTAGTAAAAATCGATATGTCATGTCCACAGAACGGAAAAAGACAAAAAATAATATTTGAATTTTATACAACTTAGGATCTCAGCTTACTAAAATAGTGCATTTTTTAAATTTTATACAATGTTAAAGCTGCCTAAGAATTGGATTATAATTCAAATTAGTTTTTCCTTTTTTACGATGACTATGGAGTATATACCAGTGTTGCCAGATTGTTGATTGTCACCGCTTTTTTTAAATAGAAATATTCGCCCTATTTAAAAATGGATTAAAAATTCTGAAAAATAAGCGAACTATACTACTTTAAAAAAGTGGTGACAGTCAAATAAACTGAATTAAAAAAGTCTCCAATCTGCAACACTGGTATACACTGAGAACTTCGTCAAACTCCAAATGAAACTAATAAATTAGAAAATATTGAATGATTTCACAACAGAACAAAGACTCATGTCTAAAAAACAAAAAGAGTTGGTTTTTATCTTCCAAAGTATTGGGTCGTTCGGAAAGTCGTGTCCGTTTAGGAAAATCAATTCGCACCGGAAAATTCTGCCCGGTAATTATTTGACATCGGAATCAATATCTACTAATTAAATATTAGAATTTTTCGGTACGAATTGATTTTCCCAAACGGACAAGACCAAAGCGATATAAGTAAGCGTGCAAACTTAATGCTGGAATCGGGCGTAAATTAACACACTTGCGCCATCTAGCGGACGGAGTGATAATCCACATACGCGTGCTTTTAGTGCGGTGCATATTTTCTAAATCTTTAGCCTCTCATGGAGGTGAATTTTATTTTGCCACATATATTGCAAAATAATGGTGTAGCAAGAGGAGTAACCCATATGCACTTGACACAACCAGGTTTTCTTCACTTTGTCAAATCGATTTCATTTATTAATTAAGTTAAAAGAAACTTTATAATTTTAGTGGTGTGAGTAAAAAAACAGTTAGGTATTTACCTGTAGTTCACACTCCATCCGCTACGTGGCGCGTAACCTTGATTTATGTGACCTCGCTTTTAATGTTGCGGTTACTTCTTCCATTTAAGATAGGACGCTTATTTATATCGCTTTGGACAAGACTTTCCGAACGACCCAATTCTTGATAATAATTTGGCATGTACTGTCATCTATAGCACTTTATTTTTACTTATTTTCAGTGTCAACGGAGAGATAGTATTTTGGATAATGAGTAAGTTTATAAGTTAAGTCTTTAGTAAAAATAAAACTGTTTAAAAACAAAAAAATATTAAGTTAGATCTTAACTAAAGACTTTTAACTAATTACTGATTTTTTTTTAAATGTTTAAACGTCACTGAAATGAACTTTGTGTTTTAGGTGTAAGGACATCACGGAGGGATTATTCAACTTATATATATTAAGATATTAAAATTAATTTGTCAAAAAGGTATTTAATAGCTTACTTAAAAACTTAAATATACGTATGAATGAAAATATTAGAAACGTTGCTGCATTTCCAAGTATTTATTATTTCAAGACAGTAAAAATTACCTTTTTTTTGAGAATGGTAATTATGTTCTTAATTTTTAAACAACTGTTAGTTAGTAAATAGTATCCGCCTATATATAAATTAATTAATTAATTTGTTAAGAAATAAAACACAAATATAAGAGATATGTAATCGAACTTCTTATTTAACCCTGCTGTTGTACTCGGCTCGATTTTGACCCAAAAGCCATATTCAGAGCTGCAAAGTCTTCGGGTCTTTTCACACCAGTATTATCTTACAAAAAATGCTGTCTTTTTAACCCTTTCGAGGGCGGTGTCCTTAAAAAAGGACACCTAATTTTAATTCGAAAAACTGAGAAACGGCACCAAGAATATGTAATTAAAATTTTCATTTTGTAATGTACGTGAAAATAAGCAAGTTCCTATCGTCTAATTACTTCGTTTATAAATTCTGGTGTCAGTCCATTATTTCATCAGTTTATAAACAGAATTTCTCCGCGCCGGTAAGGGTTAAATCGCCCAAATGTTCCAAGTAAGTAAAGGAACATTTTTTGTATTAAAATAATGGTAGGATACTTCCCCCCATATTCGAAATAATGTATATTCGAAATAAACACAACTGCAGTTCTAATAATGAGCAATGATTAACAGACGCAGAATTCACGGAGCGCGACGCTCAGCTTGACCGTTAGATGTCCCTGTCCATGTCCCTTTTGTCGAGACTCTTTAGCATAAGCCAAGAATGAATAGAAAAAAAAATTGAAAAACTAAAACCGGACAAATTTAAAAGTGAAATTGATCAAACTATAGATATCGAAAAGCAGAGAGGATTGGGTTGAAATACTGTACCTACCAAACAATCAAAGCGGATTCGAGCTTATTATTAGTCATTAACCCCTTGAGGGGTTGTGGGCAGTGTTGGCAGATTGGGGATTTTGTCCCCATTTTGGAGAATTTTGAACCTCTAGGGGAATTTTTTGGGGACAAGTAGTTCGTGGGGAAACTTTTGGGGTCTACAAAAATGTTGGGGGAAAATTTGGGGATTGTTTCTTTTTTTTTTTTTTTTTTTTTACTATTTTCCGTAACGATTTCTTTTAGTCCTGTAGAAAAACTGGATCTGTCTGGAACTTAATTTTGATTTGAAAAACGAAAATACAATCCAGAAATCGGAAATATCAATCATTATTCTCTTGGATGTGGTCGTATTCGTTGTTTATTACATTACAGTTTACACATGTTACAGATGCATGAGACTCTAAAGTCTTCAGGCATGTGATTTCCGCTTTTTTGCACACCAGTATATTCAGAGAAAATGATATTTCATTTAATCGAAACATTTTTGCGATTTAAGAGAACAACATTTTCTCTAAGAATATACTGGTGTGCAGAAACGCGGAAATCACATGCCTGGTCTTAAGCAGCTTAAACCTGCAGGATTGTAATGAAAAAATCTTTCGCCATACTTAAAAACAAATTAATTTAAATATGTGGAAAGCAGATATTTTTCTCTTTCATGATATACAAAAGCACATTGATTGATACGGCGAAAACAACTTTGCATTATGATTATGTACTTCAGTATAGGGTTGGCAAAAAAAATTAAAACGGCGTACCATCTCAGATTCATTCAAACACCAAATGATAAGAGATTGTCTAAAGCTGTGGAGCTAATGAAACAATAGTCCAACATTGTTACACAATACTTAAAACAAACGTGAAATAACTTGTCACTGCAAGCCCAGTTTAAAAGTTTGTTTTTTGTAAATGGGGATTTTTTTCAAAAAAAAGATTTGATTTGGGGAAAATTTTTGAGCTTAAATTACTTAAATATTTTTTATAGTGGTAAACTGAAAATTTAAAAATTCCTTTTTTTTGAGTAAAAACTGAGTTGGGGACTGTTGCGGAAAAAATCGCTGATTTGGGGAAATTCACTTTTGACTATCTGGCAACACCAGCGATGGGATATATTTTATAACACCTACGATTAATGAAGTTTTGCACCAGAAAATTTTTAAAATATTTTACTTTTCTAACTTTGGTGGAAAAAAGTAATAAAATTGCTTTTCCCTGTTTTGAAATAATTTTTTTTCTAATTTCCGGTGGGAATTCAACATTACACAAACGCAATTGCTTGCCCCTCAAGGGGTTAACAGTAACATCCAATTAATCAGAATAGAAAAGACTAATGTAAATATAAAAATCATTGGTTGATTCGTTTATTAATACAAAGCATGCAGCTAATGCTATTGTATCGCGTTTAATGAATTTCAAAACTTTATTTGCTCACTCAATTGATATTTTTTATATGAAAATGTTTTTGAGTTTTGCGAACAGGCAATCTAAAAAAAAAGTATTTTTTATATATTATATATGAAAAATCTATTAAAATTTAAAAAAAAAAAATGTTCACCAAAGTTTTCTGTACACCGAATGGTATATTCTTTAACCCGGGAATCCTGGTAGGGTTACCAGTTTAGCATTTTGCTTAATTACGACATTCTGAATCCATACAGTCCCCACCAGTGGCCGAGAGGTTCTGCTCTCAAAGCTGAGTTCGAACCCAATCGCACCCGTCGGCCTAATTGTTCGGAGTTTTCCGTGGTTTTCTTCGAACCTTCGATTTCCTTGCGTAAATACGGGTTAGGTTCCTTAGAATGACCTCCACGGTGGCTACCCCTCCCCTTCGATCCCATATCCCACTGGTAGATAATTGTCCGTATAAACCACACACACACACACGAATCCATGCAGGAATTTCCTAACGAACAATTTTCTCTTTCCGTAATAAAGAAATGTCTGTCATTAAATAAAGAAACTATTGCTAATCTGAATTTCTTATATTAATTCGGAATTTATTAATTTAACTAGTTGGATGTGCCAATCCCGAAACTTTCTTCTATCTTATACATCTTAATATTTCAAAAACTAGTTACATATGTTAATACTTCAATATTATTAGTTCAATACTATACCAACTTTCATTTTCATCTTAAATGTCTGTTTCAGTCAATTAAACGAACTAAAAACGAGTTAATCTATATCGTGATATTTGTTAAAATTAATAGTTTTTCCTTATTCTGTTGTTATCAGATGTTTGCGAATAGCCGGCATAGCAGAAAGCGAGTTCCCGCCTTCGTACGAGCCGCCTTGGACAATATAACTACGAAAAATCAAGAAAAGTATACAACAATCGCTATCACAGAGCCCCTTTACCATGCGATATTTCCAAATTCAAGGAGGACCTGTTGACCAAAGCAAAAAAAACATGCACAAAAAATTTTGTTCAATTGTATGCATAATTTTATACACTTTTCCAATGTACAATAAAGAAAATGGCACAAACATCGCTATTACAGCACCCCCCTTCCGGCAGATTTTTTTCAAATTCAGGGAGGTCTTGTTTGCCATAGCCAGAAACATACACAAAAAATTTGGTTCAATTCTATGCATAAATTCATACACTTTTCTATGGTACAATAATGAAAATGGTACAGACATCGCAATTATAGCGACCCCTTCCCGCGGAATTTTCCAAATTCAGAGAGGACCTTCGTGCAATGACCCAAAACAAACACAAAAAATTTGGCTCAATTCTATGCATAACTTCATACACTTTTCGATGGTACAATATTCAAAATTGCACAAAAATCGCTATTACAGCGCCCCCTACCGGCGAATTTTTCCAAATTCAGGGAGGACCTGCTTGCCATAGCCAAGAACTTAAAATAAAAATTTGGTTCAATTCTATGCATAACTTCATACACTTTTCGATGGTTCGATTTTCAAAATCGCCCAAAAATCGCTATTACAGCACCCCCTAGAGGCGAATTTTTTCCAAATTCAGGGAGGACCTGCTTGCCATAGCCAAGAACTTAAAATAAGAATTTGGTTCAATTCTATGCATAACTTCATACACTTTTGGATGGTATAATATTCATAATCGCACAAAAATCCATATTACAGCGCCCCCTACCGGCGAATGTTTTTCACATTCAGGAAGGATCTGCTTGCCATAGCCAAAAACTTAAAATAAAAATTAGGTTTAATTCTATGCATAACTTCATACACTTTTGGATGGTACAATATTCAAAATCGCACAAAATTCGCTGTTACAGCGCCCCCTAAACGGCGATTTTTTTCCAAATTCAGGGCGGACCTACTTGCCATATGCAAAAACTTAAAATGAAAATTTGGTACAATTCTATGCATAACTTCATACACATTTGGATGGTACAATATTGAAAATCGCACAAAAATCGCTATTACAGCGCCCCCTATAGGCGAATTTTTCCAAATTTGGGGAGGATATGCTTACCATAGCCAAAATCCTAAAATGAAAATTTGGTTCAATTCTATGCATAACTTCATACACTTTTTGATGGTACAATGGCGACAGACAGACGGACACACAGACAGACAGACATTTTCTATAAACATGTTTTTTGGGATCTCTGACCCCTAAAACGTGTAAATCCGTCGAAAACCGGGAGTCGAAAAAAATTTCGATTACAATATTTTCTTCTATTGAAGATGGAAGAAAGTAAAAAAAGGGCCAAATTTGCTGTCATGAAGGTCGGATCGGATCTCGAGCATTAAAAATCGCAATTCTTTCTGAATTTTTTTACAAAAATGTGAAACATTACTTTTGATTAACTATCAAAATTATTTTGTTTGACTAAGACATTTTTTACCTGAAGATAATCCAATGTTCGTATGCTTCAAGGACTTTCAAGCAACTTTTTGCAGAATTTTTGTAAAGCAATATTTTCCTTTCTTAATAAAATAAAATACTATTTTCAGATATGGCGTTCAGTACATTACAAAATTTCTGGTACTAAAACTCCTAAAATCCCCTGGAATCCCTTGATGCGCACGAACCCTGATAACCTGACTAGAATCAACGTGAAGAAATATATGTATTCTTGTTTTGTTAAATGTATGTACTCTTAATTAAATAAGCTTGTATAAGATGTGTGTATTCTGTCAAGGGTCAAGGGTCAGCTAGGTGGGGAGGCCTACCAAATGGCTTAAGCACTCACAAGCCCCACCCAGATGCACTTATCTTAAAAAAAGAAAAAAAATAGAAACAAGCCGTCAAAAAGTGATAAAGGAAAAGCTAAACAAGTTTTTTGTAATGCCTCCTAAATCATGTTTTCCATTCCGCCCAAAACTGTAACAAATATACTATGAAACAAAGCTAAAGGAGGTTCATAAAATAGATATAGAATGAAAATATTTCTTTCAGTATGATTTTAGAAGGAACGATTTATTGTAATAAACACAAAAGAAAACCGTAGCCCAGAATATAGCATATATATAGTAACTCAACTTATTTCGCATTTGTTTGCTTTGATTTGCTTGTTTAACATAATACAAATCAAATTGGATATGAAGAAATGTCTACTATCACAATATGGTTACTATCACATATTTCTGTTTTGAAGAATGTAAATAATGTACGCAAAATATATTACCTTTAATAGTTTTTGAGGCATACTGTTTTCTTTCGTATCGAGTATCGTGTAAATGAGTTTTATTCTTTCTTCCGTGAAGAACTGCAGTGTCCCTGCATGCATGGTTGCCTCTGACAGACAATTTTCTTTTAATTATTCTTCAACCACTTTTTTTTTTTTTATGAAACCAATCTGTCTCGAAAGTTTTGATAAATATTGCACAATAATTTTTGATTGAAAAGAGTGGTGGTCAAAATAATAAACAAATAGTATCCCGTGCCAGACCTGTACGTGCTAATACTATTGAAAAAATGCTTTTAATCATTGACAATAGAGCGCACTAGCTCCCTGGAAAAACTCACGGACAAAATATATGCATAAACATTTTTTTCCTCATGTATTATAACTAGTGTTGCAAAGAGTGCCGTGGAAAGCGGGTCTCCGAATGCTCTGGACACCAGTAATTTAAAGTAATATTCTTGGCCTCATCTAATGACTGCGATTAAAGACGGTGAAATAAATTGTAAGAAATTAGTGGTATCATGAGGATTTGGAGACTAGCGAGTAATCTTCTCAATAATCTTATGTTTTTTGTTCAATGAGCCATTTGACCCTCTAAAATTAAGTCTACTAAGAGAGTTTAAAACTTTTATCTATGATCATGACTATGATCTAATTGACATCTTAACAAAACTCAAGGCAATTGCGGTGAACTCAGATGACGGCTTCACCCCTGCTAATACACTAAAACGTAGGAGAAATGATCTCAAATCTAATATTCCCTTAAAGAATAAATATGCCAATATATCTGAAAAATACCTAGACGATAATAACATGGATTCTTCTGAGCCCTCTCAAGGAGAGTCAGCCGGTAGCTCCACTACTGAAGTAGTCCCTAAAAAACCAAAAATCCACCCCTTCTATATTGAGTTTCAAGGCAAGTGGACGGAACTTGCTAGTGAGATTAAAAAACTCAACGACAGCAATCCCTTGATTAAATTAGACGGTGAATTACTCAAAATCCACTGTAAAACTGATGCAGATTTCCGAAAAACACAGGACTATCTTGATTCTAAAACAATTCCTTACACAACCCTGAGCCCCGCGGAACAGCGCCCCAGGAAAGTCGTCATTGGGGAATTCCCCCATATACCGACCCCCAGGTCATAATTGAAGCTCTTAAACAACATAATTTCGTGGCCAATAGAGCCTCAATGATGAAAAGTAGAAAGACCGGTCGACCAATGCCCCTCTACGTCGTCAATGTTCTCCCACGTGAAAAATTCGAAGAAATCTACCAAATTCACGAAATTTGCTACATTAAAGTAGATATTGAGCGATTTAAAGGCGCAAACATCGTAAAGCAATGCTACCGTTGCCAGAAATTTGGACATTCCAGCGAGATTTGCCGCCTGCCGCCAAAATGCGCCAAATGCTCGGAAGAGCATTTAACTCCCCAGTGCGACAAAATTGGAAAGATCATCCCCAAATGTTCAAATTGTTATGGTGAGCACGTGGCTACTTACCGTGGTTGCCCCAAAACCCACCAGTTTCATAAAAAACAGCAGGACCCCAAAACCGTCCGTAAAGAAAACCCTAAAATCATTCCGAACGCAATGGCGAAACTTTTATCAACATATAATTATGTCCGTAAGCCAGTGGCCAAAAAACCAGAATATAAACCTACTGAAGCCCCGTCTCCGCTCCCTTCTCCCTCCCAAGACCCTAACCCCGAAAACACTACACCAAATAAGCCAAATGACACTCAAAAAGCAACACCAGAACAACCCAGTAGTTCTAATTATGCTAATGACTTAAAAGAAATATTCAAGACCATCAAGGAGATGAAAGAACTCCTAAAATTTAACAAATTCATCCAATGTTTCAAAAATATTGCTAACCAAACTAAAAATATACGAGGTCCAATAGAAAAAATACTCATCCTAATGAGTGCTATAGAAACTTTAGCCACGGAATTTAACACATTTAATGATGAGTAATTCCGCTTCTACCTTTTCCTCACTAATGTTTCTTTCCTGGAACTGTAACTTCTTGCAGAATAAATTTAACGAACTTAAACTCTTTATGCACGAACATCCCCAAATTGATGTTATTTTCTTACAAGAGACTTTCAACCCCACTTTCAACATTAACATCCCTGGGTACAGGCTATTCCATACACCTCGTGCGGATGGTACACACAGAGGAGGTACCGCTATTTACATCAAGAACCATCTTCCACACTACCAATCGCACAACCACACCTTTAATGATCTTGAGTATACCAGTATCAATCTTAAACTTCCTCATATCAATATTAAATTAGCTTCTATTTATGCTCCACCCACTGGTAACTTACCTGTTAATAGTCTTACACAGCTTTTTTCACAACATCACCACTGCTTTTTTGTAGGCGATTACAATGCCAAAAGCAGACGCTGGAATTGCCATGGCAATTCTCGGCGGGGTACCTCTCTTCACAACTTAGTCCAAAACTTAAAATTAAATCTTCATGCACCACCCAGAACAAGACACATTTCCAAATTGCCTGGTGCCCGGGACTCTATCATTGATCTTGCTCTTTCCAAAAATCTTCCTTACCCTATCTACTCTACAGTTATTAATGATCTCTCCTCTGATCACCTGCCTCTCTGCTTTAAAATAGATATTATTAATCCTCTTTCTCCCCCCCCCCCTTCCGTGGCAATTGACTGGAATAAATTTACTAATTACCTTAACTCTCAGGACATCACCTTCCCTGATATTAATAATACCGATGACATTGATGCGGCTGTTGAACATCTCAACTCTCATATCACTAATGCTCAAAATTTTTCTACATTTAACACCTTCAAAAATAATTTTGGCTTTGTCCCACCCCGTTATATTTACAACCTTATCAAACAGCGTAATCGGCTCCGGCGACAATTTCAAAGTTCAAGAGACCCCTCCATTAAACCTCTTCTCAATAGGTTAAACAATAAAATAAAAAACAGTCTTTATAAAGAAAAACAGAAAAGTTGGAACAACTTTCTCAAAACTTTATCATACGAGGACAACTCTCTTTGGATTCTTAAACGCAAACTGAATAAACATTACACTTCCATCCCCCCTCACATCTAATAATGTTACCGCTTATACTGACCAAGAAAAAGCTAACATGCTTGCAAATTCTTATGCCACCCAATTTTCTCCTAATCCTACCCTTGCAAACCAAGCTCACCTTGATCATGTTAACGAGACAGTTCGGAACTTTTTGGCTAACCCCCCCTCAAGATCCTCCCCCTAAAATTCAACCTATTGCTATCCACAATATTATCAAAAAACTCAAATAGCGTAAAAACCCAGGATACGATAAAATTACTAACTCTGCTCTTAGAAACCTTCCTCCTAATTGCATAATCTATATCACTGACCTCACTAATGCTATCTTAAAACATAACTACTTCCCTAAACCTTGGAAACTTTCTATAATCTCTCCTATTCCAAAACCTGGAACTAACCTGTCTGACCCCACTAATTACAGACCTATCTCCTTGCTACCTTCTATCAGTAAAGTGGTGGAACGTGTCATTCGTGCCCAGTTGCAGGAGTTCATTCAACAGCACAACATTCTCATGCCCGAGCAGTTCGGCTTTCGCCCAAAACACTCAACACAACACCAGCTTCTTAGGGTTGTTGAGTTTCTCAGTGAGAAACTCAATGCAAAAATTCCCGCAGCTGTCATCTTTCTTGATGTCGCAAAGGCATTTGACAAGGTCTGGCATATGGGCCTCATTTACAAATTAATTCAGCTCGGTTTTCATTCCAGACTTATACATTTAATATATTCGTACCTTTGCGACCGCTCTTTTCAAGTCCGCATAAACAACATTCTTTCTATTATTTTCCTTATCCTAGCGGGCATCCTTCAGGGGAGCGTGTTGGGCCCATTTTTATTTAACATTTTCTTTAACGATATCCCACGCTCCTTGCACACTCACCTCGCTCTTTAAGCGGACGACACCTGTATTTACGCTTCGGGACATCACCCGTATACTCTATACAGGTACCTACAGACTCATGTTGATGACTTCATGAACTGGTGTATGCTTTGGCGCGTTGTCATAAATGAAACTAAAACTACTGCAGTATATTTCTCTCACAAAATAATTTCCCTAACAGAATCATTATTAACAACACTGTTATCCCTTGGTCAGACCAAGCTAAGTATCTTGGGGTCATTCTGGACCGCCGCTTAACCTGGAAAAAGCACACTTTCTCCATCAGAGGTAAAGTCGCTGGAGCCTTTAACTCTATAAAATCTCTCCTTAACAGTAAAACCTTGTCTGTTCACAATAAATTAATCCTCTATAACTCATGCATCCTTCCCATCATAACCTATGCCAGTCCGGTCTGGGGCTTCACTTGTAAGACCACTATGGACAACCTTAGTCGCTTGCACAATTCCAACCTGCGTACTGTCCGTAACGCATCTCGCTACCTTCGCAACTCCACGGTCCGAAGAGACCTAAAAACTACTACCTTACGTAAGCGCATAAACGACTTAGCCAAAAAATTATATGAAAAAAGTTTTGACCTCCCTAATGAAATTGTAGCGGAGCTACCGGATTATGACGCTTTTGAACCCCACCATCGGAAACGGCCCAGGTTTTCCATAATTATGGACACTCAGTAACATCTGAGTTCTCCACGCTATTTTTGCCTTCTCTTATTTTTCTTTCCTTTTTTTATACTTTTCTTTAAAAAAAAAAAAAAAAAAAAAAAAAAAAAAAAAAAAAAAAAAAAAAAAACTCTTAATATACATAGAGACCATAAAAATTGAAAAACTTAAAAAATAAAATGTATGGCCCTGAATTGTCCCTTTTTTTGGTTGGATGTTGTGGTCTTGCCACCCTAGCTTTTCTTGTCCTTGCTTGGTGAGTGTTTCACTGAACAGTACTAACTTTAACTTTCTAAATTCCTTATAGTAGTTTTACAACTACAGTTTGACTTTACTTACTTTAAGACTCATGTATTTTTTAAGATTTATTGTTAACTTTCTTTCTTCTTAAGATTTTACTTAAATTTAAATTTATTCCTATTTTTCTTAAATTTCTTATTTTTCTCTTGTTAACTTCTTTTACTCTCATAGTAGCATTGCTACAGTTTAACTTTATCCCAATGGCTCATTAAAACATAAGACATTCTAATTTCCTAGTCTGGGTGTTAAGCTGATAACAGCTAGGAAACACCTCAATGCTGATTACCTGTTCAGTACCTGTTCAGTATTAAAGTAAATGTTTAAAAACAAGAAACTAAAAAAAAACATTTGTGTATGGGACGATGTTCCTAAAGGGATACGTGTAAATTGCACGGAATCATTGATTATTACTAATGTGTACTGTAAATTTTGCTTTATATAACCTGAACATTTGTGCGATTAAATTAGTCACAATTTTCTATTTTGAAAATTCGGTGAAAAAAGATTAAAAATTATATAAAGGATTCTCGATCCGAAGGGATTAAAGTGTGAAAGCGTATATTTTCGATACTGCATGAGTCATCGAACAAAATTCATATATATATATATACGTTAGTACTGTTTAAATTCTACATTCTTATAAAAATTAAATACGAAAAAATTTCATATTTCTCATAATTTTCCTTCGAAAATCTACAATACTTTATCTGTTTTATAAAGCCATTTTGAATGCAATTTCTTAAAGCGAAATATTTTTATAAAAAGTTCACTTAAAAATATCCAAGTTCTCCAATAAATTAAGGCGTATATGTGAATTGTGTCAAAATGCACTTATCTTAAAATCAAAACTGAATTATTAAATACTGTCAAAAGCAGAAGTTCAAAAGATTCTTCGAAATGGGTCATAAATCATGATAAAGAGAAAACTGCGTTAAATAGACTATTAAATCATTCTTTAAAAAAAGTTAATAAAACAGATATGGATTTTTTTTAAGTCAGGTTAATATGAATGATATACTTTGCTTACTTATAATAAAAAGAAAAATATAGGAACTAAAAGTAATAAAATTTAATGATTTGCTAGAAAAAAGATTTGAGAAAGTTTGATACAGTTTTTGTTATTGTCTGTTTCGCATTCACTGCAGTGTAATTATATGAAAAATCATCCTAAACTTGCAACCAGATAATTGCTTTTTTAAGCATATAGTCAGTATGGGTTATATGGTCACCCATGCGGTCCTGAAAAATATGACCTTATAAGCGGGGTGACCTTATGTGCGGTGTAAACAGGAATTTTACTTTAAACAATAGAATATCATTAATAAGTTAAAATGTTCCTCTTTGCCTTTGGGATTGGTAAGAAATATCTGTGGGTGTTTAGTGCTTTCAGAGCTTCTACTTGCCTTGTCGGTTCAGCTTCGCACTCACTGTCATTATCATCGTTTCCATCAGTGATTATATTTAAAATTTCCGAAACGATTTGCAGTATAGAAGCTTCACCATGAAAGTCACCCATGTCACGTCATCTGCGGTTATCTAGAAGAAAAATACCAATAGGCGTGAAGACCATTTTAACACGCTTCCTCTTTGTCCGATAAGCAGTCTTTTTCAGAGGTACATACCCGCTAAGGCGTATCTGTTGCCACACGTGGGTAAAGTCCAATAGAAGCGATTTCATTGTCAGCAACTGCATATGTCAGTTCGTCTTGTATTGTGCAAGTTTTTGTGCAACTTCAAATAGGGGCACATCGTAATCATTTTCATCGTCATCGAACGATAATTCTTCACATTCTGGAAGCTAAGGATTTCTAAAACAATTTTCAATGGTCTTGTCCCAGATAGCATGAACATTAGCAGCAAGTTTGATTTTTTCTAACATTATCTTGTCGTGACAAATTTGAATTGAGAAATTCGCAGCAAATTTCCCGCAAGGTATACCATCTCCTACTTGCATGAGTAGTTTGTTGTGTAACTGATGGCAAGACTGTCATTAATTCACTAAAGTGACGAAAACAAAAACTCCCTCTGTTGAGAGAATAAACAATCAGCACATACGCAGAAATTGCAGAAATTTTATTCCGTTGGCACCGGTTTTTCTAAACGTTATACTTATCAAATATAAAAAGGTTCGTACTAAAAAGTACAAACATTACCTTAATTTGTTTATGGTGATGAAAACGGTGCATGCACTTTCATGCGGTGTGCTCCCTTCAATTGACCTGATATTGTCTATGCAGTTCTCCAAAGGGGTTAAACTTATGTTCTAACATTTGTAAGCAGATAATGGGGCGTGGAAAGATTACTACTTTGCAGTATTTTTGATTACTTGTTTGCCGTTAATTTGCAATAAATTTGATATAGCATGAATTTAACTTGCACGACAAGTTAGCTGCTAGTTCAAAGTGTGGTGACTTCGGCGTTTGCATTATCTTGCTGCAGTCTTGTTATGAAGTTTCAGCTTTGTCATGCTGACCTTGCTGCAACTTTGCAGGTTTTCAAAGCAAGACTGCTGCTAACTTTCTGCAAATTAAAAAATGCTATCTGGGGTTTGATACCATATTCCAACTCTTGTCAACGTAACACATGGCATCTAACATAGTCACGTGAATTACTTTTTTGATCAATGGCAGCAATGAAGTCTTTTAGAAGCAGCTTTCGATAATTTATCTTAACATTTTGAATAATCTCTTGATCTAAGGGTTTTGCAATACTAGTTCAGTTTGGAGGCAAGAAAACATGTTCAATGGAATGTAAAATCCGAATCACGCAATGGGCAGTATAGGTGCCGACGATTATAGACACTTTTCTTTTTTTCTCTGTCCAAATTCTATCAAACTGTCGAATTACTTTTTCCCAAATGCTTGTTATCATCCAGGACTTTCGATTCGCATCGTAACATACAGGCAAAGATTTGCAGTTTTTCCAACAACGAGGCTTGAAAATTTACCAATAACAAATGGAGACAATTTATCTGAGACATCTATATTTACTGATATAAAAACGGCCAATATTGTTTTGCTTACCTTCCCACCACTTCCTTTTTCGTTCTTAAAAGTAAGTTTTATCTGGCAAAACATGAAAAAACAGCCCACACTCTTCAAAATTAAAAACATAACGAGGTTTGTGCGTATTTAGAATGTCACTTAACATGTTAACACCCATTCCTTCTATTATTTTTCTTGTATACTATCCTACTATAAACACCAGCAGCTTCGCCACACATCTGTAAAAAGTAAGATTGTGCTGTAAGTTAAACCTTTGTAACCGCACTTTGCTAGCAGTAAAATTCGGTTTTCGCAGTTCATCAACAATTTTCAAAGACTTTTTACAATAATCCATGATAGTGGAATATTGTGCGATCTGGTATATTTCATCCAACTGAAAAGATCTTTCTCAACATTCTCAAACGTTGAAACATGTTGTCGCTTTATCTTTTGATTGGTCGCATCTTCTGCTTAAATTTTTTTTAACCCCAGGACGTTATTCAGTCGTTCTCGCTATTCCATGAATCTTCGCAAAAACTGCTTTCCATACATTCGATTTTTAAAATTTTTTTTATCAATTTCTTTTTCTTTGCAATTGTCAAGTTTTTAGTTTTACTGACGTGTTGTATTTACAAAAGACAATTAAAAAATGAACGAACACTTTACAGGCAGCGACAAGTAATGAAAAATACAAAACAATAAAAACATATGATTTAACATTTGTCTACACGGAGGACAATTCTCATTCGGTCGCAAGGGGTTGATGACATTTTTTCCAGGAATCGGTATCTAATTCGAAAGTTGAGGAAGACATCTCCAGAGTTTTCGAAACTTTTGCTGACAGGGAATAATATTGCATACCATGTATATGCAATACTATCGCGATCTCTAAGGTTTCGTTTAAAAAGCTAAAGGTCTCCCTGTCATTCTAATTCTATAAAAATGTCAACAGGCTTCGTACTTGTGGTTTTTAACAAAAGCACGGGAAATTTAACGATGGAAAAAAAAGAAGAATGATTACAATGAAAGAAGTTCCTTCTTCAGGATGCCCATCCACTTCTTTCTAAAGCTTTAAAAATGAAAAGCACCGCGTTATCAATACATAGAGGCCCACTGTTGAAGATAGTTAAATGGTACGTCTATTTGGCACTTTACACCCTAAAACAGGGAAGAAAAAAGCGTAAAACAAAGACATTTTGCAAAAAAAAGGGAGACAAAAGGTAACCATGTATCCAATAGTAGCCATTAGAAACTGACCATATAGGCGGTGCATTTTAACTCACAATACCTTATTCAGTTAGTTAGACTTACGAAAAATGACCTTATAAGCGGGATGACCTTATGAGCGGGGTGACCTTATAAGCGGATTACCAAATATCCGGTACTGACTGTATATATGGAAAGCAAATAATAATAATTAAAAAAAAACTAAACACTTTAGCGTCGTGCCCGATAAGTGTAGGATATATAGATTTTTAATTCAGATGGTTTGATTGCCACCACTGTTTTGAAGTAGAAATTGTCACCTTATTTAACCCATTCAGGACCGGCATCTCTTACACGAATTTTATTCCTTTGCCACCACTGTTTGTTAGTTGTTTGAATTAACTTTGTAAATCGCAAAAATGACGTAATTAAATAAAATCAATTTTACTTAAGAAAAGTAAAATTTATTTTATTACTTTTCTTGTGGTTCGTATAAGTGTCGCTTTTCACGAAGTTGTTAAAGTCCCATTATTTCAAAAAATAAATAAATAAAGGAAAAATATTTTTCATTTTTAACCCATCTCCAAGGTTTAGCATATATTAACTGTTTCATGAGGTCATTTGTAAAGAGATATATCTCAGCATAATATCTAATATAGCTCAGTTAAAAGAATCTAGTTTTGCTTCCGAAAATAAATTTTAGCATGCGAGTGAATTACATTTTTATGCACTTATCTTAAAATAAAATATTACTTTCTGTTAAAAATTAAGAAATATAAATAGAATATTGGGATCATAAATCATATGCCTTTATATAGCAAAAAACTGTGATATACAGAGTGTCCCTAAACTTATGGTACATACTTTAGGGGGTGATAGAACACAACTAGACAAGCACAAATCACCGTACAATCCATGGTCGGAACGCAAGTGGTAAAAACCTAGATCGCGAAACATACTGTGGCACAAAACGAGGAGAAAGATGATAGACAGCGATGGAATGAAAGGGAACCGATAACATGAAAAAAAATATTTTATTCAACAAAATGAAAGTAAACAACACGTACGCCCCCTATCACAGCAACCGCTCAAAATTGCGGCCGCCAACAGTAAAGCAATCTTCACACCGTCGATGAGAGTGACCGCTGCACATTGGCGAAAACACCAGGCATCTCTCGTATAGTGTCAGCAGCTACAGATAATGGGGCAACAATGTCTTCAGAGGAATCTGTGGGACCATCATTGTAGATGAGGCTCTTTATGTGATCCCAGAAGAAAAAGTCCAGACATGACAAATCGGGCGACAAATTGGGCCAGTTCATTGGTACAACCTTTGGGATTTCCTTGCATTGCCTCCTGCCGCTCCGTACATGTAATGCATCTCGGCCTTCTCCTGATTTGAATACGCATCCATCACATCGATGATCCACAGAACGAATGAAGACAGCTGCGGTGAATAGCCTTTTTATTCCTGTCGCTGGGAGACGCCCTCTAGCGCTTTACGGCTTGCGTTCCGACCATGTATTGTATGGTTATTTGTACTTGTCTATTTGTATTCTATCATCCCCTAACGTATGTACCATGAGTTTAGGTAAAAAAGGAAAAAGTAAAATAGAGAAAAAAGTATTTTTGTCAATTTGTGTTTAGAATAAATGTATGCTGCACAAAAAAGATCAGCATAACTCGAAACTATAATAGTTTATTAATCTAGTTTAATTAGACATTTCTTGGAGGTTCTGCGAAATTTCTCGATATGTCATACTGCTATTTAAAAATATTGATATTATTTAATCGCAAATTTCTTTCATTAAATATGGTTAATATTTGTATATGTAAATAGTAATAATCAATGATAAGTAGGTTTGGCATCAAATCTTGAAGAAGATTTTCTTTTCTATTGAACACAATAATAATTTTTACACAAAATAGACTTATGTTAATTGTCACAAAATTATTTTTTAAATAAGTGAAAAAGAAAATAATTTAAAAGCAAGTAAAAATCATTAGTATTATGCATCCTCAATAATCACAATCTTTCGTAAAATAAATAAAACAACATTTCATTTTGAATGTAGTTATAATCAAAAACTGAGGATTTAGCAGATATGCTTCAGGGGTTTTCGCTTTGTCTTCAACACGAGATAATTTCTACAGAAAACAATCTTTCGATTATTATCACACAATTGTTTTTTACTTAAATAAAACTTTTAAATAAAAAATAAAATAACATAACCATATATGGAAATATATAGCATTAAATAACTCAGTCATTCAGAAAATATATAAGGCTAACATTCATATTCGGAAATAGAGGTAATAAAATATTGAAAAGGTTTAGGAGATATTTTTACCGACGATTCTGTTTTCTGTTCAACACATTATAATTTCTACATAACATTATGTTAAAATTATTCTCATAAAATTCTTTTTTACATGAAAAAAGGAAATAATATAACTAATTATAGAATAAAGGAAGCCTTAAAGGTCACCATCTATTAGAAAATTAACAAGTAAAACTAATTTTTTTTTTGTTTTCTTAAAAAAAAGTACATTAGCTGTATGATCATGCATTAAAAAATTATTCTTACCAAAATACTATTTATTATTGTTATATAAAAGGTATCTATCGCAGATAATAAATAAGCGAATATGTTAGTGTATGTGTCAAAATTCCCACATCATAAAATGAAATATTGAATTGTTCAAAAACTGTCGGATGTATAAGCTAAATAAATTGTTTGAAATGCACTATAAATCAAGTTTTGCATTAAGTAAAAAACTGTGAAAAGTAATCAATGAAAGAGAGCTTGAAAACAAAAGCTTCAAAAATAAAAAGATAACAAAAATTCCTTTTAAATAAGATATTCGAAAAGGAACGTTTTTTTTTTTTTTTTTTTTTTTTTTTTTGTAAATAAGTAAAAACAGAATAAATTAAAAAACTGCATTAATTTACTTTGCTTAAAAAATCTTCGAAGATTTCTTTCTGCTTGGTTAATATATATATATATATATATATATATATATGTATATGTATATATATATACACAATATATGTATATATATATACATATATTGCATATAAAGGAATTGTTAAATTATTGTAGAAGAATTATATTTTAACACTTTAGAGCAGTCCCAACAAACACCGAACTTATGGGCCACTGATGGGTTCGTTAGCCTTGGCCGAAAGTGTTCGATGATGGCCCGCTATCAGTGAAAGTTACGGCTCCGTAAAAAAAGTGTCACGCCGGACAGAATAAGGCCACAAGATAATTGGCCGTAAATACAAGAAGTTGCCCACAATCATGCCACTAACTTTTCGCTGAAAATGTTAGCCTTAAACTGCCCACAATTATTCTTTTAATGGCCACTAAAAATAAAAGCTAACCAGAAGCTTGCCTTTGTTCTGCCATTTGTGGTTGTCATAAATTAAATTTATCCCAAAGCTGCCCACAAAAAAGCCTATTAGGGTTATTTAAAATGTAATCACTTGCCACTGTTGTGCCATAACGATTGTTTAGGAATAAATCAAAATTTATTCTATAAAAAAAAATACTTTTTATCAGCCTAATTAAATGATAAAATATTTTTGCAGGATTAAAAAAATCTTATAATTATTTAGATATACTTTTGTAGAAAATGAAATTCTTTCACTTTGAACTTTTTCAAAAAATTCCCAAAACACAATATTTCACATAGTGAATTAATTTATTTGTTCATTTATTCACTTACATGTTTACAAAATTTATATGCAATGCATTTTTAAATAGTTGCATTTCATAAAAATTTATAAAGTGTATAATTGAAAAAATAAACTAATCAATCAATTCATTATCAAATATTGTATTTTGAATATTTTTGAAAAAGTTCAAGTTAAATGAACTTGATTTTCTTGAAAAGTATGTCTAAATAATTATAAGATTTTTTTTTTTTTTACCTGCCAAAACATTTTACCATTCAATTAACCTTCTAAAAAGTATTTTCTTTTGAAGAATAAATTTCGAATTTATGCTTAAATAATATACGTGATTTTAATATAGTTTATTATATATTTTATATAAAAATGTGTGTATTTGTGATATTCTTTTTACTTAAATTTCCACTATATTTTACACAGCTTCGTTGGTAAATCTGTTAAATTATGCTTATTCATCAAAGCTTTATTAAATCATTATTATCTAAATTTTTGCATCATTTCTGATCATTTTATTAAAATATTACATAAAAATAAGTTTAATCTTTATGTAGTTAACGAATGACAGTATAATATTTCTCATATATTTTAAAATTTTGCTTTTATCAGATAATATTTAACTATTTCTCTTGCAGTTTAATAGCCAAACATTTGAAAAAATATATTATTTCAACTTTTTCAAAATTCTTGAAAATTATTTATAATTATTAGAAATGTAAATAATAGAATCATAAGACGAAACGCAATTTTTTCACCTTGATTCAACATAAAATATATGATGTGAACATTAAAAAGGTCCACAATCTTACTTAAAAGGCGACTAAAGTAATGAAGAAGATGTTACAAGTTTAAAATATACATTTTATTTAAAATTTCTTAGTACTTTCAAGCCTTCCAAGCTCATCATTAGAGAATTTCTTAATAACTAAATGTTGTTTATTTATACAAATACGTCAGTTTGTTTTGAAAATGAGAGGGTCAATAATTACTGAGTAGAAAGTAGCAGTTTCTTGGATTTAATTTAAGTAAAGAAAATATATATTATTATTATTAATTGCAGTTCCATTTATTTACACAAAAATAATTATATCATAAAATAATAATTTAATTATATCCATGGAAAGTGACCTATGAGAAACAGAGTGATGTCATAAATAAATGGAACTGTAATTAATAATAATAATATATATTTCCTCTAATTAAATTCAATCCAAGAAACTGCTACTGCTACTGCTACTGCTACTTCTACTTTCAACTCTAGTAATTATTGGCTCTCACATTTTAAAAACAATAAACAACATTTAGTTATTAAGATATTCTCTGATGATGAGCTAGGAAGGCTTGAAAGTACTAAGAAATTTTAAATAAAATGTATATTTTAAACTTGTAACATCTTTTTCGTTACTTTAGTCGTCTTTTAAATAATATTGTGGACTATTTAATGTTCACATTATATATTTTATGTAAATAATAGTTTAATAGTGATTTAAAAATATATATTAAATTAATCTTGATACTTCTAAATTTCATTTAAATTCAATTGTTTTAGTCACTCAAATTTTCTCGAGTATAAAGTCACATTTTTATAATTAAACTAAAATAAACTGTTTTAAGGGGTCTTGTACCTTTTAAACGCGTCGAAAATTAACGAAAAACTTCAACGTTTTAATTAGTTTATCTTCAAAACCTTTTTATGTATATACGTGAAATTTTGGATATTGATTAAACAGATTATGCTTTGTAATATACTACCAACAGAAATTTATTAACCCTTTACAGAATTTGTGCATTGTTGAAATCAAAATAGCTCTTTTTTTACCCCATAAGTCATTGCGCGCATGATATCTTAAGAAAGGATGTATGGATTGTCATGAAATTTGGTAAATATATTAAACAAATATGTGTGTTTAAAATGATCTACTTTTAAGTATTTACAATGGTAATATTTTTAGTTATGACTATTTATATTCATTAAAAATACATATGTTTTTATTTTTTTTTACGAAAATATTTTTTTTATATAGTTAATGAAATAATTTTAGACTAAGAGTAGATCATTTTAAACACATATATATGTTTAGTATCTTTACCAAATTTCATGCTAATCCATACATACTTTCTCAAGATATGCGCGCAATGACTTATGGGGTAAAAAAAAGAGCTATTTCATTTAAACAATACACAAATTCTGTAAAGGGTTAATAAATTTATGTTTGTAGTATATTACAAAGCAAAATCCGTTTAATCAATATCCAAAATTTCATGTTTATACATAAAAAGGTTTTGAAGATAGAGTAATTCAAACTTTGAAGCTTTTCGTTAATTTTCGACGCGTTTAATAGGTACAAGACCCTTAAAGAACAATATCATCCGATATTTATAATGTTTAAAAATAAATTCGATAACTTCGAAAAACTAAAAATAAACTATTGAAGGGAATTTTACTAAAAATGAAAATATATTTTACATTTTCTTTTGCAATTATAAAAACTAAAATATAAATATTCTTTAAGATAAAATGATGCAAAAAACAGATATAATGAAATTAATAAATTTGTAATGAATCAACATGAACTAACAAACTTACCGATATATGTGCTACATTTTGAAACCATGTCCACTTATTCCGACGAAGTAAATAACGCGAATGACAAAGCAGAAATGAAAACGCAAAGCTAAAAGAAAAATTCTGAGAATTTCTCCCTCTCCCCTCTTATCGTACCGGACCAGAACTTTCAAAACTGCTTAACCTTGAGCCATTTGAAGGTCCCATCATCTATTTGATTTTTCTGGAGAGGGAGGGAGGGAGAGTAGTTTTATGAGCCAATACCTTATTATAATAAATAAAAGTCATTTTTTCATAAATCATATATTTTTTCTGTTAATATTATTTTTAGTCATTTGGAAAAAGACTTTGTTTTCCTTTTCTTTCTTTTTTTTCGTTCTTTTTTTTTCTTTTTTTTTAGAGAAATAAAGATTTAAGATACATTGTTTGAATTTTTAAACTCTCCATACAGTTTTCAGATAACACAAAAACACTTTTTTTTTTCCTCCGATTTATCCTTTAAATGGGCATTTTATCTCTTTTCTGTAAATTTTTACCCATTTATCTTCGCAATTAAAAATTATAAGATTTAAAAATAACATGCATTCCATTTTATTCTGATATGCTCAGAAAAAATATCTTGTTTATCTATATATATATCAAGGCTTATTTTTGACTCAAGACGATTTTACTTGTAATTTATAAGAAATGCCTAAAAATTAATAGAACCTTTTCATGTTTATTTTAGGGCATAAAATATACATATCGCATTTTATTTAATACTTTCATATAATGTCATATTTTAATGCGTATTCTAAATTTTGCCAGAAATAATTTTTCCAACTGGGTGAAAATGTATCCAGGTCGGGAAACGAAACCAAATAATAATGAACAAAAATTCTTTATTTATTCTGCAATTCTTTACTTAATTCTGCGAAAATTCTTGATTTATTGTGCAATTTTTCACTTAATTATTTTTATACATATGCAAGTTTTATCTGTATTTCTAAAGAGTAAAATAATGGTAGTAAAATCATTAAATATATCTAAATTGTTAGGAATTTAATACAGGCAAGAAATTTTATTTTTATTTTCCGTTACAGTGGATTCAGAAACAAAAATTTCTTTTCCAGTATTTTCTTTTACATGGAAATATGTTTCAAATTATATTAAAAATTCATGTTTTAGTAACAGCTTTTAAGTTACCTTTTCTCTCCCCCCCCCGCCTCTCCTCGCTCAAGAATAACTGCTTATTGAAACATTTTCTCCTTTACATTATAACAAATATTTTTTCATGAATGCTGAAAAAAAAGAGCATAAATAAATTGACATTTATCAATAAATTTTTAAACATGTTTAAGTAGTATATATGTCCGAAGATTGCAGTATTTTGCTATTAATATATTATTCAAATCAGCGTATATTTTATATTATGCTATCTGATTATCTTTGCAATCAAAAACAATATAAAATAACCATTAAATATAATCTTTTTTATTCCAGTGTGTTCAAAATATATTTATTTAAAGATATTTTAAAGGCAAGAACGTTAAACGCTTTTATGTTGTTATTTTTTTCCATATTTTTTTTTTAAATATAAACAGGGAATTTATGTACATTTTGGGGACAATTTTTGATTTTTGTAAAATATTTTCAAACTAAATAAAAATATGTAATCTATTTTACTGATTTAAATATAAATCTCACGACATATTTATATTTTTACTAAAACCCAGATTTAAAATAATTAAACTTACTTAGAAAGAAATGAAGAGAAAAATATATTTCCTCTCTTTAATTAAATATTCGGGTTAGGTGATATTAGCCCTCTACTTTCTAAACGATGACGATCCATTACATTTTTGCCAGAAACCGCCCCTTAAGAGTTGCCGGGCAAAGTAAATGCAACAGTTCTCTCACCGCCGAAACATTACCGTTCCGGTAATAGCTGCCGGAACTAGCGGCGGGTCATTTACGGTACAACATTGTTTGGTTACAAATGGCCATAACTCCTTTTGGCCACGACATATACGCCATTCGGCCTTAAGTCGAGTGTTTGTTGGGTGTTTCTCAACCTGTGTACGGCTGCACAGCAGTGTACCTCGAAAGGTAGTCAATTACCGCCGGGGTTTTCGACAGATAATTAAAGTGCATGGTATCTGATTAACGGTATGGTATTTACTATTTATCATGTATATCTTTCTTGCTCACTGCTTTCCCCGTATTACAGTTTCCAGAGAGCCACTCCTTCCTTGTCTACGCTCATCGGATTCGGGTTTACATTTACACCATGAGTTTTCCTTCAACTCGGGGAGCAGATGTTCGCCTTCTCAACTTTCGATTGGAATTTGTTTTGGCTCGAACCCGTGCATTTCTTTACATTAACATTAAAACAGTAGTCATTTGAAGAAAAACTAACACTGTGAAAATCTGAAATATGAAGAGGAAATTTTGACTGCCTTTTTTTTTGGGGGGGGGGGGGGAAATGAATCTCAGTCGAAAAAAAAAACTGCAGACGAAATTATGAGAACCATTTACTAATTTCAAACCTTACTTAAAAACTACTTTTTTTCGCTTTCAGTTGACGAATATGAATGGAAAACGAACCCATTTGTAATTTGCAAGACACGAAATTTGACAACAACAGAAAAAGAATAGTTCATTGGCTTAACACTTTAATGGTCGCATTAAATTACAGTTTAAAAATTCAAATTGCTTATTAGCACCCCTTTTTTGAAAAAGACATATTCACATTATTTAATGACTGGTAAAATGACACCAAAACATAGCTGCCAACTTGTAGGGATTTTTGCTACCACTAAAATTTAATAAAAAGCCTTGACTAATTCAATCGCCGAATTGCAGGGAATTTTGATATAAGGCATAAATTTCTATTAAATTTTAGTGGTAGCAAAAATCCGTACAAGTTGGCGGCTATGCCATAATAATGCCATTTACGCTATTTTATAAAAGTGGTGGGAATAAAAAAATCTGAATAAAAGACACAGCCCACGAATATCACGGGAGCGAGAATTAAGGGGTTAAGAAACGATACTTTTTACTGTTCAACATTCTTCTTTCAAAAATTGTACCCTGAAATTAGCTTGAAAGCTATGAAAATTCTTCTGCCTTTTGCTTCTTCATGGTTCTGCGAATTTGGATTTTCAGCACTGAAAGAAATAAAGTTCAAACAGTGGGAAAGACTTTTAATGTCGGGTATGAAATTCCAATTTGTCTGGCAACTTTGGAACCTCATTTTGATATAATTTGTTCTAAAAAACACGCTCAGCGTTCTCACTGAAAAAAATTTGTAAATAACTGTTTTTATTATTATTTTTGTATCATATAACTTTTAATTTTTGTATATTCAGTTGTGCCACAAGTAATTGCAGATATTTTTAGTTTGCCGTCACCCAAAAGAAGTTGAGAAACAGCGCTTTAGAGGGACAAGTAATTATGTTTCTGTAATGCTGTATGAACATCGTAATTTTCGAAAAAAATGATTTAAAAAAAAGTGAAAGAAATTTGTCTTTTTATTTTTCTCTTCATGAAAATTAATTATAATTAATTAAAAATTATTCTACAAAAGTTGATAAATACTTTCTCGACCATTCACGAGTATACTCGTGTTTCGAAAACGATACGTTGTTGACTATACGCGTTTGCTGGATCCTTAGTTACGCCTACACTGTTTTTATTAAATATCATATCAGCAAGTTTTCATTTGAAATATTGATCTTTATGACAAATAGTTACCAATTGTTTGTTACACAACACGAAATGTCATGTTTAATCCAAATGTTTTCAAAATATTTATTGACAGATGAACTCGAAAAACCTATCTAGGCAACCGACTTTCAGAAAAGGCGGGGTCTTGATCCATTGTTTCGAAACAGAGTCGTCATAAAAAATTGCCCGTCAACTATGTGTTAAAATTGAGTGGTATTCCAACGCTTTCAAGGGGTTTTAAATCTTGTAAATAATACAGGTACCTGGCATAATATTAATTTAACATTCTTGAATATTACTATTTTAGAACCTACCGTATTTTCTTATGTTTAATGAGAACTTTTTTTCTTTCAAAACTAGAAGCCAAACAGTGGAGTGAGTATCACAGACAGATTATTTCCAACAGCTGCATAAAATCGTGAATGCCTTCAAAAATTCGCGTACTACAATAGATATATATTGTGAAATAAGTGTACAATAATTGAAAGAGATAAATAGAATGTGCAAGGTGGTTGTATCTAACTGCTGCAGGAGTTGTCTATTGCAGGCTATTTATGGTAGCGATTTCTGGTGTCAATAAATAATTTAAAACGCAGTTTTTATTAAGATACAGGTATTCATTTGCAGAAACCTTAAGTTTACGGTATTTTAATCCCTTAATTCTCGCTTCCGTGATATTCACGGGCTGTGTCTTTTATTCAGATTGTTTGATTCCCATGTTTGATATTTGGATTTGAGGGAAACAAATTGTTGATCTGGATTTGTACAGTTTTTTACCCTATTTTCCAGGACTCCTTGCTATTAAAATATCATGGTGCGAAATACAAATGAGATAAGATTTTTTTCCTATTAAAAACAAGGGCGTATTATACAAGAGTACGCATTATGGATAAGTAAACAAGGTAGTTTCTGGAAACACGTCCATAATATTACTAGAAACGAAATTATTGATTTAAAATCTTACCAGTTTTGGGTATCTATATCTGACTGTCAGTATCTGACACAAACGTTACTATTTTATAACATTAGCATACCCGTAGATAAAGGAGACGTTTAACTTTTATTATATAAAAACATAAATAATTTATTTAATACGTGTTAGCAGATGTATTTATTAAAATATATACATAAACCAGTTTAATGCTTCTTCAATTTTAACATTAGGCCAAGGCCCCCTATAACAATTAACTATCGTGAAGGGTATTAGAGACATGGTAATAAGGCACTTAGGAGATAAGTCGCTAATTTTAGTAATGCATTCTTTTTATTTGAAATACATAAATTAAATACATTTAAAAGACACGACTTTGACTCATTTCTTTTAAAATATAAATAAGTAAAAATAATAATAAGAGATAATAAGTCAAAACATTTTCTTTCAACATTAACCCCTTGGGGACGCATGAAGCGCTCAGAATCCTTGTTCTTTGTTACCAGTAAAATTTTACTGTAAAATTTGCCTTGTTTAACCAGCGCATTTTCTCGATTCAAGAAGACACAAATTTCTGATTTTAAAAAACGGTGACAAAAGATTAAAAATTTCGTAAAAGGCTCCCTTCGCGAAGGGGTTAAAGAATTGTTTCTAAATTACTCTTGTGAAAAAAAAAAATTGCTTTTGGCGAATAAAAATGCTCGTCTAAATTTTAACCCGGCTAAAAATAAAGTACCGTGATTATTTCAAATGTTATAGGAATGTTCCGTAATCTGGTTTTAAGCAATGTCGTATTTTAAAAAGCGTCGCTTAACACCAAGTTAATTTCATTGCGGTAACTATTTTTGGGGGGTGTCTGTGTGTGTGTGGGGGGGGGGGTTGCAAATATTTACATTTGAATTTAAACCTTTGTTTATATATCTGTTGCTTGTATAATTTATTAATTCCTTGATGATCGAGATTCACTCGAGACATATGTAAAATACTTCTTTTCTGGTTTTTTGCTCTAAGTCAATTTTATATCACTATTATAACTCTCATACAGTTATAACAATGTTGTTGTTAGTATTATTCTTGTTTGACGGCAACCTTCCCTGTGTATCTGAATATGAATTATTGGCCATTTTTCTTGTACGAAGAGTGGCTATAACATATTCTTTTCATTTCGCATACCATGAAACCATTGCTGCACAGATGTCATATTTATTTTCTGACGCTAATGTCATATACGTACCGGGGTATTTAACTGGCGACAAAGTGTCGTTATTTTGCTTGATATGGTAACCCGCATGTTGTTGTTTATTTATTTACTTTTATTTTATTTTCTAAAATTATATAATAATTTTTGTTTTATAGTTATTAATTAAACATATTTTTTATTTATTGTTATTTCCTTTTTAAAAAATATATGTAACTGGTATTCGAAAACGAGGTTTTCGCAAAATTGGCGTTAGAAAAAAATCGCGCCAACGTGGCTCGTATATGACATCTCTGCCCCAATGGCAATATTGATACTTTCATTTCAGCCGAACGCAGGTGATGAATGGACAAAACAACTTCTCATACCATATTCATATTGCATTCATTTCATTTAAAACTTAATCATTTCCTTTAAAATGTGACATCAACATAAAATATAACCTATGTTGGTGTAGCGACTGTCACCATCAATTTGCAACCATTACTCTTCAAATCGGTTTGATATTTCCTGAGATTATGTAGAAATCGCAATTTAGAACGTTTTTAGAATGCTTTTCGCGCATTTTCACCTCCTTTAAATTTCAAAATTTTTCGAAACTGTCCTTAACCCTTTCAGGGGCAAGGTACTTGTATTCGTAAAATGTTCAAATAATTTAATGACACCAGTATTAACAAGAGAATTTATTTCTAAACAAGTAAATGTAAATTTTCGCGTTCTATATAAAGATGAAATTTTCATAATAAAATTCCGGTGCCAGTACGGCAATTTGGGATTAAAATTATATGATGCCGTGTCAGCATCACCACCCTTCAAGGGGTTAAAGATCATTCATATCTAATAAATACATACCATGCCTAATTTCAAGTTGCTAGCCCCTACCGATCACAAAAATCGAAATTTAGAATGTTTTTTGCTTCTGCAACTCCCAGGTGATAGTGACACTGACATAAAATAGCGTCTATGTTATAGCGGAGGCTGTCAGCATCAATTTCCAACCATTACTTTGAAATCAGTTTGATTCTTCCTCAGAATGTTCACAAATCGGTATTTAGAAAGTTTTTAGAACGCTTTTTGCGCATTTTCACCACTTTTAAATTTCAAACTTTTAAGCAAATGTTCTTAGAGATCATTAATATCCAATAAATATATACCATGCCAAATTTCATGAATCTAGTCACTTCCGTAACATAAAAATCGCATTTTTAGAACGTTTTTTGCTCATGCACCCCCTTTGGGGTAGTGAAAACAGACATAAAATATAGCCTATCTTGGAGCAAGAGCTGTCACCCTCATTTTACACCATTATGTTTGAAATCGGTTCAGCACTTCCTGAGATTGTATAGAAATCGCAATTTAGATCGTTTTTTAGAACGCTTTTTGCGCATTTTCTCCATTTAAATTTCGATTTTTTCGGAAATGTTCTTAGAGATAATTGATATCTTATAAATAACTACAATTCCAAATTTCAAGATTCTAGGCCCTATCATAACACAAAAGCCGCAACTTAGAACGTTTTTTGATCCTGCAACCTTTTTGTGTGCATTGGGTCATATATAGTGATCATATACAAAACTACTAAAATAATTATTAAGGCTATGTGTTTAGGTAAGTCTTCCTCGAAGTTTTTTTTTAAAATATGTGTTATACATGTGCCAACTTAACTATATGCACAATAGTATACTAGGAGAAGACAGTAGAGCATAAAAATATTCGTATACAAAGATACACAAACAATTCTACATATCGCCGTCTATGAAAATAAATTACTAGGAAGTGCGTTTGAGTTATACGTTTCAGGGATTATTTCAATTTCATCTTAACCCCTTGAGGGGCACGCAAAAATGTCTCTACATATTGAATTCTCACCAGAATAATCAAAAACTTTTATTTTTAAATAATGAAAAGCAATATTGCAACGATTTTCCTACAAAGTTAAAAATATAAAATTTCGTTAAAATTTTGTGGTGATAATCTTGTTTAAATTAGGTGGCATATATTTTATCCCACTACCCCTCAAGGGGTTAATATGTAGAAATCTGTAGATCATATACAGGGCCTCATGAAATTTTTCTTCTATGGGCTTTGACTATCGAAAGTAAATTTTCAAATGTATTTTGCATATTCTGGCTAAATTAAATTTTAGAAAACCATTTGATGTGTATATAAATCTATGGAATATATACAGAGTGTTAGAAAGAATTTGAATATTTTACAAGCTGGGGAGACTAATTGCAGAAATCAAGTGTTTAACTATGTTATACTTTTTCTAAATTGTTTTATTTAGAAAGCGTCTTTAATTTATTAATTGGTGAAATTTCATTTTAGTATTCTTGAATTGTTGGAAAGTGCTTCATTATCTAAGCTTAATGCACTGTTTGAGGAGAGTTTCTTTTTATAAAATCTCACTTAATTAAAAATTAAAAATAATAATTATAATGTTTTAAGAATTCTGATTTAAATTCTCAAATGTGAATTAAAATATTTGCATTAATGAAAATTGAATGGGACACCTTTTCACTGAAAATTTGCTGAAATTTAGTATCTTTTCATTTTCGATCCTTTAAAATACCTTACTGGTTTCTTACATTTTAATATATTGTTATGAATATATCTTCTACCTTCGTGTATTAGAAAATCTTTACGGAAACCTAAGTGACATATTTATATTCTCAAAGGCATTAGCTGTGTTGTTTCCTGACGTAATGGGATTTTCATGTTACTCTTCCCCTCTAATCTAAGATTAACTAATGATTGCAAACGTTAGTATTCATAAAAGATATTTTAAATACCTGCAAGTCGACAGATTCGGATCAAATGTATTGCTATTAGCAGTCAACTGACGTACTGCCCAGAGGTTAAACGATTTGTGCATTGGATTTTGCAAATTATAGCTCAATTCATTTATATAATTGATGCAAAGGAAATACGAGATCGACGTGAAAGGTTAGCTGAAATGAATCACACATGGAAGCATCAGTTAGAATAAAACATACGCAGCGGATAGCACCTACTGTCTTGAGCGAAAATGTCACATTAGATATTGGGAACAGATGTCATAAGTTCATACGGCCGCCATCTTGGAATTTTTCTTGGCGTGAAAACCCCTTTTCCGCCAAGTAGTATATGTCGCCAAGCACCGGTTTATACCCATGTTTTGCTTAACTAAAATAAAATGTAAATAATAAACAAAATTCGCTATAGTGGCAAACAGTAATCTTGTATGAGCGCATCGCGCACATTAACCGAAAAAAACATCACTGCATTCAGCACTTCTTGCGGTATACCATTTTCAAAATTCAGCAGTTCTCGCATTCTAGCAATCTCAAAATGTAAAAAACTCTTAAAGCAGCAAAATATACATAAATATCGAAACCCGCTAAAGGGCAATCAGTAATCTTATATGAGCGCTTCGCGCACATTAACTGAAAAAAACATCACTGCATTCAACAATTCTCGTAGCATTCTCAAAATTCAGCAGTTCTCGCTTTCTAGCAAACTCAAAATGTAAAAAAAACTCTTAAAGCAGCAAAATATACTTAAAATTATCAACATACCTTAACAGAAATCTGCTTTCTTGAAAGCTCGAGCACGAAATCTCTCTCATAACATCACCCTCATTTTCCAAAATAGGCTTATGAATACGCATTGGCACACTATAAACAAACCTACTTTTCTTTTCATAATTTCCTCATATTACTTAATTACTTCAGTAAAAGCGTTTAAACGGATTACAGAAACCATAGTCAGCCAAATACATCCATTAAATTTAACATAAAAATTTTAAAAAACAAAGCTACAACACGATATCAAAATACATCCACAAAATCCACCACTTCTCACGGGTTGCCAGAACACAACACGTCACAACACACTCGTCACACGAGCTTCCACATATCGAGGTTGCCACATCCACAAACACCGCCAACACCCCGCCAAAAAATCGCCAAAAAATTCAGAACAACGGCTGAGGGAACATAAGGCATCTAAGCCAGATATTGTTCTGTTAAGCAGTAATGAATTTGGCATTGCTTTGAATACAGTCATTCAGGGTAACTTTGATCCGCATTTTCTCTATTTTCATATGCCACACTCTTATTTTAAGAATATTGTTGCAACAAGGGGCATAAAAGTGAAGAAATTATCCTGAATTATTGTATGACTATCAAAAATTAAGAAATAAGAATGATAAAAGCAATAAAAAATGAATTTTTAACCCGGTACAAAGTTACCCAGCCATTTAGGGTAACTTTGCACCATATGATAAATATTATCTAAAATAATTCATTATAAAGAAAAGTATTATTCTTAGGACAACTTTGAACCCCAAAAAATGTTTTCAGATATGTAAAGACTCCAAATTTACATTTCCCAACATCACAAGATTTGTATAATTTATGATATTACAACAAATATTAGGCATAAGAAAAGTGGAAGAAGAGAACTATGAATATTTAGAAATAAAAAAAAACTGCCTATTGTTCATATAAAACATGAAAATGCAGTGTGCAGTAATACATACTAGTACTAGTATTATTCAAACAAGAATAAAAAATTGCGAATGTATGAAATGTCTAATTTGAGTAGCTCCGCCCCGAATAACGCCTTTAAATGAATTTTATGCATTTTACACATATTTATGAAAATATTTACATGTTATATCTAATGCACACTTTCGGCATTTATATAAAATATACGTGTAATTATGGAAAATTTTTGACAGTAGCACCTACAATTAGTAAATTATAAACATCAGTGTAACTTTGAGCCAAAATATGGTAAAATGTTATCGCCTTCTTATTTTACATTTTATAAACTATTAATAAATAAATAATCACAAAATATTAACCCATTTACAACATTTAGATAATAATATGTATGATAAATTAATATATTGTTATTTACTATGAAAATTTAATTGGATTACAACTTCAAAACAGCATTAAAAATTAACTTGAAAACAGTACTTCACAAAAATAGTTAGATGATGCAATTATTGCGCATAATGTTGCTAATTTATTTTCTAAAATAAAGAGTAGAAATCCCAGTTTAGAACCTTGCCCACAGAGCACAGTTCTGCAGTTTATTTAGTCTTTTGGATTCAAAAATATTGAAAATTAGGAGCTGGTGCAGAGTTACACGCCATGGTTCAAAGTTACCCTGAATGACTGTAAAGCTAGTTTCATGAGTGTTAAAAAATGGATAAAACTGAAAACGCGCTTTTATAAGATATTTTGTTAAAAAAGGTTCGAAGGCATCAGAAATTCTGTAAAGGGGTGCAGGATACTTTAGGAGACTGCTCCATCATTCACGACTGTGCTTATAAGTGGACAGGGTTCGTACGGGTCCTCGAATTTCCAAAACAGAAAAATCTTCGATAGCAGTATTTTGTTACAGATAATTTCTTCTGAAATAAGGCGAAATGTCGCGTGTTCGAACTTTATTTGTTTTTCATAAGAAAATACTGATATATTTCCTTGAAAATTGCAGTACCCGTACGAACCCTGGTGGGTGGCGGATTTTAAACGTCGCGTCGTCGTGAGAGCCTAGAATATGGCCCACGCAGTAGACTACCAAAAACTACAAAAGCAACTGCAATCACCAAACAAGTCCACGATATGGTTATGGGTCATTCTCTGAAAAGTGGCTGTTTTTAAAAAAAAATTGCGACCCAATAAAGCCCAATAAAATTGACTAAAAAAATCTCAAAATTTAGCCTACAAGTACTTTATTGCTATATTTATCAAAAAATAATATGAACCAAACTGTACCTGATAGATCTTCTGAGATTTTAATTTCAAAGCACTTTCACTACTAAAATGTTTAAATAAATGATTGGCACCGAAATTTAAGAACAAATTTATTTGTAAATAAGAAAAATGCTATATTTCACATACGTATTAAATAGAAAAAATGTAATAAGAAGTCTGGTTCCATTGTGGCACTTGCGAATTAAAATTAAGTGGTTCAGTCCACTGTCATTTTTTTTTTTTATACTTTATGTCAATTGAAAAAATAAAGATAAAGCATTAACATTTAGCAGAGTTAATGTTTATTTGAATTAGTACAAAAAAAATTATTTATTTTTAACTTCTCCCAGTAACATAATAAAAATTAAAAATGTATTATCTTTAGTTACGCTAATTAAATGTCTAATAAGTTTTTTAATGTGTATTTTATTGCATTAGATTTCCTTATTTTACTGTTTACTACATATATAAATGGATTTAAATCATTCCCTGATATATTAAAATTATGAGAGAATGATGAAATACTTCTGAAAACCATTTTAATACAAAAATGATTAGTCTGAAGTATATTTTCAGATACTAAATATCTTTTGAAACACATTTTTAATAATATACCAAGATAAAAAATACATTTCATTAGTTTTTGATAAATTTATAATAGATGAAGGAATGGTGGATAATAAAAATACTTACTTTGATCTAGCATTTGAAAGCCATGTGCTAACTATTCATGAATGATTTTGGGCAAACAACAATATAGCTGCTTCACTTTACTCATGTACAATCTTTCCTAGACCTATATAAAGCATGTGCTGCTTTCTACTGAGTAAATAGGGCACATTTATAGTTATGTGAGGGAATGATGATAAATACTAGGGACATCATTAAAAAGTGCCCTGATTCTTTCATTATATAAAATATAAATGTAATTAAATGCCTAAATATTTATTTATGTTTAATGGATTTAGAAAAATATAATTATAAACATAAGTGCTGCAATGGTAGAGAAAGCATTTCCTTTCTTACATATGTGAATGGGGACATAGTGTGGGAATGATATTTGCATTAAAAAATACATTTAATTTATCATATTTCAATTTCAATAAGCAAATAATTAGAGTTTATATGTATAACTGATTAATATTGGTAGTTTAAATCACTTTTTTCTTTTTGTAATTTTAAAATATGTCTTTAAGACCCCTGGGACATAAAATTGCCGCTTTTCAGAGAATTACTCTTACGCAGGATCATCGATTAAAGGTATCCAAAATTGTTAAAGATATATGCATCTCAGATGAAAGAGCATATCATATCCTGTGGAATTAGGGATGAAAAAGTTTTCCTCGAGAAGAATGCAGCGAACATTTACAATGGATCAAAAGATCCAGAGGACGATAATTTGTCAAGAGAGTCTAGACCGTTTTAACGGAAAGGAAAGCGATTTCGTGAAGAAAGATGAAATTTGGGTTCACTATTATACCCCTGAGACCAAGCAGCAATCAAAACAATGGCGTCACAGTGGTTCTCTACCGCCAAAGAATACACTGTCCGTGAAATCTTTTGGGAAAGATGTGGTGTCAGTTTTTTTCAGATGCTAAGTGAATATTACTAATTCACTATCTTCTAGGGCCAAAGCATTAAGAGTGAATATTATGCAAACTTTTTAGACCAAGTGGATTAAAAAAAATCATGAAAAAAGACCTAGTTTGCTTACGAAGAAGATTAATTTTCGATCAAGACAATGCACGCCAGCATACAAGTGTGGTAGCAATAGGAAAAGTGAATTAACTTAAGTACGAGCTGCGTCAACAATCACCCTATTCTCCTGATTTGGCTCTTACTGACTTCTCTCTGTTTCCAGGGCAAAAAGTTTTCTTCTGGGGGGAAATATATTCTCGGAAGAAAAAGTAAAAACAGCTGCCGACTTCTATTTTGGAGGAGTTGTAAACTCTCACTTTCGGTGAGGGCATAATGGCTTTGGAACGCCGCGTCGTTGGATGAAGTGCATTGAACCCAACTCCTTGGGGGTGAGCGACTGGTTTACGTGTCATTTAAGGCGCACCAATATATCTAAAATAGCTGTCAGTATTCCATGTTGTTGTGGATATCTTGATGATATGATGTAGTACTTACAAATCCTAGGAATTCTGTTTTTCATGGTGAATGATATATCTGATTATGCAGCGTATTAATCCGCTGAAGGTCACCTTTCTTTCCTTCGTTTCTGCGGATGTAAACTATATCCTATTGTCTTTTATATTTCTATCAAAACTTTCACATTTTCAAAACGTATGGGGACTAGATATTGCTATTTGTTTGTTTTCGTCACTGTTGAGTCAAACAGTTCTCCCAAAATGTTATGTCACAAAAATAAACAATGTATAGTATATAATTAGGGCCATATAAAGAGGGTAGATTATGGATAAAACACTATATATAATGTATATAGAATAATGTTTATATTGCAATAAGTAATGTGCATGTTAATAAAATAAACTATGCTTCTTATAGAGTAAATATAAGAATAAGGGACGTTTTTCCTTCAAACATGCTTTTGTATGTCATTTTTAAACACCAATATCGGCATGAAAGTAACGATTGCAGATACAATTTGGTTGGTGTGTATAATCTGATACTATTAAACTGTTTACAAAATTCCGTTACGATAGGTCCTTAGAATCGTAACATCTATACTCATCATCATACTCCTATTATAAAGAGGTAAAAATTGTTTATTTGTCGGAGATAAGCTCAGGAACTACCGAACCGATTCCAAATGTAATGGTATCAAAATGATGGTGTTCGCCCAACTTAGAACATAGGCTATATCTTATGTCGGTGCCACTACCCCAAAGGGGGTGCAGGAGCAAAACACGTTCTAAAAATGCGATTTTTGCGTTACTGAAGGGCCTAGAAATATGAAATTTGGAATATTAGTTACTTATAAGATATAAATGGTGTATAAGAACAGTTCTTAAACAATTCGAAATTTAAAAGGGGTGAAAATGCACAAAAAGCGTTCTAAAAAACGTTCTAAATGGTAGTTTCTACATAATCTCAGGAAATACCAAACCGATTTCAAAAGTAATGGTATCAAAATGATGGTGTTAGTCCAACTTAGAACATAGGCTACATTTTATGTCGGTGCCACTACCCCAAAGGGGGTGCAGGAGCAAAAAACGTTCTAAAAATGCGATTTTTGTGCTACTGAAGGACACAGAAATATGAAATTTGAAATATTAGTTACTTATAAGATATAAATGGTGTCTAAGAACAGTTCTTAAACAATTCGAAATTTAAAAGTGGTGAAAATGCACAAAAAGTGTTCTAAAAAACGTTCTAAATGGTAGTTTCTACATAATCTCAGGAAATACCAAACCGATTTAAAAAATATTGGTGTCAAAATGATAGAGACAACGTTTGCTCCAAGATAGGCTATGTTTTATGTCGGTGCCACTACCACAAAGGGGGTTGTAAAAAATGTTCTAAATTGCAATTTCTATGCAATCTCAGGAAATAATGAACCGATTTCAAATAAAATGGCGTTAAAATGATGGTGACAGATCTTGCTCCAACATAGGCTATATTTTATATATGTTTCCACTATCCCAGAGGAGATGCAGGAGCAAAATGAGCGAAAAGCGTTCTAAAAACGTTCTAAATGCCGCTTTGTCACCAATATCTCAGGAAGAATCAAACTGATTTCAAAAGTAATGTTAAGAAATTGATGCTGACAGCCTCTGTTCTAACATAGACGCTATTTTAAGTCGGTATCACTATCACCTAGACGTTGCAGGAGCAAAAAAGCGTTCCAAATTTCGATTTTTGTGATCGGTAGGGGCTAGCAACTTAAAATTAGGCAAGGTAAATATGTATTACATATAAATGATCTTTAAGAACGGTTTCGAAAAAATTGGAAATTTAAAAAGGGGTGAAAATGCTCTAAAAGTGTTCTAAAAACATTCTAAATTGCGATTGTTACTCAATGTCAGGAAATTCCAAAGCTGTTTCAAAAGTAATGGTTGCAAATCAATGGTGACAGTCCCTGCTATAACATAGGTTATATTTTATGTTGCTGTCACTACCATCTGAGGGTTGCAAAAGCAAAACATGTTCTAATTTGCGTTTTTTGCATAACTGTAGGGTCTAACACTTTGAAGTATGGCATGGTATTTACTTACAAGATGCAACTGCTTTCTAAGAACTGTCAAAAGAAAATTTAAAATTTAAAATATGAAGTGAGCGAAAAGCGTTGTAAATAACAATTTTTATGTAATCTTATCAAATATCAAACCGATTAAAAAAATAATGATGACAAATTGTTGGTGATAGAACCTGCTCAAACATAAGCTATATTTTATGTCTGTGCCACTACCACCAGAGGGTTGCAGTAGCTAAAAACTTTCTAAATTGCGATTTCTGTGATACTGAAAAGGCTTGAAACTTTAAATATGGCATGGTAGTTACTTATAAAATATAAATGCCCTCGAAGGACTGTCGAAAATAAATTTGAATTAAAAAGGGGTGAAGTGAAGGGGAGGTGCGAAAAGCATTCTAAAAAAATCCTAAATTACGATTTCTACGCAATTTCAGGGAATATAAATCAAATATAAAAGTAATAGCTGCGAATCAATGGTAGCAGTCTCTGATCCTACACAGGCTATATTTTAGGCCGATGATTCTACCACCTGGGGTTCACAGGAACAACAAACGCTCTAAAAAAGGCCTTTAAAAGCTTTCTAAATTACGTTTCTGTGGAATATTAGGAAATAACAAACCAATTTCAAAATTAATGTTGGCAAATTAATGGTGACAGTTTCAATTTCAAGACAGCCCTTTATGTTGAGAGAGGTGGTAGAACTTGGAATTTGACATGATGGTTAATTTTAAGAAGTAAGAAGATGGTTTCTAAAAAATTCAAAACTTCAAATGAATACTGAAATGAGCGTATTAACTGACCATAAAAGTTTCAAAATATTTTCTAAATTATTATTTATTTAGTTTTATTTCGTTTTATTAATTTAAGTCTCATTTCTGCTTTATGCAGTGTAACAATGATGCTTAATCAAATTGTGTTTTAAATAGTAATTGTTTTAATTATTCCTAAAATTAATAAGTACCTTTTAATAAACTAAAATATTACCTTTTAATAAAATAAAAATTTAGTTAGTACCTTTTAATAAAAATTAGACATATAAATATCACTTGGCATATTTCAAATATTACGCGAGCAAAGCCGCGGGGTTTGCTAGTCATATTATAAAGAGGAAAAAAATGTTTATTTGTCGGAGATAAGCTCAGGAACTACCGAACCGATTCCAAAAGTAATGGTATCAAATTGATGGTGTTCGCCCAACTTAGAACATAGGCTATATCTTATGTCGGTGCCACTACCACAAAGGGGGTGCAGGAGCAAAAAACGTTCTAAAAATGCGATTTTTGCGTTACTGAAGGGCCTAGAAATATGAAATTTGGAATATTAGTTACTTATAAGATATAAATGGTGTCTAAGAGCAGTTCTTAAACAATTCGAAATTTAAAAGGGGTGAAAATGCACAAAAAGCGTTCTAAAAAACGTACTAAATGGTAGTTTCTACATAATCTCAGGAAATACCAAACCGATTTCAAAAGTAATGGTATCAAAATGATGGTGTTAGTCCAACTTAGAACATAGGCTATATTTTATCTCGGTGCCACTACCCCAAAGGGGGTGCAGGAGAAAAAAAAGTTCTAAAAATGCGATTTTTGCGTTACTGAAGGACCTAGAAATATGAAATTTGGAATATTAGTTACTTATAAGATATAAATGGTGTCTAAGAACAGTTCTTAAACAATTCGAAATTTAAAAGGGGTGAAAATGCGCGAAAAGTGTTCTAAAAAACGTTCTAAATGGCAGTTTCTACACAATCTCAGGAAATACCAAACTGATTTAAAAAAGAATGACGTCAAAATGATGGTGAAAACCCTTGCTCCAACATAGGCTATGTTTTATGTCGGTGCCACTACCGCAAAGGGGCTGCAGGAGAAAAACGTTCTAAATTGCGGTTTTTGCGTGACGGAAGGGCCTTGAATCGTGAAATTTAGAATGGTAGTTAGTTATAAGATATCAATGATCTCTAAAGACATTTCCTAGAAAAATCGAAATTTAAAAGGGGGTCAAAATGCGCAAAAAGCGTTGTAAAAAACGTTCTAAATTGCAATTTCTATGCAATCTCAGGAAATACTGAACCGATTTCAAATATAATGGTGTTAAAATGATGGTGACAGATCTTGCTCCAAGATAGGTTATATTTTATATATGTTTCCACTAACCCAGAGGAGATGCATTAGCAAAATGCGCGAAAAGCGTTCTAAAAACGTTCTAAATGCCGATTTGTCACCAATATCTCAGGAAGAATCAAACTGATTTCAAAAGTAATGTTAAGAAATTGATGCTGATAGCCTCTGCTCTAACATAGACGCTATTTTAAGTCGGTATCACTATCATCTAGACGTTGCAGGAGCAAAAAAGCGTTCCAAATTTTGATTTTTGTGATCGGTAGGGGCTAGCAACTTAAAATTAGGCAAGGTACATATGTATTACATATAAATGATCTTTAAGAACAGTTTCGAAAAAATTGGAAATTTAAAAAGGGGTGAAAATACGCGAAAAGCGTTCTAAAAACGTTCTAAATTGCGATTTCTACTCAATCTCAGGAAATTCCAAAGCTATTTCAAAAGTAATGGTTGCAAATGAATGGTGACAGTCCCTGCTATAAGATAGGTTATATTTTATGTTGCTGTCACTACCATCTGAGGGTTGCAAAAGCAAAACATGTTCTAATTTGCGTTTTTTGCATAACTGAAGGGTCTAATACTTTGAAGTATGGCATGTTATTTACTTACAAGATGCAACTGCTTTCTATGAACTGTCGAACGAAAATTTCAAATTTAAAAAGATGAAGTGAGCGAAAAGCGTTATAAATTACAATTTTTATGAAATCTTTTCAAATACCAAACCGATTAAAAAAATAATGATAACAAATTGTTGGTGATAGAACCTGCTCAAACATAAGCTATAATTTATGTCTGTGCCACTACCACCAGAGGGTTGCAGTAGCTAAAAACTTTCAAAATCGCGATTTCTGTGATACTAAAAAGGCTAGAAACTTTAAATATGTCATGGTAGTTATTTATATAATATAAATGTCCCCGAAGGACTGTCGAAAATAAATTCGAATTAAAAAGGGGTGAAATGAAGGGGAGGTGCGAAAAGCATTCTAAAAAAGTCCTAAATTACGATTTCTACGCTATTTCAGGAAATATAAACCAAATATAAAAGTAATAGTTGCGAATCAATGGTAACAGTCTCTGATCCTACACAGGCTATATTTTATGCCGATGATTCTACCACCTGGGATTCACAGGAACAACAAACGCTCAAAAAAAGGCCTTTAAAAGCTTTCTAAATTACGTTTCTGTGGAATATTAGGAAATAACAAACCAATTTCAAAATTAATGTTGGCAAATTAATGGTGACAGTTCCTATTTCAACATAGCCCTTTATGTTGAGAGAGGTAGTAGGACTTGGAATTTGACATGATGGTTAATTTTAAGATGTAAGAAGATGGTTTCTAAAAAATTTAAACCTTCAAATGAATACTGAAATGAGTGTATTAATTGAGCATAAAAGTTTCAAAATATTTTCTAAATTATTATTTATTTAGTTTTATTTCGTTTTATTAATTTAAGTCTCATTTTTGCCTTATGCACTGTAACAATGATATTTAATCAAACTGTGTTTTAAATAGTAATTTTTTTAAATTATTCCTAAAAGTAATAAGTACCTTTTAATAAAATAAAATATTACCTTTTAATAAAATAAAAATTTAGTTAGTACCTTTTAATAAAAATTAGACATATAAATATCACTTGGCATATTTCAAATATTACGCGAGCAAAGCCGCGGGGTTTGCTAGTACGATATAAAGACCACTATAAAAATATTACAGTAATTTCTGGCCTGTAATCCGCGGATTACAGGCCAGAAATTACTGCAATATTTTTAACCACCGATTAAACCGACATTAAAGGGGGGGGGGGAGTTATATGAATTAAATTATGTCAAGAAACGTATCAGCTAACTTTTTTGAGAATGTTAATTTTTCACCCAGAGTTTTGTAAATGTGCATAATTATTCAGAACACAGACTACAACACAGACTACGCGAGTAAGGCATTAAATAGCAGGGTAAGCGGGAGGAATTGGCGACTGGGGTAATTGGATACTAGTGTTTATTAGTTTTTTTATAATGCTATGCTACCCTCTTAGTTCAAGAGTGTTGACAAAAAAGCCACCTCTGCTCTGTACAGTAAGTTACGCGCGCTAATACTTAGATAAATAAATAAATATTATTTTGTTTCTGGCCATGAAAATACGTTTAAATATAATAATAATATAGGTAATTTCTTACCTTTATCTTTCTTCAGCAGCAACAATCCTCTTATCGCAGCTTGACACACATTTTAAATGCGGTGGGCACGAGTTATCCATATTGCACGAAATCCTATAGTGTATGAATAGAAAAGTGAATGTTTAATATTTTACATAGCTGCCAACTCTTCCGCTTTTTCAGACCACAAAAATTTAATAGAAATTTTTGCCTTATTTAATCGGCAGATTACGACGATTTGAAAAGGTAAAATTTACTATAAAATTTTTGTAGTCTGAAAAAGCGTAAGATGTTGGCAACTATGATTTTATCTTATTTATAAATGATTCCACTCTTGACACCTTTTCTTTGGTTTAAGAAATTATTTTAGTAAAACTAATTTTACATTTTCGGTTAACAATTTATATATTCATTTAAATTATGCTGCCTTTTTGCAGTAATAAATTTTTCATTACATGATTACTTAACGGGATCTACACAACAACTAATTTAATAATAAGAAAAGAGTTTTTTTGAGTCAGAGTCCTTTGATGACGATGATGTTGACGTCAGACATATATGAACAAATTTCACAAACATATTTCACATATTAATATCATTATTTATTTGTAATTGTATAACTTGAGTAGGATAATTTAGCTAAAATAGAAAAGTTTGTTTATTACGGAATGATTTATTATTACTTAATGTATTTATTTACGTGTTCAAATGTTTGTATTCTTGAATGGTTTCCTGTTTTGAAATCAGTTAATGATATCTGAGATGATTACGAATTGATTTACTGCTACTAAATAAATTCATTTAAGTATCAATGTTTTTGTGTCCTTGAAAATTATTGCTTGTTTAATGTTTCGAAAGTAGTTTACTGTCCATATCTGAGAGGGTTATAAATCTATCAAAGAGAAATGCAAAAAAATATATAAGTGATAGATAATCAATGCATCTTTATCTACAAGCATTTGTATTTGTCGTGACACAAGATGGTAATTATAATAAATAAATAAAACTCGTACACAACTACCTCCAGAAGCCCTTCGCCATTTATCGTATAAAAAATAGTTTTTTAAAATACATGTATAATTTCACTATCGAAATGTCAACAAGATTAATATTATGACGAATCATAATTCAAGAAGTATTATTGATGTAAAATACTGTAATCATTTAAGAAATCATTTTTAATATACACACATAAGTTAAATTAATGTTAAGTATGTATCTTCATAATACTGTCTGGTTGATAAGACAGTGCATTACAATTTATACAATAAAACTGAACAATATCCAATCATTTCCAATGTATTAAACACTTAACCTATGAACAGTATTTTAATTACCTGCCTTTACATTACTTCGAAAACCTATTCTGATGTTTTGAAGGTGCAGAAGTATTATATAAATGAAGTAAGAGGTAACTTTTTAGAATTAATGTAGCAATTTGTCAACCTGTGAACAATATGTCAATTAACTGCTAATAGAAATACGTCTGAGAAAATCTCAAATGTTGAAAGGTGCAGAAGTAACTGAAAGATTTGCAAGGAATACAAATTGTTTTAATCATTCATAATAAGTGGAGATTAGAAGGGTGTAGGGTTACATAAAAATCACACTGAAAGGAAATATCACAGCTAACTGCTTTGAAAAAAATAATATTTTTTTCAGGTTCCGGTATGAATCAATCATCAATAAAGCTACAGAATTTATTCGAAAAAAAATTTCATTGATAGATTGACACATTTGGCGAGTAAAATAAATTTCCTAAGGCAAAGGGAAGTTATGAGATTATAGTTTTCAAAAAAGCATTTTTTAAATAATAAATGACAAATCAAATATTAATAGGGATTTCTTACACATTTTAAAGTGAAGAAAATTTTTTAACCTTAATCTCTTAACGATCGCATTAAGAAATTACGGTTTAAAAATTCAAATTGCTTATTGGCACCACTTTTTGAAAAAGAAATATTCTTCTTATTTAATGACGGGTAAAATGATACCGTAATAAAGCCAATTGCACTATTTTATAAAACTGGTGGGAATCAAACAATCTGAATAAAAGACACAGCCCGTGACTGTCCCGGGACCCAGAATTAAGGGGTTAAACTGCTGGTTTGCTCACACACCGATGCAGTGATGGAACAGCGGCGCAGCAGTTGGATGATTGTCACCAATAAATTTTTACTGTATTTTTCGCCTTTAAAAGGTCTCAGAAGTTCTATCCAGAAGGAAGACGAAGACTACTATAAAAATGTAGCGGTGTTAATTGATTGTTTGCTGGTACGCTGTTCCATCACTGCCGATGCTTTGTTTGATTTTCTCAGTTTAACTTGTAACGTTTAGTTTAATTAAAGATATTATTAAAATTGAATTTCGTTTGGAGTCAGCCCTATTGCTATCGCTAGAAACTTCTGAATAGATAACTTTTGATTATAAAAATCGTATTACAAACGTTTAGTGCAGAAACTGTATTCCATTAGTAAATCACGCCATTTGTTCATATTTTGATCAAGTAGTCTCACAGATAGCTCACAATACCTATGAAAAAATTTCTTAACGGTTGTTAAGGGTTTATGAAAAAATTCTTTTGAACATGCTTATATAATAAGCCTTGTATATACATGTACACTGGTGTTCAAAATTAAGGACCAATCACAAAATGCTAATTTTGAAGTACGCGAATACTCAAAAAGAAATAATATAATTCGAATAATTACTGTCTCTACAGCACAACTAGTCCAGATAACACCTCATTCATGTCACACATGGTCATAAGTGTCACAGTCACTACGGTGAAGCAAAAAAATAAAAAAATCCATACATCTCATTATGAGTCTGAAATGATCACTATATGTGACTCCACTGAGACGTCACTATAACTACTGCTTTGTGACGAGTCACCCTGTGACTTTACAATGTAGTTACATTGTGACTCTCATGTCGCTGTCATCTGCAGACTCAATTTCAAAGTCATCGTGAACGTTGCATATTGATAAGTTACCAAATAATGTCACATTAAAGTCACATGATGAGTTTCAGGTGACAGAGAGGCTGCTGTGAAGTCTCCATTGTGCTATTTTGTGAAAAGTCACCATGTGACTATAATGTGATATTATTTGGTAACTTATCATAATGCAACGTTCATGATGACTTTGAAATTGAGTCTAAAAATGACAGTCACATGAGAGTCACAATGTAACTACATTGTAAAGTCACCTGGTGACTCGTCACAAAGCAGCAGTCACAGTGACGTCTCAGTGGAGTCACATATAGGGATCATTTGAGACTCATAATGAGACCTGTGGAACTTAATATTTTTTGTTTTACTGTTGCGACTGTGACACTTGTGACCATGTGTGACACGAATGAGATGCTACATGGACTAGCTGTGCTGTAGAGATAGTAATTATTTGAATTATATTATTTCCTTTTGAATATTCGCTTACATAAATATTAGCATTTTGTGACTGGTCCTTAATTTTGGACACCGGTGTATAATAAGATAATAAATTCTGCATGTGAATTTTATGCTAATATCAGTACCTCTGAGTTTCGATCTGACATCTGGTATATGCAGAAGTATTTGAAATATCTTTTACGAAAACGAATGTTTGCAGTCTTTGTTTAAGCATATATTAGAGGAGGCAGAGTTACACAAAAATTCCATTATGATATGACACATAACAAGTAACTCCTTTGAGAATAACAATATATCCCGCAGATTTTGGTTACCTTACTTTTCATCGCAAAAGGCATAAGATTTACTTGAAAGAATAATTTAATATACATTACTTAAGAGAATTATTTTGATGGATCAGAAGTCGACAGTTAACAACATAGCTCTGTTGAAATTTTATACATATTATTTCATTTATACAAATTAAAATAAATGTGTAATTAACTAGCAGTAATATTTTGAATCCTATTTAACACAAATTATGCATAAGCTTTATGTTAGAAGTTTTAATAAGTACCAGCAAAAATAAAAATAATAATACTGAAATAAATTAATGATATTTCTTATTACAGTGTATACTGACTGACGCTCCTATAACCCTACTGCATATATAAATTAATTGAAATTTCATCTTCAATATATAAACGCAGTTCCAGGGTATAAAGTTGCGCTCGGTGTGTACGTGTCTGTGTTTCAGGTCTGCCAATGGCGGTTATTTTTTTTAATTCTATCTCGCACCACTTTTTAAATACAAAAAAAATTTCACATACACTTTGACAACACATGCAAGATAAATGTACTACAAAATTTATTTTCTTATAATAGTGGTGGAATAAAATATAAATATATTCGCCATCGGTAGCCCTGGTGTTTGTGTGTGTGTGTGTATAGGTGCGATTAAATCACTAGAAAAATTTACCGCACGTAAACATTTAGGTGAAAATTTGGGTGAGTGTAGTCCAGAGATATCCGACTTCATCTGAAATTCAAAATTTTAATTTTTCGTTAATTAATGGAGATTGAAACTGAAAATGACAATGACCACTGATCAAAATTCATCTCTTTCATTCCGAGCTCGTGCATGCCCAGAACCGGATTTACGCATCGGGATGAGGAACCGCAGAACCTAAAGCTTTGTGTTTTTTCATAGTTTTGTTTTAACGTAAATTAACCAAAGTTAAAATTGTAAGATATATTCCGGATCTCCTCTTACGTCTCAAATAACGGAATCAATTCGAAAAAATCCCAGTTAACCCTTTAATTTTTTTTTTTTTTAAGTGGTGAAAAACTTTCGAAAAAAGTTTTTCCGCATTCGGGAAACGCCCTCCCAGGGCGCAAATTTAGAAGTAGCGACAAATCAAAAGTATGCTTTTAAAGCTGAAAACGTCTTCTACAGGTTTCGCAAGCATCAAATAATTCAGAGAATTTTTAGTGTTTTAGTACCAGAAATTTCGGAAAGTATTGATCGCTATGTCTGAAGACTGTATTTTTCTTTCGTTAATAAATCGAGACTTTCCTTATGAAAATTCTGGCTGAAGGTCTTTGAAAATCCTTGAAGCGTATGAACCCTGTACTAATCAATGGTGTAATTGGTTTTGAAAAGTACAAATTTAAACCCTTTGGACTCCGGCGTCTCTTCCACATATTTTATTCGATCGGTACCACTTTTTAAAATGCAGTTTCTTTCGCGTACGCAATTTCAAAAATGCTCTGATTAAAAATGACAAATTTTATTTTCCTTTATTACTGGTGCAAAAACAAATTTGCAAAGAAAGATGATGTCGCCGAAGCAGCGGCAACGGTGTGTAAGGGGTTAATCTTTTCAAATACCTGGATTAACGAACATAAATCATTTTATTAAAACATGTATAACAATCACTTATAAACAGATTAAGTAAAATAATGCTATAAAAAGGGATAAAATATCTTTATTAAGAATGACGATCGTTTCGTTGCACTAACGGCGACATTTTCAAAATTATTCACGATAGATAATATTTTCACATAATTTAAAAACAATAAACATAGTAAACAATGTCAGGAGACATGATGCATAATGAAAAACACTGCAAACATAAAATTAAATTAAAATTAAATTAGCTATTTGTGAGCGTGGATTAATTTTCATATAATTTTAATATTCATAAATTATTCGAGAAAGGTTATGATAAAATGCTTTCTTAACCCATTAACCGCCGAAACTATAACATATGTATCTTCAACTTTTTTGCAGAAATACGTTTTCCACTAGAAATTTTTGAAAGAAAATCTTCACTTTATTTAATGATCAAAGTTTCTGTTATCAAATAAGGTAAATTTTTTAATTCAAAAATAGTGGTAGTTCGATAGTAAATTTAAGTATAAGCATTTATTTTTACTGTTGCATCAACGCAACACCAGCGGGTGATGGGTTAAACCGATTAAAAATATTTGCATTCAATTATCACTCCTTTGAATGTGTTTCAGAAAATGATGAAACAGCATTTAGTCAATTAGAAATCAATAGCGATTTCAAACAGCTTCAAAATGTAAAATCTACTTTTTACCTGGCTGCTAAAAATGAACATTTTTTTTTTCTTCATTTTTCGACGCTTATATCAGGGCTTAACGAGTCAGTGAAGACTTCGCATTCAACAGGCTCACAAGTCGATTCAATGTCATAAAAATTGTTTTAGCGAATGTTTCGATATCATTTTCAAGTAAGATAAATGAAATTACTATTGGTGTTTTTGTGGTACATTCAAAAGTTTTTATTTTACACCATCTGTCAGCAAAGCTCAAATGCGCAGCAAAAGTTGAATATTAAGAGAAGTGGTGATCATTTTATCTATTATAAACTGTTTCAAACATTTCATGCTAGGTTATGAGATACTAATTAAATAAACTACTATAAAGACGGTAATTTACGTAATTATTTGTATATCTTTCAAGATAGCAACTCGGAAGTGGCATGCAAAACAGTTTTAATTACGAACACTTTTGTCTATTTATGTATAGTCTTCGGTATTTCTGCTGCTTTCGAACAATTAGGTGCCGGTATAATTATCCTCTTGTCTAATTGGAACAAACTAAACTAGTAAATCAACCAAGTAAAATATCCTACATGAATAGTGTAGCGATTGCGACGACGGGAATTTCTTTTTCCAAATTTGTCTTATATCGAATTTTTGGAATGCAAAACAGTTTTCAACGCTAACACTTTTGTCTGTTTATTTACATTTTTCGGTATTTCTGGTGTTTTGAAATTTCTCGGTGCCGCGGCTGTCTGATTACGCTCTAGTCTAATTTAAGTGAATTAAACTAGTAAATAATTGAAGCAAAATATCCTACATGGACACTAGCGATGAGAAAGATTTCTTCATTCAAATGTGCACTTATATGGGATTTTTAAATATCAGTATATATGCTCAAAGAAAGGAATGCAGATGGAATTTGGTGGGAGCATACATTTTGCTTCTCTTCAATTACATACAAAATTTCGTTACTACAGTGACGTCAGACGTATTGCTATTAGCAAGTCATTGATGACGTCAGACGTATTGCTATTAGCAAGTCATTGACATATGTCCCGTAATGATTTTATTAGCTCTAACAAAATACAGCACATTTTTGTGTAAAATGTATATATATATATATATATATATATACCAGAGATGCAAGCGCTGAACAACAAATGGCTGATTGCTACGACTAAGTTTTTACAGTATTCCTCGCTTTATTTAATGATAGAATATCTGACATTTCATAAGGCGAAGAATTACTATTGGCTAGTTCTTGTAATGTAAATCACATGCTGCGATTTTTGGCTACCAGTATTTTAGAACGGAAAAATGTGAGTTATTTTATCGGAGATATGTCATTAATTGAATAAGAAGAAAAAAGTTTTCGAAAATTAGGGTGGCAAACAACAATAGCAGTTATCAGCTATGTGACTTATACTACAAAAACCCATGGAATTAAACTATTAAAATTTAGTGTTGAAAATCAGTCATTTGTGGCATAGTCAGTAATATACAGACATCGAAGAAAAGAATGATAAAGTTGTTTCTTACAATTATTATATTTAAAGGATGGTAAAGGCATTTCTTATATTATTATACATACATAAATGAATGTTCTTATTATGTAAACATAGTCATAAAGATATTTTCATTAAAATTAACTCTTCCGTGTTAACCCCTTGAGGGGCAAGCAAAAATGTCTCTAAATATTGAATTCAAACCGGAATAATCGAAAACTTTTATTTTTAAATAAGTAAAAGCAATTTTTCAACGATTTTCCTCCAAAGTTAAAAATATAAAATTTAGTTAAAATTTTCTCGTGAGTTTCTTGTTTAAATTAGGTGGGATATATGTTATCCCACCGCCCCTCAAGGAGTTAAAAGTATAAAAAATCTTATTGTGAATTGATTTGTCATTTATCATCAAACAAATAATACGTTTTGAAAATATAGCATCACATACCACCACTTTTTCCATATAAATAAACTTCTCGCCAAATGGATTTTGATTTTGTTTTAATAAATCGCATAATTTTGCGGAAAATAAAAGATACCTGAGTGAAATATTAACTATCTCAACGGAGTTAGCTGTGATCTCTGCTGACGTAAAGGGCTTTTCCTGTATTTCAAACCTCTCTAATCTAAGTTTAATCGATGATTGCAAACATTAGTATTCCTAGAAGATATTTCAGGTACTTCTGAACCATCACGACGTCAGACAGAAACTCGGATGTATTGCTATTAACAGTTAATTGGCATAATGCTGTTCAGAGGTTAAACGTTTATTATACTGGTTCAAATAAATTATTGTTCACTTTATTAGTATAAACAATGAGAATTTACGGTCCACTAAGAGAATATTATTGTAAGTTTTTATTAAACTATGTATTAGGTATTTGTAAAAATTATTTTGCCATAAAATAACAAAAATAAAAATGAAATGAAAGAAAAATTCTGACACGGACTATAATTTCAGTTGTAATTAATGTAGAGGGCGTGTGCTAGTATTATAATCAGTACTGATAATTTTAGAAATATAAAGTACCGTTTGAATCCATAGAAAGCTCTTTATAATTGTATGAGTATTATATAATTGTATCTCTATAATTTCAGTTGTAATTAATGTAGAGGGCGTGTGCTAGTGTTATAATCAGTACTGATAATTTTAGAAATATAAAGTACCGTTTGAATCCATAGAAAGCTCTTTATAATTGTATGTGGGTTTTTTTTTTATAAAGAATAATTTAATATAAATTTTGTTTGAGTAATCTAAATATCTAAATCTATTTTTTTAATTATAAATGTCACGTTTAATTAAAAAAATTGAACACAGACTATAATTTCAGTTGTAATTAATATAGAGGAACGTGTGTTAATTTTATAAGCAGTACATTTCATTCTAGGAATATAAAGTGCTGTTTGAATCCCTTTATAATTTATTTTTGTTTTATATAAAGAATAATCTAAATATACAATTTAAATGATTAATCTATCTAATTATAAATTTTAATTATAAATAGTAAATTTAATTTTAAAAATATTTTCTGTATAAAAAGAAAAATATCAAACACGGATTATAATTTCAGTTTTAATTAATGTAGAGGCCCTGTGGTAGTATTGTAAGCAGTACTACTTACTGCTCATTCTAGGAAAATAAAGAAAAGTTTAAATCCATAGAAATCCCTTCATAATTGCATGAATTTTTTATAAATAATAACATGTCTTTCAGAATCTCTGACACCTAAAACGTGTAAATCCATCGAAAACCGAAAGTCGAAAATTTTAACGAATCCTATAATTTCTTCTTGTAAAGATAGAAGAAAGTAAAAATAGTTGTATCCGGCGGGCCACAGTTTGACATCTTTGGTTTAGAAAGAAAAAAATAGAGAAAAAGTAACAGTGAATGGGAAGAAGAAACTTCAAAGAGCGCAGTAAATACACAGTTCATAATAAATGATGTGCAATAACATCGAATATTGCTAGCCAGGTTACGAACAAATATTCTAGGCCGCGGTCACATGTAGATCAGTAATAAAGGACAAATGGAATATTTAAATGGAAAGAGTGAGAAAATAAATAAAATGTATATGCAGTGGAATCTCTTTAATCCGAAACTCTTTCACCAAAATCCATTTTTAAAGCTTTTTTTTTTTTTTACTATAAAAGATTATATGTACATGAAAATTGAAGCTTGGGAACTGTTACACCAGCATATGTTCATTCGAAGTTGGAGAAAACTTGCTCAACGTTTAGCTACTGAAAGAAACGAAAGGTTTATGGATGAAAAAGAGAATGATGCTGACGATTTGGAATCAGTATTTAATAAAATACCTGTTTGTGATGGCTGTGATATTGCAGGAAAAAACGATTGGTTAAATTGTGACTCAAATGATCCCGGATTTCATATATTGAGCGTTGAATGAACTCAACGTGTTAAAAAAGCTTCGTGATTGAGATGCAAAGCAAAGGCAATCGAAACTGCGACAAGCAAAACTTGTTTCAAACCCTTGTGAAATATGCAAAAGATACTTAATTTCAAAATTAAAATTCAGGTAATTTATTCTTGTTACTATTTTGGCATTGCTTTTTTTTATTATTATTATTAAGCACTTGTTACGATGATAAGAAATAGAGCATGTATTTATGCTTAGTCTTAAAATTGAAGCATTCTCGTTTATCCGAAAATTTTGATTTTCCGAAAGAAGGTCGGTCCCAATTACTTCGGAAAATCGAGGTTCTACTTTATTTGAATGTACACAGATTTACAAAATATTAAAAGTTAATCTGCTTACCGGAGCATGAAAATGCGCATATTAAAGCATGTGCATGTATGAACTTGAATTTGAATGTGAATTTAATTACTCCTTTCTTCTCACTCACACAAATATCACGCTCGTATAATATAACTCAGAATATTATATTGTAAATATCTGTCTTTCCTTTCTCGTCCGATAACAATGGAATAATTTGAGATAACATTCACAAACAGGTCAGTGGTGTATGTTTCCTACTATAATGGAATTTTAGTGTAACTTTTCCCGTTAGCATCACTTTAGACAGATAATGCTTTCATTTCGATTCTATCGGTCAATGCAAATATGCTTGTGTTTCGAGAATTTGAGGATATGAGAGACTACAAATTGCCATATATAGTATTTTCTATATTGTTTTACAATTTGTCAAAAAGATTATTTTTGGTTATTGATAAATTAATATTATTTTAACAAAATTACTAGCCAATTAAGCACAGTTTTCCTACAAAATTTCTCATTTAGACATTATATAAAAAGTTTTTACAGTCTGTATCCCGAAGCAGTTAAACAAAGAAATAAATAAAATATATGACATCGCAAGAAAGAAAAGAAAGTAAATTAATTAATTAATTAAGAGCAGGAGAAATAATAAGAAAATTAATTTCAATGTACAAAATTTCAGAGTATCCTCTTTACAATATTTTCCTTATTTCTTCGAAAGACTGAAGTATAAATTCAATGAATACAATATCTCCATAGTTGCAAAACCTTTCCTAAAATTAAACTAGTCGGATATACCAATACCAAAACTTTCTTCTATCTCATGCATGTTAATACTTGAAAATTTGCTATCACACTACCAAAATTAAACGGCAATCTGTGCCCATCATGATGATTCTATAGATATGAAATTCCGTGCATTAGTTCTTGAGATATGGCTATCTCCGAAATCATGTAAATCCAGCAAAATTTAGCCTAGCAGCGCCACCTATTGGGTGCTTTACATCAAAATCTATGTTAAACAAAACTACCAAGCAACCACTTACGTCAAAGTCCAACTGAATCTGAAGTTTGGGGGAAATCTCTGCATTAGTTTTTGAGATAGAGTTATTGCGAAAAATCATGAAAATGCCAGCATAGCGGCGCCACCTATTTGACGATTAACACCAAAACCTAATCAGCAACAACTTGTGTTAACATCTAACTAAATCTGAAGTTAGATGAAAATCCGTGCATTAGTTTTTGAGATAGAGCTATTGCGGGAATCATTCAAAATACAGCACAGCAGCGCCACCTGTTGAGCGATTTACACCAACACATAATCCGCATTAAGTCATATCAAGGACTAACTAAATCTGAAGTTTGATGAAAATCCGTGCATTAGTTCTAGAGATAGAGCCATTGCGGAAATCATAAACAATGCAGCATAGCAGCGCCACCTGTTGGGCGATTTGCAACAACACGTAATCAGCATCAAATCATATCAAGGACTAACTGAATCTGAAGTTTCATGAAAATCCGTGCATTAGTTCTTGAGATAGAGCCATTGCGGAAATCATAAAAATGCAGCATAGCAGCGTCACCTGTTGAGCGATTTACACCAACACCTAATCAGCATCAAATCATATCAAGGACTAACTGAATCTGAAGTTTCATGAAAATCCGTGCATTAGGTCTTGAGATAGAGCCATTTCGGAAATCATAAATAATGCAGCATAGCAGCGCCACCTGTTGAGCGATTTGCACCAAAAACTAATCAGCATCAATATGTATCAGGGACTAACTGAATATAAATTTTTATTAAATTCCGTGCATTAGTTCTTGAGATAGAGCGCCCACAAAATTTGTGTCACACACAGACACACAGACAGACGGACAGACAGACAGACAGACTCACAGACAGACATTTTGTAAAAATATGTTTTTCGGGTTCTCTGACCTCTAAAACGTGTAAATCCGTCGAAAACTGGAATTCGAAAATTTTCATGAATCCAATACTTTCTTCTTGTAAAGATAGAAGAAAGTAAAAACATAGTATATAAGAAAATCGACCCAATAGAACCAAATCAATTATCAGAGGTATACGAAATACCATTTACCAAAGAAGATGGAACACTGCAATTTTATATAGGAATGACAAACAGAAAGCTTAAAACTAGGATCAAAGAACAAATAACAAACATGAAATACAACAAGAAAACTACAGCTTTAACTAGGATGTAGTATTGCCTATTCATGCTACAATACAGATAAACACCAGCATTTTCTTAGATAAAAACTCCCTTTTTGAACAGGAAATCGGTATTGATGGGCTTCCTAGTTGACTCAACGCTACGTCCAGTATAAAATTAAAATATCTAGCTATTGAATGAGGTATTGAGAAATATTTAAAATGTAGTTAAAAACTACTTAAAAAAGTAAAAAATAATAAAGAAGATTAAGATTTGTGAAGAAATGAGAAAAAAGAGGGTATTTTAAGAAATTAAAAAATAATATAAAATTAAATTTATAGCTATGAAAAGTATATGATTCACTAAAAAAAGTTTAACTTATGATATAAAAAACTAAGTATAACTGTTGTTATGCAAACTTGTGCTTAAATAGAAAAACACAAAGTAAGGAGGTGGAAATTTAATGGAATGGAGTTAGTACAAATTAAACGAAAAAACATATCAGGGCAGAACAAAACATAACAGACTAACAAATGCAGTGTCAAAAGCCACCAGGGTAAAAAAAAGCACTTTTCAGGGCAGTTTTTTAAAGACATTAAAAAGAAGAAAAAATAAAGTGATATAGAGTAGTGAACACAAGTTCACTGGGCTTCCATAAAAATGGTGTATTTAGGTCGTTTCCACTATTGGGGTCGACAGGCGTCATAATCCAATAACTCCTTAAGAATTTCATTAGGAAGGTTATAGAATTTTGTGTAAAAGGTTTTATAAAGGTCAATTAAACGTTTACGTAGGGTGGTAGTTTTAAGATATCTACGCACAGTAGAGTTTCGAAGATAACAGGAAGCATTACGAACTGTCCTAGGATTTGTTATTGTAAAGGCGACTAAGGTTGTCCATAGAAGTTTTACAGGTGAATCCCCAGACCGGACACGCATAAGTGATAATTGGCAAAATAAAGGAATTGTACAGTATGTTATGGATAGGTTCAGGCCCCGATCATGACTGATTGGGGCCCTGGGCAAAGATAAATTAGGGGGCCCCATTCGAATAGTTGCAACTTTATTCACATAGAACTGATGGTCAGTCACATGTGTAATGCATAAAGAATATTTTCGCACCTTGGATTTTAAATAGGAGAAAATTCTTAGCGCTGTCAATTCTAAATTAAGTACCTTAATTAATAAAAATACTCTTTTTTTCTTAGTACAGAGCAAAACTCTTTTATGTAACTTTAGCAACTTGTTTACTTTAAGATGAATTTAATAACTTCAACTTATGGAAGAATGTTGAATACTCCAACATGTAAATATGTGTTAGCCAAGTTACTTTCTTTTACATTTTTCTAAGTTGTACTACACACAACATAATATCAAATCAAATACATTCACAAGTCAAAAGTGTTTTTTCAATAAATCTGAAAAAGATGACAATTTTCGGTTTCTTTTTCATATTTAACTCTAAGTTAAAAGAAAAATGCTGGAATACGGAAGAAAATGTATCTCATGACAATTATAACCGATTGTTTTCAGCCACTAAAGATTAGATATGATTTAATTTCATTGCTAATACAATCTATTAAAATCAAAATATTATTTCTTATATAAAGGTGGTTGAGGTTAGCTTTGCGAAAGCATTGAGCTCTGTGAGTTCAAGATGAAATTTGTTTTTCAGAAAGTTTAGTAGAATCTTTTAAAGATGAAATGTGTGTGTATTCGAAAATTTTCAGGGTTGGAATTGGGGCAAAAAAGTAAATATTTCATAAATTAATATAGGGATTTGGGGGCCCCTGGGCAAAGTCCCGATTTGCCCATTCGATAATAAGGGCCTGGATAGATTAAGTTTTAATATTCAGAAGAGGTTTAAGTGCAAGAAATGCTCCGGCGACTTTACCTCTGATGGAACGGAGATGTTTATTCCAAGTAAGGTTATTGTCCAGGATTACCGCCAGGTCTTTAGCATTTTTAGATCATTCAATGACAATATTTCTAATAATTATTGTATTAGAATAGGTACGTTTCCAGGAGAAGTAAACAGCAGTAATTTTATTTTCGTTGATCCCCCTCGTAGTAGGTGAGCGTTAGAAAATATGTAGTAGGAAGTAGGGTAATGCCGATCAGTCGGTAATCCCGCTTACTCAAATATCTCGAAATAGAAAAGAATTTAAAACGTGCGATCGGTACAGGCACGTAGCGAACTTCATCGTAAGTTCCCGGTAAAGATATAGTAAACGTCCGAAGGAAAGTATTTTTGTGTCCTCACGTTAATAGTTTTCAGTTCTTTTATTATAAAATCCTGCAACATCTAACTTGAAGGTAAGTGTACATTCTTATTGCCAAATGTTAATTCACTCATTATGTCTACTAAATATATAAATTTAGCTGTACGTTCGTCCTTTTATTTATTTTTGTAGTGCGTTGTTACGCCAAATATAATGAATTAAAATCCAACATGGCTATGAAGGGTAATGGCGCACACGTGGAATTCCAGAAGCAGTTTTTCCTGTGTGCTACTTTATTTAAAAATTCAAATTTCTTGATTGTCACCACCTTTTTAAAATGGTAAAATTCCCCTTGTTTAAAATTCCCAATACACCCGATCAGGTTTCAGGCACAATCAGGTCTATTGAAGCGAACACACCGTCAGAAGATGCATGCATCGTTTACATCACCACAACCAAGTTAAAGTAATATTTGTATCTTGCAGTACGAGCCTTTTTTTGGTATTTGATACGTATAGCGTTCAGAAAAAGCGGTGGCCACCGAATAAAATTTCTGCAATTTCTGTGTATGTGCTGATTGTCTATTCTCTCAACAGAGGGATTTTTGGCTTTCGTCACTTTCGTGAATTAAAGACAGTCTTGCTTTCAGTTTCACAACAAACTCATAGTTGCCAACCTCAAACTAATTTTCCGTAATACTCGAGTTAATTTGACCCTGGTTTAATACATTTCAAACCAGAAATATTTTTAAGAAATAGAAATAAATATGTTCCACGTAGAAACATGGAATTAAATAAATAAGCATTCATGAAATAATTTTTCTGGTTCGAAATGTGGTTAACCTGAGTTAAATTAATCCAGACATTACGGAAGATTAGTGGAAGGTTGGCAGCTATGCAAACTACTCATGCAAGTGGGGGATGGTATACCTTGCGGGAAATTTGCTGCGAATTTCTCAATTTAAATTTGTCAAGGCAAGATAATGTCAGAAAAAAATCAAACTTGCTGCTAATGTTCATGCTATCTGAATATCTCAGAAAAACTAACTCTATAAAAACATTGTCAATACAACTATTGTAGAGCTTAAAATTCTGAATAAAATGAGTACCCAGACTTATCATTTTTGTTGAATATTAAGATCAAAATTCTACTTCTAAGTTTAGCATAAATCGCTAATCATGAACTTGAAGCCAGAACAGACTCGGTTATCACTCCACCCCACTTCTTATTTTTTATATACATGTTATTTTTTTATTTATTGAGGCATTTACAATGTTTTATAATTATTTTAGATCTTTATTTTGGATATTTTGAGAATTATGGTTTAACCTGTTGATTACGGGCCCTCTGGTAGGGGATGAAAAAAAGGCCGAATACGGAATTAATTAGGGAAAGCTAGAAATTGTTTTAATCCCTGCGAGGCAGGTGAGAAATAAACGTACTAAGTTTCCCCCTTCCTGTTATGAAAGCTTTTGCTGCTACGAACAAATTGATAACTTAAAAAGTGCATTTTTTTCATGACTTTTTAGTATATTTCAAAAATTATTCATAAATGATGGAAAATCCGATATTGTATTTGAAATATGGGTAGCATTTAATATGGCGTATATAGAGTGAATAACAGTGCGTATGTATTAAAAATTAAGTGTTTGAAAAACAAAACTGTGAGGATTGGAAGAAGGGGGGGGGGGGTGACGAGAGAGCAAATGACTGTGCAGGAGCCTTGTCGCTAGAGGAATTCAAGGTCAACCAATGGCACGCTTTTAAATTTCGATATTTTACAAATAGGGCTAAGGTGGTTTTAATAAAAATGATTTTGGAATAGATACAAGCGCCTTAAGTTAAATTCATAAAAGCTTAAAACCTTCGGAATATTGAAAAAGTATTATAAACTTGATGTAAAAAAAATATTTCTTTTAAAACCATGGTTTGGGGTTGGTGGTATCAGTATTGAAATAACATATAATACAGCTGTCATTCATGTATATTTTTCTCGATAACTACTGAAGAGATTTTTATTTAATTTTCGACGAAAAACAAGATTTATTTTTCCGAAGTCGCGTAATTATTGTTTTGTTTTCTTTTGTTTTTTCAGAAACGATCAATTTATAATTTAATCCCTAGGAAAATAAAAACAGAAAATATATTTTTATGTTATTAAGTTTGGAGCGCTTATGGAGAATTTAAATCAGGATGTCTTATCCAATCCAATAAAGTATATACTCTTATGAAAACTTTTTCTATAAAACGGTAAAATATCTGGACCATTTCCTGCAAACTTTTAACGGAGTAAGTAAAATATTACACGTTTTAATTTCAAATTTTTGGTTTGGAGGTTTTATAAAATTATATGTCTGCCATTTCAATATGCCTTCTTCCACCGAAAGACAGTATTCTGAAAAGAAAAAAAAAACGTTTCTTATCAGTTAAGTTAAAGTGAAAATATTTTTTTTAATTAATTATAAAAATGAACGCATAATGCTGCTTATCTGTAAAAAAAAAAAAAAAAAAAAAAAAAAAAAAAAAACAAAAAAAAACGTGTATTTGGCGTTATTCCAATATCGTAGAAAATGTTTGGTGGATTTTCTCGCCCCGTCTTCCTAAACGCAATAGAATTGCGTAGTTAATGTGGAACAAAATTGCTAATGTGGGTACTTAATTTATTCAGAATTTTAAGCTCTACAAAGTTCGTGTGGGCAAAGTTTTTGATAGATTAGTTGTTTTGAGATATTGCTGTGTTTTTTAAAAAATAGTATGGTGTTTTTTTTATTATAAATCTATTTGTATTTCCTAACGTTCACCTAGTGCGAGGGGGAAAAGATAGCATTTTCATTCTAGACCTAAACCGAATGGATTAAAACAATTTCCGGCTTCCCCCTAATTAATTCCGAATTCTACCCCTAACCACTGGCATAGCTCCAACTTGTACGGATTTTCATTATCACTAAATTTTAAAAGAAATCATTGCCTAACTGAATCGCTGAAATTTGCCGATTTTTAACGATTCAGTAAGGTAAAAATTTCTTTTAAATTTTAATGGTGAGAAAAATCGGTACAAGTTGGCAGCTATGCACTGGGCTTTACTGCCATTGGACTGTGGATTATTCTTAAACGACAAAATTATTAGAATTTCAAAATATTGGAAGAACCGAATACTAGAATCTATTGACATTTCTTCAGCTAAATGTCTACCTGGTCTATGTAAAAATTTTCAAAGAATGTTTTATTAACTTTAGAACTACCGGAAATTTTACTCAAGTTTTATAAAAATATCATAAACCAGAAATTTATTTAACCCCTTCAAGTGCAGTAGTTCATTTTTGGCCCACCTAAATGCCACATTGACACCTGAATTATGGAATTAAAATTTTCCTTCTAATAAGTACACGAGGAAAAGATTTACTTATTTTCAAAGAAATTTGATTGTAAATTAAGCTGTAAGTCAATCTTTTCAGCATTTTATGAGTAGAAGTACTTCGCCCCTGAAAGGGTTAAAACTATTTAACTTATTTGAACCAATGCAGAAAATTATGTAATGCCTACAAGAGTTGTTACGCAATAGTTTACTTTCAATCGAAAGTGATCACTCGATTAGTTCTTAACGCATAAGTGATAAGCATAATATTTCGAATTTGCATGCAACTTCCAGAGCATTGTACTGGTCAAAGCAAACAGCATCCAAAGCAAACTTATTTATTTAACTTATTATTGTCTGGTTTATATATTTAGTTTATTTTAAAGGAATTTCTGGTCTGAATAAATATTTTTAAATGTACCTGTCGGTTTCATTGCACCCGTCTGCTATGCGGTGGATTAATAGCTAATTAGTAACTTTTTAAAGTGAATTTTACTATCTTCGCGGTAAAATATAGAAATTAATATATTGTATTTAATATATCGTATATTATTTGTAATTCAAAGTAAAAAGAAAATAGTTGTTGAACTGCAATGGAAATTTTTAAGAAAAGATGCATTTTACGAGTAAAACGTCATAGGCAATGTAATTCGTCAGACTGTAAACGTAAATCCATATTTGTTGGCTATAGAAATACTTTGTATATTTATCATATTACAACGGTATAATCAAGCAATAACAATTTACATCAAAGGAAAATGCATTTTACGAACGCCAAAGTACATTCATAATAATCCTCTTAACGTTTCGTCGGATTTTATGGTAAGAATATACAGTTTTACTTATTAAATTTTAGACTCCTACTACCAATTTTTAATGAGCATTTTTAGTTTCTCGTGTAGAACTGCAAGCTCTTCTAACAATTTTCTCCACTTTGTTTTCGTTCTGTATGCTTTATATCAAAGCCGCCTGAGTAAGAACGGCTTTCGTACATGATAACATAAAATTGTTATATTCCCAGGTGTACTCTAACACGAACAATACGTAATTCTATATTTGCGAAACACAAAATGTCCTTTCTGGTGCAAAGTTTAAAATACAATAAATTATCAAGTATGTTTAACCCTTTAGTGTGCAGCTTTGCATGTATGCAAACAAATGTGTTTTGAATTTAATAGATTTTTTTATTCGTATATTCCTAACTAACACCAAAAAATTAAAATAGCAATATTTGGTTTATTAAATAACAGACATTCCCTCTTTTTAAAAAAAAAATAAAGCGAAATTAACGCTATGCAAACTTTCTGGTGTAAAGTCAGATTCTCCGAGCTACGTAATTTCTAGAACGTATTTTATCATGGGACTTAAAGGGGTAAAGAGTAAGTTTTATAAAATAAATTATTATATAAAATACGGTATTTGGAGACACATTTATTAAAATATTTACTAATTTACAATATTTTAGCGTAAAACAACCAAACGACAGTAGTTTTTAATTGTTTTGCAGAGGTGCAACAGAAGATGGGCGTATTACAGTAAAACTCGGATATAACGCTCACCGCTTAAAACGCTTTCCCGCATTTTACGCTGATTTGTCCCGATCCCTTGAACCATACACATAATAACAATTTAAAAATTACTCGCTTTTAACGCTCCCTGCTTTTAACGCTTTCCCGCTTTTAACACGCTTTTTGTTGGTCCTTTGAACAAAGAAATCTCGGATATTACGCTTTGGTGCTTTGGTTTACATCCGGAGTTCTCATTTTCTAGCCCGTACAAAGAGAGAGAGAAAGAGAGTATACGTCGAATCGGCAGCCAGTCAACGCCCAAAGACTATGTAAAAAAAATCGGCCGGCGCGGCGGTTTTTTTCTCATTGGCTCAGAGAACAAAAGAATTAATGCTGTACATCTCAGCGGCATCTGTCTGTCTCTTACTTCACACAAACTGTTTTCACTTTTTTCATTTACATATAAGTAAGTATCATCGCTGCCGACTACAATTAAGTGCAACATGGAAGCTAAGAACATGAAAAGAAAGACGATGACACTTTCGAAAAAAATTAGAAATTCTAAAAAAATATGACAAAAAATCACCTATTCTGAGCCAGAAAGATTTTGCGTGATCTATGAATATCGCGCCGTCGTCTCTTCGAACTCTTCTTCTAAACAGAAAAGATATTAAAAAAAAAATGCGCGATTGGTGGCTCACAAAAAAGAGAGTGAAAACAGGAAAATATGAATATTTAGAAAAAGTTATGACCTAGTGGTTTCTTGAGTCAAGACACCGTAACATACCTATCAGCGGATCCATAGTTAAAGAAAAAGCTGCAGAAGTAGCCCAAAAGCTAAGAACTGAAGATTTTTCTCCATCTAATGGGTGGTTAGACCAATTTCGAACCCGCCACGGCATTGTGTACAAGAAGATTTGCGGAGAATCCTCTGCCGTGAACATAGAAAATGCAGAATTATGGAAAAAGAACAATCTTCCAAGGCTTATCAAAAACTATGCCAATTGTGATATTTATAACGCCGATGAATTTGGCTTATTTTTTAAAGCGATGCCTGATAAATATTTAACGTTAAAAGATGAGCAGTTCCATGGAGAGAAGCTCGGTAAAGAACGCGTGACTGTGCTTGTTTGTTCCAACGCCGATGGGAGCGACAAACGCAAGCCTCTGGTGACTGGAAAATCGGCCCAAATCTCGCTGTTTCAAGAACATCAAACGACTGTCCTGTGACTATGCACATCAACGTAAGGCTTGGAGGACATGTCCCCAGTTCATTAAATATGTTTCTGATTTTGATGTCGAGATGCGGAAGCAAAATAGGCATGTCATACAATTCGTAGACAATTACGGAGCGCATCCCCAAGAAATACCAGATATTCCAAACGTCTCTCGGGAATTTTTACCTGCAAACACCTGAAGCGTACTTCAACCGATGGATCAAGGGATCATAAAGGTTTTAAAACAACATTATCGCAAACGTATAGTGAAACGATTTCTACATGAAATGGATATTAAAAGTAGTCGATCTTCTGTAACTCTCCTTGACGCCATGAACTACCTTAGCGCTGCTTGGGATGCAATCGAACCTAAAATAGATGAAAATTGCTTTAAAAAGGCAGGCTTCATAACGAACGCTAACAATGATATGGATGCAACTGAAGAGGGGGTCAGATCCTATAAACGACGAGGACTGGCAAGCTGTTTGCGAGCATCTTACAGAAAACGCACACAGCCTTCATAACTATCTTAACATTGATAAAGACGTTATCACAAGCAACGATAGGAGCATTGACGACATTATAAAGGACACTGTACGGGATTTCACAGAAGAAGAGGACGTTGCTGTTCAAGAGCGCATCGCAACGATAGCTGAAGTAATGGAAGCTTTTAGCACTATCCGCCTATACACCGCTTCCGTAGATACCGCCACTTCACATGAAGCTATATTAAGACACATAAACAAAGCAGAAAACGCTCTTTTATGTGGTCGTTCGTCCACCCGTCAGACGAAACTCGAAGAGTTTTTCTCTAAAACAGAATAAACAGTGAAAATTTATAGTCCTCATAGTTGAAGAGCTAAGTGGAAGAACGTGTTAAGTAACAAAAATTACATTTGAAGAAATTTGAAGTGAAAGTTTTTGTTGTAAATTTTAATGATTTATTTTCTGTTTGATACCATGTGTTTAAAATATTAACAGGTATGGTACTAAACTCTCTCAAAAGCTTATTCATATTTAATTTTCAAATATTAAAAATTATTAATATTATTGACATTATTAAATATTAAAATATTAAATATTAATGAATAATGTCTTAAATCTTCAAGAATAAATATAATCTTAGTATTTTAGCTTCACCATGTGATAAGATACCTCATAACGCTTTCAACTAAAATATAAATTTTTTTTTTAGAAAATGCCACATAACATGTTCAACCATTCAGCTCTTCAGTTGTGCTCAAGAATACAAATGTTACATTTTTTTAAACAAAATATTATTATCAGTTACTTGCATAATTTTATTTTATGTTTAATATAAGGATAAAGGTTCCTATTAGAAATGTTGGCAGATTCCCAAAACAGTCGAGACACCCATTTGGCGACTTTTCTGACAAGCGCCAAGTACCCCACATACGCCAATCTAAAATGCGGCAACCTGAAAACTAACGTGATTGATCCATTTTCCTGAATGCTTCCAGACTGTTTTTTACTACGTCATCAACCTGGAATCATGGGAAATACAACATTTATAAATAACGACATATTAGAAAACACAGGAAAGCTGATTTTTATGAGATTCAAAATAAAACAAACGATTTCAACATAAGTTTATTGAAAATGGGAAATTTTTAAAGTACCTTTTCAAGTCAGAGTAACGATATAATGATTAAAATTTTCATTTCTCAACAGCTTTCAGAAAAAATCATGGGGTGATTTAATATTGTAAGTACGTGCCTATATTATAGTAAACATTAAACAATTCATTTCTAATTGAAAGAAGTATGAACGCTTCGCGTTCATAAAAAAATATATATCATTGAATACAGCAACCTAGTTCTGCAGCAATCTGAAAAACGCAGGAAACTCGTTAAAGCGGCAATCAGCGTACATGTATGAACGATTCGCGTTCATTAACCGAAAAAAAACATCACTGTCACCAGCAGTTCTCGGTGTGTAGCAATCTCAAAATTCATCAGTTCTCACTGCATAGCAATATCAAAATTCAGCAGTTATTAATGCGTAGCAATATCAAAATCAGCAGTTCACGTTGCGTAGCAATATTAAAATGTACAAAACTCGTAAGGTCAGCATACATGAGAAATATGCAATAAACGACAAATATAAAACACTATAATAAAATACATAAAATTATTAACATACCTTAACAAACATCTCCTTTCTTGAAAACCAACTCTATAAAATGCTGAATTGCCATAATTTCGTAAATTTCTAGTCGTCGATAAACTTCATTTAACTTTCCAGCAAAAAATATTAACGAATACTCACAATTTCAAACTAAGTTACACAGGTACTTTAACTTTCAAATTTTACAACTAAAAACATCAAAATATATTAACAATAACAAACTCTAGCCTTACCGTCATTTATTTTTACAATTACTAAACGTCTTTCTTCTACACCTCGTCTCGCACCTCGTTGTACACAAATTACAAAACATGCGGAGTTGAGTTGTCAAAGGTAGGCGTAGCCATCCAATACACAAGAAATAAACCAATCCCATTCAACCAATCCAAATTCAAGATCACACAACTGAAGGCGTGGAAAGAATTTACGAAACGAACTGGTAACAACAAAGATTCATTTATCGCCTCACCAAATTGAACGATGGCAAGTGTCTCGGCTGTTTTGGGATTCAAGTGAAATGTTAAATATATTTTGTAGCTTTTGTTTTAATGCTAACAATTCTTTTACTTCGAATACATAATTTTGAAATAATAATACAGATTGTAAACACTATGTAAATTTGTGATATTTAAATAAAGGAAATATTTTTGTACCTATGCTGTGGAGTTATAGAACACAAAAATAATACACAAAAATGAGTCCCAGCATTATTTAAAGCAGATAATATTCTCAATTTTAAAATGCCGAAAACATTCTCCCGCATTTAACGCTTTCTCGCTTTTAACGCTCTTCTAGCCCGGTCCCGCGGAAGAGCGTTATATCCGGGCTTTACTGTATATGAAAAATGTATCTCTGAATTTTTTCATTATTTTTCCTGTGCAATAAACCTTTCTGAGAATCATAATGTAATTTTTTCGAAAAAAAAACTGCGCATTTAAGTGTTAAATATATCTTCCTAGTATAGTTGAACATTTATACCTGTAGCTGAAAAAGCATAACATTCGCTTAAGATTCACACAATAAAAATGTTTTTGACTTTTATTTCTTACTAGCAAACCACGCGGCTTTGCTCGCGTAATATTTGAAATATGCCAAGTGATATTTATATGTCTAATTTGTATTAAAAGGTAGTAAATAAATTTTTATTTTATTAAAAGGTAATATTTTATTTTATTAAAAGTTTTTTTTTATTAAAATGTACTTATTACTTTTAGGAATAATTCAAAAATTACTATTTAAAACACAGTTTGATTAAACATCATTATTACACTGCATTAGGCATAAATGAGACCAAAATTAATAAAACGAAATAAAACAAAATAAATGATAATTTAGAAAATATTTTGAAACGTTTATGCTCAATTAATACGCTTATTTCAGTATTCATTTGAAGTTTTGTATTTTTTAGAAACCATCTTCTTACATCTTAAAATTAACTATCATGTCAAATTCCAAGTCCTACCACCTCTCTCAACATAAAGGGATATGTTGAAATAGGAACTGTCACCATTAATTTGCCAACATTAATTTTGAAATCGGTTTGTTTCTTCCTAATATTCCACAGAAACGTAATTTAGAAAGCTTTTAAAGGCCTTTTTTAGAACGTTTGTTGTTCCTGTGAAACCCAGGTGGTAGAATCATCGGTATAAAATATAGCCTGTGTCGGATCAGAGACTGTTACCATTGATTCGCATCTATTACTTTTATAATAGGTTTATATTCCCTGAAATTGCATAGAAATCGTAATTTAGGACTGTTTTAGAATGCTTTTCCCACCTCCCCTTCGCTTCACCCCTTTTTAATTCAAATTTATTTTCGACAGTCCTTCGAGGGCATTTATATTTTATAAGTAACTACCATGCCATTTTTAAAGTTTCTAGCCTCTTCAGTATCACAGAAATCGCGATTTAGGAAGTTTTTAGCTCCTGCAACCGTCTGGTGGTAGTGGCACAGACATAAAATATAGCTTATGTTTGAGTAGGTTCTATTACCAACAATTTATCATCATTATTTTTTAATATGTCTGGTATTTGATAAGATTGCATAAAAATTGAAATTTATAACGCTTTTCGCTCACTTAATCTTTTTAAATTTAGAATTTTCTTTCGACTGCTCTTAGAAAGCAGTTGCATCTTGTAAGTAAATACCATGCCATACTTCAAAGTGTTAGACCCCCTCAGTTGTGAAAAAAACGCAAATTAGAACATGTTTTGCTTTTGCAACCCTCAGATGGTAGTGACAACAACATAAAATATAACCTATGTTATAGCAGGGACTGTCACTATTGATTTGCAACCATTACTTTTGAAATAGCTTTGGTATTTCTGAGATTGAGTAGAAATTGCAATTTAGAACGTTTTTAGAACGCTTTTCGCACATTTTCACTGCCTTTTAAATTTTTAATTTTTTCGAAACTGTTCTTAAAGATCATTTATAATCTAATAAATGTGTACACTGCCTAATTTTAAGATGCTAGCACCTACCGATTACAAAAATCGAAATTTAGAACAGTTTTTGCTCCTGCAACGTCTAGGTGACAGTGATACCGACATAAAATAGCGTCTATGTTAGAGCAGAGGCTGTCAGCATCAATTTCCTACCAATACTTTTGAAATCAGCTTGATTCTTCCTGAGATATTGCTGACAAATCGGCATTTAGAATGTTTTTAGAACGCTTTTCGCGCATTTTGCTCCTGCATCTCCTCTGGGGTAGTGGAAACAGGTATAAAATATAGCCTATCTTGGAGGAAGATCTGTCACCATCATTTTTACACCATTATATTTGAAATCGGTTCAGTACTTCCTGAGATTGCATAGAAATCGCAATTTAGAACGTTTTTTACAACGCTTTTTGCGCATTTTGACACCTTTTTAAATTTCGATTTTTTTAGGAAATGTCCTTAGAGATCATTCATATCTTATAACTAACTACCATTCCAAATTACATGTCCTTACGTAACGCAAAAACCGCAGTTTAGAACGTTTTTCTCCTGCACTCCCTTTGGGGTAGTGGCACCGACATAAAACATAGCCTATGTTGAAGCAATGGTTGCCACCATGATTTTGACGTCTTTATTTTTAAAATCTGTTTGGTATTTCCTGAGATTGTGGGGAAACCATCATGTAGAACGTTTTTTAGAACGCTTTTCGCGCATTTTCACTCCTTTCAAATTTCGAATTGTTTAAGAACTGTTCTTAGAAATCCTTTATGTCTAATAAGTAGCTAATATTTCAAATTTCATATTTCTAGGTCCTTCAGTAACACATAAATCGCATTTTTAGAACATTTTTTGCTCCTGCACCCCCTTTGAGGTAGTGGCACAGACATAAAATATAGCCTATCTTGGAGCAAACGTTGTCACCATCATTTTGACACCAATAATTTTTAAATCGGTTATTATTTCCTGAGATTATGTAGAAGCTACCATTTAGAACGCTTTTTAGAACGCTTTTTGTGCATTTTCATCCCTTTTAAATTTCGAATTGTTTAAAAACTGTTCTTAGAAATCCTTTATATCTAATAAGTAGCTAATATTTCAAATTTCATATTTCTAGGTCCTTCAGTAACACATAAATCGCATTTTTAGCACGTTTTTTGCTCCTGCACCCCCTTTGGGGTAGTGACACCGATATAAAATGTAGGATCTATATAGTCTATCTTGGAGCAAGCGTCGTCACCATAATTTTGACACCAATATTTTTTAAATCGGTTTGGTATTTCCTGAGATTATGTAGAAACTACCATTTAGAACGTTTTTAGAACGCTTTTTGTGCATTTTCACCCTTTTTTAATTTCGAATTGTTTAAGAACTGTTCTTAGACACAACTGAATCTATAATTTGAATCTATCTATAATATGAAAGTTATAAGTAACTAATATTCCAAATTTCATGTTTCTAGGCCATCCAGTAACACAAAAATTGCATTTTTAGAACGTTTTTTGCTCCTGCACCCCCTTTTGGCCAGTGGCACAGACATAAGATAAAGCCTATGTTCTAAGTTGGTCTAACACCATCATTTTGATACCATTACTTTTGTAATCGGTTAGATAGTTCCACAGCTTACCTCCTACAAATAAACAATTTTTACCTCTTTATAATAGGAGTATCTATTATAAGCACGTACACAGTTAAAATAACACCAATAAAAGTAATTTAAACCTTTTCTATTTACAATAGACGCACGGCAGCTTAATGCGTTCCCACGCTATTGGTTCAACTTAGACTGTTTATCCGGATTCCATTTTTATTAGTTAAGTTTGGTAGGCATTTTGTGCTTTATTAAACCACAAAGATTGCGTAATCACATAAAATCTTTAATTTGCATTTTGGGTATGAACTTGGAATATTTAGCTAAAACAATGAAGAAATTTAAGTTTGGCACCACAATGATACATAGTTGCGCCGTAGAGTTTCGTTATTCATTACATTTAATAATTACATTTTCTTCAGATTTTTAGAGATACAGTAGAACCTCGATTATCCAAAGTAATTGGGACTGACCCTCTTTCGGAAAATCGAATATTTCGGATAATCCAGAATGCTTCAATTCTGGATAATTCTTCAATTCTGGATCTCCTTAAGATTAAGGAGAAATATATGCAATATTTGTTATTATGGTAACAAGTGCATAATAAAAATAAAGCAATAGCAAAATAGAAACAAGAATAAATTGCCTGAATTTTAATTTTGAAATTAAGTGCCTTTTACATATATCACTAGGGTTTGAAAAAATATTTTTTTTTTGTCGCATATTCGATTGCATTTGCTTTGAAGCTCCATTCATGGAGTTTTTAAATATTATTAGTTCACTAGTATCACAGTCTTTCTGCTGCCCCAGTCATGCCAAATCTTTTGCAAAACATTCAAAAGCTTCAGAATTGCTAATACGTTCATTTTCTTCGTTTAACTTACGGGAACTCAAGATAAACTCAAAGGAACTCAAAGAAAGGGGATCGAAAATATTTATATGTACTCGTAGTTCGGAAAGAACCGCTTGCACACAATAAATATCATAGTTAAAAAAAAGCCTTCAAAATGAATTTTGATAGTGAAAAAAAAAAGTTTTAAAAATGGATTTCGGTTAACCGAGAGTTTCGGTTAAAAGAGTTTTGGATAAAAGAGGTTCTAGTGTATAATTATTTTTATTCATATAAATATCATTTTGGGAACAGATGTCATAAGTTCCCACGATCGCCATCTTGGAATTCTTCTTGGCGTGAGAACCCCTTTTCCGCCAAGTAGTAAATGTCGCCAAGCACCGGTTTATACGCATGTTTGTCTTAACGAAAATAAAATGTAAATAATAAACAAAATTCGCTAAACTGGCAGTCAGTAATCGTTGTATGAGAGCTTCGCGCACATTTACCGAGAAAAAACATCGCCGAATTCAGCATTTCTTGCGGTATAACATTCTCAAAATTCAGCAGTTCTCGTTTTGTAGCAATCTCAAAATGTAAAAAAATCTTAAAGCAGCAAAATATACATAAAAAACGAAACTCCCTAAAGTGGCAATCAGCAATAGTTTATGAGCGCTTCGCGCACATTTACCGAAAAAAAAAACATCGCCGAATTCAGCATTCTCGCGGTATAGCATTCTCAAAATTCAGCAGTTCTCGTTTTGTAGCAATCTCAAAATGTAAAAAACTCTTAAAGCAGCAAAATATACATAAAATTATCAACATACCTTAATAGACATCTGCTTTCTTGAAACCTCCAGCACGAAATATCACTCATAACATCGCCGTCATTTTCCAAAATAGGCTTAATACGCATTGACACGCTATAAACAAACCTCCCTTTCTTGTCAAAATTTCCTCATATTTCTTAATTACTTCAGCAGGAGCGTTTAAACGGACTACAGAAACAATAGTCAATGAAATACATCCAATAAATTTAACATAAAAATAAAAAGACAACGATAGAACACGATATCAAAATACATCCACAAAATTCTAAGCTTCTCAGGGATTGCCAGAACACGACACGTCACAACACACACGGCACACGGGGTTTACATATCGAGTTTGTCATATATGTAAACACCGCCAACACGCCAACAAAAAATCGCCAAACAATTCAAAACAACAACGTCTGAGGGAAGGTACGGCATCTAAGCCTAATTTTGATATATAGTACTAGAATAAATACTAGAATGGGTAATTTTTTTTATCTGTTAAGTTATACCGACAGGGCTGTCCAACAGGGTACCTTTAAAAGATTTTCTTGACACTATTGTGAATGGTTCATATTGCTAGCTTTTTTTTAATATATATATATTATGCTAGCTGAAATACCTGGCGTTGCCCGGAGTTAAAAACATGTTTGATTAGAAAAATCAATTTTAAATTTAAACACCGTACGGACTATGAATCTCGCGCAAATATGTACTCTTTTTTAATATATTGAAAGTCTTGAGAAGTTTTGCTTTTATGCCAGTATTTAAAAAAAAAATCCTCAGCCTAAATAAAAATAGTCTTGATTCTTGAAAGGAAAAGTTTTTTTTTTTTTTTTTTTTTTTTTTTTTTTTTTTTTTTTTTAACCGCAATAAGTAACACCTTTGCTACAATTTGATTTATTACAGAAATTGCATTGAAAAGTAAAAACCAACCATTAACATTATGACAAAAATTCAAATTTTTCCAGAATTGAGAGCTTTTTAACCCCTTCAAGGGCGGCGGTTCATTTTTGGAACACTTAATTTTAATTCTTAAATGCCACATTGGCACCAGAATATTGAAATGAAATATTTTCTTGTATTAGTACGTGAACAAAAGCTTTTACTTATTTTGAAATAATGTAGTTTGTAGATTCTGGAGTCATTCACTCAGTTTAGCATTTTACGAATAGAATACATCTTGCCCCTGAAAGCGTTAAACGTTTTTAAGTATTAATTGATTGTCGTTTCAGCTTATATTTCATTATATTTTTGCAAAGGCATGAGAATATCGCAATGACACATGTACTGTCATACTTTAATATATAAGGTTCTATAATCAGTAATAGTTATTTAATATCTTAACGAAGTTTAGCAAAATGAGTAGCTTCCATGTCCGAATCGAATACAGTAAAACACCGTACAACAAATGGGAAACTTAATTCTTCTGATAAGCAGAAGTTCGAATGACATAGAATTAATTTTAAACTGTACAATATTTTTTTTCATAATAAAATATTCATGAAATATTCGAAAAAAAGAAACTGCTTAAAAAAGGTGACAATATATCAATCTACTTACATACATTTTCACTAGACAAATTCCTGTTAAAAAAGAAAGCTACGTTTTTAGAAGGTTTCTAAACACAATGAATCTATGCACGAACAAGCGAGTTTTAAAGGAGAAGGGCATGAAATCGGATTTTACTCTAGATATTGAAATTACTTAAAGCTTTTTCGCGCTTAGAAAGGCTAAATTTCATCATGCTAATTTGCATTTCAGCCTTTATCAACAAAAGTGTACATTTTATATAGAGGGCGCAAGTACGTCGTATCTACTATTATTTATCAGCAAGAAGTACAGCCGTGGGCGAAAAAATAAACACTCCCTACTAACGCTACAACATTTTATTGTACAAGAAATTTACCAGTACCAATCGATTGGAAATAAGATCATCTTTTAAAAGATGTACCATAATTCCCCGCGTATACTCCGCGGCTTAGTTAAGTCTTTTTCAGACCGGAAATTTTATTGAAAAAAAAGGAGTCAAGTAAGTCCTAAGTAGAAGTAAGTCACATATTATTTAAAACAAATTCTGGTAGGAAATCGAGTTATCTGAGGAGCGGCGGATATAAAATTTGCTTAGGAGGGCATCTACATATAAAAAGTAACCCAAATTTGGTTTTTACATTAGCAATACCCAGGACTGACACCATAAGTAAATTCTACACCCTTCAATTAGCCTAAAAACCAAGTTTCATGAAATTCGTAGGATTAGTTCGAAAAAAAAATTGATTTAAAACGAACAAATTTTAGTGCTGTATGTATATTATTGAACGCATGTCAAAGTTGCAGAGCTTTGTTTCAGGTTTAAGAATAGATTATTTGTACATGTTTATATATTGCAGTACTTACTTTTTTAAAATTTAAAATCAGTACCTACTTTTTCTGGTGTGAGTTTAAAATCAATCATTGATTTAATAAATATATTTGCAATTTCAGTTGTATTATTAGTCCGGGAGCAGGTGTGATGCCATCGAAATACTCAAGGCCAGAGGACACGAGTGTGACGTCATCACTAATCGACCGACTTCTCACTTGTGTAGGGATTCGCACCGGAAATTTTTGAATAGCAATTTGATTTTATTTTTGGAATATCTATCATCCTGTAAAACAATAACAACTATTTAAACTTACTGGTGAGAATTCGGAATCCCTGAATAAAAATTCAGCCAGATGTGGAATGCCACAGTGTTGCCGCCTCTGACTGACTTTTTATTGGGGGATTTCAAATTTTCACCAGTAAGTTTAAATAGTTATTATTGTTTTATAAGATGATAGATATTCCACAAAGAAAATATAAGAAAATTGCTATTCAAAATTTTCCGGTGTGAATTCCAACACTAGTGAGAAGTCGGCCGATTAGTGATGATGTCACACTAGTCTCCTCTGACCTTGAATATTTCGATGGCAGCGGCCGGTGATATCAAAAGATGCGTCATCGTGGAATTGAAATTTTTTTATGTAAATCGATAGTAAAACGCCATACGAACAAAATTAGTTAGTTGTAACTAGGTTTGACCAGGCAAAAATATGTTTAATTAGTTTAATTATAATTAAAAGGTATAATATTTTACCATCATCGCGGATATTAAACACTTTTATCGAACACATTTTATCAAAAATTTTGTTCTCTTTCAGTAAAATTTGTTATGACAAACTTTATTCTGCCGGAGAAGTCTATCATACCTGTTTTAAGGAATTAAAATAAATTACCCATTTATTTTGCTTTGAATTTTTACCGCAGGCTACTTTATTTCGCTTCAGGACGCTGTCCAAATGCGGTTTTCCACAAAAAAAAGTAAATCATTACAGAATTTTAAAGTTAAACTTTCTTTCGGCTTGTCAAACCTAGTCATTACTATCTCATTATGTTCGTATGACTCTTGGCTGTCGATTTACATAATTTTTTTTTCGATTCGCGATGACGGGACTTTCGATATCACCGGCTTCTCCCGGACTTTATATTTAATCAAATGAAATTTAAAAAAAGTTAAAAGATACTATGAATCCATAGGAATGATAACTTATTTAAAGATTCCACCGTCATCACTATATGTTCGATATTCGTCTAAATATACGAGGTACAATATAATGTCTGGATTCAATCACATAAATTGTAACCGAGACCATGGCTGCATATATGCACCTTTAACACGTTCACGCCGGCGCGGTGGGTCACACTCGACTTTCTCAGAGTTGTAAAGTCTCCGGCTTTTTGCACACCACTAATATTTTAATGAAAATGGTGTTCCTTTGAATCGCCCAATTGTTCTAATTAAATAAAACAACATTTTCTGTATTAAAATACTAGTATCCAAAAAGTCGGTGACTTGGCAGCTCTAAGACAGTCGAGTGTGATCCAGCGCGCCAGCGTGAACGTGTTAAAACATGCATGCAATTTTTTTGGCACCAGTAATAAAGAAAAGTAATATTTGTCTTATTTAATTAGAGCATTTTCGACATTAAGTAATTGGATGTAACTTTATTTTTAAAAGTTGTGCCATTCAAATAAATTTGAGCTAAAGGCGCCTGTCCAAAAGTATTAAAATTAAAAGTATGAATATAGGATTGTGGAACAAGTATATACATGTACAATAGGGTGGAACTAAAAAATGAAGTTTCGAATTTTATATTCTAATAGAGATTTTTTTTTTCCTTTTTAACTCCATAAACAGAAAATATTTTTCTTTTAATTTTAAAATTATGTTTACTGGTTCCTCAAAGCGACTGAAGTTCCCCGAAAAACGAAAAATACTCAATAATTGCATTAAAAATTCTTTAAGCTTATTATTAAATTTATATTTTGCAAAAGTAAAATAATAAGTGTTACTGTCCTGTAATGAAGAATATATTTTAGTTTGAATGCTATGGAAAAGGTGGCACCACGTCATTTGACCTTGATCGAAGCCAGCGTAAGGGCGTTGACATTCATAGTTTCTGTTTTTACTTGGCTGCGAGTCATAACAAGTTACTGCGTGTAAGCGATAAGAGGTGTTTGCGTATTACTAGTTTAGACGATTATTTTTTAATAACCGATCAGTATCAAATGTGATAATGTCTACTAACGTGCGTAAAACTAGAAATCTGTTAAAGTGTCCTGTTTTTGGTGAACCAAAAGAAATAACCTTAGACTGTCATCTATTGCCAACATATGAAGATGTTATGAAACATTATTTATGGGTTCAGTTTAATTTAAAATCTGAAAACTGGGATCTGGATCCCAATGTTTCTGAAATATCAAAGGCTGTTGCTGATACAATTAAAAGTGTATGGCTGAGAGCTTCAATTCCAACGGTTTCCGATACACGAATCATAAAAATGATTAGAGACTATCATGAGAAATGTCAAAATTTGAAGAAAATATTAAGCGTAGAAGGAATAATCCGGCATTTAATATAAAATTGCAAAATTTTATGCAGTCAGCGAAAAAACTTTTTGACGTAAGCTCGTGTAAATGCAAAGACTTTTCTTTGTGTAAATGCACTAAATATTGTCGTGTACCAGAAAAGGAACGTAACTTTATCAAAGACCAAAGAGAGGAAAGGAAGGTGGCAATAGGAGCAATAGATATAAAAACCACAAAAAAGATGATGCGCAGTGTAGCAAGACTGGAAAAAGATATATCAAGAAAAGAAAAAGTTATTTTAAAACGAAAAAGTGATGTTTTTATGAATGACTCGCCAACTGAAGAAGATAGTTCGGAAGGTAATGGTAGTTCTGCTGACCCTGAATTTAACAAACAACCATATACCTCAAATTGCAGTAGAAGCGAAAAAAAGAAAAAACGATCTCAACAATTTCACCTACCTGCACTTGCTCTTGCAGTTGAAAGAACCGGGGTATCAGACAGAACAGCAAGTATTATTGCAAATGCCACCTTAGAAGATATGGGTCTTATTTCTGATGATAATAAAGACAAGGTAATTGACAGAATGACTTTAAGAAGACAAAGAGAAAAGCAAAGAAGGAATTTGAAAGAACAAGAAAGACGAAATGAGTTAGTTTCAGAAGGTTTGTATTTTGATGGCAGAAAGGACAGCACCATGATAACTGAAGCAAAGGGGAAAAAGGTATACCGAAAAATCATTAAAGAAGAGCACGTGGTCTTAGCCCAAGAGCCAGGATCAAAATATATTGGTCATATTTCGTTGACATCTTCCTCTGCTAATAATATAACCAATGGAATTTTGGATTATTTTCTAAATAATAATATGGACATTTCAAATTTAAAAGTCATTGGGTGCGACGGAACCGCCGTTAATACAGGAGGCAAATGTGGAGTTATTAAAACATTGGAAGCAAGACTGAATAAACCTTTACAATGGGTAATTTGTTTACTACATGCAAATGAGCTCCCATTTAGACATTTGTTTCAATATCTCGACGGAAAAACTGCAGGCCCTAAAGCATTTTCTGGACCAATAGGAAAGCAACTTGAAAAATGCGAAGATATGGAAATTATAGACTATAAGAAAATTGAATCACGGCTGCCACAAATTAATTTTGAGGATTTAAGTACAGACCAGAAGTACTTGTTTGAAATTTGTCAAGCGGTATCAAGCGACATATTTCCTCCAGATTTAGCGAAAAGAAATCCCGGAAAACTTGCTCATTCTCGCTGGTTAACAACAGCTAACAGAATTTTGCGTTTATATGTGTCCTGTAAGAGTCCTTCTGAAAATTTATAGGTTCTTGCTGAATATCTTATTAAAGTGTATAGTCATATATGGTTCAACATCAAATTAAAAGCTTCTTGCAAGGATGGATCTGTTCATTTGTGGGAAATGATTAAATGCTCCAGATACCTCGAAAAGCAGCATAAAAATATTATTGATGCAGTCATTCAGAGGAATGCCTACTTTGGGAATCATGAAAATATACTTTTGGCAATGTTAACTGATTCCCGTAAACATATAAGAGCACGTGAACTTAGGAGGATAATGACATCTAGATCCAAGCCTAATAAATGTGTCAGGAGATTTGAAGTTCCTCGCCTTAACTTTGATGCTTCTGAATACATAGATTTAATTAATTGGAATCAATGTAAGCTAACGGAACCCCTGTCTTGATGGATTTATCGGATGAAGAACTTAAAAATATAGTAGAAACAGGGGAAATACCTGACTTCCTAGCTTTTCCCTGTCATACACAAGCAGTGGAAAGGTGTATCAATATTGTTACGGAAGCTGCGTCTACTGTCTCTAGATATGAAGCAAGAGATGGCTTTATCTTGGGAAAGTTAAAGTCCCGCAGTATAATGCCAACGTTTGACAATAAGAAGGATTATAAGCCAGTAGCTTGAGTAGCTAATATGACAAAGGGAGGGAAGGAGGGTGGAAGTCGATACACAGCCACCTCCTCGTGGTGACGTCTGGGTAGTATTTGCTTAAATAAGAAAATATGAGCTAAGAGCTGTGTCTTTTACTTTAAGTTATTTTATACTGAAATGGGGAAACTTTGACGTCCTTGAGGAACCGGAAAACAAATTAATTTTAAAAAACCTTTTCAGCCGAAAGTTTAGTCATCCAAAAAGGAAAAAAGTTTTCACTATTAGACATTAAAACATAAAAGTTTTTTTTTTACCCTATACTTAAGTTCCACCCTAATGTACAATGAAATGGCTACGTACTATCATATGAGAAAAATCGCAGCACTCCTATTTGCAAAATTTGGAAGTTACCGATCTATATAAAAAAAACTATGACACATAGCGAAATAAAGCCACCTCGAAGCTGAGCGTCCTCGATTTAGTGTGAAAAAATGGCTCTGCTGTAAAAAGAACTTTATGAAAAGGCTTGAAATGTAAGTTTTGCGGTATCCAATCACAACGTAAATCCGTCACTGATATCATACACACCACCCGTGAATACTAGGCCTGAGAGCTGTCGAAAATGGCAGAGATTTATTTCAGATTTTTGACGGTCGCTTGTATTTGAATACCAATAATTTATAAAACCTTTACGCTTTAATTTTTCTGAGATTAAATAAGTGAAAAGAAACTTTTAGATAATACTCGTATGTAATTTCATTAGACCGTACAAACGTTGAAAAAAACTCCGCTTACGACTGCCGAAAATTTTCTGCCAGCGCTCAGATCCAGCATTCAGGAGACAATGACGTGCACAACACCATTCTCTGAGCACAAGGCGCTGACACAAAAATGGCAGCTGTCGTTGACGGATTTTTTTTCAGCGTTTGAACAAACCATTGAATTTCATACCAAAAACCTTAACCCCACCCTTGTTTTACTGATAAGTCAAGGAAAACATTTAGAAAATACCTGTCTAAATCCGGAAGATCGTGAAAAAGCTTTAAAAAATTCGTCTACGATAGCCGCCATTTTTGTGCCGGCGCGTAAGCCTAGTAATCAGAGAACGGTGGCATGTAGAAGAGTGGCATCATAAGACAGATGCATATTTACTATCAAAAGTAAAGCATCTAAACAAGGTCATGTTTTTTATTAAAAAAAAATGAAGTTAAATATGTTCAATGCGTCAAAAATCAGCAGCAATATACAGACCCCCCTCATGCATACCTGCAAATAGTGGGGAGATTAAGGGAACCGGGTAAGCGAAATTCAACCAAAAAATCGATTTTTACATTTTTATATCATTAACCCTTAAATGCACGATTTTTTATTTTGTTTCAAAAATAGTTATATATGATTCTCTAAAAGATTTAATACAGAAGAAATATAATGAAAAAATCAGAGATAATTTTTTCATATAATACGTCAATATTTTCTTCTGCTGCACATCTGCAATACAAGTAAAAACTACTGTCCTGTGGCTGTTTTACGCTTAAATATTGCAAATTAGTCAATATTTTAGTAAGTATGTCTCCAAATACCTTATTTTATATAATTATTTGTTTTATAAAACTGAACGATTAACCCTTTAATTCCCATGATAGAATACGTTCTAGGAATTACGTAGTTCAGAGAATTTGACTTTATACCAGAAAGTTTTAATAGTTTGATTTCACTTTATTTAAATACGGAATGATTGTTATTAATTAAAGCAGATATTGCTATTTTAATTTTCTGGTGTGAATTAGGTATATACGAATTTAAAAAAAATCTATAAATCCAAAACACTTTTCTTTGCATATATGCAAAGCTGCGCACTAAACGGTTAAATAGTTTAAACTTTTATCTTTTCAACGATGTATTACACATGTTTAGATATAAATAAAAGTACTGGATTTTTCATTATTTCTAAGAGCACTTCACAGCAGTGGGCTACTTTTTTTAAATTAAGATTTCTTGAATGGCACAACTTTTTTGAAGTTGTACTATTTTAAAAAAGTGGTGCCAATCAAAAAATCGGAATTTAAAAAAAGTAGTCCACTGGCAACACTGCTTCACAGCTTTTATTGACATTTTCTCAAAGCTTCATTTTTCCAGGTTTGTGTTCCTTTTTTTTCAATATCTATTAAACTTAAGAACTCAGATTTACCTAAATACTTATATTATGTTATAGTGCATATTTTAACACAGGGATTTAATAATTTGTTGAGAATTATTTATTTTAGGTAGTGAAATCTTACCAAAAATGCTAATTTAAAAATGTCTTTCAATAAATAATTAATAATTAATTTTCAGTTTCACTTAGAAAGAAAATGGTCTGTTAAAATACGTAAAGCATGTTATTCAAACTACTCTAAAAATCTAGACCTATATCTTTCACCATTTCTGAGAAAAAGGTACATAAAGTTGGTGTATTTTAACATGTCCGAGATAGAGCTTACCCGGTCCCCTTAAATAAAACGATTTTTAATGGGTATATCGAGTTGTAGTTGGCTTTTTAGAAAAAAAAAGAAATCCTGAAAGAGGAATTTTTTTGCGTGTAGGTACTTAATTTTGAGATTTTAGGTCTAGTAGATTTTAAGATACTTGTCTCCGGATGTCTTTGAAAATGCCTTGTACAATATCGCCCTAATAGATCGGCGAAATTATGGCTAAGGCTCCCTCTTTTTGCGGTCTGATTAAAAGCAATACTTCAGTTGAATTAGTCATTATTTTAAATGGGGTTTTTAATTACCGTGATTTCCGGCCTATAATCCGCCGATCAAACAATCACGTTTCGACTCAAAAATTAAAAAAAAATAATTGAAGCTAAATATTTACCGGGGTTTCGTTCTCACTTTATGAAATAATGTTTCTGGGTCAGAGCAGAATTGTTTGACCCGCGGATTATAGGCTGGAAATTGCTGTAATAACGCGCGTTAATTAAGACTTTTTACATTTTTTATGATTTGTCGTGTGATTGCAGGTGTTTAGCTATAAGTATAAAAAATTTCAAAGATCTAACTTATTGTGCTGGTTTTGAGAACGAACTCTGTGACAAACGGACAGACAGATAGAGGAGTGAGACAAATAGGGATTCGTCAGATTAACGAGACCCTAAAAATGAGTCTTATAAACTTTTTGCTTCGCACGAATATTTCGGAAAACATTTAAAGCGATTCGTCAATATTCTGCGAATTCAAGCTTATTTTTTTCTCAATAAACCTTTGACACTGAAGTAATGCATTCTATTATAAATTTTTAATGCAATCAACTAAAATTATTTTCAGTATTGACGAAACCATTTGCAGTACGATAATGCTAAAACCGACAAGCATTTGGGTTAATCGGAAAGTCGTGTCGTGTTGGCAAAATCAATCCGTACCGGAAAATTCTATCACTTAATTATTAGACATTGATTCCTTTATCTAATACCTAATAATTACCGGGCGGAATTTTCCGGTACCAATTGATTTTCCGAACACGACACGACCTTCCGATCGACCCACTATCATAGTTGCCAACCTTCCACTAATCTTCCGTAATGTCTGGATTAATTTAACCCACGTTAACCACATTTCGAACCAGAAAATTTATTTCATGAATGCTAATTTATTTAATTTCAGGTTTCTACGCGGAACACATTTATTTCCATTTCTTAAAAAATTTCTTTTTTGAAACGTATTAAACCAGGGTCAAATTAACACAAGTATTTCGGAAGATTAGTTTGAGGTTGGTAGCTATGCCCAATATTATTCTTCTCAAAAGAACACGATCAAAAGGAGAGAGATTTGCCACTATAAACTTCAATATTGTCTTTTTATAAGGGTTTTAACCCTTAACGCTCGAATTAAATTACGGTTGAATAATTCAAATTGCTTATTGGCACCACTTTTATGAAAAAGAAATATTCAGCGTATTTAATGACAGGAAAAACGATACTAAAATATAGCCAATTTCACTATTTTATAAAACTGGTGTGAATCAAACAATTTGAGTAAAAGACACAGCCCGAGAATATGACGCGAGCTAGAATTAAGGGGTTAAATGCAAATAAAGACATATATAAATATCTCTTAATCTTCTGCAAATATTCACTCTGATTTATATTTACGATTTCTGAAAAACGGAGATTAAAATATTCAAAAGAATTTTAACTGCCAATCTACATTTCTAAGTTTTATTTCTCAAGCAACGGAGATCTGGAAAACTTTCATAAATTATGTTAATAGAGATCTCAGTTTAAAGGGTGGCAATTTCTGGCTTTATTCCAAATCGTATAGGGTGATGTATAGTGTCGAAAGAAATATAACACGAAGAAATCTATATTTTAACAATAATATTTTTGAATGATTTAAAATTAAACATAGTCATTTATTTTAAGATTAAATTCATATATTGTCGATTCTCCAATAATTGGGTATTTTGCGTCACTATATATATATATAGTGACTACAATACTACATATTATCGTTTATATAATTTTCGTTAGCATAAAATGTATTATGAAATGCCTTTCTACAATTTGAAAAGGAATTTTCAAGAAAAAAAAACTGTAAATTTTACTCTAATAATATTTTAAGTATTCAAATTTTAACTTCTGTCCCTTGTCTGCTACTTAATGCACTGAATTTCTGGAAGAAATTAAAGTGTAATGAAAAGCGATTTTTAGAAGTTTAACCCTTTGCACTCCGTTTTCGCTGCTCCGGCGACATCATCTTACTTTGCAAAATTTGTTTTTTACACCAGTAATAAAGGAAAATAAAATTTGCTTTATTTAATCAGAGCATTTTTGAAATAGGTTTAAAAGGAAACGTCATCTTATTTCGTGCCCATACATATTTCGTGCCGGCCGAATTAAATATGTATAAAAGACACCGGGGTCCAAAGGGTTTTTAACTATCTAATATATAAAAATAAAAATTTGTCTGCCCTATAATGCTATATAAATCCACAGTTTTGAAGCCAGAATTGTGAAATGTTACGTACATGTGTATTAAAACACCGCCGAGGCAACTAAAGTAATCCGGAATCGGAATAACTTATAGTTAATTTTTAATTAATGAAAAACCACAAATTTAACAGTGATTTCGAATCAAATTTAAACATTTTTCGTTATAGCTGTTGTCAACAATTAAAAATCCACAATAAAATTCTTACCACAACAATTACTTTTCTATTGCAAGATTTCCACGTGAAAAAATGAAATAAATGGTTTGACGAATTTAAAAAAGGGAATATTACATCATAACTTTTCTGCTGTAAGATTTCGCCATGAAAAATGAAAATACATAAAATAAATAGTAAATTTATACATTGGGTTTTCATTTGATTCATGCGTACAACACTTCGAATATTTTTTTGTTTTTCTCTTTTTATGCTGTATGTTAAATTTCGAAATTGGTTTTTCAAAACAGGCAGGTTTTTCAAAACAAACATTCTTAAAATTCCGGGCAACGCCGGGTACTTTAGGAAGTACAAAATAAAAATTTACATTCTAAAGAATAAAATATGGATTTTTATTGTAAATCATAAGTATTTTTATATTCGTTCTGACCAGAAAATCCTTGTCCCCTAGTTTATACGTCACTTCTGTGCTCTTGTGTGATTGTTCATGTGACCATCAAGAGGTCGGATAAAATTTCGAGGTCAGTGACATTTAGCAGAAGCAATAATCTTGATTGCTTAGAAAGTCACATGGTTTAATTATCTGGACTTCAAAAGCAGTTACAAGTACGTAATTCTATGCAAATCAACAGTTTGGAAGCCAGAATTGTAAATGTTACGTACATGTTTAAAACACGGCCGAGGAAACTAAAGTAATCCGGAACCGAAATAATTAATTTTTAATTTTTTACCACTTCCGCTGCCTATCCCACGCCAGCGCGTGAAGACATCACGCGGGATCGGCAGCGAAAGTAATCAGAAATTTTAAATTGATAGCGGAAATTTCGAAAGAAGATATTTTACTTTATGATATAGCTAAATGCCTTTTATTAAATAAAGCGTAATATGCTATTCTTTATTTCTGGTATGAACACTAAATTTCTGGATAAAAATGGAGGCCAAACTGGCAAATCTGTATGGTGGCACTCAACGTCTTAATGAACCCATTGAAGGGCATCGGTATATGTTAACACCACTTACTTTTAATTCCCAAATGCCACATTCACACCAGAATTTAGAAATTTTGTTTCATATAATGCGCGCGAATAAAAGCTTTTGCTTAGTCTCATATAAAGTTGTTTATAAATACCGATTTCAATCAATAATTTTAACATTTTAGCAACAGAAGTGCTTTGCCAATGAAACGGTAAATAAAAAAATACTAATTTAACAGCAATTTCCTGTCAAATTTTAACATTTTTCGTTAAACATTTTTCATTACAGCAGTTGCCAAACAGCGCCTGATTACCAACGGGGCACTTTCCCACCAGTAAAAAGAAACAGAAAATTTTGCCTCATTCATGGCAGAAATTTTACAAGAATACGGCGTTTAGATAAGGCGAACATTTCTTTTAAAATTCATTGGTTTGAGTGTGCCCCGTCGGTAATCAGGCCCTGTTGCCAACAATTAAAAATCCGCAAAAAAATTCTTACCACGACAATTACTTTTCTATTACAGCATTTCCACGTGAAAAATGAAAATGAAATAAAAATTTTTGACGAATTTTAAAAAAGTGAATAATACGTCATAACTTTTCTATTCACCGCCCCCTGAAGACTAGCCCTGAACGTTGACACAAGAAAGGAGGATTCTTTTAACGTATATACGGTCTTTTAAATTTAGACACCAGTATTGGAAATATAACGGACGTCAGCAGAATATAATATATCATATGAGTTTGAAGAAACGTACTGAAAATGATAAAAACTCGATTACGGAAATATTGGCATACTTTGGTTCTCTGAATTTGTTTTCGACATTTTTAAATCTATTCCATATAAATACATATGTGTATGCCTGTATATCAGAATTTCCAAAAATGTTTAGTTCTCTAGATCTCATTCTTAGGGAAGAATTGAAATAAAGATTTCGGATTTTTAAAAAATAAAAGTACTAGAATTTTTGTACGTGCCATTTTTTTAATCATGAAAAAATATTAAAATAACAAAATACTCAGTAACAACTTTTCATCAAAAGGTTTTAAAATCTGTCTCAATCCGATTACAGATTTTATTGACTAAGTAAGTAGGTAATCTGTCGTCCGGATTAAATGAAAAGTAAGGAAGAAAAATCATACGTTAAGCATAGATGATGAAACACTTTCCAACACTTCTTGAATGCTTTAAAAAATTCGTTTAATAGGAAAATAAGATAAATAAGATAACTAAATAAACATTTTAGGAGACGCACAAAACATTTGAAACACTGATTTCAGCAGTTACCGTTCATAGCCAAATATGTATCCCAAACCTTTTAAACAGCCCTGTATTTGATCTGTGGATTGATATATATACTATATAATGGGAAAATTTAGTTTAGCAAGAAAACGCATAACAGCTTGAGATTTCTCTTTCAGCAATTTATACTAATAGGTATAAACATACGTGAATACTCTTGTACAACCCTGTAGTTTACCTAGAAGCTTTATCGCACGCCTCTGTTTAGCTAAAATGTAATTCAAGCAAAAACACTCTTAAAACTACTGAAATCACATATCCAGAAATTATCATTTATAGACTGCCATATATCCAATTCTGTACTTGATCCTGCATTTCATTTTATCTATATTCTAGAAACATTTCTATGCAATTCAGCGTAAAAATGTACAACTCATATAAAAACCAGCATTAAATAGTTTGCGCTCATACCCAGTAACCAATACGAATTTTTTGTGTAGCCTTGTATATGAATTATATCATTTATACACACCATATATTACGCAAAAATATGGCGAAACATAAAAGCGCATATCATAATTAAAAATGTATTTACAGATAATTTCCAGCAATCATTTCCAGTAATCATCGCTAATGTACAGTACTTCGGATACAATATAGTATCTGAAATCTTTTGTATCGCTGTAAGTGCAGGGCTCCCAAATGGTCCGCCAACTGAATACCAATATTTTTTTAGAAAAATTTTCTTTTAAGATTTTTCTTACAAACCGCCCCGGAATCACCTTTGAAAGTTAATTCTAGCGCAAACCTACCATAAAATTTTCTGTTAAAATTTATTGGTATTCAGTTGGCGGGCTATTTGGGAGCCCTGTAAATGCTACGCACTTTGTATTATACAGGGTGTTCCGTTAAAGGGGTCCAATATTAATAGGGGTAATAGAGGAGATCACACGGAGCATAAATCAGTATATAATGCCTGGCAGGATCTCAATAATTTTCAAGTTACAGCAAATAGAATGAAAAATCGGAAATTTGGAAAAAAACCCTCATTGCTAAACTATCGATAATGCTACATAAAAACGAAGCACATATTTAGAAAGAGCAGAAAAAATCCTACGAAATGACATAAGTTGTTTTAGAATATTGAGAATTAATGGCGAGTTACAAGCTCTAAAACAGTGAAAAAATACAAAATCAAATATTTAGCAAAATAGTTAATCGTTAATTCCAAAAATGCAACTCTACCTACATCAAGGAAAATGTTATAAAATTTGGTCCATTCCGAAAGCTTTCGAAGAAGCTGACAATAAACCATATCAGTTTAATTGTATGGGAGAAATCAAGCAGTTCCCTAGTTACAACTCTGTACTGTTGCACGCTCGGAAAGGGCGAAACTCCGCCCATGACGATTGTAAACACCCCGTTTTAATATCTTTCAATTATACATTTCTGATCAACCTCTACCAATACCCTTTCATTATTCAGTCTGGTCAAGTGAATGACATATTGTGCAGCTCTCGCCTTGTCTTAAAGCAAACTCCGTGACTGCTGCGTTTCCTCCATGAACTTTCAGGATGATGAAGAAGAAGTACTTTTTATGCAAAATTTCTATGTGTATAGGAAGAAAAGTGTAATAAAACAGCAGTCATCAGTGAGCGTTATGTTAAAGGGAGGCTGTTGTAAGTGGGATTGTAGTAAGTTGATGTATAATAATTATGCCGGAATACTCTAACGAAGAATATGCGGACATGCATCTGATGTACGGGCAAGCTCATGGAAATGCATGTCTAGCACAGCGCATGTACCGTGAGCAATTTCCAAGGAGACGTTGCCCAAGTTCGAAACTCTTCATAAAAATCGATAGACGATTACGAGAGACTGGATCGTTTAATACAGCAAGCATTGATGCAGGGAAACCTCGACATGTACGAACACCTGCAATGGAAGAAGATGTACTGAATATTTTTAAAGATAACCCCTCCACGAGTACACGAGCTGCTGCGTCTGAAGTCGGTGTTTCTCACCAAAGTGTGTGGCGTGTTCTGCGTGCAGAAAACATGCACCCCTTTCATGTGCAGCGGGTACAACTGTTATCAGTAACAGATTGTGCTCAGCGGATAGAATTCGTACGCTAGTTGCTTAATGTAACAGAAAAGAATCCACAATTTCTGGAAAATATTTTATTTACTGATGAAGCAACATTTACGAGAGAGGGCGTGGTAAACACGCACAATATGCACACATGGTCATATACAAATCCGCACACTGTTTTCCCGTCGAACGCACAACAAAAGTTCAGTGTGAACATATGGGCAGGTGTCCTCGGCGATTAGTGATGGGCGATTCTCGAGAATTCGACAATCGAGAAAAATCGTCATCGTAAAAAATCACAATCGATACAGCCATCGATTAATTCATAGAATCTACAATCGAGATGTTTTACAATCGATTATAACGAGAAAAGCTAAAAACAGTTATTGGAAAACTTAGCTATTATTCTGGCCGACAATTTCATAGTAGTGATAGGGCTTAGTGATGGGCGATTCTCGAAAATTTACCAATCGAAAAAAATCGTTATCGTAAAATACACAATCGATACAGTCATCAATTACTTTCGAGAATCTACAAAGGAGATGGTCTAGAATCGATTATTGAAATCATTGTTTTTACATATATATAAGGCAGATTTTATTAAATATAGGGTAACTGAAAACAGATGGAATAAAAAAACAACAAACCAAAGGGAAACTATAAAGGAGATTTAAGACTGGAAAAGTCTTGTAAGGGTGCCCCCTGGTTGAAAAAAAGCTGAAAAAACGCGAGTAGCTATGAAGTTGGTAAGGGGAGTTTAAGTATCAAAAATTAGAATTTTTCGGCAATTAGCACCAAAATGGCCAAAGAAATAAGAATCAAAAGCACCCCCTAGTGGCAGAAATAGGAACTAAAGGATGATAAAAGGGATCAAAATTTTTTATTGATTTTTCTACGTCATTTGAGATTGGATCTTTAATTTCCCGATTTTTATAAAGTCTTCGACTGGAATACATTAAACGAATATACCGCGGTAAGCAAAGTAGGAGGGAGGGGTAAGGAAAGTGCATAATATGAATAATTGGTCACAGGACTTTCCAACGATATGGCACATGAGGGGTGTCGGCTAAATTTAGTAAAGTGCCCCCGCTCGGGGGCAAAGTAAGGGGGGAGGCTCGGGCGATATATAAAATGAAATAGTAGTCACAGAGCTTTCCAATGATATATCACATGAGGGGTGTCAGCAAAAGATAGAAAAGAGTCCCAACTCCCAGGATTCCAATCATCGCCCCCCCCCCCCCGAAATATACCCTGCCCATCCTTCTCTTTGAAATTTTCATATTAAAAATTATTTATCGGAGGGCTCCGTAAAAAAAAATCCGATCTAAAATGTTTAAAAACGCTACGATTTCAAAAAAGTTCGAAAAGTGCCTCTCTCGGGGCGCCAAACTAAGGAAGGAAGAAGAAAGGTTCATAATATGAAAGAGTAACTTTGCGATGATAACCGAAAACTTTCCGATGATAGATCAAATGACTGGTCCAAAAAAAGTTTGAAATCTACCCCTCCCACGTGGGTTCCCTCTTTTATCCTAGAATATACCGGAAATCACGCAGCCCCACTTTTAAAATTTTATATTTAATAAATAATATTTATCGGAGAGCTCCATTAAAAAACCTCATTTAATGATATTTATTGTAGAAATCTCCACAATTAAAAAAAAGTCACCCCCGCACCGCTCCCCCCCCCCACCCACCCCGAACCCCTTCCGGAATTGAACTCTGGGAGGAGAAAGGTTCGTAATATGAAAGAGTGGTGAAAGGACTTTCCGATGATATGTCAAGAGGTGAGAGTTTGGTAAAAGTTTGAAAATTACCCCCCCCACCCCACCCCCGCCTCCTTTTGTGCACTCTCGCGCACCCCAGAATTCACTCACCTTCCTCTTTGAACTTTTTATATTTAATAAATAGTATTTATCTGAGTCTCCAGGTATGGGGCAGCTTGGCAGAGCTAAAATAAGAGAAACATTGAAAATTCGGGGCAAAATCACACTAAATTTAACAGTAAAGTTTGAAACTAGGACTATATAGAACTGAATACATAAATCACTATGCTTCATAACCCACATCGGTTAATAGCAATAAAATGATAAGTGCCAGTTAAACTGATGGCATTGAGCTCACAGTTTATTAACACTAACTGTATATTATACTCTTATTTCAAAGAATAATATCCCTCAAAAAATAAATGAAGGGAAATATCCCCCGTTTTCCCCTTTTATACTTAACCAATGAACCTCCAAATCTAATCAGGGAAACTCCTTAACTATAATAAATCAGTATATCAAATTTGAAGCAAATCAGATAATTCTGCATGAAAAAAAGAAACATATCGCTAAATTAAGGGTGGTCTAACCCCTTTAACCCTTTTATACTTAACTAATGAACCTCCAAATCTAATCAGGAAAGCTCCTTATCAGAACAAACATAGAAAAAAAATTAAAGTAAATTGAATAATTCTCCATGAAAATCCATTTATCTAAATTAAGGGGAGGGGACTTGCTCCCTTTTCGCCCTTGTATACTTAACCAATGAACCTCCAAATCTAATGAAGGAAGCGCCATATCGGAATAAATCGGTATATTAAATTTGAAGCAAATCCAATAATTCTGCATGAAAAACCCTTTTATCTAAATTAAGGGGAGACTAGCCCCTCCCCTTTATACTTAACCCATAAACCTCCAAATCTAATCAAGGCAACTTCTTAACATAATAAACCGGCATCCCAAATTTGGAGCAAATCGAATAATTCTCCATGAAAAACCCATTTATCTAAATTAAGGAGGGGGTCTACCCCCCTTTCCCCCCTTTATACTTAACTAATGAACCTCCAAGTTTAATCAGGGAAGCTCCTTAACATAATAAACCGGTATACCAAATTTGGAACAAATCGAGTAATTCTGCATGAAAAACCCATTTATCTAAATTAAGTGGGGGACCAGCCCCCCTTCTCCCCATTTATCCTTAACCAATGAACTTCCAAGTTTAATCAGGGAAGCTCCTTAACATAATAAACCGGTATACCAAATTATGAGCAAATAAAATAATTCTGCATGAAAAGCCCATTTATCTAAATTAAGGGGGGGGGGGGTCTAGCCCCCTTCTCCCCCTTTATACTTAACCCGTAAACCTCCAAATCTAATCAAGGCAACTTCTTAACATAATGAACCGGTATACCAAATTTGGAGCAAATCGAATAATTCTGCATGAAAAACCCATAACCCATTTATCTAAATTAAGGAGGTGGTCTACCCCCCTTTCTCCCCTTCATACTTAACTAATGAACCTCCAAGTTTAATCAGGGAAGCTCCTTAACATAATAAACCGGTATACCAAATTTGGAACAAATCGAGTAATTCTGCATGAAAAACCCATTTATCTAAATTAAGCGGGGGACCAGCCCCCCTTCTCCCCCTTTATCCTTAACCAATGAACTTCCAAGTTTAATCAGGGAAGCTCCTTAACATAATAAACCGGTATACCAAATTTGGAGCAAATCAAATAATTCTGCATGAAAAGCCCATTTATCTAAATTAAGGGGGACCAGCCCCCCTTCTCCCCCTTTATACTTAACCCGGAAACCTCCAAATCTAATCAAGGCAACTTCTTAACGTAATAAACCGGTATACCAAATTTGGAACAAATCGAATAATTCTGCATGAAAAACCCATTTATCTAAATTAAGGGGGGGGGGGCGGACCAGCCCCCCTTTTCCCCTTTATCCTTAACCAATGAACTTCCAAGTTTAATCAGGGAAGCTCCTTAACATAATAAACCGGTATACCAAATTATGAGCAAATCAAATAATTCTGCATGAAAAGCCCATTTATCTAAATTAAGGGGGGGGGGTCTACCCCCCTTCTCCCCCTTTATACTTAACCCGTAAACCTCCAAATCTAATCAAGGCAACTTCTTAAGATAATGAACCGGTATACCAAATTTGGAGCAAATCGAATAATTCTGCATGAAAAACCCATTTATCTAATTTAAGGAGGGGGTCTACCCCCCTTTCCCTCCTTCATACTTAACTAATGAACCTCCAAGTTTAATCAGGGAAGCTCCTTAACATAATAAACCGGTATACGAAATTTGGAGCAAATCGAAGAATTCTGCATGAAAAACCTATTTATCTAAATTAAGGAGGGGGGAGGGACCAGCCCCCCTTCTCTCCCTTTATCCTTAACCAATGAACCGTCAAAACTAAACAGCGGAACGCCTTATCAGAATGAACATAAAAAAAATTGAAGCAAATCGTACATTTTAATCAAGAGTTATCGCGTTACGTACATACATACGTACGTACGTACAGTACATGCATACACACAGAACCGACGGGTACATTAGCTCTCAGGCTTAGATAGCCTGTGAGCTAAAAAGTGATTGGATAAGCAGATGGACTCCTTTGAGAAATTATGACTTAAACCAGAAATGCGGTAAGTTTGACTCTGAAAGCTTCATTTCCATCTCGCATTTCGGCAAATCTCATCTCGATGATTTTTCCAGCATTTCGACGCTTCCAGATGGGAATCTGCTCGATGGTTGGTTCTCTCGCGGTTGCTAATTTACAAACACTCAAGCTTTGAACACCCTTGGCGAAAGGGAAATGTAGCCAAATAATTTGGCGAGAGAAGATCCGTGCGCGCTGGAATGGAGTGAGAATTTGAGAATGAATCAATGAATTGACGAGAGTTTTGAATCCCGAGCCGAATGTGAAAGGGAACCCTGATTTTGTTGCAATGTGGTATTTTCCGCAATAAATACTTCTCGGAATGGTATGTATTTTATTTATGTTAAACATATTATTGAATATAACTTTTCCTAATTTATGCCGATTTTTTTTTTTAAATAATGTACTACTTTTTAAAGTTATTTTATTTTTACGATACTTGCTGCGAGTTGATTTAAGCCTAACATGTCATGCTAAAAAATTATTTGAATTGTAAAATCCAGTTCGAATTTTTCTGTAATCAAATATTACAAAATATAGATCAAGCTGTTAAAATTTTTAAACATACAAATACAATTTTTATTTTAGTTTATAATTTAAAAAGATTGCATTCGAATTACAATTCGTTACATCTTTTATCTGTAGTAGTTATGTAATTAGCATTTAAAATGAAAAAACTATCTACAGCCTTCTCCGATTCCCTCTCCTTTAAAACAAAATCTGTTGCACATCTGCATACTAAAAAGATTGATGCAAAGTATCCCTAGGCTGTATTTTTATAAATTGTCCAGTTTGTGTATGCATGACTTGTTTATATAAATTGTAAGTCTTCAATTTGTGTATGATGATTTGTTTGGAACAGATGTCTTATTATCCCGGGGTCTGCCATCTTAGATTTTTTTCTTGGCGTGAATTAAAAATTGTTTTTCAATTAATAGTTATAATTATTATATTCTAATTTTTTCAATATTATATTAATCTATCAACAATATTTAACCATTGGTGACGTTTAATACTTGGCGAAAAAGGAGTTTTCATGCAAGAAAAAAATCCAAGATGGCAGAACCCGGGTTAATAAGACATCTAAGCCATTTGTTTTTATTATTTTCTTAATTTTAAAACCAATTTTTTTTCAGATCAAAATTATGGACTTAAGACGAGTTGTTGTTGACTCTGATATTCAGCCAGTTGAAAGCATTCAAATGGCTTGAAATGCAATTGCTTTTCTTGCCTTTAAATGTCTTTTTGCTAGCTCTTAGGCGACCATATGGATGTGTTAGTTGACCATTCTACAGAAAGCTGTTTTGAGGATGATGCAAACTGTTAAGTCAAAGTTTTCTTTAAGTAAATCAGGTCCAGCTAAATATTTTTTCGTACGTATCCTGTCATTGTAAACTTTGTGGTAAGTACTCAATTGTTATAATTAAATATAAAAAATAACCTTAAACTTTTACATCTTAATCTTTTATGATTTGAGTACATTACATTGACTGTTTTTGTTTTCTTCATTTAATACTGCACATTATGTATTTACAGTTCCTAAAATTATGAAATTTAATCCCTAAGTGTGAATGAATTTTGAAATGCATAATCTAATACATTGCATTCAAGCTAATTATCTTAAGATCGAATTTTATAACATTCTAGTTTGTTAAAATTAAAATAATAAAACTTTGTAAAATAATCACCATAAAATAAAAACAATACATAGAACGCGTTTTGAGCTAAAAATATTAATAGCTCGTCATAAACTAAAGTAAAACACGTGTCTGTATGGGGACAAGAACTTTAGCTGATGACGAGCTGTTAATATTTTTAGCTTGAAACGCGTCCTATGTATTTTTTTTATTTTATGGTGATTTTTTACAAAGTTTTGTTATTTTAATTGTTACATATCGCCAGTTTTCGGTGTTGTTTCGCTATATTCTATTTTGTTCTGGTAAAAATTCCTTTTTTATTGGTCTTTGATTATCTGTCTCAGGTATTGTTACTTATCTGAATTTTTGGTGTTTTTCAAGATGGCCACCGGTTTGTTGTCTTAATCTTTGAATCAGTGTTTTATATATATTAAAAAAAAAAAAAAAAAAAAAAAAAAAAAAAAAAAAAAACCTTTTGATATTGGTAGGATAGTCTATTATTTTATAATTAATAAAGTATATTTTAAAATGATTATATGTTTTCAAATATTTGATTATTTCAGTTTTAAAACTGCAGGTATTAGTGTGCCAAATGAAAAACAATATCTTCTTCAAAGCTGTTAACTTGACTAGTCTTTGTATATGAATTTAAAAGTACATCAGTGTGTTATTATAGTCTATGAAAATATATTATAAGCATTCCTTCTAAAATAGTTTAATAATTGTTTTGCTATTTGTTTCCTCTGCACCTCAAGAATATTACTATAGTTATTTTAAATAGGTTTTCACAGCTGCAGTTTTAACAACTAAACTAAAGGAAGCCATATTTGTTTTTTCTTAGTGTAAACAAAAATTTAAATATCTTGTATTGAAAAGCTCTTATAATTAACATAAGTATTTTTATTATTTCTCATGAATATTATTTGTATATTCTATTCAGTTATAAATATTTTTGGCTTAAGAATTGTTTTTATTTAAGCTTTATTAGATCTTTACTATAGCTATTTTAAATAGGTTTTCACAGCTGCAGTTAACAAGTAAACTAAAGGAAGCCATATTTGTTTTTGCTTAGTGTAAACAAAATTTTTGAACAGGAAATTTAAATATCTTGTGTATATTGTAATGAAAAATTCATATAATTAACAAGTATTTTTGTTATTTCTAAAGAATGTTATTTGTATATTTTATTCAGTTTTAAAAATTTTTGGCTTAAGTATTGTTTTTATTTAAGCATTATTAGGCCTAACTTTATCTTCATAAAGATAAGTCTTCATCATATTCTTTTGAGAAACTCATTTTAATGTTACTTCTCATTGTTAAATTTTTTAAGTAACATAAATCTTCATTCACTGTTTGTTTTCCTGAAATATTGAAAATGCATAAATGGTCTCCTCTTACTGTTTATCATACTATAAACAATAAATATAGCCCTTTTTTACATTACATCATACAGAAAATATATTTTATTTTTTAAATTATATGTTGCAGTTCACTTGAAAGAAATCTTTTTATTTTTGACAAGTTTATATATATATATATAAAGTTTAAAATAATTTAATCGATAAAATGATTTCTGCTTAATCCTTTATTGTTTCCTTTTTTATTTTGCTTGCTTTCCATATCAAATATAGAAAATTATGTTTGCTTGTATGACAGACAACTTATTTAGAAATATATTATTAAATTTTATTTTTAATATTTTAATTATTTGAAATAATTAAAGTACGTATGTGCAATCCTTCTCCCTCCTTCCAATAAATTGATTTTATAGCTTTTAAATGTATGGTGCAATGCAACAAATTACAAGAATTTAAGCTCGTACTCAATAAATAATTCTTAAGAAAAGTATTGGTTAAGAAAAGTAAGTAATTTATTTATTGTAAATTACTCGAAATAGGCTAAACAATTCCTTTAATGCTGGTTCATTAAACTTAGTTTTTTTGTTGTTTTTTTACATGCAGTTTAAAAACAGATTAGACCATTACATATAACACCTGCTTTAAGCTATATTAGTTCTTCAATGTCTTTTTCCTAATTATATTATGTACAAATTTGCCATTCATTTCTACTATTAAAAAATACCACGTTGCAGAAAAATTTTGCTGTTTTTGAGGCTTGTCGTAGTAGAAAGTTTACAAAACTTTTGCCACAGGGCTATGTAAGGTATGTGTAAGGATCGACTGAAACTGAATTTCGGTAAGCTTCCTATTTTTGGCCAAAAACGAAAACATATTTTTTTTAAAGGTATTAATACATACATAAATATATGAAAATATGAATTAATTATATGTGTGGTCCAATTTGGCTCTGTGTGCCTTTGACCGAAACTTTTTATTTTCATATAAAATAAGATGTAATTCATCTACATTACACATATGATTTTCTAATGATATGAATTTCAAGTAATTAAAAAATGTTTTAGATATGCATACCTCAATGTATCTTTTATTATGTAAATGATCATTTGTTATACTAGAACTTTCTCAAAGAGTATTGGAAAAACTTCTGTGGTTTCAAACTAAAAATGTTCTGTTACTGTTAAGTCTGCAGCTTTTAATGAGCACATGAAAAGCACCTTCAAAGTTTAGTCATATATGCATTGCTTGCTTTGTAATTTGTATTCATGTCTCGAGTCAGTCATGACTGATAAACAGTGAAGTTTATAGTAATTAATAAAGAGTGTCTCATTTGAGCCATTACAGCTCAAATCATTAAATAATGTTGAAAATTTCTGAAGGAAGAAATGAGATTTTTGGAATACTAATAGTTTCGATCCAGCAGCATTTTCGGAGAAAGTCCGATTTTTGAATGAAAATTAATTTTCAGTTGATCTCTAATTATGTGTTTTCAGTTCCTTAAATAAGAAAACTTTTTCCTATAATGTAATTCAACTTTGAAATGTATATTCTTATAAATTTAATTAAAGTAGACTAATTATGTTAATATCTAATTTTGCAATCTTTTTTTTTTTTTTTTCTACTGGTATAAAATTTTTTTCTCATGATTTTTGTCTCAAATTATCTGAGCTATTATTGTTATTTATTTTAATTTTTGGTGTTTCTGAAAATGATTATCGGTTGTCTTAATCTTTAAATTGGTGTTTACATTTGACATTTTTCAAAGGGCACTGCATGCTGCTCTTTTTAGATATGGAGAAGGCACCCGACCCTTTTCCCAGTATCTGCTTTGCACTATTTTTCCCTTCCCATGTGGACTTTAGAAACCAGAGTTACCACTTTCTATTTGAAAACTGCCCCTGTCCAGAATAGCATGCATTTCCTAAATTCATCAGGATTTCTCTCTTTAAGGCTATGCTTTCATTACAACACAAATTTAAATTAATAGAAGATGTTAACATTTTGGTCCTGCCGTTTTCCTATTGTATTTAATGCTAAATTATCCTTTTATAGCGAATTTTCGCAATGTTAAAGGGCCGCTGCACTGAAACTCCCAGAACTTGAAATCCCATGTTAACCTATGGGAAAACTTTCAAGCGCGATGACTCATTACGTAATATAATTATTAAAATACCGTTTACACCATCAGAAAGTAGACGTCAGATGCAGATGATGTGCGTTTTTAAAAATTGTCTACGTAAATTTTAAGTATCTTTAAGAAGATGATAAAATTTAATCAAATGGAAATTGCAAAGTTTATAGGAATTTTTTACGTACTTAAAATTTACGGAGATAATTTTTTAAAACACACATCATCAGCATCTGACGTCTACTTACAGTTGGTGAAAACGGTATTATAATAATTATATTAGGTAATGAGTAATCACGCTTGAAAGTTTTCCCATAGGCTAACATGGGATTTCGCGATCGGGGAGTTTCAGTGCAGAGGAGCCTTAAGAAACAGCTATAGCAAAATTTTCTCCAGTTGACCACTGAATTTTTTTTTTCTAACTTTTCTGCAGTTGTGAAAATAAGACTTTGACTCTAATTTAATAAAAAAAAATGCATGCCAGCCAGTGAAACATGGTGCAAATCAGTGATAAGTGTGATTATTAAAGGGTAGAAACAACTGCATTCTTTCCGTTTAACGATACAGTTTGCAGGTGTGATCCAGTCCACTCATCAGTCAATTCCCTCATAAAGTGAATATCCTTTATTTGTTTGCCTATATATTATTATTTTGATTCTGTTTCATAAGTAAAAATGTTCACACATAATTTTAAAATGAGTATAATTTACGTATAATTTTTTTTAAAGTTTAGCCAATTGATATTTTTAATGTTCCTTATTTAAAACCAGATACAGAAGATATTTTCGGGATCCTGTCCTTTCACTTTTTTTTTTTAATGAACAGTGAGGCTGTGCATGTAATCTCTGTGGATATATCTTAATACATTGGTTATAATTATGTCCCAGACACTGAAAAAAATCTTGATAGCTTTATAAATGACATTTATTCATTTAGAGGTCTACACAGGCCATTCACGTTCTCCACACAGGGCACTAATTTCTAGACCCAGCCCGGCCCAAGCGAAAGCTTCCCCGGTATGATGTAAAAATTAAAAGTTCAGTCCGGTCCTGGCCCATGCAAAAAAAAAAAAAAAAAAAAAAAAAAAAAATTAGACGCGGCTCAATTTCTACAAAAAATTCCAGTTTTTCTTAACATACAATCAGGGTTGGGTTTTTGACATGACAAGCATCAAAAACTGGTTTAAACTGTCAAAAACTGCCAAATACATGTAACACACTAAAACATTTTAACAACAATAGGTAAACATTAAATAAGTCAAGGATTTATGCGATCTTTTATTTAAATTTATTGTAATTTAATAATAAAAAAAAAAAATTATTAATTGCAATAAAATATTTTTATTTTTTGGAATTTTCAATCAGAAGAAAATCATTTTGTACAATTAAATAATCTGGGTCAATTTTACCACGCAGCATGCTGCAGCACACAACGTGTTTAGCACATTTATTTACACCCAGATGATTTCTGAGTTTAGAGTGTATGAAGCGTTAGAAAATAGTCTGTCTCTTAATTGATGCTGAGCTAGTAGGACTTGATAGCAAAAGCATTGCTAGATGAGCAAGTTTTGCAGCAGGCTCAAAAAGCTATTTCATTTAATGATACCTTTCCACCAAGAAATGGGGTCCCTCCTATAGCACTGAAATAAGAAGACAGGAAAGGGGATTCTTTAGCTTCATACACAATAATATGGGTAAGCATCCATGAATTCTCTCTGTAGCTCAAGCGCGAGCTGAATCAACTGTTAAATCAGTCAACCCTTGCCCCTGATGGTTGGGATACAAAATATAAGCCAAACAATGATATGGTTTCTATTGTGCACTTTTTCAATATTAAAGGAATTTTCTTTTAGAAGACCGAGCCAATTTTGTTCAGCTTTAAAATCAAAAACATTTTTATATATTTAAAGAAAGCATGTTTTAAAAAGATTTTGACTTTAAGCTTTTTTTTTAATTACTTCTCTTATTTTGTAAATGTTTAAGCTTAAGAATCCAATTTCAATCAATTTTGAATGAAATGGTTATTGCCTAGACTAGAATAACATTGATGCACATTATCTTGTTATATATACAAAAAAATCTGCATTTTTCAAGGTTTTTTTTGTATAAAAAAAGTCTAGCTAATGCTTTAAGCTCTCAAAAGTAAGACAAATTAAAACGATTTTAAGTAAGAGAAAAAATGTACAGCTCAGGTGAGCTTAATGTCTATTTTTTAAAAAAATACAGTTTTACAAAAAATAAAAATTTTAGCCTGTTAAAAAGTTGTACTTAACAATAATACTTTACTATGTACTAATTATTGATATACAGTAATAGTGAATTTAAAATATTACATGTAATGTTGTCATGTGTGACATTTAATGTGAATTTTTACAAATCAATTTTGTATTTGAGGTTTTTGACATGATGGTTTAAACCCGACATGAACTGACACACGTCAAAAACCTGCCAACCCTGCATACAATTAAGATTGAGATTTTTTTAAAAGAATACTGTATACATATTTATAGGAAAATTTTACAGCATATTTTAGATTATATGTGTTCACAAGACAGAAAATACACAATAGCAACAGCAATGTTAGACGCTTAGACATTCATGAGAAAATTAACGTAATTTAGAATAAAATAAAAAAAGAGGGTTAAAAACATCACAACTTTTGAAGCCGTATAGTAAAAAGTAGATTCTTGAAAATATTTCTCTGTAATTAAGGCTCAAATACAAAGAAGCAACTTTCTGACACATTACTGAATTCATTTTTGTTCGCTGTTCAGAAACACGTAAAATTGACAGGTGTTCTTATTCAGGAACTATGTAATCAAATAGCGTTTTCTATTTTTAGTCAAAATATTGTCAAAGTTGGAGTTTTGAATCGAATTTCTGTACGTGATAGCATGGGAAAGGAGAAAAACCTGTTGTTATGTGACAAAAATCTCATTTTACTTGATAAGCAATTTATTTATTTAAAAAATGGAAATTGCTATTTGATTCCAAATCGCCTGAGTAGTCAGGCCTGTCAATTTTATAACTTTTATAGTTAAAAATGCTGCCACTGAGCCCTGCAAAGTTAAGTTTGTGTTTAACGGAAAATGCGACTTTCTCCAAAATTATGTCACCCAGGATAATCACCATAACATTCCAGCAAAGTTTGAATAAACTGCTACTGCCCCTTTTAGTTTCACTTGATTTGGAAATAGGCTGTGGGGGGAACATACTTTTGCATTACATTTTTGACAATATCTAAAATTAAAAAAAATATTTTTGAATACGGTGTTACAAGATCTTTCCAACAATACCCAACATGATACACACATGCCGAAAAAAAATAAAGTAACTTAGTTAGTCACCCTATTTTTTTTTAAATTTAATATATATATTTTTAAATATTTGTGGATAGCTAAAAATCTATAAATATGTGAACACGATTAACTTATAATGGCTCCATTTTCTTTTTTTTAAGTATGGTACCCTAAAAAAATCAATGAAAAATAGATCTAAGAATTTAAAATGTTGTGATTGGGGAAGGGTGGCACAAAGAAGAGGAAACTGAAATTTCGAGAGGGAATTTAAATGACATTTTTATCACAAGCGGTAATTACCGAAAGGAGGATTTAGGAAATTTTGAAGAATTCTTGCCCTTGTTGGGAATAAATTTCACTTACTAACTGTAATTTCTGGAAGAAACGCCGCATGTGAAATTTCCGCAGTAATCGCGAATGACATGCTAAACAGAAACATATTAATAAGCTGAATTAAGAAATTATAAAAATGAAATTATTAATTAGAAGTAAATAATTTAAATACAAAATTCGAAATTATTAATATGATTTAAATAATATAAATACGAAAAACTACACTGAAATTGCACAAAATCTGCAGCTTAAATTCTGGCATATGGCACGGATGATAAATTGCATCATTACCTTGGTATATCACGAATGATTCTGCAACAAAAAAAAATTAATTAAACTGAATTTTAGAAACCACAAGTACCAAAATATGAAATTATTAATTTGATATAAATAATATAAGTATGATATTCAAAATTGATAATTCATTATAAATAATATTTAAAAGAAAAAAAATCCCGTTGAAATTGAGTAAACTTTTCTATACACTGAAGAGACACATGAGAACGATTGGGCGTTAGCAGTCTCAACTTTATCTCAAGTATCTTAAATAGCGTGTTCGAACGGGATAAAATGACATTTATTTTCACCGTGCCATATATTAAAATTATTTACAAATAGATAATAAACATATTAATTTTAATATTTAGTGCTATGTACAAATAAAATAACATTATCACATACCATTTCGTCAATTGAATAAGATATGAAAATTCTCATTTTAATCATTTCTAAAAGAATCTGTAGATCGGAAATACAGACTTTCTTTAAGGGGGGGGGGGGAGAGATTAAAAAGAAACCTCGTGCAATAATTCATCGAGATCCAGTAATTTTAAACAGAAAAGCATAGAATTTGCTGGCATATCTATCAAAGTGATTTGAAATCGAATACGTTTTTCCATTTTCGATAAATGTATTATATCTTAAGTTATAAACGATGGCTATTTGATGATGACCTTCCCTGAGCTGTCTTATCTGGAAATTCAGTTCAAAAAATCAACTTTCAGCATTTTCAAAATGTTTTTTCCCTTATCAAAAACTGAAAAATGCTATTAGATTTTGTTAAGTATTAATAAATGCACCAATAGTTTTTATACGATTAAAATTAAAAATGACTTATAGTGAATACAACCGTTATTTATGTGTGTATGCGTGTTTTATAATAAAGTTCTCAAAAACAAATCAAAACTTTTTATTTAATTCCAATCAATCTGCAAGAAATTTCATGATTTTCTCCCTTCTTCTATCACTCTGTTTGGAACAGTTTAGCTGTCACAATCTCAAAGAAATAAATATAGATTTCAATTAGAAGATTTTGCTTTAAAAGCATTTATACATGAAATGATTACCAAGGGAAAAAAAAAATACTAACCATCACTGTGCTGTTTCTTAAATACAAGATATTTTAACAATGCAATTGAATCTGTTTTATTTTATGGTCGTTTCTAAGAATATTTGGCGTTATTGTAGATATTTTTAAAATACTTCTTGCATGAACATTTCAAAGTTGTATTTTATATTTATTTCAATCACTTGATACAGAATTGAATCCTGCATTGGGTCGCATAATCAGATAGTACACAAACTCGACTGAAGTTCGGGTTGGGTTGGCACGTTTTTTTTTTTTTTTTTTTTTTTTTTTCCCCGTTGTGAGTCTGGTTGGTTTTAAATGTTCAGTTCGGGTTGGAATTTGATTCGTTCGAGTTAACTTTTTTTTTTAAAAAAAGAAGATGCTAAATATTTGTTTAAATGGTAAAAGCCAAAATAACTTGATACAAGAAATATAATTGTAGACTACTTTTTCGTAAATGCATTAAAATATGATTAATTTTCCTTCATTTTAGATTTGGGTTTTAATACTTCTGTTGAAAAAATTTGTTCTTGTCGGGTGTCAAGTTGACTTTCAGCAGAGATTTTGGATTCGGATAGGATACAATCCGGACCTTGCAGATCAGAGTAAAGTCCAACAGAGTACAGTCCATCTTGTAACCTGATTTTACCTGCTATTGTTTTCTTATGGATAGAGGGGGAAACAAATGGGATTTTTTCTAGAAAATACATTTTTCACAAATAGAATATTTTCTTAGAAAATATGGAATATTAAACATTTTAAAAATTTATATCCACTAATTTGTTTTATGTAACCTATGAATATTGTTTTAAATCATTTTCATAGGATTTTTACTTAAAATGTACACATTAAGATCTGCACGGACCTTTTTAATCTCTTTTTATTAGACTCGGGCTGGACCATGCTCAAGCTTAATTTTTATCTGCAGACTCTTGCCCGACCAGGACTGGAGTACTACTTATTTTTTGGGGAGGGCCGTGTTAGACCGGCAGGTTTTTGCGAAAATAACAGTGAAATTTTCCTTTGTTCGACGAAATCTTTAGAAGTTTATTTCATTTTATTAAATTATAGAGAAATATATTTTAAAAAATCTTTATAGAGCTTCAAAATTATTTTTTCTTAAATGTTTTTCTTCCATTTTAAACTACATTATTTTTCCTAATGAGTCATGGTGACTCATTAGAAAAAAAAAAATGTAGTAATGTCCATTTAAATGAATTTCTCCGAGTAATCAATAATGTTGTCATTCCATATTTCATAGCTTGTGGACATACTAGTTTAAGCTGCAACTGCAAAATTTTTACATGAGTATGTATAAAATGTATCTTAAATAATTTTATTTATAGGATAATGTTGATTAAGAAGTTATCTGATTTTCTATCAAAAATGGAGTCTGGTTAAGACTCTGGGCTTGATTTAGTTGATTTTTCTTGGCTGGGTGGGTCAAATTTTTAGCATAAATGCTAAAAGTTTAGCCCAGGCAGGACCAATATATTTTGATCGTCTGGGTCTGAAAATTTCTGCTCGCCTACATTTATTTAAAAATCTCATTAATATTAAATTTCTCATCTTTGGTATCTGAATTTTTGGGAGTGAAAAAACCGGGAATGGGTTCATTCTTCAAAGGTTTGCAAGGGCCAAAATTTTAAGTGCTGGTCTCAGCCCAGCAAGTATGAAGATTATTGCCTCAGCATGGCCTGTTCCATGCAAAAATCAGTAAAATTTGGCCCTTCATGAAAATTTTTGCAAAAAATGCATAAATTTTTAAATCGCCATAATTCTATAATTAAACTTTTAAAAATATTATTTTTAAAGAATAGCAATTTCTAGGCAATAAAACATGTGAAAAACAGCCTTCCCAGGAATGTAAAAGTCTAGGCGCCAGCGGAGAGTCTCTCACCACTAAATTTTATTTGCTATTTTTTGTCTAATTTTTTTGTAAGAATGGTAATAAAATTTAAGCGACAAAACCTATTAAAATTTAGTGGTGAGAAACTATCCGCTGGCACCTAGATTTTTACACCCCTGAACCTACCTATGACGGAATCCTGCCTTAAACAGAAAAATGTGTTGATTCAAGCAAAATGAGTATATAATAATATGTGAGAAAAGAATATAATACATTTAAACTTGCTAAGAAAAGAATGTGTCTATAACGCATATTTTTTCTTTCCTAATTAATTTCGTCTTATAGAAGATTTTACTGTATAGCATTTTTCAGATTCTTAAGTCTCCAATACATAGAATATGGATCAGAGCTGCCCTTAGCGAAAGCGAGGCTGTGTGCAAGAATTGTTGCAAGGCCCCCTTCTACCGATGTTTTCAATTTAGCATATTTTTTATTAATTTGCCTGAAATTTTGAATAGTAATTTTTGCTTTATTTAATGATAGGCATTCCGTAATTAATGAAGTGAAGGTAACTATTCAGAAATTCTGCTAGCTATTTTGAATTAAAAAAGCAACTAAATTGGCCACACAACACAATCACCTTTTGAAAATGTTCGCATGACATATACACGACAGCACAAACAGGATTATGCTTTTATTTTTGCTTAATAAATGAAGGTGAAATATATATAGAGAGCTACTTTTTTAGGTGCATTCATAATAATATAAATACATAGCACCTATAATCATTTTCTGGTCAGATCGTCTGTAAGCATATAACAACGCAAAAATTATCCAACCAAATGGTTTAAAATTGAATATATAGAATCGTTGCACAATTTTGTCGAGTCATTTCAAATTTTTATGAAAATTGAATCAAAACTGAAAAAGATATTAATAAAAGTTTTCTTCATTCTTGAATTAAATACTATCCTAAGTCATTAATTCAATGATATCCCATGATAGGTCATGATATTCTAGGTTGCCATGGTGATGACATCCTATTTAAGATCGAGTCCTATTATTTCCGTACTGCCGAACTTAATATATATAATCGTAATAAATTTTGTATTTGTGCCTTTTTTCATAAGAGTGCAACAGCTATTGCACCAAAATCTGAATATTTATGAAACAGTTATCATATGAACGCACCTCATTTGCCACATTTGACGTACAATTTCAGACTTGTTTAATTTGTTACTGAAATGATAGAAATGTAGATAGATCTGAATAATATAAGGAATTTTCGTTTAATTTCAGATTAATTTCATGTTAACTATAAAGTTTATTGGAAGTATAATGTTAAAATAAATTAGTTTATAGCAATGTTGATAAAATTGAGTGCAATTACAAGTTTTAAATTCAGGTTCCCTTATAAATTATGTAAATTAAACTTGCATTTAGAAATTTTTTATTTAAATTTTGCAAATTATGCTTTTATCAAATTTTTCATTATTTAATACTTAAATAATGAAAGAATATGCTTCTGTTTCCATTAATTTGGTTTCTGAGATCGTAAATGTGGCAATAAAATAACGTGAATAATAACTTTTGATTGGCTAAGACCGGGACTGAGCTTTTAGCTGTTACACTGGGTCAAGATAGCATATCTCTGAACCAGGGTCAGAAAATTTCAGCCGCTTCAGTCCTCTAGTATATTTATGTGATATTGGTAAACAGGCGATCAGTGTGTGAAAATATTTTCCTTTAAAAATATAAAATCATACAAATTCGAGGGTTTACACTACTGGAGACAGTCCGGCCCCCAACACTACGTTCCTTTGGAAAAATTTTCATTTAAATCATTCAGCATTTTAGGTATATGTAAAGTTATCTCGAGTTATGCCGGTCTTTTATTTAAAAATACATTTAAAAAGAGACCGGGCGTACGTAATAGGCTTAGTGCAAGCTGCCGAAGGCAGCGGGGCCAACAACTTTAGGTTTGTTTGGATAGATTTTCATTTAAAAATATAAAATCATACACATTCGAGAGTTTACACTGCCAAAGGCAGTGCAACCTCCATCATTCGGCTTGTTTAGACAGATTGTCGTGTGAAAATATAAAATCCTTCAACACTGATGAGATATTTTAAGCTTATGATTACAAGACTGGACAACGCTGGGGGATCAGGATGTTCATATAATAAAAATAAAAAAAACTAGTTGGACGTGCCAATCCCAAAACTTTTTTTGATCTCATACATCTTATTATTTCAAAAAGTAGTTACAGATATTAATACAGTATAGGACCCCAAATCTGGAATATTCTATTCTATCTGAGTACACTAATAAAAGTGTGCTTATTTTTTTTTTTACATTTTATTTATGCTTATTTTAAGCATGGTACTTCCTCAAACAATAATCTTAGTATATTAAAGTCTTTATTTTAATCTACGTGATTGTTCTGATTATACACAATTGATAATTGTTAATTTCCTTAAAAATTAATGTCTTAAATCAAAAAATATTAAATAAATTTACTCTTATATGAACAGTACATAAAAGCACTAAAAATTTCTAAAAAGCAATAAGTTACTTACTTCTCATAAAGATAGGCAATAAAACAAAAAGAAGTAGCTTCCATGCAGCATATAAAATGTGATTTAGCCTGCAAGTTTGAATCTAAAAGACTAAAGATTATTCTTTCTAATCTCTAGCCTCCCAGACGCATTCCAACGGGCCAACACAAAAATAAGCAACCAGCGATGCTGCAACTGTACTAGATATTAGTTGAATTTTGCACCTTCTGCACTGACCGTTGTCATGTTAGTGGCAATAACTGATGTTGCTGATGAACAGATCACCCAGCTTAACACCTACTCGCACCATCCTTGTTGCCTTTCCATCATCAACTGTTGTAGCTAAAGCATGTAGCAAACTAAAAAAAAAAAATCTAATGGGTACATGCATACATATACAGAAATTAGTTTTTGAAAAGCAAATATTATTTACTAATGAATAACTATTTATTAGCTAAGAAATGTAAGTATGCTTGTTTGAAACCATTAGACAAAAAAAGAAATAATTATGCTACTGTAGCATGTAAATATTTATCACATAATGCTAATTATGAAAAAATACTTTTAAAGTGATATAAATATTACAATAAATTTTTGCTATTTAAAAAAAAGGATACGATACGGCAAAACAGTTCTTTTGTTTACATTACATTTTTATCAAATTTGAAGATAAAGTTATAAGAATTCACAAAATGAGAGCCTCAACATCTTAAGAATTTTAAATCAAAACATCTTAAGCACAATTATATATATTTAAAAAATAAAAGCACCTTAAACATATTAATATTTAAAAAATGAAAACCAAAATATAATATAAGAATAAATGTTTGATTCAAAAGATAAACGCCGATTTTTTAAAGTACTCTAAAGTAGGGACAGAGAAACGGAAAATAGCTAATTATACATGTTTACTAAAACAGTATCATTTGTAACATTAATAAAAACCTTAAAAAAAATAATAATTTTGCCTCAAAGCAATAATTTATAAAAATACACATGCTACCACTTAAATTCCTTCACTATTACGAAACTTTAATAAAACTACATTTAAATACAAAATGTATAATTATATATATAAAAAAAACATCATTACATACCAAATAGAAGTCTTTTGGTTTAAAATTGCCACGTTTATTCGCTAATTTAACAATATTTCCAAAGGATAATACGCTAAAATAAAATTCTATCTAATCCAATATCAAAATATTAGCTTCTTCCTAATTTACAAAACCTCAAGCTTCTACCTACACCGACGATGATACACGCATGCGCACGCTAATTTACAAACCCTCTAACTTTGGACACCTACCAAACGCGCATGCGCGTACTGATCTCTTCTCGCCAAATTATTTGGCTACATTTCCCTTTCGCCAAGGGTGTTCAAAGCTTGAGGGTTTGTAAATTAGCCTCGCGGTTTTAAACCTTTCGGGATGGGAATTCTCTCGAGAGTTTCCTCTCGCCCTTTTCAACCTTTCGCGATGGGAAGCCTCTCGCTTGTTACTCTCGTCCTTTTCGAAATGTCCCAATGAAAAGCCTTTCGAGGATTTCTCTCGCGCTTTTCAACATTTCGCTATGAGAAGCTTTTCGAGGATTTCTCTCGTCCTCGGCAGAGAAGAAAAGTAAGAAAATTTATCGAGAGTACCAAGAAACGAGATAGAGAAAAAGGCATGACAATGAGCTGTGAAATGAAGCCCTAAATTTCAAAGTTTCTCTTATTTTAGCCCTACCAAGATGTCACATACCTGGAACCCTCCGATAAAAATTATTTATTAAATATAAAATTTTCAAAGAGGAAGGTGGGTCGGATGATTTCGAGGGAGGAGGACGTGAGAGTGGACTGATGGGGTGCAATTTTAAAAATTTTACCGAACCCTTCCTCTGGCATATAATCGAAAAGCCCTTTGACCACTCTTTCATACTATGAACCTTTCTTCGCCCAAAGGGGGGTGGGGGTGGGGAAGGTGCAAACAAATTTTTAAAACCGTAGCCGATTTCTATAATAAATTTAAATATCACTTTAAATATGGGTTTTTTATGCAGTCTTCCGGTAAATATTATTTATTGAACATAAAAATTTTTAAGTGGCGGCTGTGTGAATTCCGGGGCGAAAGCGTGGGCCCACGGGGGGAGAGAGGGGGAGCAATTTTCAAACTTTTTTTGGACCAGTCATGTGATATGTCATCGGTAAGCTCTCGGATGGCTCTTTCATATTATGAGACTTTCTTCCTCCCCTCCCCAATTTGGCCCCCACTGCAAGGGTAGTTTTTTCAGCTTTTATCATTTTAGATCGGATTTTTTTATGGAGCCCTCCGCTAAATATTATTTATAATATATGAAATTTCAGGACACTTTTCCAAATTTAGCCAAGACCCCTCATGTGACATATCGTTAGAAAGGTTTGTGACTACTTATTAGTGCTATGCACTTCCGATGGTCGCCCCCCCGCGGAGGACACTTTTCCAAATTTAGTCAGTACCCCTCTTATGAGATATCGTTGAAAAGGTCTGTGACTACTTATTGATGTTATGCACTTCCGGTGACAGTCCCCCCCACTCTTTGCCCCCCCCCCCCCCCCTGGGGGACACTTTTTCAAATTTAGTCAAGACCCTTCGTGTGAGATATCGTTGGAAAGGTCTGTGACTACTTATTGATGTTATGTACCTACGGTGTCCCCACCACCACTTTGCCCCCCCCCCCCGGGGGCACTTTTCCAAATTTAGCCAAGACCCCTAATGTGAGATATCGCTGGAAAGGTCTGTGACTATTTATTGATGTTATGCACCTCCGGTGACAGTCTCCCCCAATTTGCCCCTCCCGGGGGACACTTTTTCAAATTTAGCCAAGACCCCTCATGTGAGATATCGTTGGAAAGGTCTGTGACTACTTCTTGATGTTATGCTCCTCCGGTGTCCACCCCCCCATTTCGACCCCCCCCGGGGACACTTTTCCAAATTTAGCCAAGACCCCACATGTGAGATATCGTTGGAAAGATCTGTGACTACTTATTGATGTAATGCACCTCCGGTGACCGCCTCCCCCCCACTTTTGAAATCCACCACCCATGATCGAAAATGTATAGTTGAGAGTAATAAAAAAGGCGGTGTTTCCAATCGTGATGGGCGGAGTTTAACCTTTGCTAGTGTCAAAGAAAGCGGAGTTGTAACTAAGAAACTGATTAATTTCTCTCACACAATTAAACCGATATGGTTCATTGTAAGCTTTTTCGAAAGTTTTCGGAATGGACCAAATTTTACTACATTTTCCTTGTTGTAGCTAGAGTTGTCTTTTTGGAATTAACGATTAACTATTTTGATGTATGTTGGATTTCGTACTTTTTTCACTGTTTCAGGGCTTGTAACTCGTCAATAAATATTGCTATTTTAATACAATTGATGTCATTTTGTAGGTTTTTTTCTGCTCTTTCTAAATATGTGCTTCCTTTTTTATGTAGCATTATCGATGGTTTAGCAATGAGGGTTCTTTTACAATTTTCCGAATTTTCATTCTATTTGCTGTAACTTGAAAACTATTGAGATCCGACCAGGCTTTATATACTGATTTATGCTCCATGTGATCTCCTCTATTACCCCTATTAATATTGGACCCCTTTAACGGAACACCCTGTATATGTAATAGGTTATGGGAAACCTCAGCAACGTATATCAGTTTCATTATATATGAAATAGTTTAACATAATTAAAATATGCTGCAAACAATTCCCTCCACCCCTATATCATTATGTAACGGAATTCTTTTGTGTGGCTCTGTAAATTAATAATAACTATTCTCTGCACCGCATATTCTACAGAATGCATATTATTTAAAGTGCACTTCACAAATGCATATAAATTTTATTATGTTTGAATACGTGTAACATCATTAAAAATCATTTGAAACGATTTTTTCCCATTGGTCGTAATGTAACGGAATACTTTTGACTGTCCTTGTGCATGAACTAAGCATGCTACAAACTTCATTTGAAATAGGGAACATTCTATGGTAAACGTCAATAACATTCAAAAATTTCAAGGCAATCCGAGTATATTTACGAGAGTCAGAACGCGGGCAGACAGTCAGACAAACCGAAGTCCTAAACACTTTTCAACTTTGTTGGAAAGCGTTAAAAAGAGTGAAGATTACGTATATTAACTCTTTCGAGGGCGGTGTCCTTAAAAAAGGATACCTAATTTTTATTCCAAAACTGACAAACAGCGCTAAGAATATTTAACTAAAATTTTCCTTTTATAATGTACGCGAAAGTAAGCAAGTTAGAATTTTCTAATAATTTCGTTTATAAATTCTGGCGTCAGTCCATTATTTCATCAGTTTATAAAGAGAATTAAGATAAGAGTTAACATGCCGGTAAGGGTTAACATGCATTCGTTGATTTTTCAAAACAAACATTCTCAAAATTCCGGGCAACGCCGGGTACTTTAGCTAGTACTATATATTATTTAGTATAATGACCTATTTAGAATTCTTACAACACTGTAATCAGTTGTTTAACTTACAAACAACCCTTTGAATATAGGGCAATAGAAATTCCTAAGAGGCATTTCGTGACATCACGGCCTGAAGGCCCAAGAGTTTGGAGTGACAGGAAACCAAATACTAGCAATTATTGATTACGATCTGGTTAAGAATAAGAAATACATGGAAATCCCATTTCAGAAGGAAACATCATCTCTTACCCTTTGGGAATGTTACTATTTGTCACGGATTGCGGAAGTGTGATTGTAGAAGGGGCAACAGAGCGCAAATAATGATTCAGAATATGTTATTCGAATGGTGTTTTAGCATTTGCCTTGCATAAAATGATGCTCGAAATGTTACAGGATAACATTATTTCATTACACTCTTTCATTTAACCCTTCATGTCCCGACTATATTTAGAGTACCGTTAAAATAACTTGTTATAAAATTCATTTAATACATCGATTAGTAGTAGTACAATTTAGAATGTGTTATAAATACTTTACTTTATCTTCTTCCGAAAGCATTATTATATTAATTGCACAAAATATTTTTTAAAAGTGTGATTTCTTTTTCATCTGCTTCTTTTCAGTTTCTTGACCTTGAAAGATTGTTGGGGGAAAGTTTCAGATCGGAAATATTTCTATATTTCTACACTGTAAAAAAAAAAAAAAAAAAAAAAAAAAAAAACCTGTCAAATTGACAGGGAAAAACTGTCAATTTTGGCGCTAGTAAAAATGCGTTTAATTTACAGAACAAATCTGTAATTTTTCATTGAAAATAGTTTTTTGTGTAAAAAATACATATTTGATCTGCAAAAATTACAAAATTCAGTTTCTTCAACAGAAGAAAACAATTTTTCTTCAAAACAGTTATTTTCTGTAAAAAATGCAACTGTTTTCTGTAAAAATTACAGGTTGTTTTACAGTGTATTGTAAGAACATTTTATTTGTATTCTAATTCTATAAAATACTAAAAAAAACTAAGTAAAAGATTTGAATGGAGTTATAAATTTTGCATAAAATACCTATAAATTTAAATTTAATTAGTTAAATTTAATTGATAAAATCCTTCTAAAATTTATTAAATGATTGTGTAAATCTTCTAATGTAGTTTCAAAAAGTCGCAAACAATGCTTTAGAAGATTAAAGGATTTTTATGGCTCATTACTACAAGAATTTTAACAAAAGACTAATAACGAAGAAGCTTCCTACTACATTTCTAAGACAAAACTAAAATATTCGTAAGGAAATAGTGGTGGTAAAAGTTTTGATTTAGTCGCCATAAAAAAAGCGCGTTTCGAAGCATGGAATCATAAACTCATGTACACAGTTGCAGACAACTCATCCCGAAAAGGCTTCTTACAACCTTTCCAAGATAAATCTAAAACGGAAATTTTCATAAGGAAATAGTGGTGGTAAATGTTTTGATTTAGTCTCCTTAAAAACAGACCATTCCGAAGAATGGAATCATAAAATCATTTACACAGTTCAGATGCAGACGGTTCATCACGAAAGGCTTCCTTCTACCTTTCCAAGATAAATCTAAAGCGAAAATCTTCGTAAGGAAATAGCGGTGGTTAAAATTTTTATTTAGTCTCCATAAACAGAGACCGTTCCGAAACATGGAATATTAAATCATGCCTACAGTTGTAGACAGCTCATCACGAAAAGCAGGACTACCACAAGCGACTATTTTCTATTCTGTTCGCACCAGTATTGTTAAAATATACATTTTGTTGTAGAATTCTCCAGCAAATACTGTCAAAGTATATTTAAAAGATTTTTGTTTTGAAGTGTGGTGCGAAATAGAATTAAAAAATAGTCGCCTGCGGCAGTCCTGCGAAGAGGCTTCCTACATGTTTTCCAAAATAATTGTAAAACGATAATTTTCGTAAGGAAATAGTGGTAGTAAAAGTTTTGATTTAGTTTCTATAAAAAGAGACCGTTCCGAAACATGGAACCATAGAATCACGTACACAGTTGTAGACGGCTCATCACGAAAAGGATTCCTACTACCTTTCCAAGATAAATCTAAAACGAAAAATTTCGTAAGGAAACAGTGGTGGTTAAAATTTTGATTTACTCTCCATAAACAGAGACCGTTCCGAAGCATGGAATAATAAAATCATGTAGACAGTTGTAGACAGCTCATCACGAAAAGCAAGGCTATCGCAAGCGACTATTTTTTTATTTTCATGCAGAATTCTCTTGCAAAATATCGTCAGAGTATATTTAAAAGATTTTTGTTTTGAAAAATTGTTGCGAAATAGAAATGAAAAATAGTCGCCTGCGGCAGACATGCGAAAAGGCTTACTACAACCTTTCCAAAATAAATCTAAAACGATAATTTTCGAAAGGAAATAGTGGCTGTAAAAGTTTTGATTTAGTTTCCATAAAAAGAGACCGTTCCGAAACATGGAACCATAAAATCACGTACACAATTGTAGACGGCTCATCACGAAAAGGCTTCCTACTACCTTTCCAAGCTAAATCTAAAAGGAAACTTTTCGTAAGAAAATAGTTGTTGTAAAAGTTTTGATTTAGTCTCTATAAAAACAGACCGTTCCAAAGCCTGGAATTACAAGAAAATCATGTACAAATTTGTAGAGAGCTCCATAAGTCCTACGACGTTTCCAAGATATATCTAAAATAAAAAATTTAGTAAGGAAATAGGGGTGGTAAAAGTTTTGATTTAGTCTCCTTAAAAAAAGAGACTGTTCCGATGCCTGGAGTTATAAAAATCATGTACACAGTTGTGTTTCGATGACAAGATTTTAATAATTTTAGAACTTAATTAAAATGATGCTTAAATAAATTAATATCTTAATTATAAATCATTTTTGAGCTAGTTCGACGCAGGCTGCAATCATCAAGTCTTCAAACATTCTTTGTGGTCGCAAATGTATACAAGTTACAACGGCAATTGATTTAATGATGGGACAAACTTATTGCCAAAAAAGGACAAATGTCTGCAAAGTTGCAACAAGGAAATGTTTAGAACCCTATAAAGTCGAAAATATAAATGAAAACTAAAGAGAGCAATAAATTTAATTAATAATTTAAAACTAAATAAATTATCATCACATATAAAATAAAAGATTTACTAAAAGATGTATGCTACACACAAAAAAGGTAAAAAATTTCAAAACATTAAATAAAATTTTAAAAGTCTAAAACCGACAAGTTTCAGCCACCCTGTGGCCATCATCAAGGTTTCAAAGGAATTTTCAAAAATCTTACGTATGAAACTCAGTAAATGTTTATGCAAAAATCTTTCATTACTATAAAGCCAACGAATCAATATTTTTTGCCCTTATTTATGTAAATGAGAGTACAAACTATCTTCTTTTCACTATAGTTATCTGCATAAAACCGAAGACATATGCATTTCTAAAAATATTCTTACCATTAAAATAAATAAGTGTAATTCAAAAACAGAAAATAAAAGTTATCGCCGTCATAGATTTCTTCATATTTTATTGTCATTGGCAGTGTATGACACCCCATACGATTTGGTATAGGAACAGACATAATTTCACTTCTTGAACAGCAACATATTACTGGTGTATGTTTTCTACTAATGATTAACTGTATTTTGAAATCAGAAAAAAACTCTTTCAAAATCCATATTTGTATTTAATTTTGTTTTATACTTTTAATATTTTTTTCTGAAATCTTAAGTATAAAACACAATCAATGTTTATGCAAATATGTTTTATAAATACACCGTCAGCGAATGAATATTTATGTGCCTTTTTTATGTAACAAACACTCCAAAACATCTTCTCTTTTACTATAGTTATTTGCATAAAACATAAGACATCTGGATTCTTAAAAATATTCTTACCATTAAAATAAATAAGTTTAATTTTAAAACAGAAAATAAAAGTTAACACCAAGTCATAGATTTATTTATGTATAATTGACATTAGCGGCCTATACGATTTGGAATAGAGCCAGGCTTAATTTCACTTTTTGTCCAACAACGTTCTTTAACTTCCGCCTTGTTTTTTTAAATTATGCTTATGTACTTTAGACGAAGAGAACAACCCTTTAAAAATGCATATTTGTATTTAAATTTGTGCCATTCTCTTAATCTTTTTTCAGAAATCTTAAGTATAAAATACAATAAATGTGAATGCAAAACTGCTTTAAACCTATAACGCCATTTGTTTGCATTTAATGAATACATACGATATATGTTAGCACAATCATAAATTTAGTGACACATTATAATTGTTATAAAATTTAACTGTATAAAGGTTTCGTTGTATTTGTATTTATATAAAATTTATTTAAGTATCATTTTAATTAAGTTCTAAAAATATTAAAATCTTGTCATCGGTAACACAACTGTGTACATGATTTTTATAATTCCAGGCATCGTAACAGTCTCTTTTTTTATGGAGACTAAATCAAAACTTTTACCACCTCTATTTCGTTACGAAATTTTTTATTTTAGATTTATCTTGGATACGCCGTAGGACTTCTGGAGCTCTCTACAAATTTGTACATGATTTTCTTGTAATTCCAGGCCTCGGAACGGTCTGTTTTTATAGAGACTTTATCAAAACTTTTACAACCGCTATTTTCTTACGAAAAGTTTCGTTTTAGATTTAGCTTGGAAAGGTAGTAAGAAGCCTTTTCGTGATAAGCCGTCTATAACTGTGTTCATGATTTTATGATTCCATGTTTCGGAATGGTCTCGTTTATGGAAACTAAATCACAACTTTTACCACCACTATTTCCTTACGAAAATTAACGTTTAGATTTATTTTGGAAAGGTTGTAGCAAACCCTCTCGCAGAGCAACCGCTGGCGACTATCTTTTACTTCTATTTTGCAACAATTTTTCAAAACTAAAATATTTTAAATATACTCTGACAATATTTTGCAAGAGAATTCTGGGATAAAATGTATTTTTTAACAATACTGGTGCGAACTGAATAAAAAAAATAGTCGTTTGTGATAGCCTTGCTTTTTGCGATGAGCAGTTTACAACTGTATACGTGATTTTATTATTCCATGCTTCGGAACAGCCTCTGTTTATGGAGACTAAATCAAAATTTTATCCACCACTATTTCCATACGAAAATTTTCGTGCGAGCCAGTGTTGCTAGTGGGCTACTTTTTTTAAATTCAGATTTAATGATTAGCACCATTTTTTTTAAATGATTAAATTCCCCTTTTTGTATTTTTTTATTAATATGTCATAAAATAAGGCGAATTTTACTATTTCAAAAAAGTGGTGATAATCAAGAAATCTGAATTTAAAAATACTAGCCCACTAGTAACACTGCTGGGAGCTACGCCCGCCAACCCCCGTACAGGCTACGAAGCCTCTAAAAACAATATGTCCTATTTAAAAAATATTGCAAGTTTACGGAAGATATGATATTTTCACTATAACTGCGGATATATTCTGCCATCGGGTTGCTACACTTTTCCGTGTGAATGAAGCCTTTTTCGGTTACTATGTCTAATGCATCACTGTCGTAACAAATGACGATTGTTTTCGGGATTGATAAGTAAGATTAAAAACACATTTGGGAATAAGCTTGTATAAATTGGTTAGGTTAAGGTTAAAAGTTTCGCTATCTTTATGACTTTTATAACGACACTATGGACAATATTGTTCTTTTAGGTTGAAGGTTACAATCTCTGTCTGTTTATCGGAATAGCTTTTTGAACCACAGCATATTGAAATGCATTGTGTTCTAAAATTTTGTGGCTATATTTTATGTTTTATTCGAGTTTTAGATATTTTCAGGAAGAGGTATAGGTTATCCAGGAATACTTTTCTTTATTTTAATATTCCCTCATGCATATTTTCATGCTATTTTTATAACGCATATTGTTTAGTCAAAATATCATATTTTTCTGAAATATACTTATTGAATAGTAATTCGTAAAAATAAATCGAAAGTATTTTGCACATACATTTATTTCTATTTATGCTGCATTAAGTGATATAACTTGAATTAAAATTATTTTAAAATGTATCGTATTAATATGTGACAAAATTTTCACTATTAAATGCATTTATCATGTAATGATTTTTTTTTTCTCTTTTAAGATGCACTGGTACGTATATTATTTAATTTAAAAGAGATTGTGAATGTTATTGTTTGCGCCTTTTTAAATATTATCTAATATTCACCATTAAATTTTTTTCACGCATAATAATTTAATTAATTTAAGAACTTTAAATGTAGTGATATTTATGTTTGAGCATTTTACGTATGACGTAATTACCACCTTTAATTATGTTTAGCGTGTAATAATTTTATTATTTTTGTATTTTATTGTTTTCGTAAATTTTTAATATTTACGTGTAAATATTTTGTAATTTTCCCTATTTTCTGCTTTTAACATCTGATTATTTAATTATTATTTTAAAAATTTCATTCTGTTTTTAATAATTTCATATTTTAGTTTCAATTTCAAAATTATGACAAAAAAAAATCTAATAATCTTTCTCATTTCCCCTTTTTTGTCATTTTTCGGCAAAAAGGGCTTTTTTCTTTATGTCTATGAAATGCATGTCAAAGTTGAAGATGACAGAATATTTTTGGTTTATAAAGTAAACTGTTTTTTGACGATCGAAATGTGAAAAAAAAAGATTTTATTTTATCAAAGGGCATCAAAGAGCCAGATAAGCATTGGAAACATGCCTTTCAACGAAATTTTCTGATTTTTTTCCCCAGATGTGGCTACTTATCTGACAATATATTTCCCCAATTACCACTTCATAAATATTGATATTTTATGAGATAAAAATGTTTTTTCGAATTTTTTTAAAACTGATTTTCTCAAAAACTACCTCACCGACTTTCATGTCATTAACTGAGGTTATACACATAAAAAAGATGCATAACTGGAAATTTTTGTATAATCTTCTGTTTATAAAAACTGTGAAATAGAGGTAAAAATATTTACAAAAATAAACATCATATGTTATGGTTATACGAAAATTACCATTTACTTCTAAAAAATTTCTCATATGTACACCTAAATTATATATAAACGGCGAAAGTGTGCGTTGGGTATCACATATAAATATTTACAAAAATATGTGTAAAAATACATAAAATTCGTTTAAAGGCGTTATTTGGGGCGGAGCTGCTCAAATTCAATATCCGAAGAATTTTTGGAATAAAGTGAGTAGACAATGCGTAAAATGCTGTATTTTACATTTCAATAAGCATATAGACCATTTTTTTCAACGCTTTCGATTCTGATTCGACATCGAAAACTATCGTCTTGCATCAGAAATAAAAGATAAAAATATTTTTGCTTGGAAAACTACATCATTCTCCGATATCGAAATGTAACGACAGTTATTACAATGACTTTTATTTAAACATTTTTCTCATCACTTTATTAAACTTCTAACGAAGACTAATAAGAGTATGTAGTTTCGTCATTTTTAAGCGCAAGTCACAGTTATAAAATAAGAATGTTCTATAACTGGAGTTTGAACCAATTGCGATCATTTATTTCTGAAATGCTAGCAGGTTCGGGTAGTAATATACAATTTGTTGTGCAAGATATATACAACTCGCAATTTTTGCTTTATTTAATGGTAGATTTTTGTGGTTATTCAATTCGAAGATAAATATTAGGGAAAATTGGTACATGATTTTAAAATAAAAATAAAATCCAAATCCGATAACACTGGATGATGCTTTGTACTTAAAAATATATTTCTTTAATTTTGAGCCGTTTAATTTTTGATGAGATAATTTTTTTAAAATAAATAAATATTAGCCAAAAAAAAAAAAAAAAAACAGTGGAACAAATATCGATTAAAATGTACTGTAAAGACATTGCTAATTTTTGAAAACATACAGTAGAGCGCCGATTATCTGAACAAGTGGGGACCTACCCTAGTTCGGATAAGCAAAAGTTTGAATAAATGAACAGACAATTTAAGGGATGTTTCTGACTATACTAAAACCTTCACACGCTATCTAAGATAAGGACTGGCAGAACCAGTTAGTGCTAGCATTTTTTTTTCTTTTCTTTTCTTTCTTTCTTTCTTTCTTTCTTTTTTTTTTTGTTTTTTTTTATCATTAGATTTTTTTTCTCTTTTTATCATTTTCTGAACCCCAGAGATTATAATTTAAGCAAAAAAGCTTTTGATTGTTCCTAGCTTCAACGAAGACATTGTTTTTAATGCTGCCATATCTCTAATTCTTCTTAAATACGTTAGTTGAATAGGATCAACGTTCTGCTGCTGTTCGAGCCATTTCATAGCTGTTTCCAAACATTCAAAGACTTCGTTATGTGATGGACCTGGGTTATTTTCAGAGCATTCGTTTTCATTTTTAACAGTTTTTTTTTTCATCATGAATCTCATCTATAGTCTCCTTTAACCACACGTTAATTTCATTTTCTGCATGCTTAAGATTCTTCCATTCTCCTTTATCGTTTTACATTCCTCATTGTCTGATACTATAAATTTTTTCTTTATTAAAAATTTTATTCCAAGCCAATGGATAATTGCGAGTTCGGTTAAAAAAATTGGGGAGAAATAGGTAGTTCCGATAACTAGAAGTTCGGTTTAAACAATTTTTGGGGGAAAATAGGCTGTTCGGATAATTGGAAGTTCAGTTAATTGGAGTTCCGATAATCGGCGCTCTACTGTATTTATAAATATATTTACAAATTCATAGTCGGATTCAGTGCTTCTGACCTCACTTTAAACCTTTCGCGGGCATTTGTCCATAAAGATAGACACCTAATTTTTATTTTACTGGCACCCAGAATATTTAATTAAAATTTGCTTTTCATAATGTAGTTGAAAATAAGCAGGTTCATATTTTCTAATAAATTCTGCTGTCAGTACAACATTTCATCAGTTTATGAACACAATTACTCCGCTCCGTAAAGTGTTAAAAGTTTGACTTTTACGAGAACGAAACATGTGACAATGTGTTAACCCTTTGCACTCGAAGTTTTTTAAATTCGTATTACCAGCAACTCGAAGCGATTTTAGTTATATCTTATTATTTTTTTAATTCTTTATGAATACAAATGTTATGACATATAAAACCCCCCCGAAAAATTACAAAATTATTACATTTTGTAATCTTTCAAAGTGTGATACCTCTCGAAGCAATTGCCAATATGTATAATTTTGGCTTTTCTAGACAGGTATCACAAAATTATTTGCATTGTCTCCGTAGCGGAGCCCTCGAGTTTGAAGACAAATTTTAAATGGTTCCGCTCCAGAGCCATCGAGTGCAAAGGGTTAATGTATTACAATCGTTAGACATAAGCATTTAAATGACGGTTACCAAATAAATTGCTGGCCTAAAAAGGTTGAAACCACTAATAATAATTATTTTTCATTAAAACTGGTGAAAAAACATTTTCATTTTAATCGACTAGGATCACTGTCGTTACATTTCGATATCAAAGAATGTAATTTGTTTCCATGCAAAAAATATTCTTCCCTATTGTTGTCTGCGATACCAACGATTTTTGATATCGAAGCAGTGTCGACAGCATTGAAAATTATGTCCATGTGTTTATTTAAATTTGAAATACAGCACTTCTGAAAGTTTTTATTCCACAAAATTTCCGGATGTCGAATTTGAGTAGCTCCTCCAAAATAACGCCTTTAAATGAATTTTATAAATTTTTACACAAGTTTTTGCAAATATTTGTATGTGGTACCCAATGCACACTTTCAGCATTTATATATAATATAGGCGTACATATGAGGAATTTCTTACAAGAGAATGGTAATTTTCGTATAACCATAAGAGATGACTTTTATTTTTGTAAATTTTTTTATCACTATTTCACACAATTTTTATAAACAGAAAATTATACAAAAATTCCCAGTTCTGCATCTTTGGTACGTATATAATCTCAGTTAATAGCATGGAATTCGGTGGAGTAGTTTTTGAGAAAATCAGTATTTACAAAATTGGAAAAAACATTTTTATCTCATAAAGTATCAATATTTATACGGTGATAATAGGGGAAATATTTTGTCAGATAGTTAGCCATATCTAGGGAAAAAATCAGGAAATTTGATTGAAAGGTATGTTTCCGATGCTTGTCTGGCTATAACCTTTTCCTGAAGAAAAAAAAAAAAAAAAAACATAATTTAATCGCAATATTGTCTTCGCTGCCGATTGAAATAAAGATAATTTTAATTTGAAAATGGCTAAAAAAATAAATCTGATGAACGTGGTTATCCGTTTTCTCCTTTTTTCCACAAGAAGGAGTAATTTGGTTGTCATCATTAAGTTGTCATCAGAAATTAAATGCCTATTAGAAAAAAATAATATCTCGAAAAGTAATTCAACTTTTGAAATTGTAATACCAGTTTTAAGATTTGCAGATCAATGCGGATTTTTGGCGAAACTTTCACCGCATAATATTCCATATTTTAGGAGAAATTGCCGTGAAACATAATCAGCCGTTTCATAAATTAGTTTCATAATATATTATATATAGAGGGTAGATTCATGTTTTTTAAAGAACTGTTAGTGAGATTCAATTTTTGAATTCAATTTTACATTAATCATAATTGTTTTTATTAAAGAACAAATAATGAGTGAACAATGAATAATTTTTATAAATATTAATGTACTTTTTAATTTAATACTCTAATCACACCCCTGCTTCTGTTAAAAACGCATTTAAAAACTCAGAAATGCTAATGGGTAGTAAAATAATCATTTATGCATACAGACATATAATGAAATATATATATATATATAATTTTTAGGCGCCTTCGTAATTATCTAAATACGTAGCTCCTATAGTCGTCGTTCGGTCCATCTGTCTGTCCGTCCGTATATAAAAGAGCAAAATCTACTCAGCCGAATGGTCTGAAATTTTAAACATATAATTGTTGCAAAGTTTAATTACAGGGACAGTCAAAAGTTTTCCGTTACATGACGGCCAATGGAAAAAAAAATATTTCAAGTGCATTTTAATGATATTACAGCATTTTGAAAAGAATGAAATTGATATACATTTATGAAGTGCATTAAAATACACATTCAGTACAATATGCGGTGCAAAAAAATATTTATAAAACTAGTTATAGTATGAACGCACCTCATTTGCCCCCTTGACGTACAATTTACAACTTGCCGTTATTGGATGTAAACATATTGTTTACACACCGAGGCACGTGTAATATAGGATTATGCATATATGTATGTGCGTGTGTGTTTGTTTGTGTTTACAAATAGACTTAAAAATACCTTCTGGAAGAGTTTAGATTTCAACCACAACAGAAAAAAAAATGAAATTGTGACGAAGAACATTCAGAAAGTGTCATTAATAAGTATTGCAGTTATTGAAACGTACATTTTTTTTTTTACTGTTCCTGTGATGTGGATACGAATGTTTGAATCCTATTTTCTCATAATCAAGGTGGATCAACTTTCACTTACATGCAAATATGGAATTAATTCATTTCTTTTTTTTTAGTTGAAAATTTTACGATTTCTCAATTTTTGACACTTGTAGTATGAAAATGATGATTTCGAAAATCATTGATCTATATTATGACAGTTATATTGTTGAAACAAAAAAAATATTTAATTTAGATTATTGGTCTTGGAAACATTTAAGAACAAAGCTCAGATGAAAAGGAAATTCAATTTCAAGTAAAAGTACGCTATATAATATTATTTAGGCATTTGAAAATAAACTAGAAATCGTTACACAAAAAAATGGTAAAAAATAAAAATAAAATTAACAATATGCGAAGCAGTCATTTTATCACAGTATTATTATAAAGAAAAAAAGTTCTGCACCAGGAAATTTATTTGAGTGAAAACTTAACAGCAAACAAAATAGACATGACTAGTACTAAATAATATTTCCGGTTAAGAATCATATACAAAGCGTTATAAGTAAGCGAACCAACTTAATGCTGGAATTAGGCGTAAACTAACACAGTTGCGCCACCTTGTGGACGGAGTGATAATTCACATACGTGGGCTTTTAGTGTGGCGCGTATTTTCTACATCTTCAGCCACTCATGGAAATGAATATTGTTTGCCACATTTATTGCAAATTCATGCGTAGCGAGAGGGGCATCCAAACGCACTTGACACCACGAAGTTTTCTTCGCTTTATCTGAGACACTTCAGTTATTAATCAAGGTGAAAAAAACTTTACAATTTTAGTGGTGTCAGTAAGAAAACAGTTAGGTATCTACCTGTAGTTCATACTCCATCCGCTACGTGGCGCATGACCTTGATTGATGTGACCTCGCTTTTAATCTTGCGGTTACTTCTCCCATTTAAGATAGGACGCTTACTTATATCGCTTTGATCATATACATGTAGGCGTAACTTTAACAACCTCACTGGTGAATTAGGTACTGACAGCAGAGTTATCAGTTTGTCCTCCTTTTTCGTTTAAAAATTCCGAATTCATGCCGGAAATTCCGTAAGAGTAATTTTTATTATAAGTATTCATGGAATGTATGTTATTCAATAAAGAAAATTTTACTATGCGGAAGTTTTGTAACAAAAACTGAACCCAACCGCAACCTTGCCTGGAGTGAGATATTTTAGCATATATACGAATAAAAATCTTTCGATTACTCTATGGTTAACTTGACTTTACAGGCTAAGATAAAATATCCAAATGCTTAATTGTATACTAAAGCCAGTCAAATAGCACCTTCTGGTATTGACTACGAAGTATAAGAAGGAAACGTACAGAGTTTTAACTATTAACCCTTTGCACTCGAGAGGCGACTATCAGTCACTACTAGTGTTGCCAGGTGTCACGCGTAAATTAGGACTCCAAATTCTCTGGACACCACTTTTTTCTTACAGTTTATTTCGCCATATTTAATCGCAAATAATTCTGTTATTATATAAGACTAAGAAAATTTCTTTAAAATACTGGTGTCCAGAGCATTTGAAGCTGGAATTTACGCAAGATATCTGGCAGCACTGGTGGTGACTGAGAGTCATCTCTCGAGTACAAAGGGTTAACGAGAGGAACAAGTAGTATTAACACGCACATTTGACTCTTAAAAAAAGAAACAAAACAAAATCACCGTTTTCGCTTTACGGCAAATATAAGATTTAGGTGAGATTGAGACTAAAGGATACACATAATGTGTAATTTATTTTGAGATGAGCAGATATTTATATAATTACTTCAATATAAAGAATGCTATATTCTGTTTTACTACATCCATAAAAGTAAGTTTTACACCTTGAACGCATTTATTGCTCCGAAACTGAATAAATGCCATCACGTATAGCTTGAAAAATAGTAAAAGCTGTCAAGTGGTCTAAAATTTTATTGTAAAAAATAACTCACCAATACTTTAGGACAAATATGGATGCTAATGATGATTGACCCTGATGCGATATTAAGTAACCACATGTTTTCAAATGTTGTTATCAAAGCACAGTATACATATTACTATTTATAATCTCATCAGTTACTTGACTTGCCTATACAATGTGTCAATATAATGTCTTCCAAAATTAATTGGTTCAGTTTTCTCTAATTGGAATAATGATAATGTTTAGTGATTAATGATAACAGGGATTACTTATCTTATGAAATAGAATATTGAGCCTTACTATTGCATAGCTTACCTACAACAGAAAATTCCGTAACATCTTTAACCCTTACCGGCGCGGAGTAATTCTGTTTATAAACTGATGAAATATTGGACTGCCACCGCAATTTATAAACAAAATTATTAGAAAATATGAACTTGCTTATTTTCATGTACATTATAATAGGAAAATTTTAGTTAAATATTATTGGCGCCGTTTGTCAGTTTTGGAATTAAAATTAGGTGTCCTTTCTTAAGGACACCGCGCCGGAAAGGGTTAACCCCTTAATCTCTTGAGGGGCAAGCAAAAATGTCTCTAAATATTGAATTCTCACCGGAATAATAGAAAAATTTTATTTTTAAATAAGGAATAGCAAATTTTCAAGAATTTCCCTCTAAAGTTAAAAATATAAAATTTTGTTAAAATTTTCTGATGAGAATCTTGTTTAAATTAGGTGAAATATATTTTATCGCATCGCCCCTCAAGGAGTTAACTCCTTAAGTGCCACAGACATATATATCCATCGCGCATAGTCGATGCGTTAAGTGCCACTCACGTATATATACGTCAGTCCAAAATATTGTCCTTTATACTGCGCTGTACAAGTAAAACCACGCCCATGGCTTTTGAATTAAAAAATGAAAAAGAAAAAAGACTTTGAAGGTGTTTTTGAATGACTGACCTATTTCAGAGGAGAAGGGGTAGAAGAAACTACCTTCATAAAGGCTATCGCACTGAGCTAGTGACGTGAAAATACAAGCGATTTTTTCCATATTTGACAAGGCTCCTCCCTTTTTGTACACCACTATTATTTTGTAAGGCCACTAAGTTCTAACTGTGGCACTGGGGAGTGAATCTTGTAAGTTTTACTCGGCACGTAAGGGGTTAACCTACAACTACGGGCATAACCCGTGAACGATGATCGGACCAAATGTAAATTCTTCTTACCACTAAAATTTCACAGTAAATATTGTTTTATTTATTCGCGAAATTCTATGATTAAACACGGCGAAAATATCTATTAAAATTTAGTGGTAGCTATGGATTTGCCAAACCGTGACTGTTGAGATGTAAATCGTAGGTTAAGGGCAGGGATGAGATTTCCGCGTTTTTCCACACCAGTATTTTGCTAGAGAAAATGATATTTCTTTTAATCGGAAAATTGTTGTGATTTAACAAAACAACATTTTCTCTAAGAATATACTGGTGTGCAAAAACGCGGAAATCTCATCCCTGGTTAAGGGGTTAATTGTGTTTGACACCAAAATTATAACTTCCAACTAACAGCCAAGCATAGATCTGACATGAATTTAATTCCGATCGCGGCCCACCAAAGCCTTCTCAAGACTATCAAGCCAGACACGATTTCATTCCCCCATATATGTGACGTAACGACCCGGGGCTGGCGCCAATGCCGAGATTTTGAAACTTGTATCTGGTTGTTTAGAATTAAAATGTAACGTATGCACGTGTTGTTTACTTAACTAATAGAACATATTCTTTTGAAGGTAAGTTTTATTTTCAAATTAACTACTTATATTTTATTAGTACTAGCTCTATTTTTTGTGTTCAGAGTATCTTTTATTTTTAACTTCTTTAAAATAAATTAACTATTAAATCCCAGTATCGTATTGTCAACAATCCCGTGTACGTGTTTCAAAACAAAACGATATCATTGTACTTCTGTTTCATTTCAAAAACAGCAGTAATTTAAAGTGGCAAAAATCACTAAATCGTATCGAGACTTATATCATTCCCTGTCTATCGTAATTTGCTAAAAATTGGTGCTTGAATGGTGTGAATCGGTGAATTATCACAAAAGTTATTAATTAATAAAGTTTTCATTGTTTAATTATATTCTTTATAAATATGTAAAAATAGCTTCATTTTCCCACACAGCACACGTTATCTATAGGATGTCGATGTATAGTGTAATTACATCTATAGCGTCCACAACATCTTTTACATGTGCATAGCATTAAACCAATAGATGTCTATCGGGCATTTCCCATTTAGATATGTATTAAACGTCCATGACCTGCTATAGACGTATTATAACTATGACTTTTTTTATGTCTACTGGAAATGCTCTTTTTAATTTCCAAAGGATGTACTCTTTAGTGCATCCAATGGATTTGCGAATAACACCTATTACGCACATCTTATGGAAAAAAAATACTGCTACTTCAATCTTGCCGCGCATGCGGAAATGGAAAGTCGAAGGTCACTCCTAGAAACTCCGGACGCGAACGATGTTTACGTCTGCTCCCGCTCAACCCGCGTGACTCGCCATTTATTTAGTAAGGCTCTATGTGCATTTCCCCCCCCCCCCCAGTTTTACTCTGTTCAGCCATTAACGACTTGCATAAAAGGTAAGTTATTCATTTCTTATTTCATGTATTTACTTTTCTGTATAGTTTATATTTTAACACCCGATTACTGCTATATCCGTGTATCGTGCAGATAGATTTAGGCTTAATGCTACGATAATTTTCGTATAAAATGAAAATAAACTAGCAAATTGTTGCTGTATTAGTTGCATAAATATCGAAATTTAATCACATATCTTGCAGATATAACGAACGGTATAGTAAAAGAGTGTTAGAGCCACATATTGTTTTGTTTATCACCAATCGCCGATACAGTCTTGGCTATTTTGAACTTGACCTTTTGAAAGGCTGTGTTGTTATGTTATTTATACAATAAATTTTAATCCTCAGCCATAATGTTTACCAGAATTTTCAAATAACATTTAGGTTTTATGTTGTATGTGTAGCAGAAAAAAAGTAGTTAATTTTAAATGAATTCCACTAATTCTGGTTTCAATAAAATAGAAAAAAAAATTTCAACATCTTAGCAACTGAATTATTTTACCCTTACAATAAGTGTTGTATTATTTACAATGGTGGGTCCAAGGGGGAAGTCACGGGGGTCACGATCCCCCCTCCCCCCTCCGTGAACAACAGGAAAATGCTAAAAATTATTTAAAAAATGAAATATATTTTAAATTCCCCTCCCCCCCCCCCTTCAACAATGTGAATCAAATCAAAATTAGGTAATTTCTGATACATCCGTGAAAATCTTTTTAATCTCTAGAAATTTGCAAGTTCACTTATTCAGAAACTATGTGATCAAATAGTGTTTTCCATTTTTCAATAAAAGAAAAGTCTTTCCAAAAATTCCATAAAATTTAGCATTTTAAATTAAATTTCCGGACGTGAATGCTAATTGCTCCCTCATGACTACATTTCTGTGGCTCTTAATTCCTAAAAATTGGCTTAATATGGTAACTTGACAACATTTCTGAATCATTCTTAGCATTTACAAGAAAATGAGAAACGCTTCAATTTCTTGGTATCTGAATGAAATCTATAAATTATATATTTTACGAATACCAATGCAAATTCTTAGTATAAATGAATTCACGAAAGTATCAGAAAAATTGTCAGTTTTAATTTGGGAATAGCCTCCAATATAAAAATTTATCATGAAGTGGGGTGACGACCCCCTCTGCAAAAAAAAAAAAAAAAAAAAAAAAAAAAGAGCCATGCCCCCCCCCCCCTCCTTCCCCCTCTAAATTGAGGTCTGGACCCACCCTTCATTATTTTTCATAATATTTAGAATTAAGTTAACTTCAATTATTACATATAAATGTTCCAATTGCTTAAGAAACTACTTTTGTATTTATTATAATCTAAAGTTCAATCTTGGCATTATTTAAGGGTGCTCCTTTTTTTAAATATTGAAATGCATCTTTAGTTTTAGCCAGAGATCTCTTGTAAAAATCTTCTCCAGTACCAGAGTATTTCTAAATAAATGTGCCCGAAAACTTGCAAAAATTATAACCTTTTTTATTTTTTTTTTTTTTTAGGAAACACAGACTATTATTAAATCATGTACTTTTTTTATCATTACTTAACAAAATTTTTTCTTGAAAAGGCTCATTTTTACTCAATAGTGATCTTTTACTGCTGAAGTTGTGCCTTTATTAGTGGCTGGCACCCTACCCTTTTCTTTCTAGTGTGAACAGTATATTAATCAATAAAATTTTTATAACTGTATATTCCCAGTAGCAGAAAATTCAAGACTGATATCGCATATTTTCTTTTCTCTTTTGCAGATTATTTTTCTATCAAACCTTTATTTTGCTTCATAATTATGTTTAGTTCTTTATTACTTAATACAAAACTTAAGATTATTATTAATAAAAATGAATAAAATGCATAATGACGTCACATGTAAGTGATTGTTTGATTAATTAATGGTCCAATTGTAAAATATTTTACCTGCAGATTATTTTCTGCCCCTTGAAGTATCTGTCGCAGACACTTGGAGTATTTTCTGCTACTGGGACCATATTTAGTTTTGACTCTAGAAAAAAAAAAAAAAAAGAAAAAAAAAAAAAAAAAAAAAAAAAAGCTGCCATGCAGGAATCTTTTAAAAAGTGCACACTATTCTAAAAAAAAGCACAAAAGATATTTTAAATTTGTTTGTTAAGAGTCCTTTTTTATCAGTAGAATTTTGTGATATTTTCCCACGACAGATTGAATTTCATGATTTGCCCCTCTACTGACTGACAAATTTTGAGATTTTTCCAGCAACCAGTCGATGAATTTTACATTTTTTTCTGCAACCAACATAAGAATTTCACGAATTTTTTTTCCTGATAATTGACTTCTGAATTTCTAGATTTTACTATTTATTGATCTTGGTAATCTTTTAGCAAATAATTTTCAGATTAAAAAAGTATCATATAGCCATGGAAAAAATATAGGTACTTGTTAAGATGAAAACATTGAAAACCTACCTAAAACGAAATTTTTCCCAGTTCCATGCAATTCCATCTTAGCATTTTGATTATATATAGCTGCTATGATAAAAACCTATTTAAAGAGAATTTTTTTCCGTTTCTTGTGATTCCCTCTTAGAAACCAGGGTCGAAACTAGGGAGTGCAGAGGTGCCGCAGGCACCAGAACGAAAGGCGTAGGGGGTCGCCTAATAAAGATTTTGTTTGTTGTTTCATGCAAAAATGTATATATATATGAAATATAAGGAAATTTGCAAGCTAATGTAAACCTGTGGAAGCATTCTTTTCAAAATTTGTGGAAGTGAAAGTTAAGAAAAGAAACTTTAAAAGAATGCTCCCATAGGTTTAACATTAGCGATTCAGTTTCTTCGCATGACTAGTGTAGGATCTTAATGCTCAAGCTAATGTTAATCCTATGGGAGAGTTGTTTACATATTTCTTACTAGCATTTTAATTCTTATTAAATTATTATTTTTTTTTAAGGATTTTTTTTTTTTTTTTTTTTTTTTTTTTTTTTTTGCATTGGGTGCCTGCAGTCAGTAACTTTTATTGTGCATGAGGAGGAAGAATGGGGGGGGGGGGGGCAAAATCCATGTTTGCCCTGGCAAACATGGGAGAAAAAGGCTAGTTTCAGCCGTCTATTACTGTATGTCAGCCAGGGTTGCCGGCTTTTAGCCAGGCCAAAGAAAGCCGGCCGGCTTTTTTTGGTTTTAACCACTTAAAAAAGCCGGCTTTTATTTTTAAAAGCTGGTTTACAGTTAATTCATTTTAAATTTGGACCAATTAATTTTTAATACACTTATAAATATTTCCGGTACTTCTATTTTCTAAATTTGGTATATTTTCTAAAAAAAATTATAGATTTCTATTAAATTTTGTCAAATAAATAAATAAGTCTTCTAGAAGGCAACTGTGACGGCATTATGTGTGAAAAAAGAAATCATAAACATTGAAAAAAATATCAGGTTCCAAACTCGTGTTTTGAAATTCTATATTACATAGCTTCACATATACTACACATTTTAAAGATTATATTTAATTAAACAATGACAAAACATAGCACATCAAAATGGAAACATTCTCATGTGTCTATATCGAGAGACTAAGTTATAAATATTAAAAGAGAAATTAGAAAGGATATAATATTTGAGGAGAGTGGTACATAAGTGTATAAAAATTAGAGCATTTAAACAAGAAAAAAAAAAAAAAAAACTTCTCTAAATAAAATTTTGAAAAGCTTGTTGCTAAGCATATTCATGCATATGCTATTCATAATGCTTTTAATAGTGAGAAATGGTGTTTTATTAATATGACTATGTATAATTTTAAATGTTTACTAGAAATAAAATAAGACTTGTATATTAATAGCTCTTAAAATTAAGAAATAAAACGTGTAACTAAGTAACCATTGTCCTCTTTAATTTTATAAAGCAGTAAAAATGAAAAAATTGGCAGTTGGCATGGCCCTTTTAAAATTTAGCTGACATATTTGCAATTCTGACTACAAATCACCAGCAAAACCATCTAAGTTTTATTCCACTATTAATGGCCTCATTATTGAGAAATTTGGCTACTTATTAAACTCTAAATCAATTAAATGTCATTAAAACTAATTAAAAACACTTTAAAATGTGTAGTTTATAATTACAATGCTTCATTGTATGAAAGCCAATTATGGCCAAAAAGGCCAATTTTGGCCAAAAAAAGCCGGTTAAAACCAATAAAAGCCGCCGGCCTGGCTTTTTTTAATTTTAGCCGGCTTTTTTGCAACCCTGATGTCAGCCCCCTCTGAAATGATGAAGTCTAGATATGCCACTGCTCATAGCCGCTATTTATATTACATTCATTTCATTTAAAATATAAGCCTTTAACACACTTTATTTAAAATATATTACATTAGAAATACATTCTTGTACTTATTTTATTTAAAACAATTATGTTTAAAATACATGTCTTTTACTCATTGAATTTAAAAACAAAAGAAATAAAAACTACTACTAGGACTTCCCTCAGAGGGATTAGTCTGAGCGATATTGTATTACTATAGCCGAGTATCATAGTATTTGGCCACGCTCAAATATTGCTATCAGTTAACACTGTGACTGACACTTAAGCTGAAAAATTTACAATGTTTAATTTTTAAGAAAGTATAATTCTGTAATAAATAAAAGGTAAGTAAAATATTAAATACATTTTCAGTAATTACATAAAACAATTATATTTTTTTAGTTTCATGTCATATTTTAGACCGTTAGTCATCGGCGAATGATGCATTCTGAACGGAAAATTCAGTGTCAGCCACCGGTGGCTAATGTGCCGCTCAACGTTTTGAATATTTATAATCCTGGGTGGGAAATTACCTCATTTTACTCATCGCTGGCAAGTGAATTTTTAAGTAGTCTCTTAAAAACTACAGGCTATAATCAGGGTTGCCGGCTTTTAGCCAGGCCAAAAAAAAAGGCGGCTGGCTTTTTTTTTTGGTTTTAACCACTTAAAAAAGTCGGTTAAGTTGGTTTACAGCTAATTCGTTTTAAATTTGGATCAATTAATTTATAATACACTTACTTATAAATATTTTCTGCTAAGAAAATTATGAATTTCTATTAAATTTTATCAAATAAATGTCTTTATAACTGCTAAAAGGCAACTGTAAAGACATTATATCTGAAAAAATATATATAAGTATTGAAAAGAATATAAGTTACACTCCAAATTGGTGTTTTGAAATTCTATATTACATATATAGCTCCACATATACTACACATTTTAAAGATTATAATTAATTAAACAATGACAAAATGTAGCACATCAAAATAGAAACATTCTTATGTGTCCATATGAAGAGTGAAGTTATAAATGTTAAAAGAGAAATTAGAAAGGATATAATATTTGAGGAGAGTTTGGTACATAAGTGTATAAAAATAAACAAGAAAAATAAAATTTCGAAAAGCAATTATGCTATTCATAATGTTTTTAATAGTGAGAAATGATGTATTTTTTTATATGACTATGCATAATTTTAAATGTTTAATAGAAATAAAATAAGACGTATATTAATAGCTCTTAAAATTAAGTAATAAAACATGTAACTAAGTAACCAATGTCCTCTTTAATTTTATAAAGCTGTAGAAATGAAAAAATTGGGGGGGGGGGGGGGGGGTGTCTGTTAAAGGTCAGTGTAAAACAGATAAAGCAGTTGATATGGTGCTTTTAAAATTTATCTGACATATTTGCAATTCTAACTACAAATCACTAGCAAAACCATCTAAGTTTTATTTCAGTTAATGTCTTCATTATTGAGAAATTGGGTTACTTATTAAACTCTAAATAATTGAATGTCATTAAAACTAATTAAAAACACTTTAAAATGCATAGTTTATAATTATAAAGCCAATTATAGCCAAAAAAAAGTCCATTTCTTGCCAAAAAAAAAAAAAAAAAAAAAAAAAACTTAAAACCAATAAAAGCTGCCGGCGTGGCTTTTTTGCAACCCTGGCTATAATAGAAGATATGTGTTTTACTTGTTAGCTATATTTTTCAACTCTCCAACTTACTGCAATTGTAAATGTGTTATTAAATTCTATAAAATTTTCTTCTGTTTATATGTAATTCTTAATTTTATAGGAAAAAAATTAAAAATCTATTTTGGTAATAGTAATTTTTTTTTTTTTTTTTTTTTGTAATCATGTAAATGTTGTCATAGCAATTTTCAACTATACATGGCTTCTTACTAGCTGGTAAAATAAATCCTTCGCTGGTAAGATTTTCAAAATCTCCCTCTCTCACCCCCCACCCCCTCGTCCCACCTTTCGTGTTCATAATTATTCATTAATTGTTTGCGTGTTTAAGTATCTTAAATAAAGCTTATTTATACAGTCGATTCCCTGAAATCAGTGTTCAATTCAGATACTTTTCTCCCAGGGGAAGGTGAAAATTGCACTTTTTGACTGTTGAAAAACACAAAATCTCAAATCTTCCGGATCCACTCCTTGAATTCAACACTGTCTGAAATCTTCACTTCAATGCAGATGTAAACAGTGAAACTCACAATTAAGATGTTCAGGGAAATTTCAAGGGTTTTTTTTTTTTTTTTTTTTTTTTTTTTTTTTTTTTTTTGTCATTGTGTACACATTTTATATGAAATTCTGGTTAATATGACTGAATTAATGCTTTCTCATGAATGAAATGAATTTATTTCCAAAGAAATTCAAGATACAACACAGATATCTCTGGCAAGCATAATCTTTTTTTTTTTTTTTTTTTTTTTCAAATACATTTGTGTTACTGCAGCTTTTTTTATCTAATAGTCTGATTAAACATGAAATAAAACATGGTTATTTTAAGATTTATTTATTTGTTTATTTTTGTAATTTATTACTTTACCTAATAGAATTTTGTAATTTCTTTCCCCGCAACTGATTGACGAATTTTGCATGTTTGTCTGCCACCAACTTAAGAATTTTGTAATGTTTCCGCACAATTGATTGCTGAATACAATGTTTTCCTGTGACCGATTGATGAATTTCCCAATATTTTAAAGCAACCAACTGAAATATATCTGTGTTCTCCACCCCCCCCCCCCTACAATCAACTGACAAATTTTGTGGGTTTTCTTTGACGCAGAATGTCGATTTTGGCAATTTTTTCCTGAAACCGATTGATGATTTTTGTGCTATTTATTTCTCCGATTGCCAAAATTTGTGGGAATTTTTGCGACTGATTGGCAAAACTCTTGTTCTATTTTCCATACAGTGCAGGGTTGCCGGCTTTTAGACAGGCCAAAAAAAGCCAGCCAGCTTTTTTGGTTTTAACCGCTTTAAAAAAGCCAGCTTTTATTTTTCAGAAAGACGGTTTATATATAATTCATATAAAATTTGTATTAATTTATTTTTAATATACTTATAAATATTTTCTACTAAAAAAATATAAACTTTATTAAATTTTGTCAAATAAATATGACCTTATAACTGCTAGAATGCAACTGTGAAGGCATTATGTCTGAAAAAAAAATTATGAATATTCAGAAGAATACATTAAATTAGACTCTAAAGTATTGGTTTGGAATTCTTTATCATGGTTTTACACATACTACACATTTTAAAGATGATATGAAAGAATAAGAAAATGTCACACATTAAAATAGAAACATTCTTTCATATACCTACTGATATTTACTTTTAAAATTGATTAAAACTAAATAGCTATATGTATTTAATAACTGAAATTATCTTATATAATACTTGAGCAATAATAAGCAATTGTTAGATAAAAAATACTTATAAAAATGATATATGTAAAAAGTTCTTCTACTACTAAGCTGTTATGTAACTTATTCCAGATATGTCCATACTGACAGATTAAAATTATAGAATGAACAATTCTGAAAGAGAAATTAGGAAGGATATAACATTTGAGGAAATTTTAGTACATGTAAGTGCTAAAAATAAAAAGAATTTTTTTTTTTTTTTTTTAATTCTCCGAATAAAACTTGTTGAATTAGAATTTTGAAAAGCTAGTTGTTATTTAAAATACTGCATATGCATGCATAAATTAATGCATATGTTATTCATAATACTATTTTAATAGAGAAATGTTTTTATTAATGACTTTGTGTGTGATTTTAAATAAATGTTTATGAAAAAAAATAAGACTTGTCATATTAATATCCCTTAAAATTAGTTAATAAAATATAGAACTAAGCAACCATTGTCCTTTTTAATTATATAAGAAGTAAAAAAAAAAAAAAAAAAAAAAAAAAAAAAGATTGTTAAGGTCAGTGTAAACCAGACAAAGCAATTATTATGACCTTTTATTCCAATATTGATATCTTCATTATTGAAAAATTGGGTTATATTGATGTCTACCTCAATTAAATATCTTTAAAACTAATTAAAAAACACATAAAAATGAGTCGTTTATAAATAAAATGCTTCACTGTATAAAAGTCAAATTTGCCAAAAAAAAAAAAAGCCGGTTAAAACCAATAAAAACCACCGGCGTGACTTTTTTGCAACCCTGATACAGTGGGAGGAATTTTGCAGATTTTTCCTGCAGATGATCAATAATTTCATTTTTTCCTGTAAATAGTTGATGAATTTGTATATTTTTCTCAGTGATTTACTGGCAAAACTCGTACTTGTTTTTTCATGCAATTGATGGACGAATTAAGTTGTTTTTTTCGTAACCAACTGGCAAATTTATCATTTTTTTTTTTTCTTTCAAAGACCAAATGACAAATTTCACGATGCTTCCCTGCAACAAAATGTCAAAATTTACGTTTATTTCCCAAGATTAATGGATATATTTTGTGGGTCCCCCCCCCCCCTCAGCCAGGAAAGAAATGAATTGAAAATGCATGTCAAAAATAGCAGCAAGGGACACAATATTATGTAAACAAAACAGTGATCAGAAATCTGCGCAAACTCTTGATTCCAAGCTATGCGGGTTTGAGGGAGTCTACTGTATAAATAAGTAGTAGAAAAAAAATGTGGGGTGCTATCCACTAATAAAAGCACAACTAAAACAGAAAAAGGTCAGTAGTTCAGCAAAATTGTTTTACTCACACACAAAGGGATCTGTACAATAATTGAATTCAATTGCAATGAAAAACGTTGACTTATTCATCACTGTGAGTCGGCAAATTTTGAAAAAAGCACTTAATTTTATCTCTCACACACCCAAAAATTGAGGAAAGATGGAAAAAACTTAAAATTTTGTTATTTCTGTGTACTCAAAAAGAAAAAAGTGAAATTTTAGAATCTTGGTTCACAAACTCAAAAATCTGGAGAAAAAAAAAAAAAAAAAAAAAAAAAAAAAAAAAAAAAAAAGAGTGAATTTAAAAAATCAGAATGAAAGGAAGAAAAGAATACTCAAAGCATTACTAGTAAACAATCAGAAGGTATTAAAAGTAAAACTATTCCAAATGATCAAAACAAAAAAGTAATTATTTTTTAATTAAATTCTAATTTCACATCTGAAACTGATTTAAATATTAAGATTTCTTTAATTTGGCATGCTCATATCCTTGCAAATAATTGTTCTTCTCATCCCATAAGTAATCATATTCATATAGAAGTTGATGTGAAATATAAACACGCAGTCACATTTTAATATAATAAACAATGCCCAAAAAAGAATGAAGGTTTTCTTGATTTCTTTTACAGATAGAACTTCCAGTCGGAACACACCGTCACAAACATTTGAAGATAGCCTTGAAGAAGTCCTAGATGAGGAAGACTTGTATGAATACTGAGTTAGTATATTTTTAAATTCAAAAATCCTTTTTTGTTTCTTTTTTTTTAGACAAATTAGTTTGTGAGATTTTAAAATAAGTATTAAACCAAAAATTTTTAAACAAAATATGTAATGTATAATATAACTCATGTAGTCAGGACTGACACAACCTTCGAAATGATAATCATTTTCCTCTAAATTTATTTTAAAATGTTCTGTGAGTAAAAAAAGTTAACTTTATTTCTTACAGCAAAATTGATATTATTGTCGGTGAATATATGGATTTGATGACCTTGAAATTAACTGTGAATTCAAAAAGTAAATATTTAAAATATTGTAAAAATAGAGGATTTCTGGAAATTAAAAATAATTATGTTCATTAAATGTAAAAGTAGTGGTATTTTTAATGCATTTTATCTCTACATGTATTTTTTTCTTACATAGCAAGAAAATAATGATAATCTGTAGTTTACTGTGTGGCAACAACCATAAATTAACGCATCACCTAAAATGTTATTGACACCTATTTGCTATAGGTCCAGATTCACAGTTGCCACGTGGCGAGTAATTTTCTTTTTTTGTGTGTCCATTAACTTTCGGTGTCTTAAGTCGCCAAGATTTTTTTTTTTTTTTTTTTTTAGAAAAACAAATGTTTGAAGTACATTTTGATTCTTATAATGCGAGATTCTCACCATATTCACAATTTTTTTTAATGTGTATTTTTATATGACAAAATCAAAATAAGAAATATTGTTTTCCTAATACTCCTTAGTCATGATTGCTGAACTTATACATACATATTTTTAACTATATCTAGCCCAACTTTATATTCTAACGGTACATAGTTTAAGATGCATACATTTAAGTAATATTCAGATTTAAAGAATTTTATGATTAAATTAAACACATTTGATGTAATTAATCTGTTTTGTTGTACATGCGTTTATATTAAGTAAATTATTTTTCGCTTTGAATTCCTGAGATTTTTATCCATATAAAACCAATCTCTGTTGTTTTCATACTTTTATTACATAGTGTGGCCACTAGATTTTTTTGAGTTTAGGAGCCACTGACTCCTTCCAGATTTTGGAAATCTGCACCTATTACTCAAAATGTATTTAAAGAAGAAACACAGGTTTCAAAACTAATTGTTTTATAAAATTGGATATTAAAACTTTTTACAAGGGAGGAAAAAGAGGAATGGTTTTGCATGAAAAATTACTTGTTTTTAGCATTTATTTTAATTTATAAATCTAAAATATTTTTGCTTAACTTTCCTAATGATGTCGTTTTTAGTTTTCAAAATATCTTGTTGTTGTGAAGAAAAAAGAAAATCAGATTATTGTTGATGCCATTTTCCACTAATAATTTTATTAAAGTGTTTAAGGCTTTTTCTATGGGTTATCAAGATTGGACAGTATTTACCGTCTGATGGTTTTTATCGTCCTTGGTAAAACGTGTTTTTACCATCTTTTGAAAAAACTTATTTAGTGTTTTTTTCACTTTTATGAAAATTAATTTACCAATTTTTCATTTTACCAGAGGTAAAAATTTTACGGTTATTTAATACTACTATAACAATATTCACCTAATTTAGTTTCTGACTAGGTAAGTAAAAGAATGTTGTATGAAAATAGTGATTTTAAAGAATATAAAAAGGCCGGAAAACTTTCATCCAAGTTTCCCTCCTACAAGAATTCAAATTTTAAAGATATTGTTGTATATTTTTTATTATTAAATCTGAAATTTATATTCTATATGTGTATTTCTCTTACATAGCACGAAAAAATGCTGAATTTGTAGCTTTTCTTTTGGCAGCAAACACAGTAACATAAAATAAATTTGTCTTAAAACATTCCAGCAATTAGAAGCATAATTTCACCGCTGAAGCTTGCCTCATATTTAAAAGAAAAATTTCAATGGTTTTCATCAAATGTATTTTTATTTTTTTTTAGCTGAACCAATGAATTTAAGCATAAACAACTTTAATCTTCACGTATTTAACTAAACAATTATTGCCTCTTTTCAGAAATAATGAATGAGAGAAGAAACATAATTTGTAAATTTCATATAGAGTGTTTTCATTTGTGTTTTATGAGAGTTGCTGCAAAAAGTGTGAAGCAAGAAAAGCGAGTTTCCGTTCTTCAAAAAATAATAAGTAATAAGCTTGAATTCTGCTTTTTCAGAATTTAGTGTTATCCCCGATGAGAGGGGAGACTTTAAAATTTATTAGCGAAATGGCCCATTAAAAAATTGTACAAAATTTAATTTTTTTTTCAACTTTCATTATACATAAAATGACATCATTTGCATCTGCTGAAGAATTCCACATTTACGATCCAGTCTTAAAGAACATCTATAGAAAAGTAGCGTATGATGTCACAATCGTGGTATAATACGCAAACGCAGAAAAAAAAACGATGTAAATTCGACAAAAAGATTGCCTAGCTAATGTATGCCTTTATTTATTTGTAATGTTAATATGGATACTTAAACTTAAATATAGTTTATTGTAGCTCCATGTTTTATCAGAAATCGTTCATTTATATATATATATATATGTATATATATATATATATTTTTTTTTTTTTTTTTTTTGAAAATAGCATGTATTTTAATTACATTTTTTTTTTCAGTTGTAATGAGAAAATGGCAATAAAAAGATAGTAATCTAGTATTTTCCAACTGTTTTCCCTTTACTTTCTACAGAAATGGAGGACTTCAGTTGCCACCATTATAAAAATGATATTAAAAACTAAAAAAAAAATGAATATCTCTAAAATAAAATAAGATGCAGTTTCCAAACAAATTGCAGTTAAAAGTACTTTTCCCCTTAAACGAAGGGTAAAGTTTGAAAATGTGTGATGCTTAGAAGTTTAAAAAAAATTGCAGTACAGATTATCAATATTTAACCATACAATGATACATCTGCTTCATTTTATGGCTGGCTTATGTAACGTTACGTTACTTTTTAGTGACATTTTAATTGTTGACTGAAAGAAATAGCATATTGGGAGCTAATAACTTTTTATCTACAATTATTTCAAAAGAAATTTATTAGCATAAGAAGCAGGGCCCAACTTATGCAGGGGCATGCGGGAAAATCGCCCCATCACCTCCCCTTTTTAGAGGTCCCCCCCATGAGAGTAGTCAGGATTTTCATTAAAATTATCCAAAAGTGACCAAAATTCATATATTTTCAAACATTTAGGGAGTGCGGTTTCCCTTCCCCTCTCCTTCCAGTACACTCTCCATCCATGTAGAAAACAAACTATATCATAAGAAAACTAATGATTAATATTTTATTATGACGACTTAGTATTCTATTGTTTTCAACAGAAATTCTTTATTAATGCTTTCCTTGTAATGTGGCAAGTGAAAACCATTAATTGTGACCCATTTGGGGCATTTTCTTTTAGACATGACATACACAGATAAGCAAAGTAAAAGTTTGCAAAGAAATACTCGTATCAACCAATATATCACTTTTTTTTTTCTACTATTATCCTACACTAGTATTTTTTCTTAAAGTTGTGACCATCTTTTTGTGACACTCTGTATACAAATGTGAGCAGTACCGGGTACAAAATGTATGCATATAATACAACATGTATGAAGTTTAGTACTAGACACTTTCACATTATTCACAAAAAAATCTATAGATAGAAGGGAGGCTCTCAGAATGATTCTTGCCCCCCCCCCCCCCCATAACCTAAGTTGGGCCCTGATAATAAGTATATATTTAAATGCAGTTTTACAATATAAATAATAAAGATATTCATAATGTTATTGTTGTTTAAATAATTTTAATGCAAATAGAATATTTCTTATTTTATCGATAGCACTTCAACTACATTTCAGACTGTTTTTTAAGCAATTGTAAAACACTTTAAAGAAACTTCAAATTCACTCTTGTTTCTCAAATAACTTTTTTTTAAATACTTTAATTACTAAATGTTCACTTTGACCCTGAGCCCGAAAACTACTATAAGAATCGAGCCGACTTCCTGAGTGGGATTGAGATTTACATCATTTTTTCATTAAGGTTACAGACGTACTTTACATCTGAGCTATGTATGAGATTTAATGTTTTAATTATATAGCGAGGGAAGATGACTCGTAATTATTGTTGTATATATATATATATATTAAATGATTTTTCTGTTGCCTATCCTTAATTACTAAAATAGTGGTCTTTTTCGTTTTATTGTAGGTGCTGCTCAAAGAAATCAGTTTATAACCAATGTAGTGAAAACATAAGATCTGCTTCCGGCATGTCAACGCCCATTCCAAGAATTATCTTTGTTAATAACTATTAATAATATTATTTTTTTAAAATAAAATATTATTTCTTCATGTAATAAAGTCTTAATTTTCTTTACTTTTTCTATTTCAGTAAACTCTGTGCCACCTAGTACAAGTATTAATAACAAAATTTATTACTTATATGTTTATTAAATTTTATTGTGTGAAAGAGTATTTGAAAAATAAGATGTATCCTAAAAAAAAAAATAATAATAATAAATAAAGCATGCAATAATTTTCGGCATTTAAATAAGATCATGTTGCAAGATGTAATTTTTGTAAAATTGACTGCCTCCTATCTTTTCTTTCTTTCTTTCTTTTCTTTCCTTTTTTTTTTTTTTTTATTTTATTACTTTAAATTTTTTTCCTTTCTTTCTGAACATGCAAAACTGGGGTAACAGGCAATCCCTTTCTCAAACTAAGATAATTGAGTTAAAAATGTTTTGATGTAAGCAGACATGAGAAAAAAAAATTCTGAATGGTCTGTAATGTAATGTGTTGATTGCAATATTTTTATTGATAAAAGTTTTAAAATATTGAGTTCAGTACACAAAATAGATTTTTTAAAACATTTCTAGTAATGTAATCAAAATAAGTTTTATCTCTTCTCTGTATTGGGAAATTAAAAACAGAATAAAAAATTTATTAGTTTGCATTAAACCCTTCAGGTAATATAAAATATATGTAATATAAAATTGCCATTCCAAAATATTAGTGTAAAAAATTAATGATTATGTTTCCTGTATGTAACGTATATATGAATGATGTTTGTTGCAAAAGTCATATCCCCCTGCCGATTCTTTTATACATACGAATACAACTGCAATAAACACGTAAAGTTTTCTATTCTATGTTAGTATACTTTTCCTTCTTTTTTTCCTCCCTCTGAAAGGAAGATTTGTTACCTTTAAATAATGAGAAATAGCAAATCTTTTAACCTCTTCATTTTCTTTGCAAAATACTGGATGGTTAAGAAATTTCTCCCAAAGTAAAACTTAGCCAAACTGATTTTAAATACCATATTTACGCGTGTATAAACTATAAAGTGCATTTTGATTTAGATTAGGAATTTATTATTATTATTTTTTTTTTCTTTTTTTTTTTTACATATGCACAACATTCTATTAACATAAAATATAAAGAATTAAAAAAAAAAAAAGGAAAAACTTGTAGAAATCGTGATTTGAAATTTTTTCTCAAACCTAAACTATCAGATTTCCTCATGTATATTTTGCCCCCTTGTTAAAATACCATAAAATAAAAGGTTTTTGCAGAAAGTCGATGTCACATGATTGTTCATAATACACAAGATATTGCATAGATACAATAATACAATTACTTCCGTTTTATTTTCTACTTCTATATTTGTATAAGCATATTTGTATCGCAAAAAAAATGTGTATTATGTACTCACGACTTTTTAGACATGAAATTTTGGGGAAAATGTATGCAATATGTTAAATTATTCTGGTAGTTTTTGAATTCAGTTGAGAAATTTCAGTTAACAAAATGGTTAATCTTAAATAGCCCAATTATAATACAGTTTTTAATTAGATAAGAGGGGGGGGGGTCTTCAATTTGGAGCCTGAAAAGAAATGAAAGTAAAAATTGAATGCTTCATGTATACCAAAAATGAAACTAAAATTTCTCCGTGACATGAAAAGCAGGGCTTGTGAGAGCTCAAGCCATTTGGTAGGCCTCCCCACCTGGTTGACCCTGACATGAAAAAGCAACAACATAAAAGATGTCTATTGGAAATATCTAAAATATTAGTCAGTGCTCTTTGGGTGTTAATGTTAGAATAATGCTAATATGGTGCTAATTACATAATTGTTTTAGCATTAGCAACTGTTAACTGTTTGGCTTATTTAGTATGCCATTAGTGTCTTTAAAGGTTATTACAGTTTGTGAGAAAAATGGCAGCAAACCAAGTACTGTACTTTTAATTAAAACATTTGCTTGAAAAAAAAAAATTCTTGCTCAGTGTTTCATTAATGAAATTTGCATGGCATAGCAATTGTTATGCTTATGCTAGTACAATAGATAATTTTAGGAATTATTCTAATTTTCATGATTAAGTACATATTTTATAATTTTTATTGATGCGTTAAAAATAAAAATCATGTATAAATTTAAAAGTTTTTTTAACCATAAGATTTCTTTTTTTTGTTGTTGAAGACAAGATTATTTGTATTTTGAAATTCCAAGAATTATTCTGATTTTCATATAGGTAGGTATACTTATGACATGTAAAAAAATGTCATTTCATGGGAAATACATACTTGACCGAAGGTATTGAGCAACCTCCCTTCACCGCAATATTTTTAATATATTTGTAAAAATAATAGTTATATACAAATGTTTAAGTACATACAATTAGAAATTTTCTTAAGTTACCACAGTTTGGAAAAAAAAAAAAAAAAAAAAAAAAAAAAAAAAAAAAAAAAAAAGCCAACGAACTTTTAATGAAGTCATTTTATTTAAAAAACCCTTTTTTTAAAAAAACTGTTAAATTAATTTGTTTTCTGGGAGTTTTGTTATATAATGCATGCTGATAGATAGTCATGAAAATAATTCTTAATATTTTTAACACATTGAAATTTAAATGTAAATTTAAAGTATTTTCAACATAAGATATCTTTATTTTCATTGTTGAAGACAAGTTCTTTATACTTTAGCACTTTTAGCTATAATTATTCTTATTTTCATGATTATCTATTAATTGGCATGTATAACACAACAAAGTAAATATATATATAATGGCTTCATTAAAAAATTAGTTGTTACTTTGTATTTTTTCTTCAACTGTAATAACTCAAAAAGAAAATTCATAGTTGTATGCAGTTAAATATTTGTGTATTACTATTATATTTACAAATATATTAAAAATATATGGTTGCTCAAGACTTTTAGCCAAGGCTGTATTTCCCATGAAATGACAGCTGTTTCTTGCCCATCTTAAGTATATCTATAAGAAGTACCGAATATAAAAAAATAGACGAACATTTCGAGTTCTTATAGATGCTTATCAGATGTACCTGGGTAGCCACAGTGCAAGTCTTGGGTGCATCTATAAGAAGTACCCCATGTCGAAAAGTGATCTATGCTTGGAGGTCTTATAGATGTGGTCTCATAGATTTTCTGGATATAATCGACGTCTGAAGGAACTCAAAAACGACACACATGTTATTTCTATTAGATGTGAAAAGAGTGTATCGTGGATATTTTTAGACTACTTATAGATGTGTTGGCTGTCTTGTGTTTACAGCTTGTAGATGACTTATGGATGGTTGTGTGCTGTGTGGGTTAATATGTGCCAGAGCTAGACAGCTCTGTTCGGGCCAACACATTTCTCCTTATAATTTGGAAGCTATACGGTCAATTCAGTTTGAAATTTTAATGTCCTATGCGACATATTTTTCTACCTCAACTATTATATTTTCAAGTGGAAATTTTAATTAGTTCTTTTAATTTAAACAAATTAATTAAAAAAAACTTTAAAATTATTATTACTCAGAAATTTACCACTGAAAACTGATGAAATTTTGTATACAGTAAGTACAGCATAAATATTATTAGTTTAAACTTTACCTTTCTTGCTATTCAATAATTTCGATTAAAACTTCTGACATTATTTACTCGGAAATACTGGCACCAGATAGCTGAAATTTATGTCAGACTGAGTTTCTTGGATACTAATCATGCTAAAACATTTTCAGCCAAAAGTCTTAATTACAAGCTTAATTATTATGTAATTTAACTTGTCACACCTTCCTATCTTTTTAATTTGTTTTGTTTTCTCTCATTAGAGTGACTTTTAATGATCGGCTTTTATTAGAAAACACTGGTCGTGAGAATAGTATAACTCTGATTATTCTGTAGGCAGAATTGATTGGGCTTTAATTTGATACCAAAATTTATGTATTTTTATAGATATTTTCATACTTAAAAATTTAAATGTACTAGAAACTTTCATCATAATTTCTATGGATGCATAACATTATTATCTTGTTTATTTCTTTTAAAGCCCGATCAATATACATACTAATTTATTGGTGTTTTTTAATCTTAAACTCTTAATAAAAATTCATTTTATAATATTTGTTACACAGTGCATGCTTATACATGACAATTACGGATATGGGAATGATATGTCTGAATCTCTTTATTTTTACAATGACTGTAAACAATTTATTCCCCCCCCCCTTCCGAATTCGCAAAAATTTTGTGTGTTTTTATATAACTTTTAACGTTTAATTAAAAATAACAATAAATAAAATTATTGTTACATAATTATAAATTTACTTTTCTGTGTAGTCAGGACCCGACTTTGTTTATCTAGGTCCTCGGAGCAAGCACCATTCTGGGACCCCCCTTTTATCTATCGGTAGAAATTATTCGCGAATAATGCATAAGTGGTTAGTGCTAAACTTCATACGTATTGTATGCATGCATAAATTTCGTACCAGGTACTATTTACATTTGTATACAGAGGGTATCACAAAAAGATGGTCACAACTTTATGAAAAAAATATTAGTAGAATAATAGTAGAAAAAATCATGGATTTGTTGCAAAGGAGTATTTGTTTGCAAACTTTTATTTGTTTTTCGATTTATGTTATAAGGTGTCTAAAAAAATACCCCCAATTGGTCCATAATAAATGATTTCAACTTGACTCGTTATGAGGAAAACGTGTATGAAGAATTTCTTTTGAAAACAATGTAATACTAAGTTGTTATAATAAAATTTAAATCATTAGTTTTCTAATGATATATAGTACAAAGTCCAAAATCTTAATTCTTGAATATCTGAACAAAATAAATATATGTTAGGAATATTTCAATTCCAATTGATTAAAGTGTTTTCTTTCTTTCTTTTGTTCTCACCAGGTTTTAGTACACTTTTTAAAAACTGTATTGCTTGTACCTTGCATAATATCTTAAAATAATACAAAAATTAAGAAAATAATAATTTTCTGTTTCATGACCTTGTTTTGTTTTATTATGAGAGCTTTGTGTTTTTTCAATTTAATCGATTTTATGTGAAAATTACCCACTTCTGCTAAGTAAAGTTTACAGTAAGAAAAATTTATCTGTGTTGTTACCTAATTTCATGCACTCTGTAGTTTTACTATTTATTTATATTAAATTTATTATACTCTTTTGCATGTTAATATGCACTAAATATTTAATAGGATATTTATTGTATAATTTCAAGCCACAATGAATAATAAAAATAGCATACAACTTGAATTTGTTTTCATTTAACAATCATTTTCATCCACTTTAATTTAATTTTAAATGTGGGTTTTGATTGACAGAATATTGGTATTTATTTATTTATTTTTGAAAATGAAATAATTGAAAGCAAAGTAATTCTCTCTATGTGTTTAAAACTACATATATATGTTTATATATATATTATATACATATTTGTAGATTTTGCTTATATATATTTATTAATGTCTTGTTTTAGAATATATAGAAAATAGATAATTGATATTTTTGTAAATTTCAAAGTAGAATAAATAATGAAAACTATTCACTAAATTAAATTTAATACTTCGATTTTTTTTTCATTAACCAATCATTTTTCTTTAATGTAACTTTAATTAAGTGCACATTTTGACTGACACAGTGATATTATTTCATAATTTTTGTTTTTGTGTTATCGTTATTATTATTGTTTCGAGTGATCGAAATTGATTAAAAAGCACTTAATTAGCGTCTTTAAACTATACGTTTTTATTTTTTCCCATATGTTGTGATAATAAGTTGGTATATAGAGGAAAGAATTAATATGTTTTAAATAACGCATGTGCTCTTCACGGCTGATCTAAGCCCCGCGTCGTGACGTCACGAAACCTCGTGTTTGGCTTGTAGTCTTGAGGCGGCTTTGGGCCCACTCTAGCACTACTGTTTTTAACTTCTCGCCTCTAACTGACACAACGGCACAATTAGGCAGCTTGAACAATCATAAAATTTTAAGTGATAATGTTTAGAAATAAATAATAAATATTTTTAAATTATCTGCAATATATTTTCCGGTGTGTGTTGAGTGTATTTTTAAATAATAATTTGAATACAACTTATATAGAAGCTTTTGATTTATCATTGTAAATTTTCAGATTATTGTGTACAAAAAAGACTGGGTATCTAGAATATAACCTTCCCGCTCAGAACGTCCTAATACCTTGCATAGAAGTTACACCGGATATGTCAAAGCAATTGTTTCCTGGAAAAAACAGACAAAAGGACATTTTTAAACATTTGCTTTTGAGAGGTTACTCTCACTCACCACTAGTGTTGTCAGGTGTCCCGAGTAAATCAGGACTCGAAATGTTTTGGACACCACTAATTTCTTACAGTTTTTTTCGTTAACTTTAATCGCAGATAATTCTGTCATTAGATAAAGCGAAGAAAATGAATTTAAAATGCTACAACAGCATGGCTGCCAACTTGCACTGATTTTTGTTACCACGAAAAGGTAATAGAGAATTATCCATTGTTTCATCGTTAAAGACCTATAGATCTCGGCAATTGTTTTAGATAAAATTTACTATTAAATTTTAGTGGTGAGAAAAATCCGTACAAGTCAAGCAACCGCTGAAAAATACTTTGCTTATTAAGGGGTCTCAGGACTCTTAAAGCTCTAAAATTTTCGAAATTTTAATTTTTTTAGATGTTAAACTTCTATGTTTCTGAACATTTTGATATAATTGTTATCTTGAAATTCCTATTAGAACAGAAGTTATGGCATTTAGAATTATACTTGCTCAATAGCTGAAGCGGTGTTTCCAAAATTTTGAAGTCATTTTTCTCCAAATGACACTTTTGGGCATAACGCGCGCGATATCTCAAAAACTTTTGAATATCTTTTAATGAAATTTTCAAAACGTATGTTTCATGTTAGTCTGTATAAACTGAACCTAAAATTTCCCTTTTATTGTAAAAATAAAACATTTTTTAGGGTTTTATATTGTTGAAATTTTCTAAATTTTGCATTAGCTAAATACAACTTTGTATTAAAAATATAAAAATGCTTTAAATACAAATTTATTTAGGTTCAGTGTAATTATTATAATCTGAAGTATAAGTAGGCACCAAAATTTTCATTCTAGTTGCAAAATTTATTTTGTAATCGTGCGCATAATCAGTTATGCCAATTTTCTACTCGTCAAATGTCTGACAGTTTAGAGCCCCCTGTAAATGCTAATTCTGCATAACGCAATTTTTCAAATATTTGAAATGAAAGAACATACTAGTATCTTTCATTCCCATTAAAAATTATTTATTAATATCAAATGCATTTTAAGATATTAAAAGTTGAAAATGGTCCTTTTTTTCATTTTTTCCAATTTTAAGAGTCTTGAGATCCCTTAAAATACTAAGATGATTCCAATTACAAACATAAACTAAATTGAAGGAATAAGAATACTGAGACACAAAGCTGAGTGAAAATTAGCATTGTTACAGAAGATATTGAAAATGTGACCCTTTTTCTCGGATATAAAGATATATGCGTTTTTCAAATATGAGGGCACTCTTCTCAATCTTGGAACACTTATTTTTTTAATATCATGTTCAGTGTTTGTTTTCAGGTTAATCATGGAGTGTGTATTGTGGAGAAAGCTTTCTCAAACTCTTCGGTGGTGAATGCAACATCTTACCCTTGATTTCCCCCATTATACCAGAATTAAGAACAAACGGGCGAGCACTTCGTTTTTAATCATGAAAGCTTCCAGTTTTTTTTTTAAATCAGGTTACCAAACGATATTTCCTTTTTCGGTGCCCAAACATCGAGCTATGTTTCTTTAAACGCTTCAATAACTTTAACGAAAGACGTTGTTGCAAATATGTTTTACCATTAAGATCTTTGAGCTTTAGAAAATTTCACGTCCATCATCGCCATCTTTCCCGAAGCAAATGGCCCTTACAGGTTATAACATCTATTGCAACTGAAATTTCTATTCACCGCCCCCTGAATACTAGGACTGAGCGCTGATACAAAAATGGCGGCTACTTTTGTCAGCGTGTGCACGGTCCGTTGAATTTTGGTACCAATAATTGTTTACGTTGTAATTTTCTGAGATTAAATAAGACAAAGAAACTTATATAAAATACTGGTGTCTAAATTTGGGGGACCGTACATACGTCTAAAACTATCCGCTTTCTGCAGCCGCCATTTTTGTGCCGGTTCTCAGGCCTAGTATTCAATGGGCGGTGTTTCTACTGGAAAATGAATTTCAAATATATAGTGCTGCCGTCTGTCGAAAAATAATCCCATTATTATTTATGTGAGAATTTGTATATATTTTTAAAATTTAGGTTGCACGACTTTCCGATCACCCTGTAGTATCCAGATCATTTGGAGCCCCGATTTACGCGATTTACCTGACAACACTAGCGGCGAGTTAGAGTCACCTCTGGAATGCGAAGATTTACCTTACAGTTTTTCAATATAACTGCTTGAAAACAGTCAGTTTGAAACAATTTTAACAAACCACGTTCTTTCAATATTGTTTAATTCGTTTTATCGTTGGCACTAAAAAAAAAAAAAAAAAAAAAAAAAAAGATAATTCTTCTATCACATACTGTTTTTCGCAAAGCTTTTGTTTTATTTATTATTTTATCAGTAATTAAGCATAAATATTTATGCATTAAGCAAAAATATTAACCAAAAATATTAACATTGAAGTTTATTGTTTTTTTTTAGGGGGGGGGGATAATTAAAGTATGATTTTGTTGAATTTTCTTGATTTTTTACTACACACGAGAGAAAAAAATTGATATTAAATGTAATATCCCATACATCTGAAAACCCTAGAATTGTTTTATGTGGTACATTCGAAGGAATGTGGGAAATTTTTCGAAGCAGAAATATCTATATTTAAAAACGTAGTAAATATTTTTAAAAAATTCATTTTTTAAAATTAAATTTTAGTTAATTACGCTGTTCTACAAGATTTTCTAAAACTATATTTGCTTTTTATTATTAAACTAGCCGCCCTTGGCGACCAGTTTGGTCTCCATTAAACATATGCTAAGCATTGTATCACCTTACTTTTATACGTAATTTAATTTACTTGCTCTATCCTTCGCCAAATCTGAAGATTCTCATACAGAAATCCTGAACTCGGCATTTTTATGTTAGCCGGGAGCAGGTGATAAATCGCCAAACATTGTTCCCGTCGTATTTATTCGTATTTCATTTAAAATATGGTACTTTCACTCATTTTATTGAAAATGCAGAACTTTAATTTAATACTGAAATATTTAAAATTTGTGACTCTCAATTATTGCTTAAAAAAAAAAAAAAAAAAAAAAAAAAAAAAAGTACCATAAACCATGATATTTAATTTCAACATCAAAGCTTTGTTTTAATTTGCCACGTGAAAAATTGTTTATGACAGTCTCATGAAATAGACTATTATAATACTGAAGATATGATATTTACAGTATTTGGTGATTTATCATCTGCTCCCGGCTAATATTAAATTACCAAATTGTTCGCTTGGCATACAAAAAGTGAAGCGAACAACCCGGAACTCTTTATGACAGTCACATGACTTAGGCTTTTACTATACAGATATACTGTTACCACAAACATTACATAATTATTTAAATTTCATAAAATAGGTTTTTAAAAAAATAAAAAATAAAAAAAAAATACAGTATATTACTGCTAGGTGTCCTGCCTAAATCCGGGTTTCAAATTTGGACACTGCTAATTTCTTACAGTTTGTTTTACCGTTCGATAAAGCGAAGACAACTGCTTTAACCCTTTCAGGGGCAAGGTAATTGTATTTGTAAACTGTTGAAATAATTGAGTAACACCAGCATTTACAAGAAGATTTATTTGTAAAGAAGAAAAGGTTTATTTTCGCTTATTTAATAAAAGTGAAGTTTTCATTCAAAAAATCTGGTGCCAATGTGGCAATTAGGGATTAAAATTATGTGATGCCGTGACGGCATCACCGCCCGTCAAGGGGTTAAAATACCAGTTTTCATAGCATTTGGAGCGCCGATTCACGAGCGTCACCTGTCAACTCTAGTACTGTAACGCAGTGTTGCCAGTGGGCTACTTTTTTAAAATTCAATTTTCTTGATTGACACCACTTTTTTCAAACGGTAAAATTCCCTTTGTTTTAGCCTTAATTTATATGTCATTAAATACACATTTTACCATTTGGAGAAAGTGGTGCCAATCAAGAATCTGATTTAAAAAAATAGCCCATCTGGACACTCTGCTGTGACCCATGAACCCTCACATTGGCAAAATACTTCTGATGCAAAAATGGTAAAATGATCGACTGACGCCAGAATTTACTAGAAAAATTATATAAGAATAAGTAAAAGCGTACATTAAATAAAGCAAAATTTAGATTTAAAATTATGGTGCCAATGTGGCATTAAGAATTCGATTTAAATGATCTATATAATATACCGTTGACTTTCAAGGGGTTAAATGTAATACATGTAATCAGCGGTGGGAAAAGAGCGCAGCAGTGGGCCGATTGTCGCCACTAAATTATATTTAGTGGTTATGGCATTATTCGCCTTATTAATCTGAGAAAATTTCTCTTTATATAACACGAAAAATACTTTTAAAAATTAATGGTTACAATCGGCCCACTAATGCGCATCATTTCCACTACTGATGTAATTCTAAAACAGAAAATTTGTGTTATCCAACAAAAATATAAATTTCGCTGTGTTTCATTTTCATTGGCAGCGCATGTTGGTATATACCATTTGGAATATAGCCAGACGAAGTTAATTCTTTGGACAGAAATTTCTATTAACATTCCTTATGGTCTACGTCCAGTAATGGTTATCATCATTTTGGAAACAGAAAATTAGACTTTAGAAATAAAGATTCTCTTTTGAATTTTTCTGAATATTTAAATGTTTTCAGAAGAAATCGTACATATAAAACTAAATGAATGTTTGTTCAAATGTTTCAAAATTTACGTTTTACACGTCTAATTTAACTTCTAATACAATTTTAATATCAAAATTCTTTTCCATCTTATGGTAATGTCAATTTTCGAATGTGAATACGGATTTTTTTTTTTTTATTCTACAATAAGTGATTAAAGATTTACACTATTTTAACGCTTTCAGGAGCAAGTAATTGTGTTTCTGTAATGTCCAATTCACACCAGAATCTACCAAAAATTTTATTGCAAAATAAGGCGAAGCAATTTTATGAATTTTTTCCTTCCAAAGTTAGAAAAAGAAAATTTAATAAAACTTTTCTGGTGAAAATCAACATTTATCGTAGATGGGATATAATAATATCCCACCGCCCCTCAAGATGTTATCTATCAGGCTATAAGCATGATCAATCAAACCTTGGACCACTTTTCTGGACATATACGTTTCAGTGGACCATTTTTTGAAAAATAATCTTTGCTATACACATATACAAGGATATTTTCAAAAGAAAAATTTTTGTTGTAGGCAAGAATTTAAAAATAGTCTCAAGTCCTCGCTCGCAATCAAATGGTTGCTAGAAATATATGGATGGTAACCATTTATTTCTTGACTTTTTCCCAGGTAATTTCAGCAGAGCTGATTTTCGAAAAAAAAGGGATTAAGATAACATTATATTAGAAAGAATGAAATGAAAAAGATAAAGAAAAAAACAAAAATAAGTGAAATCAATAAATAGAAAACTGTTCATTTGAAACACAGCTTTCTTTTACAGCGTAAATGGATAAAGGGCCTTTTAACCCCTTGGGGACGAGCGACACGTATACGTGCCGGAAATAGGCCTAAGGATCAACGCTTATCCTCACCAGTAAAATTTTACTGTAAAATTTGCCTTATTTATACTGTAAAATTTGCCTTATTTAATCTGAGCATTTTCCCGATTTGAATAGGCACAAACTTCTGTTTTTTAAAACCGGTAGCAAAGTAATAAACATTTCGTAAAAGGCTCCCGTCGCGAAGGGGTTAAGGATAAAGGGGAAAAGGGGAGCTAGACCCCCTTAATTAAGATAAATGGGTTTTTCTTGCAGAATTATTGGATTTGCTCCAAATTTGGTATACCGTTTTATTATGTTAAGGATCTTCCCTAATTATATTTGGAGGTTCATTAGTTAAGTATAAAAGTGGGAAAGGGGAGCTATCTCCTCTTAATTTAGATAAATGAGTTTTTCATGCAGAATTATTTGATTTGCTCCAAATTCGATATACCGGTTAATTATGTTGAGGAGCTGCCTTGATTAGATTTGAAGGTTCATTAGTTAAGTATAAAGGGAGAAAAGGGGGGCTAGCCCTCTTCTCTTAATTTAGATAAATGAATTTTTCATGCAGAATTTTTCGATTTGCTCCAAATTTGCTATACCGGTTTATTATGTTAAGGAGCTTCCCTAATTAGATTTGGAGGTTCATTAGTTAAGTATAAAAGGGGGAAATGGGAGCTATCGCCCCTTAATTGAGATAAATGGGTTTTTCATGCAGAATTATTTGATTTGTTCCAAATTTGGTATACCGGTTTATTATGTTGCGGCTGCCTTGGTTAGATTTGGAGGTTCATTAGTTAAGTATAAAGGGAGGAAAGGGGGTATAGACCCCCTTTAATTTAGATAAATGAGTTTTTCATGCTGATTTATTCGATTTACACCAAATTTGGTACACCGCATTATTATGTTAAGGAACTGCCTTGATTATATTTGGAGGTTCAATGGTTAAGTATAAAAGGGGGAAAGGGGGGCAAGTTCCCCTCCCCTTAATTTAGATAAGTGGGTTTTCATGCAGAATTGTCCAATTTACTTAATTTTTTTTCTAGGTTCATTCTGATAAGGAGCTTTTCTGATTAGATTTGAAGGTTCATTGGTTCTGCATAAAGGGAGAAATGGGGGAGCTGATACCCCCTTAATTTAGCGAAATGGTCTTTTCATGCCGAATTATCTGATTTGCTTCAAATTTAGTATACCATTTTATTATGTTAAGGAGGTTCATTGGTTAAGTACAAAGTGGGGGAAACGTTGGCTGATCCCCCTTCATTTATTTTTTGAGGGGCATTATTCTTTGAAATAAGAGTATAATATACAATTAGTGTGGCCTGTGAGCTCAATGCCATCAGTTTAACTGGGCACTTTTGTATAGTTAACAAAACCATTAAACTGTAAATTGCGTTCTAATTGTGAGGAATTGGTGATAAATATATTTTTTTTTTCATACTTTCACATAATCTAATTTGATCACTGTATTTAAATTATAGATAAATAAATGTAAAATGTACAGATTATTCAGAACAACTATGAATATAAAGCGGATATTTTAGCATTTATTATTGAATAACTTCTATTCTATACCAAAGGGCCTGCATTTATTCAAGAGAAATACTTAGTTTTAAAAATTTTATTTGAAATTTACAGTAAAATGTACAGTCGTGGAAAAAAAAAAGTAAACACTCCTTACTAGCTGTGCAAAAAGTTACCGTAGAAGAAAGTTACTGGTATCACAGGATTGGTAATAAAGTCTACTTTTAAATGATGTATATAAAATTTGCTTAGGGAGTCATCTACATATCAAAACGAACCATAACTATGTTTTTTTCAATAGCAGCACACAATTCTGACAGCACAAATGCTCTACACTCTTCAATTAGCCTAAAACCCCATTTTCTTTCAATTCGTAGAATAAGTTTCCGAGAAATTAATTATTTTAACACTAGAACGACCGTCAGCGGTCCTTTTGACCGCTACCATATGAATATATTTCCATTCAAACCAAAAATTTCATTATAAAATAAGTTAAAAAGACAGAAAGAAGAAAAACGTTAAATAGAAAATTTAAACTGTTTTAAATGAAAGTTCTGGTGTGAAATATTCTTTAAAACTTTACTAAAATTTCCAGCCTTACTAGTATTAAACCGAGCGTATTTTAGGAGCTGTATCCAAATTGAAGTTCGGTACTCGATTGTTGACTGAGAGAGCAACCTTCTTGATCAAGCCATATTAAGCGCCACTCAAGCAGTCATTGAAGACTTCTATATTACAGGATAACCTAAGAAATTTCAAAATATCTAGTCACTTCTCTCACGGACATCTATCATCTTAAACTATCATTTTGCCGTTTTTAAGCATAATTTGAAAACGACTTGGAAGAAAAATGTGAAATTTTGGATTTCCATAAACCAGGACTGAATGAATCCAATTCCATCAAAAAATTGTAGGTTGCAATTCATAATTTTTTTCAAATATTAATTTCGTAATTCATAACATAAAATTATAAAAATTGAAAATTCAACGTATTTATGTTTGGGTGTATTAGTATTATTGCTGCACAAAAAATTATCACATAAGGAGTATAATTTCAGGAGATATTAATAAAAATATGAAAATGTAATTAGAAGCACTAAATTTTGAATGTTTATAACTCAAAAGCTTAAAATTAAAGTGACTTAAAATTTGGTGTCTAGGCATAGTTTGAACGGAAGATTTGAAATACCTTTAAAAAATTGGGTATTGTCAATTGAAAAAAAATGAAGTTTGGGTTCGTTTTAATATGTAGATGACCCCCCTAGCAAATTTTATGTACAACATTTAAAAGTAGACTTTATTTCAACGTTCGGTACCAGTAACTTTCTTCTACGATAATAATTAGTAGAGTGTGCTTAATTTTTTCCCCACGACTGTACATTTAATGTTAAACCCCTTGAAGGGCGGTGGTATGTTGATTAACCCACTTGATTTTAATTACCAATTGCCACATTGACACTAGAATTTTGGAAAAATAATTTTTTTCGTAAATTTTGGAGACAGTCATTCATTTAAACATTTTAGCAATGGAGGTGCTTAGCCTCTGAAAGGGCTGAAATATTAGGTTTGCTAAAGTTAATAGTTATTAAATAAAATATACAGATTTTTTTTCGCAGAAATTTAATTAATATATTTTTTAATTATTATTTAAAAATAAAAAATATGAGACTCAGGTGCTTTCTTGATCTGCCTTTTTCTATCCTCCTTCAAATTGTCAGATGTCTACATGCAGTAAATTTTCCTTCCCAACGCCGACATAATCATAAACAGGCATTTTTTTCATTAATTTAGATGCTGGAAAATAAATGTAAATCATTACATTGTCTATCATTACTATATACTTGGCAACATTTAACCATTTCTGGGACAAAATACTTCTATTCATAAAATGCTGAAAGGAATGAATAGCAACTGTACATACAAAGAAATGTGTTTGAAAATAGCAAAATCTTCTCTTCGCGTTCTTAATAAAAGGAAAATTTTCATTCAAAAATTCTGGTGCCAATGTGGAATTTAGGAATTTAAATCAAGTGGTCCAAAAATGAACAACCACCATTCACGGGGTTAACTTAATTTCCGTAAAATATCGATTAATTTGATACAGTTTAAAGACGTTTCTAATCAGAGAATTTATTTGATGAAACATTATATATTTGAATTTCAAATTCCACTTGAAATCTAATACAATTTATTTCTTTAAAATATTTCTGGCTTAAAACGTCTTTAACCTCGATCAAATTAATCGATATTTTACGGAAATCAAATTGAAGTTTGGAAAGTTATTACAATGCACACATATTAACAAATATAATTGTAAAGACAAAATAGCTATCAATTCAAACATATTTCTTATTATGATCTTGTCAAAGACGAACCAGTTAAATATTTTAAACAGAGAAATTAATTGCAATCGAAAAAATTTGTTTTCCAAATACAATAAAAAATGTTATCCATATGATAACTAAATTAAAAGATATATTCATGGTTTCTCAAACCGATAGATTCATAAATATGAAAAACACATATCGTGTTAAATAAGATGTAAAATATACAAAAAAGTTTCGAATATGAAATCTTATATTTCTTAATCTGAGAATTTGACATATCTATTTCTTTTGAAACCGGACACATACAATTTTTCCTATTTCTATGACTTCAGAAAATTCAAGAAATTTATGACTTTAGAGGGAATTGAGGAACGTAAAGAGATAGAATTAAATGGAAGTCATCTGAGAAAGGCCGAATGGAGTTTCACGTTATTTTGATATTTTGCAAAACTTTATACGGAATAAAATAAATGATTATTAAAATTTACTGTCATAGATGCCAACTTCTCTTAATTATTCTAGAGTCTGATCCAAAACGAACATGTTTTCAACAGAAAATTTTATTTAAACCTTTCAAGATACTTGTATTCGTAAAATGTTGAAATAATTGAATGACACCAGTATTCACAAGAGAATTTATTTGTAAACAAGTAAAAGTATATTTTTGCGTAATTAATAAAAGGGAAATTTTAATTATAAAATTCCTGTGGCAATAAGGGATTAAAATTATGTGATGCCGTCACGGCATCACCGCACTTCAAAGGGTTTAACAAAAATTTCAAAACGAAATCTAACATGTATTTTACTGATGGACACATTTGCCTATATATTTTTTCCGGTTAAAAACATTTTTGTCTTGGATCAGACTCCAGAATAATTAACTTATGTTGTCATCTATGCACTATGAGGGTAAATTCATATAAATTAGAAATTTAATTATACAAATATTAAAACGAGGGGGGAGGGATAAGCAAAGAATATCATAGTCAAAGACGTATTGGCAAAACGTAAACTAAGGAAAGGCGAATAAATACACACAATGTATGATGGAGTGGTAGTCTAATGATAGAAAAAGTTACATTTCATGATTCTTTTTTCAAATAAAGAAAATTAAATTCTCGAGAAACTATATCAAAAAACAAACCATTTTTATATAAGTTATAACTAGAATTGTGCTTTTTTTTTATCAATTTTGAATGTTTTATTACATTAACTTTTTCAGGCTCTGTTTAGCAAATATCAACACCCAAATATTAGGATATTGTAGCATGGCAATTAACGAAATAGTGACATAATTAAGTGTAAAGATATAGGAAATATTCGCATGATACTAGCTTACTGAACTTTGTTTAAAATCGACACGAAAACAACATATGAACTTAAGTTCTGCAATAGAATATGAATGGAAATAATACTCAAGTCAGACACACTCTTGATCGGTGTTGTCAAATCTAGTGCATTTTTCCAGAAATTTTTAAACAAGAATTTTTATTTTTTATTTTTCAAGAAAAAACATTCTCTCAAAAATCACAAAAACTAATTTTGTGGAAGAGAAAAGTGCCTTTTTTTATTGTGTGGCTATTTACACAACCATATACATGCTTTAGGTACTAAACTTCTGCTCACCATAAACAGCTAAACTAGTGCTTAACTTACTTTTTTTTTCTTTTTTGCAATTTTTTGTCCAATTGTCAGTTTCCTTCACTCTATTTTATTAAATTAATCGACAATCTTAAAACTTTCTTTTTCTTTCCGCAGTTATTCCAAGTAAAAAGATAGTCTTTGCCCATATGCAAATTACTTGAACTTCTTTCCTAGACATTTTCCCTCTATAGTAGTATTACCGCATTTCTACATTTTATCTCCTTACGTCTACATACATTGGGAAGGCTCTGTATTTTCCGACTGGGGTGAATCTGTCGTCAACAAAGAAGCCCCTTAATGCTGCTTACACTGTATTTTAGCTCTATTAATTTTTTATCATTAATATCATCACATCAAATAAAACGTGTGTGATAAAACAACATTTCATCGAAAAAACTTTCTATGTAAAACCTATGTTTGTATAATACGTGCCTATGTAACATAAAATAAAGTCAACGCTTTGCCACAAAATTTGTTTTAATGACTTTAAGTTGGCTAAAAATTTATTGTCGTTGTTGTCAAGTTAGAGGTCTGCACGAGCCGGAATTTCCAGGCCCGGGCCCGGCCCGGCCCGAAGGAAAGCTATTTTGGCCCGGCCCGGTGTAAAAATTGAAAGTTCGGCCCGAGCCCGGCCCGGCCCGTTTACATTTTTACCGTTCTCGGCCCGGCCCGTACAAAAATCAGTGAAAACAGGCCCGACCCGACTAAATGTCTACAAAAAATTCCGTTTTTTCTCGATATACAATTAAGATTCTTTTAATGAATACTACATGCATATTTATGGGAACATTTTACAGTATATCTTAAATTACTATGTGTTCGCAAAATAGAAAACACACAATAGTAAACGTTAACGATTACTTACAGTGTTTTAGTCAACGTCTCTACAGACGTTTCAAAATTTAAATAAGGGTTCATTAAAAGATTATTGTAGTTTAGAATAAAGGGTTAAAAAACATGATAACTTTTGAAGCTTATAATAAAAGGTAGATTTGTGAAAATATTTCTGTCATTTTTAAGGCTTTTCTCAAATCCAAAGGAGCTACATTTTGATACATTTATGAATTCATTTCTTTTCGGAAACACATGAGATTGGTAGGTATTCTTATTCAGAAACCATGTAAATGCCGTTTTTTTTTTTAGATAAAAGTAAGATATCTTTCAGAAAATACTGCCAAAGTTAGCGTTTTGAATCGAATTTCCGGAAGCGATAGCACAGGAAAGGAGAAAACTTACAGTCACGTGACAAAAGTCTCTGTTATCTCTGTACGTAATTTATGAAAAATGGAAACGCTATTTGATCCCAATTGCCTTCAATACTCAGCCTGTCAATTTTATGCCTTTATAGTTAAAAATGAGTCAGAAAATGTGTCTGAGAGTTTCGCATTGTTGAGCAGTAAATATGAGAACCACCTTAAGGTACATTTCCAAAGATACTGTTAACAGAAGTTCATTATCTCTTTTAGTACTTTTACAAAACATAATGCCTGTCCTACACATCCTGAAAACGATTAAGACCAGTTCCGTCCCGGCACAAGTCTGCCGAAAAAAATTAAACCCGGGATCAGGCATCATGTAACTGTATGATGCCGATCTCTACGATGGACATGTTACATTTCTGTATTGATGTTGTTAAACTCGCATCGGCTCGTAACGCACATTTATACTTCTCGAAAAAGTCATATTCATTGGAAATGACCTCGTATTTTATCTGCTCCTCTATAATTCTTATATCGGGCCGATAGGCCCGATTAATCTTTTTTATCGGCCGGGCCCGGCCCTTCAGGACCGTTCAATTTTTTTGCCGGCCCGGCCCGTTTATTTTGTCTGTCGGCCCGGCCCGTTGAAAAAATTGTCCTAATTCTGTCGGCCCGGCCCGTTTGAAAATTCTCCTCCATTCCGCCGGGCCGGGTACGGGCCTCGGGCCAAGCCCGGGCCCGTGCAGACCTCTATGTCAAGTAACAACACATTAGGACAATGTTCATTGCGAATTATGTATTATTAACACAATGATGGGTAAAGATATAGCCAATAATGGCAGGTTACTAAATTTGTCTTAGAAAGTTGTTTCCCCCTCACTGACAAGCCCGTGTTAATACGTTCACTAAGCTCCACGTTTCACTGCAATACAAGCAATATTTAAAGTAATATGATTCTATTGATTTAACGTATTTTTAATACATTGAACAATGATTGATACTTCCAAGGATTGCATTCATATCCGTTATTAAGTTTTTTTTTATAAAATGTTCAAAGAATATTTTTTTTAGCATTTAAAACAAAATTAAAGAAAACAACATTACAATTTTGCCCTTTTGCAAGACAGTCGGAGGGTTAAAATTCATGCGAAAACAACATCTTATTTCAGCTGTAGGACGCGAATAAAACTAATCCTCAACTCAGACGCTATTGTAGAAAATATTGCATTTCAGAGGTTCAAGATGATAGTGTGACATGATACAATTTCATCGCCGAAAGAAAAGTGTTATTTTATACTTATTTTATTTTTTCGCTCAACAATGGGAAAACGTTCTCTCATTCGCAAATTACTTTCATCCAAGGTAACTGGGTGAAATTTGAAACATCAAGTTCTTAACACTTTTTTCACCTGTCGTGAGTACATTCGTGTTTCTAAACGATACGCTGTTTATTAGGGTGTGGCTGGATCTGTTCCACCTACACCATATGTGTCCACGAAAATATCAACAAGATTTTATCAGAAAGCTAACATCTTTATACCAAAAAGTTGGCCTTTTTGTGTTAGGCTATGAACCAATGAGAAGATGCAGGGAACTCTGGACTGCCTACGAGAGTCGTAATGCCCTCGTTAACTTCCAATCATAGGTGAGCAGTCGGCTGGATGTCGAGCAAAAGATCGAATTTTCCCACAAATTCCAGAGCTTGGAGTTAGTCGAAGCAAACAGAGGGTAAAGGAGGAAAAGAAAAAGGCACCACAGCCATACATTTTTTTTATATATATAAATTAAATAAAATAATAATGAAAAAATAAAATAGAACTATAAGAAACATAAAAAATACAGATTTATTGAGGAAAAATGAAATTTAGAGAAAAATCCGGCTAGGATTTTACGGCTAACTTCAGCATCCAATGAGGTTGCAGAGTACGACGAATCAAATTGTCGTTGAAAATCGAGCAAAGAGAAACGATTGAAATGACAGGAAAGCGGATGTCTCAGCGAGCTGTAATGTGAACATTCACTATCGAATATGGTGTGCTATTTCTGCAGCCAATAGAGTTGCAGGAGCGCAGCGAATCGAGTTCCGAGGCCAGAAAGTGACAGCAGGAAGCTAAAAAAAACTAGAAATCATTAAAAATCATTAGTTTTCTTAACCCCTTGAGGGGCGATGAAACATATTATATTCTGCGAAGTTTAATTAAAATTTGCACCAGAAATTTTAATAAAGTTTTACTTTCATAAATTTTGGGGGACTAGAGTTACTAAAATGGTTTTCCTTATTTTGAAATAAAATTTTTTAAATTTCCGGTGGGAATTCAGCATTACACAAACGCAATTGTTTGCCTCTGAAAGTGTTAACCCTTTGAAATCGAGGGCTTCCAGGTATCGCGCGGAAATCAGGGCTACGAATGCTTCGGTCGCAACTGAATTCTTACTGTTTATTTAGCTATCTTTAATAGACGATATTCCTGCCATTAGGTAAGGCGAAGAAAATAACTTTAAAAAACTGGTGTCCAGAGCATTTGGAGCCTTTATTTACAAAGGAGCATAGTGGTGAGTGAGAGTCACCTCTCAAGGGCAAAGGGTTAAAGAAAGGAGATGGATTTCGGTGCCAAATGCACAGAACGATGTCTGGAACGATGTCGGAGAAATAAGTTGAAAAATGATAGAAAAGAGTTTAACTCATTAAAGACGGAATTACTTTTTCTTTTTAAAATACAAAAATTGCATTTCGCACCGCATTTTTGGAAAAGAAAAAATTATATTATTTTATAGCAGAATTTCTGCCATTAACCCCTTGGGTACGAGCGACACGTATACGTGCCGCATGAAGCGCTAAGAATCCTTGTTTTTCCTCACCAGTAAAATTTTACTGTAAAATTTGCCTTATTTAATCAGCGCATTTTCTCGATTCAAGAAGACACAAATTTCTGTTTTTAAAAAACGGTGACAGAAGATTAAAAATTTCGTAAAAGGCTCCCGTCCCGAAGGGGTTAAAGAAAATCAAAATGTTTGTTATAAATTGCTGGTACTCAAACAGCAAAAGGGTTGACAGTTATGCTGTGACCATATGGTAACGTTAGCCCTTAATGGGTTAAAATGAAAGGGGAAATAAACAAAATTAGAATTTAGAATAACCACAAAGATGCGTTTAAGGTGATCGTGCCGCTTTCCTTTAGAAGTTGGGGCAAAACCGCCACCACTGGTAAGGATGACAAGCAGTCTTTTGTTAGACTATATTTCATATTAAATCCAAACAATTGAAAAATATTTATTCATAGATAAACTCCAAACACGTATCTAGGGAACTGACTTTCAAGAAAGGCGGTATTCCATTGTCTCAAAAAACAGATTTAATAGGAATTTACCGCTCAGCAATGTGTTAAGAATCGATTCGGAATTTTCGTTTTTCAGTCAATGGGATAGATCTTGATGATGTGTCATCGATTGCTTCCTGAGGATGTTTCCTGTACCAAAAGGTGACTTAAAATGCAAACATGCACAGCATGTTATGAAAGATCTTTTTGCTTTTCAGGAAAAAAACCGACTACTATATTTCTTGGTATTTAAATAAGAAATGTAGGAAATTAAATAAGCGTGAAGAAATTTAAAATCTAAGTCCTAAGGGAAATCTTAAATATACTGAGACTTTTTAAAAATTGCATTTGTTTATGTATACAAAAACATGTTAAGTAAAAGTTTAATGACCAGTATTCCTGTAACGTCATAATTAATAAAATGGCGAGATTTATTGCCTCGAACCGAAAGGAAGAATAGTGTCTATTTCTTTATGGATTATTAGATGGAAACTAATGCTAAAGTACTGATATTTTGTTAAGTGTAAACGAAACTTTCTGTAATCTTCTGCATGAGGTAAGTACAATGAACAGTGTTAACGTGACGTCACAATGGGTAAAATGGCAGTTTTTGTAGCCTCGAAGCGAAAGGAAGAATACGATCCATTGAATAAGGGAAGGAATAAAATTACAAAACAGAGGCTAACAGAGGCTAAACAGAAATAAAGTTTTAGGCATTTAGGAGTTTTAAACAAAGTATTTTGAACTTTATCAGACAGATATTTTAACCGGAAATGTATTGAATTTATCTTACATAGTTAGGTAATCAATTTACTGTTAAATATCTTGAAACCATTCGCACGAAGCATTTAAAAATTTAACATACAGTTTTATTAAAAAATATATAGTTTATAATACATAAAAATATTATATTATATTTAGCATATACTTATTAGGTACTTCTTAGTTATCCCGTCGACCAATTTCGCCAAATTATATAAATCGCCAAACCACTCGCCAAAGTATACACATTAACATAATCTTTATTTTAAATAACGAAAGAACGAACACATTAGTAAATCACTAATAAAAATAGAAATGAAACGCCAAATTAATGGTTTTATTGTCCATTATTGGCATTTAATCTTACAATTAATCAATTAATGGCAACCATTATTGGCATTTAATCTTACAATTTGGCGACAGTAATTCGGTCGACGGGATAACTAAGAAGTACCACTTATTATGTACTGAAAGACGTGTAATATTTTCCAGAAAATAGCTTCTTGGAAAACAAATAACTTAGTATTTGACATTTGTTTTTAGGTATTTTAAAACAAATTTTTTCTCTTATATCGGTATTGATAAAAAAACATGTATATCTTTGTGCTTAAAATACAAATACGGCCATATTTGAGTACATTACTTAGTGTCTAATCATTTTTTTTAAACGTTTGTAATCGTGCAATTAAAAAATCCCTTAATCTAGTTACAAAGAATGTCATCTGAGGAGTGCAAATAACTTAAAATGTTCTTAAAAAATACACTTTTACGGGTTTCATTGCGAACTATGTGAAAACATCCTTTTTTAAGTAATTTGGACTTATAACATAGTATGGTTAAATTATTTAATTCGGGAGAACGCGCGCATACCCAGGGTATGAATGGTTTTTACTTTGACACCAATAAATACAAGTAATAATCGTCAGCTTATTTAATCGGAGAGAATTTCGCGATAAAAGAAGTTGAAAATTACTTCTAAAAAGATAGTGGTGACAATTGTAAAAACCGTACGCACTCCGGGTCTATCAGGCCCGGCGCGCGTCCTCCCGGGTTAAATAAACTTCTTGAAATCTTAAATGACATTTTTAGAATTGGTTACGTAGTAAGATACATTTTTAAGACACACTTTTCATCACTTTCCATATGAAAAGTATCACAAAATCTATTTCGAATATAATATTTAATACTGGTAAGTTTGGCGTTTATTGTATCTGTTTTGTTGAAAGTGTCTTTACCGATGATGTATGATTACGCTTTATATAGAGTAAAAAAATAAAATAAGTTTTTATAAAAACATTGGAACAAACTTTGACTTACTGGCACAGCAATGGTGGTTATATTGATCATTTTGTAGCCTAATATTGGATGTAATAGTATTGAAATGGCTATGTATTGCTTTCAGATATTGGTATAATAATCACAAAATATTTGGCTTTCATTGTTAAAAATATATATTATGACGATACTCATTACATACAAGGTACCTAATTTCAACGATGTCGATTGGCTAATTCCTATACCGTTGGTTGTAGACATATAGTTACAGTTACAAATATGTTTTTCATGAGGTAAATAAATATTTTTAAAGCTATAAGGCTAAAAAAAAATATTTCTTAACAAATAACGAAAGATAAATTTTTAGATGTTCTCACAGTCCTGTAAGATATATTTATTAAAAATATCCTATTACTGTAAGAAGTAACACAAAAAAGGGCCATTCTTCTACGATTAAAACATACCGAGTAATAGTTGTTTAAAGTTGAAGCATCACTTTTGCTGCGAAATAGGTGTTATTCACAAAATTGCTAAACGTATAAATTATCGTCAGATAAAAAAAAATGATAGTTGAGAATGAAATTTACATTATAATAGAAATTTGAAATATAATTTCATTCTGACATACTAAAGCAAAATATGCAAATTGTACTGAAAATATAAATGAAAAAATAACAAAATGTTTGTCAAATGAAATGATAAAAAAGCAACAGTCTCAATCCTTTACAAAATAAAACATGTGTTAAAACAGAATTATTTTAACCAATATGAGACTTAATTAATAAAAATTAATACAATCGTAATACTTCTACGATATGACTAGATACACGCTAGTGCAGATACACGCAGATACTATAGTGCAGATACACGCGAAATAAATTTTTCTGATACTTTAAACACTTGTGTACTCCCTGGAACGTGGCCCAATTCATCTATGTTCAGATGCAGAAAATTGGTTTAAGTTATGCAATTCAAAGTTTCATAACTAGGTCAGTTTTAGTGTTAGATAACTGGGACATTTTTATATCTTATTTGTTACTGTAATAGGCAATTTGCACTACATATCACTTACAGATCAGGGCTTAGTATAAAAATATAAATTTCATAACTTTAATATTTTTTTAATCATCAAAACGATTTTTAAAATATTTTTTTTTTACCTCATTTGAAACAGTTTTGTAATTGGAAGTATATATTTTTGACTAACGGTTTAAGAATTAGCCATTGGACACCATTGGGAGTGGACACCCTGTATAATACTGTCACAATATTCTTTTGCTTGACAATATGATATTGAAAAAACCTGAAATTGATATAGTTTGATAATTAAACTGCTGTTCTCTATATGCTCTTTAACTTCAATGATTAAGATTGTTAAATTCCATTACTTTTAAACGGAAAGAATCAAGAAATAACAATTTAACAATCTACTGAATATGTTAATTAATAATGCTAATTAAGAATGTAGTTCATTTTAGATGACTATCAAGGCGGTATCAAAATTGTAATTACTATACTATGCTTTGTTTAATATATACGCTCAATTTTCAGTAAGTTATTTGAGTTACACTACGATGCGACATATTTCATTCAATGTAATTATTTTATTATCCTATTCATTAAATTGTATTTCATGCTGAAATATCGCAGTGTTTGAAGTTAATAAAGGTAAAATATTTTCCTAAAACATGTACAAACATTTTAACTAAATTTAATTAATGACTTTCATGCGAATATTACCATAATGAATAATATATTAGTTTCGGTATTATAAATGTAACAAACTGAATGTCATCGAACAATTTTGTTTGAGTATTAAAATATTTTAAATACTGCTTTCTCTTTATTACATTATAAAAACTAGATCTTTTGTTCATTGCAGCAAATAAATATATGCAGGGTGTTACAGAAAATTTTATCTCATCTTTGTAAAATGAAAGTACGAGTCAAGACAAAAATATTCAGTTTGAGTAGACAGAATCTCAATCAAAATGCATTTAATAAAAAATACAGCGCGTCAATCTTCTACGCTGTACGCTATCTATATCCTAGTGATACTTAAATTGATATTTTAGGGAAGAGTAATTTTAGATCGATATCTATGAACCTAAATGAACAACTCTGTAAAGTATCAATTTCAGAAAAAGGGCTTTTATCTGTCATCTATTATGTTGTTTTGTTTGTGCAAAAGCAATGGATGGATTTTTGTAATGTTATTTGAACTTCAAGACTTAAATAGTACTTTAAAAATGGTCAAAATGTCGATTAAAAAAATAGCTTCATATATAACTACGTCTTTTAAAACTATACTAATGAAACGTCAAAGATGTATCATTAATAATAAAGAACTTATTACAAATTTTATGGGCGAAGACATAATTTAACGTGACGCCACGACCGTTCAGCATGCATGGTTAACTTAGATCATTAGTGAACAAACCCAAGGACATAGCGAATTATTTTATTTCCTCAATGGCGAAAAGTCAGAGTACTATTTAATCCCTTGAAGGGCGGTGATGACGTCACGGCATCACATAATTTTAATCCCTAATTGCCACATTGGCACCGGAATTTTATAATGAAAATTTCACCTTTATCAGGTACGCGAAAATATGGTTTTACTTGTTTACAAATAAATTCTCTTGTAAACACTGGTGTCAGTAAATTATTTCAACATTTTATGAATACAAGTACCTTGCTCTTGAAAGGGTTAAGGGTTTATTCACATCCAAACGGCTTATTTTCTGACTCTTTTTAAATTCATTTTTGCTCTCAAACGCATCCAATTGGCAGGTTCTTTTATTCAGAAACTTTATATAAAACTTTATTTTTCAGAAACTGTATTGGTCGCCGTTTTGTTAAAGGCAGAATATATTTCAAAAAATACTGTCAATGTAGGCATTTTTAACCGAATTTCCGAAGCGATAGTGCTGGAAACGAAAAAAGTGGCCGTACGGTGAAAATAATTGTTTATAAATGAAGTTCTAATTAAATGAACGAAAAAATAAAAACACAGGTTGTTTCTAAATCTCTTCAAAAATCACGTCAGCAAGTTTCATGTTTTTATTAGATATGAGTCTAAAAATGTGCCAGAAAATTTCGAGTTTTTCACCGTGGAAAAATATTTTTTTTAATACCGCCTTAACCTTAACAGTTTGAGTTAATCTAGCAATTTGAAAAGACTACAAGTTCGTGTACCAACGAAGAAGGAGAACAAATACAGTTTATGAATGAACACGAAAAATAACTAAAGCTTGTTCACAGACGTAGAGTTGCCTGAAAGATTCGAGGCTTACATATAAGCCTGACTGCTTTTAAATTTTTATACTAAATGCACATGAAATATTTTCATGGTCTTGCATGATATATCTTACTAGTAAGGAATACTTTATATAAATAAAAAGAAATCAAACAATTTTCTTATTTTACGGTTTTTTTTTTTTTTTGCTTTTTAAAGATTTTAAAATGTTACCTCACTTATTATATGTAACTAAATTATATTCAAGTATTTACATACAGTTTTTCAATTCCGCGATCACGGGGATTTCGATTTCACCGGCTCTTGGACTACTACTACTTCTTCCAGGTTAACTAGACGGATGTGGCAGTCCCAAAACTTTTTTCTATCTCATTCATGTTAATACTTCCTGACAAATGCAGCATTAACAGCGCCACAGGTTAGATGATTTACGCAAAAATCTAATCCTGAACAACATATGTCAACTTCTAACTGAATCTGACCAATTTATACCAGGGACTAACTCAATTTGAACCTTGATGAAAATTCATGCATTTGTTCTCGAGAAACAGCTATTACGGAAATCGTGAAAAATGCAGCATAGTTGCGCCACCTTTCAAATTATAAAACGAGAAAACTATGGTAACACGTTAATACAATTCTAACTGCTGCCTAAGAGTGAGAATTCTGTTAGCATCTGGGTCTTCCTAACTGCAACATGGGAACAGTTAGGTAACTCGATTGACAGTTTCTAATGAGGAAGCGAACTACAAGTTTCCAATTTTTTTTTAAATTATTGTTCTTTTGTACTTTTTCCGGTATCTACTTTTGGTTTTTTTTTTTCCGAATCGAAGATTTAAAAAAAAAAATCCATTTTCTTTATTGTGCTTCATTGACTAATTTCCAAAGTACGGAACTATATCTGGTTTCCGGATCGTGTGTTTCGCTTCTCTGTTTTAATAACTGTTGTCATAGCAGTACCCGACATTGTTCTTGGTACCTTCGTTTAAGGCCAAGGGAGAAGACTCACCAAAACCTGCATGATTCAGGGCGCAAAAAGTGAGTTGAGTTAAAAACCACTCTTTTGCTTCGGAAACAACTAATTCTAGCTATATGTTAAGTAATTATGCGAATCTAGGAATCATAGTCCACTCTTTGAGCTCCAGTGGGAGATTTTTTTCCCACTTAATTTTAATCGCCAAATGTCACAATGGAACCGGAATATTCGACCAAATTTATTTGAAAATAAATTAGTGCCATTTTTCGTGTATATAATAAACCAATTTTTTTGTTTCCAAAATACTGATGCCAATGTGACATTAAAGTATTTTAAAGAAATTCACCCACCAGAGCTCAAAGGTTAAAAGATTATAAGACACCTTAAATTTTGAAAATTATAAAACAAATAATCATTCTAACTATAATTTAAATATTAAAAAATGATGTTGCAAAATAATTATTGCAATTGAGTTTCAATAAATGTGAATAATGTGATAAATAATTAAATGAATCAAAGTTTTGGAAATAAAAGAAAAATGTACGGTTAAGAATTAAAACACAACATGCTCTAAAACAGAAAAGGTATGAAAATTAATATGACATCGACCCACCGATTTTTTCACAAGGCTACCACAGGCGACTATTTTTTTTTTATTCTGTTTTCATCACTATTTAAAAAAAAAAATACATTTTGTGGCATATTTCTCTTGAAAAAGTTTTCATATCTTATGTAAAAGATTTTTGATTTGAAAAAGTGGTGAGAAATAGAATTAAAAACAGTCGCACGTGGCAGCCCTGATTTCATAACATGAATGTCTCTGACAATAAATGAAATGATTAGTTTTTAAATTTTGTTTCTTTTTAATTACTGTGCCTTTCTCTTACATGAAAACTTTCAGTTCATTCACAGAAGAAAACTGTTTATTATTAGCATAAACCATAGCTGGGAATTCTTCCACTTTTTCGGACCACAAAATTTTAATAGGAATTTTTGCCTTATTTAATCGGCAGATTACGGCGATTTAAAAAGGCAAAATTTACTATAAAATTTTTGTGGTCTGAAAAAGCGTAAGATGTTGGCAGCTATGGCATAAACTCTTTTATACAAGGGTCGCATTATATAGGGAAAATTTTATTGTTCCTACCAGAAACCTTAATGAGCTACCTTCATGATAATTTTATTTAACATATTTTAAACAAATATAACGATGAAGATATTATTTTCAAAGTAGTGGTAGGAACAATAAAAGTTTCCTATAGAATGCGACCCCTGTTTATATTAAGTAGCCAAACGCTTGTTCACGGATTTCACACTTGGACTTTGACTGGGTGACAGTGTTGCCAGTGGGCTACTTTTTTTTAAATTTAGGTTTCTTGATTGCCACCACTTTTTTGAAACGATAAAATTACCTTTGTTTTCCCCTTAATTAATATGTCATTATAAGGCGCATTTTACCATTTCAAAAAAGTGGTGCTAGTCAAGAATCTGAATTTAAAAAAAGTAGCCCATCTGGCAACACTGCTGGATGATGGCAAAACGTCATGTTTTTCCTTTAAAAAGCATTTTTAAGTGGATTTAGAAGCATTACAAGATGTGTTATTTTCCTAAAACATCCACTCAGCGCCTGCTAACCCAAACGTTGTGAGCTGATCTCGTAGCATAGCTTGGTACTTTTCAGGTTTACGACATTTCACGACATTGCATTAAATCACAAAATTCTCATGAACGAACGACCCCAAAACTATTTCGCCGCATCCACTTATTTTATCGACTGAAGTATTTAATTAGTTCTTTCCACAAATCATGGAAATAGTATTTTTAGTAATTAAGGCCGTCAAGGTGAATTTGTTTTTCAATAAAAAGTATAGTTCCTTTCCAATCATCATACACTTCAAACTATACATAAAGAGGAAATGGCATACCCACAAAATTATAAAGCCATACGGAACTGGTTACAGTTCTGCCTGATTACCGCAAATGCAAACTTCTACCAGTAATTTTGTGCAAAAATTTCCCTCCTTGTTTAAACGTTTTTTTTTTTCTTTTAAAATTTCTCTTAGATTTAAATTAAAAAAAAAAAAACATTGAGAAAGAGTTATTGCTGAAATCGTGTAAAATACACAGGGCTGCCACAGGCGCTACTTTTTAATTCTATTTCGCGCCATTTTTTCTAAACAAAAATCTTTTACATACGCTTTGACAACATTTGGAAGAGAAATATACTAAAACATGTATCTTTTTAAATATTGGTAACAACAGAATATAAAAATAGTCGCCTGTGGCAGCCTTGAATATAGTATAGCAGCGTCACTTGTTGGGTGGTATACACCAAAACCTAATAAGCAACAACATAAGTCAACTTGTTAATGAATCTGAAGTTTGATGAAAATCCGTGCTTTAGTTCTTGAGCTAGAGCTATTGGGAAAATTAAAAAATACAACATAGCAGCGCCATCTGTTGGGCGATATGTACCAAAAACTAATCAGCACTAATTTGTATAAAGGTCTAACTTAGTGATACACAACCTTTTTGCCGGAAAATTGTTTGCCACCACAAAAAATTTAAAAGTAACATCCGAATTATTTAACCCTTCGGGACAGGAGCCTTTTACGTAACTTTTAATCTTTTGTCACCGTTTTTTAATAACAGAAATTCGTGTCTCGTTGAATCGAGAAAATGCGCTGATTAAATAAGGCAAATTTTACAGTGAAATTTTACTGGTGAGGAAAAACAAGGATTCTGAGCGCTTCATGCGGCACGTATACGTGCCGCTCGTCCCCAAGGGGTTAATAGCAAAGTTTCTGTCAGTCAATTAGGAAAATTTTTCTGGATAAAAATAAGGGTAACACTGCTGGCCCGTGGGCCACAGGTTGTGCACCCCTAGTCTAACTGAATCTAAAGTTTTGTGAAATTCCGTGGATTAATTCTTGAGCGGCTTCAAAAATTTGTCACATGTAGACAGACTCACAGATTTACAGACAGAGTGGCAGATATTTTCTAAAATATATCAAATTGTGTTCATGACCTTATAAATATAGTCCATCGAAAACCGGAAGTCGAAAGTTTTCACGAATCCAATACTTTCTTCTTGTAAAGATAGAAGAAAGTAACTAGTCGGATGTGCCAATCCCGAAACTTTCTTCTATTTCATGCATGTTATTGCTTCAAAATTCGCTATCACAGTGGCAAAATTTAATGGCAATCTATGTCCATCATGAGGATTCTAATTCCGTGCACTAGTTTTTGTGGTATAGCTATCGTTAAAAACGCGTAAATCCTGCAAAATACAGCATATCAGCGCAACTTACGAGGCGATTAACACCAAAACCTAATCATAAACAATTTGTGTCAAGGCCTAACTGAGTCTGAAGTTAGATGAAAATTCGTGCATTAGTTCTTGAGATGGAGCTATTGCGGAAATCGTGAAAAATGTGCATAGCAGCGCCACCTGTTGGGAGATTTACACCAAAAAACAATAAGCAACAATTTATATCATGGACTAACTTAATATAATTTTTTATCGAATTCCTTGCATGATGTCTTGAGATAGAGCGACCACAAAATTACAGACTTACAGACAGACATTTTGTATAAACACGTTTTTCGAGATCTCTGATCCCTAAAACGTGTAAATCAGTCAAAAATCAGAATTCGAAAATTTCCCAATACTTTCCAAGTCTTCCCAAGGAGTCCAATACTTTCTTATTGTAAAGATTGAAAAAAGTAAAAATTATGATAGGTGGGTAGATGTTAGAGTACAGATGACGGCATTGTCTCGAAAATTTATGCGCAATGGTTAATTTCTTATTAAAAAAGAGGGGGTAAAAATAAAAATTATAAAAAAGAGAGGGCAATTGTATAATAATTACTTCGAATTAATACATTTTTTATTATGGTTGATGATTCAGCACACTTCAGTGCCTGCATGAATAGTTCTATTTATTGTTACTTTCTTTTTTTCTTTACAAGAAGATAATATTGGTTTCTGAAAATTTTCGACTTGCACTTTTGACGGATTTATAAGTTTTAGGGGTCAGAGACCCCAAAAAACAGTTTCCACAAAAAGTATGTCTATGATTCCGTGATAGTCTGTCTGACTGCATGTGACACAAATTTTGCGTCATACTCTACCTCAAGAACTAATGGACGGAATTTAATAAATATTTATATTCAGTTAGTTCCCGATATAAACTGATCCTTATTAGTTTTTGGTGTAAATCGCCCAACAGGTGGCGCTTCTATGCTGCATTTTTCACGATTTCCGCAATAGCTACGCAATACCGCTGAATTTTGTTCGAACTACGTTTCTTAAACTAGCTCAAACTGATAAAACAGCTTAGCTGTATCTAAAAAGGATCTGAAATCAGTGGGTGCGCGAATGTCTTGATATCGCAGCTCGAAACAGAGTACAACTAAACACTTTTTACAATATTGGCATATATTCATCGCCATTTTTAAATAGCAATTTTTGCCTTATTATGACATAAAATATGTGTTAAATAATGCCTTTCTAAGGTTAGTGTATTCCGTGTCTAGGGCCTGTGCCTTGTTACAGATGCCTTAATCTGACCCTGCCTCGGAAATTTCAATTAACTTTTCCAGGGGCAAGTAATTATGTTCCTGTAATCCTGAACTGACACCGGAAATTGCGAAAATTTTTGTTTCAAAATAAGGAAAAGCAAATTTCCACCTTTTATCCAGCAAAGTTATAAAAGTAAAATTTTATAAAAAGTTTCCGATGCAAATATTTATTAAAATTAGGTGTGATATATTATATCTCACCACTCCCAAGGGGTTAAGCTCGATTAAATAATCTAGTTTATAGATGGTATGCGATCGAGTTCACAGTTCATACGACACGAGGGCATAGACTATTGGAGAGTTTATAGGATAGATTTTCACATCATCATTAATTTAAAAACCACTCCAAAGAACATAATTAATTCAGATTTTTACAATAAACAAATTCTTTTCCCGCTTATGTTGCTTTGCGTCATTCATTGTTCATCTTTAAAAAGATTATAAGGGGAAAAAATTAAGAATAAATTCGTTAAGATCTCTATTAGTCCACGCAATAGAGACCGTGTAGGGGCTCTACCTAGCAAAATTCATGGTAGTTCTGGAAAAAGGTTTACTGTTTGTTTTTTGGGTCGCTGAATCCGAATTTTTAACTTCCCACCAAAATTTCCCCCGGCAACCCCCCCAAATTTTGGTAAAAATCCCCCCAAAAAAGTTTTTATTAAAAAAATCAATTTTTTTATTGTTTTAGGGAAAAGGTATCTAGAAATTCAGAAAGTAGACAAAATTTGCAACAAATTAGATATATGACATTATGACTTAGGATGAAGGAGAAGGGGGGATCTGTCTTGGAACATGCGCGCGGTGCTGCGTGAACTAAGTTGCGCAATTCCACTTAACCACTCACACGTTTACATTCGCCCTCCCATGTCCCCTCCAAACTTTCTCTATAAGGTTTAATTTAAGTTTTTTGGGTCGCTGAATAAGAATTTTTAACTTCCCCCCATAATTTTACCCCCCCCCAAATAGTTGTTTTTAACTTAAATATCTTATTGTTTTAGGGGAAAAGCATTACGAAATTCAGAAACTAGACAAAATTTGCAACAAATAGGATGTATGACATTATGACGTAAGATGAACGGGGAGGGGAGCGCTGCCTCTGAACATGCACTGCGGCGCTAAGTGCACTAAGTTATGAAGTCCTGGCAATAGGGTATTTTACCTGGCAAAATTAATACTAGTTTTCTGGATTTCGGCTCACTTTATGTTTTTTGGATCGCTGAATCCGAATTTGTAACTTCCCAGCAAAATTTCGCCCGGCAACCACGTTCAAGAAATTGATTTTTTGAAAAAAAATTGGTTTTTGAGAAAAGCGCGCGGGGAATGTTCCGAGGCAGCCCCTCTCTCCCCGTTTATCGACGTCATAATGTCATCTATCCTATTTATTGCAAATTTTGTCTAGTTTCTGAATTTCGTAATGCTTTGCCCTTAAAACGTTAAGGAATCTAAGTTAAAAACAACTATTTGGGGGGGGGGGTCTCGGGGGAGTAATTTTGGGGGTAAGTTCAAAATTCGGATTCAGCGACCCAAAAAACTTAAAGTAAACCTTATAGAGAAAGTTCGGAGGGGAGATGGGAGGGCGAATGTAAACGTGTGAGTGGTTAAGTGGAATTGCGCAACTTAGCCCACGCAGCACCCCGGCGTATGTTCCGAGGCAAATCCCCCCTTCCCCTTCATCCTAAGTCATAATGTCATGTATCTAATTTGTTGCAAATTTTGTCTACTTTCTGAATTTCTAAATACTTTTTACCTAAAACAATAAAAAAAATTTTAATAAAAACCTTTTTGGGGGCTTTTTACCAAAATTGGGGGGGGGGGATGCTGCCGGGGAAAATTTTGGTGGGAAGTTACAATTTCGGATTCAGCGACCCAAAAAACATAAAGTAAATCGATTTTCAGAACTACCATTAATTTTGCTAGGTAAAATTACTGATTGCCTGAACTATATATCTTCATACTTTTTTAATGAAAATTTTCCAGTCACATTAAAATTAACAGAGAATTAATCAAAATATTGTCAACATTGTATAAAACATTCCAAGGCATAAACAGTTGCTGGAATTCAGTGTATTAAGCATAGAGATTTTCATAATTAGGATGACGAAATTCCAGTGAGTTTCTTTTTATAATATAATGACTTATTTAGTGGCATGCTATTCTCGGCAAGAACGGACAGTGCGATGTTGTACAGGTAAAAATTCTTTTTTTTACTTTCATCTATCTTTACAAGAACAAAGCATTGGATTCATGAAAATTTCGACCTTCGGTTTTTGACAGATTTACACGTTTGAGGGGACAGAGAACCCGAAAAACACGTTTTTACAAAATGTCTGTCTGTGTGTGACACAAATTTAGTGGGCGCTCTATCTCAAGAACTAATGAACGGAATTTAATAAAATTAATATTCAGTTAGTCCCTGATATAATTTGGTGCTGATTAGCTTTTGCTGTAAAACGCTCAACAGGTAGCGCTGCTGTACAGCATTTTTCACGATCTCCACAATAGCTCAATCTCCAGAACTAACGGACGGATTTTCATCAAACTTCATATTCAGTTAGTACTTGACAGGAATTGACGTTTTATACATTTTGGTGTAAGTCGCTCAACAGGTGGCGCAGCTGTGCTTAATTTTTGGGGATTTCCACAATAGCTCTATCTCAAGAACTAATGCTTGGATTTTCAACAAACTTCAGATTCCTGTATACCTTGATATGTGCTACTGCTGTTTATGTTTTGGTGCAAATCACTCAACAGGTGGCGCTGCTATGCTGTATTTTTCAGAATTTCCTCTATAGCTCTTTTTCAATAACTAATGCACGAATTTTTATCAAACTTCAGATTTAGGTGTACCTTGATATCAATTAGTGCTGTTTATGTTTTGGTTCAAATCACTCAATAGGTGGCGCTGCTATGCTACATTTTTCACAAATTCCGCTGTAGCTCTATCTCAAGAACTAATGCACGAATTTTCATCAAATTTCAAACTCAGATATAATTTGATGTGAATTGATACTAAAATGCCGTATTTTCTTGTATTATTTAAATGATTTAATTGACGTGATTTACACAGAAGAAAGTTTTTTGATGGCCACAACATACTAGTCTAAATATAATACAATTACTTTGAATAACCTACTTGAGAGATTGAACATCTTGGATGAACATTTATATTCTGCAATTATGACATTGAAATAACTCGACGACTGTCAACAACTCGATAGTGTGGACGGGAAGAGGGTTGTAAGTGAAAGAAAACTAATCCTTTAACGGTCGAATTAAATTACGATTTAAAAATTCAGATTGCTTATTGCCACCACGTTTTCCAGGAAAAAATATTCACCTTATTCAATGACAGGTAAAATGATACCAGAATAAAGCCAATTACACTCTTTTATAAAACTGGTGTGAATCAAACAATTTGAATAAAACCACAGCCCGTGAATGTAACGGGAGCGAGAATTAAGCGGTTAAAAAACAATGTTAATCGAGTTAAATACAAATCCATTAAATTAGATGTTCAGCTGAGGGTTTAGTGAGGGTTGAAATCTGAAATTCCAGAAAAAGAAACAGGATCGGGCAGCTTTAAAAATGACGACGAGATATATAGAAGAATGGAAATAATATATTGAAAAATAATAAAAACTTTTCAGAGTCTGGGAAGAGTATAATTTAAGAGTTTAATTACTATTAACCCCTCAATTCTCGCTCCCGTGATATTCACGGACTGTGTCTTTTATTCAAGTTGTTCGATTCCCACCAGTTTTATAAAACAGTGTAATTCGCTTTATTACGGTATCATTTTACCTGTCATTAAATAAGTTGAATATTTCTTTTAGAAAAAAGTAGTGTCAATAAGCAACTTGAATTTTTAAACCGTAATTTAATGCGATCGTTAAGGGGTTATATAACTCCGAAATAGAAGTTATTCAAAAGCTACATAAAATCTTAGAGCCATTTTTGATTCCTACATAGAGCTTTGCTGAAGATTGCTTCCATAAACAATATAACATACATATAACTACATAAAAGGTGACTCAAACATATAAAAATATTATTTATTGCAATGCGAGATCTTTCCAACACACACGCGTTCATTTTCAAAGGGGAAAAGATGACTGATGAATAGAAATACATTTTATAAACAAAAACAAAATAGTACGCATGCGCAAGCGGAGTTCAGTCCATTTCCCTGCAGAGGGGTGAAACGATCAGTTCATATTATCAGAAGGTCTTGAAATATTTAGGATACTGTACCAAATTGCGGGAATATTATAGGAAAGGACATCGTTACAAACATTATCACTTCTGAGTAAAATCTCAATGGATTCACGGATTATGGAAGAGTAATGGTTAGACGTTGAAATGATCATTTTAGCTTTGTCGTAGTTTATCTTAATATTTTCTTTTTGATGCAATTTTGTATAAAGCTGTACTTGGTTTATTAAACTTAATATCAGAAATGTGCTCTTTTAATCTTTCCTTAAATTTTCGAGATGTCATACCAATATAAAGTAAATTCTTACGTTGTTCCGTGCTAAATGGGATGATTTAAACTCCTGCTTTTTCATAATCGGGAATGGGGTCAATTTTAATGTGAATCAATTCTTTTAATTTTATTGGAGGTTTAGCTATTAAATTAATATTATATTTTAGTAATGTATATTTCAATCTCTCATAAAGCTGTGGGATATAATCAAATGTGCAATAAATGGACTTCCTCAAACTTAATTCATTCAACACCAAGACAGAAGAATGAATTAAGTTTGAGCAAGTCTATTTATTGCACATTTGATTATATCCCACAGCTTTATGAGAGATTGTAATATGCATTACTAAAATATGTTTCTCGTTGTTTTAAAATTTAACATAAAAATCGTTCCCAATATGTTTAAACACCCTCTGTATTACGATAGAATGTTTTTTAAATTTTCACTTACCTGAAACCTTCAACTTTATTTTAAACATTAATTTTAGTTTACTATTTGGAAAGAATGCTTAAACTGTATGCAAAAGTTCTTTATTTTTTAAATACATAATGGATATCTTTTTATAAATGTTTCTTAATTTATCGTTTTCGTCTTGTGCTTAACGCCCACTTTCACTTCACGGCTATAGGTTACTAAAAATAGAATTTAAATACCATAATAGGATATTTTATATTAATTATACTTTAATGAAACGCATGGTTGCTAAGAAGCATTTATTTAATCCATAATTTCCCTGTAACTAATTTTCCAGTTTCTGCTCATAATATAGTTTTCGTGCCTTTGAGTTATTTAAAATATTTAAGCCCACATATTTCATTATAACTGATTACATTAATAAATCATTCTTGCATTAAAGTATTTCCTGCTTGAAATTTTAACGTAAGTATATAATGTCCTTAGTCATGTATTAAGCTGGACAATTCAGAGTAGATCATTCAAACTTTAATTTGTTTTAAATCATGCTACAACAGTTTTCTTTTAGAATATCGGGATCGTGATTCATTTTTTTATTAAATTTTTAAATTTTATTTGGTTATTCTATGTAAAGATAGAATATTGTTATCGATTTTTTTTTCTTCACTTCCACATATGTTACCATGTTAAAATTAGTGTACGCGGGTGTTTTTCCAATAACATTACAACATTTTTATAATTTTAGAAATGAAACCTACACAAATATTTTTTTTTTGTGTGGAATTATGCTTTTTTAGACTAGGGTTGGATACTGCTTATTTTAAAGAGAAATTCTTTATTTAATTTAATAGCAGACTTAGACATGTACTTAACCCTTTAGTGCGCAGCTTTGCGTATATGCAAAGAACAGTTCTTTTGAATTTAATAGATTTTTTTTATTTGAATATACCTAATTCACACCAGAAAATTAAAATATATTTCTTTAGTTAAAAAACAAACATTTCGTATTTAAATAAGGCGAAAGTAAGAGACGGGAAAAAAGATGATTCGCATGTTTTTACTGTACCATGGAATTACAGCACCTACCTCTGCATGCAGCAGTAAAAACGAGCATAAAAGCGCAAAACCATTAAGAATGAAGACTTAAATGGTATTTGTAGGTTTGAGTAATTTTACATGGAGGACTGAGTAATATTACCTCAACACACAATTTGCCCCTCCCTCTTCTGTTGTCATTAATGGACATATAGCGTAAAAAATCGTTTTCCCGGATAAATACAATTATGAAACTTTTCCTGTAGAACTTACTACAGACCTATTAGTAGAATAAATTACAAAATGAATTTTTGCGAGTTGTGTCTTTTTTCTTCCGGGTAAGCAATATAGTGATAGCTTGCAACGGAATTTATTTATGAAAATTATAAATTTAATTGATTCATATATCCATCACTACACAGTATAAGACTAGTTATAAATAATCTAATAATAATAATTTAAATGCATCTTTCAGTTATCCGGGCACAGGCAATAAATCGTCAAATCTTCCTGGTTACTACTATATACGTCTTACAAAAACGGTGATACCGGAAATCATGTTCACTTAAGCATGCAAACTATCTTTGAAACTGTAGCAATGGAATATTGAAAGAATTAAAAAATAGAAAATAACATATGAATAAAAAAAGAATGTTTTTTTCTATTTTATCATTTAACACCTTGAGGGGTGGTGTGCGGGCTCATTATACCACCTACGATTAATGAAGATTGGTACCAGAAAAATGTTATTAATTAAATTTTGCTCTTCTAACTTTGGTGGATAAAAATTGACAAAATTGCTTTTCCATATTTTGCAATAAATCTTCTTGCAGATTCCGGTGTGAACTTGACATTACAGAAACACAATTATTTGCCCTCCCCCCCTCCAAAGGGGTTAACATTTTGATGTTAAATAATTTATCAATATATTGAGAAATCTTGAATAGTTTTAATCAAAAATGGGGACTTAGTTTGAATTATTCTTATTTATTTTCTTTTGTCATTGTACGGCAAACAATGTTTGCTAAAGCATGCCAACTGGCTGTGAAACTGCAAAAAGTGACATAAAATAAACATTACAGAATAAAAAATAAAATAAAAAATAAGCAGTGTAATAATACAAATAGAGATCTGCACGGGCCGGGCCTAGTGACTACTCATTACGGGCCGGGCTCGGACCTTACTTTTTTCCTGAAGGATCGAATGTCTAAATGAAAAAGTTTGAAAACGCGTAACCATAACGTATTTGAAAATCAAATTTTTCCTATTACCATGAATATTCGAGAAAATTTACTATTTTTTTATGCAGCCCTGTATACGATCTATAGATATGCATGTATACTATATAGTATGCTATAAGTAAATTCAATTAAACACATAGCACATTTTAAAATTGCCAATCAGGAATTTCCGCGAATAAAAGGATTTTGGTGAGAAATTCTGTGCGACCCTGTATATGATCTATAGAATTCATTAACACCAAGTAATATTTAAATAATAGTTAAATTTAAAAACGCATACCACGACTAAAAACGCACTTCAAACAACTGTTGTTCGTGGGCTTCATTAGCTCAATTATTGTTCATTTTCTTCAGTAGTCCAACTCCTTTGGGTGTCCCTGTAAATGAAAAATAAATTCTCTGCACACCATATTATATAAAAAGAACCTTGTACTACACCTCAGCGATGTATATAGATTTCAATAGGTTTGAAATTGTATAATATCATTAAAATACACCGTAAACGATATTTTCTCATAGACCGCAACGTAACGGAATTCTTTTGAGTGTCCCTGTAAATGCCACACACTTCGTTTTCGATATCCAGCATGTCATAGTAAACCACAATAACATATATCTATTTCATGGCAATCGGATTCTATTTACGCTAGTTAGAGCACGGACAGACAAACCGAATTCATAAACACTTTTCAACTATGTTTGAAAGTGTTACAAAATAGTTTCTGTGTGTTCAGCTTCTGAGATACGTTTCACACCATTATCATTCGAGTAATCGACTCTGCTATAACAAAATAGATAAATGTTGTGTAAAAACGCTATTATTTAATTTAAAAGTTGGGATTTTACCCATTCTCCTCCAAATGTAATGTATGTGCAAACATATCAGACACGTTAATCTCGGATACATATTTATTTGTGAGTTTTGTTACAGTGGTTTTGTTTTTGTTTTTATCAGGGAAGGGAAATGTATTTGGATTTGTGAGTAGCTATGTAATTCCATTGAATTTACGCAATATTTTTTATGCATCTCAAAACGTTTCAGTAATGTTTATGTTGTATAAAGAAAGTAAAATTACTTTAAGGGGAACAGGTAAGCGAAATTCGACCGAAAACTCGATTTTTCCTTTTTATATCATTAAATAGTTTAAACTTTTATCTTTTCAACGATGTATTACAGATGTTTATATATGTATATATGTATATATATATGTCATTTCATTCATAATCACAATTTTTGATGATGGTCGGTAATGTTTATTTAATGGTTATATATATATATGTTACATTATTAGATCTAATTCCGCGATTTCCTTATCTTAAATTGCTACTTTATATTCACTAAATCTTTATTATTAAATAAACTCTATCGTTAACTCTGTTAAATTCCCTTTAATTTAACCCTTTCAGGGGCAGAGGAACTATGTTCGTAAAATGATAAAATAATTGACTGACTCCAGAATATTCAAACGAATTTCTTACTAAACAACAAACCGCTATTTTGCACTTTAATTACAAAAGCAACATTTTATTAAAATATTCTTAGTGCCAGTAGTCAGTTTTGGAATTAAAATTCGGTGGCTAGACTTTCTAGCCACCGCCCCTGAAAGGGTTAATGTCTCTCTTGTCTTAATCATTTAAATATTACGCTTTTAGTATTCTTAAATTAAATGATCCATTCCCGCACTTTTTCTTTAGAGAATATTCTTTTAGCTTCAATTTTTACTTTCCCGCGCATTTCTGGGGTTATCCCTTTTCCCTCCAAATTCATCCGCTAGCTCTAACCGCACTCTTTATATGATGTGACTTTCTTAATTATTCATTGATTGAGAGCGCGTTCTACGTCATATTTGTATTCTTACACGTGAGGAACAAAAAGTTGATACTCGCTGTGTTTCAGCAGATTTTGAAAGATTTGAGTCGATTTTCCAGTTTACATCCATCCCCTGGTCACCGTCCTTTTATTCGATTATCTGGAACTTTGTTTAAACCTAATTACTACTACAGAGAGATGGCTAATTATCTTAGTGGAGACTGAACCTTTTGCAAGATGTTCTAATAAAGTGCTTAGCTGATATTATGAGTTGTTTCAATTTCTTCTGGGGAAACTTCACGGAACGATGTATTCCATTGTTTTCACTCGTCAACTGCATTTCAACAATTTGTTCTACTAATGTAACAAATTCGAATTATCTGTTCTGACCGCTTCTTTTACGCCATTATCGCTGGATGTGATCCACAACTACTATCGTGACAGCCAGTACGGCATTTCAAACGATAAAGCCAATCCAATGTTGCTAGAATGTAACACACATATGCAGGGTGTTCTGTTAAAGGGGTCCAATATTAATAGGGGTAATAGAGGAGATCACATGGAGCATAAATCAGTATATAAAGCCTGGTCGGATCTCAATAGTTTTCAAGTTACAGCAAATAGAATGAAAATTCGGAAAATTGTAAAAGAACCCTCATTGCTAAACTATCGATAATGCTACATAAAAACGAAGCACATATTTAGAAAGAGCAGAAAAAAACCCTACAAAATGACATCAATTGTATTAAAATAGCAATATTTATTGACGAGTTACAAGCCCTGAAACAGTGAAAAAAGTACGAAATCCAATATACATCAAAATAGTTAATCGTTAATTCCAAAAAGACAACTCTAGCTACAACAAGGAAAATGTAGTGAAATTTGGTCCATTCCGAAAACTTTCGAAAAAGCTTACAATGAACCATATCGGTTTAATTGTGTGAGAGAAATTAATCAGTTTCTTAGTTACAACTCCGCTTTCTTTGACACTAGCAAAGGTTAAACTCCGCCCATCACGATTGGAAACACCGCCTTTTTAATTACTCTCAACTATACATTTTCGATCATGCTTCTTCTGAGATGCAACATTTTTAATTATTCAAGAGTTGAATGAACCAAAATAACTTTACAATAATAGTCTACATTTTAAAGTGGTCTTTTATTCATATAAAGCTTAAGTTAAATTCTTTAAAATTAAACTGGTGGTGAAAATTCGGAAATAATTAAAAATATTGCGATTTGTAACTATGCAAGAAGTTTCAGTACATGTTTTACATGGACAATTATTGTATGTATATGTGCATCATAATTTATGATAGGAAATAATAATAACAAATAGCATAATAATTTTATTAATTATAAATTTAAAAAAGACACTAAATTTTAAATTAATTCATACAAACTTTGTAATTTACAATTTGAGTACACCACAGTCTGTGACTTACAAAATACTGTGCCAAAAAGTGTTGAAAATAAAAGAAAAATGACAAATAAAGAATTACATTCCACGTACTTTATGACATATGTGAAGCATAGTCTTCTGGCCTGCGCTGCACAGTTCAATGTCGGAAGGCAGACGAACGGACATTATTATAATATGCGCCCATTAACACAATCGCACAGCCGACAGCGACGTCTTAAAGATTGGCGAACACGCCGAAAAACTCCGACGGAGTTGGGAATGTCTCCTGCAGCGACAACGATTCGCGCTAGTAAATCCTCCGGTGTATCCACAGGCGTTTCATACACCAGCGATTTAAGGTGTCCCCAAACAAAAAAGTCTAACGGATTGAGGTCTGGAGAGCGTGCAGGCCAAGCAACAGGTCCACTGCGTCCAATCCATTTCCCAGGATATGTTGAATTGAGGTGATTGCGAACACCTATGAAAAAATGTGCTGGTGCGCCATCGTGCATAAACCACATATTGTGGCGCAATGTTGCTGGCACATTTTGCAGTAACTGCGGTAAGATATCCCGTAGGAAAACCAAGTACGTACTGCCATTGAGTACATCTGGGAGTAAATATGGTCCTATGAGATAATCGCCGAGGACACCTGCCCATATGTTCACACTGAACTTTTGTTGTGCGTTCGACGGGAAAACAGTGTGCGGATTTGTATATGACCATGTGTGCATATTGTGCGTGTTTACCACGCCCTCTCTCGTAAATGTTGCTTCATCAGTAAATAAAATATTTTCCAGAAATTGTGGATTATTTTCTGTTACATTAAGCAACCAGCGTACGAATTCTGTCCGCTGAGCACAATCTGTTACTGATAACAGTTGTACCCGCTGCACATGAAAGGGGTGCATGTTTTCTGCACGCAGAACACGCCACACACTTTGGTGAGAAACACCGACTTCAGACGCAGCAGCTCGTGTACTCGTGGAGGGGTTATCTTTAAAAATATTCAGTACATCTTCTTCCATTGCAGGTGTTCGTACATGTCGAGGTTTCCCTGCATCAATGCTTGCTGTATTAAACGATCCAGTCTCCCGTAATCGTCTATCGATTTTTATGAAGAGTTTCGAACTTGGGCAACGTCTCCGTGGAAATTGCTCACGGTACATGCGCTGTGCTACACATGCATTTCCATGAGCTTGCCCGTACATCAGATGCATGTCCGCATATTCTTCGTTAGAGTATTCCGGCATAATTATTATACATCAACTTACTACAATCCCACTTACAACAGCCTCCCTTTAACATAACGCCCACTGATGACTGCTGTTTTATTACACTTTTCTTCCTATACACATAGAAAATTTGCATAAAAAGTACTTCTTCTTCATCATCCTGAAAGTTCATGGAGGAAACGCAGCAGTCACGGAGTTTGCTTTAAGACAAGGCGAGAGCTGCACAATATGTCATTCACTTGACCAGACTGAATAATGAAAGGGTATTGATAGAGGTTGATCAGAAATGTATAATTGAAAGATATTAAAACGGGGTGTTTACAATCGTCATGGGCGGAGTTTCGCCCTTTCCGAGCGTGCAACAGTACAGAGTTGTAACTAGGGAACTGCTTGATTTCTCCCATACAATTAAACTGATATGGTTTATTGTCAGCTTCTTCGAAAGCTTTCGGAATGGAGCAAATTTTATAACATTTTCCTTGATGTAGGTAGAGTTGCATTTTTGGAATTAACGATTAACTATTTTGCTAAATATTTGATTTTGTATTTTTTCACTGTTTCAGAGCTTGTAACTCGCCATTAATTCTCAATATTCTAAAACAACTTATGTCATTTCGTAGGATTTTTTCTGCTCTTTCTAAATATGTGCTTCGTTTTTATGTAGCATTATCGATAGTTTAGCAATGAGGGTTATTTTACAAATTTCCGATTTTTCATTATATTTGCTGTAACTTGAAAATTATTGAGATCCGGCCAGGCATTATATACTGATTTATGCTCCGTGTGATGTCCTCTATTACCCCTATTAATATTGGACCCCTTTAACGGAACACCCTGTATATAGATATATATATGTTGGATTTTTTCATTCTTTCTAAGAGCACTTCACAGCAATGGGCTATTTTTTTTTTTAATTCAGATTTCTTAATTAGCACCACTTTTCTGAAGTGGTAAAATTCCCATTGTTTCCGCCTTTATTAATATGTTATTATATAAAGCGAATTTTACTATTTCAAAAAAGTGGTGCCAATCAAGAAATCAGAATTTATGAAAAGTAGCCCACTGGCAACACTGCTTCGCAGCTTTAATTGATTTTTCCTCAAAATTCGATTTTTCAGGTTTGTGTTCCTTTTTTTAAATATCTATGTTAAACTTAAGAACTCAGATTTTTCTAAATACTTATAGAATGTTATATTTTATACTTTAAAACAGGGATTTAATGATTTCTTGAGAATTATTTATTTTATGCAGTGAAATCTTACCAAAAATACTAATTTAAAAAAGTCTTTCAATAAATAATTAATAATTAATTTTCAGTTTCATTTAGAAAGAAAATGGTCTGTTAAAATACGTAAAGCAAGTTAATCAAGCTACTCTAAAAAATCTAGACCTCTATCTTTCACCATTTCTGAGAAGAAGGTACATAAAGTTGGTGTACTTTAACATGGCCGAGACAGAGCTTACCCGGTCCCCTTAACATACTGTAGGCTAATTTCATGGGTTTTTGTAGTGTAAGTCACATGGGTAATAACTGCTATGCTTCTTGGCCACCGTTATTTTCAAAATGTTTGCTTCGCCTTATTCAATTAATTGAGATATCTCTGATAAAATAAGTCACACTTTACCGTTCTAAAATACTGGTAGCAAAAATCGTAGCCTGTGACTTACACTACAAGCACTCATGGGACTAGCCTGTAATTTTTTTAGTTAAATTCGCACCTGTCGATTATTACGAAAAGAAATCAACCCAGTATGTTTTAATTGTGGATTCCGGCCTAAAAAAAATTAGAATTACAACATTGGAACAATGAAACATTGAAAATGGTAATAGAAATGCAATAAATATTACAATAATAGAAATCCAATAAATATTACAATAGAACATTTTTTTCGCTTTACTTAAACATTTAACTTTTAGTGAAATCTTAATTTTAGCTTGCTATTCGCAAAGCATCGCTGTCAAATTTTACACTTTCTTTACCACCAGAATTTAATAGCAACTTTTAACATATTTTATCGTCTTAATATTTTGATTACTATTTCCAAAAGTTTCTAATACATTTTAGGGGTTGAAAAGAGTAAAACGTGTCAGCTATGGCAAAGAATGTTTAAGATAAATCTTAATAGTTATTTTTAAAGTTTACATTTTGAATATCTTTTTCAAAACTTTTTTTTCTCAATGAAGATTTTTCATCTTTAGTTTAACGCCCAAATTCACTTCAGAGCTATAGATTCACAAAAATAAAATTTGACTACCATTCTAAGTTACTTTATATAATAACTAAACCCTAATTAAACGCAGGGTTGCTAAGGTTGTTAAGCTATAACTTTGCTGTAAATAATTTTCCAGTTTCTGCTCATAATGTAGTTTCCGTAACTTTGAGTTATTTAAAATATTTAAGCCCACATATTTCATTATATCTGATTACATTAATAAATCAATCTTGCATGAAAGTACCTTCTGCTTCAAAGTTTAGCATGAGAGGCATATAATAATGGTATTATGTAGCATGCAGGACCATTTTGAGTTGATCCTGACTTTAAAGAGTGTTACAGCGCACTACAACAAAATATTTTGTTATAGATAACCGGGGTCCATATCCATTTTTACGCTATTTTATTAGCCCCCGGTACGGTATGCTATTTCTTTCTCCCAGCTTATTTTGTGTATTCCAAAAAATAACATTACCTTACAGAAGCCAGCCGTAAAACAAAGCAGTACGATTAAATACTCTATAGCAAATTTTAAACTTCTAAGCATCGCACATTTTCGATATTTATACCGTCGTATTGGAAAAAATTCTTTTAAATGCATTTTGTTTGAAAACTGTATCTCCATTTATTTTTGAAATATTATTATTATTATTATTATTATTATTATTTTTGTAGTTTTTAGAGCCACTTGCTTAATATTGGCAACGGAAGTACTCAATTTCTGTAGAAAGTTCTAAAATAGTTCTAAAATAGTAATTATATATTTTTGTTGCCATTTTCATGTAACAACCGAAAGAAAATGTAATTAAAATACGTGCTATTTTGAAAAAAAAAATAAACGAATGATTTCTGTTAAAACAATGGAGCTATTATAAACTATATTTAATTTTAAGTATCTATGAATCATTAGATGGTCGGGTTTTTTTTTTTCGATTTTCTTGAATGACGGCATCTTTTTGCTGCATTTGCGCATTATTTCGCGATAGTGATGTACTATGCAAGCTTTACTGTAGATGTTTAAGAAGAGATGCGGAATTCTTAAGCGGATTCGAATGACGTCATTTTACATAAAATAAAATGTGTGCTTTAAGTCTTAACATTCAAATATGTTTTGTACTGCAGTAGAGTCCCGCTCAACCGAGTTGTTTCCTTCTGACGGACTAGTGGCTTCTATTATTACGAAACAGCCATTATAAATGGAGTGTTAGGTGAAGATGAAAGAGCAGCCGTAAAAACTCTGATTTTGTGGTCAGAATGGGAAAAAAAATGGCCATAATTTTTTTTTCCCATTCTCACTAGAAAATCAGAGTTCTGACTTTTTACGGTTGCCCTTTCATCTTCACCTAACACTTGATTTATAATGGCTATTTCATAATAATAGAGCCACCCGTTCATTAGAAGAAAATGAAGTATTGGAAATGCCGGGAGCGACACTAATTTCTGAAAAAGCAGAATTCCTGTTCTCTAGTTATTGTTATTAGGTGCGTTCGTAATTATATAAATACGTAGCACCTATAGTCGTCGTTCAGTCCGTCCGTCCGTCTGTCCGTCCGTCTGTCTGTCCGTCTGTCCGCATATAACAGAGCAAAAACTACCCAACCGAATGGTCTGAAATTTTTAATGTATGATTGTTGCAAAATTTTGTCGAGCCATTTCAAATTTTATGAAAATCGGATGCATAGTTTAATTATAGGGACAGTCAAAAGTTTTTCTTTACATTACGGCCAATGGGAAAATTATTGCAAATGCATTTTAATGATGTTACAGCCTTCCGAATGGTCTGAAATTTTAAATATATAATTGTTTCAAAATTTTGTCGAGCCATTTGAAATTTTAGGAAAATCGGATGTATAGTTTAAAGACAGGGACAGTCAAAAGTTTTCCATTATATTACGGCCAATGGGGAAAAAAATTGCAAGTGCGTTTTAATGATGTTACAGCCTTCCGAATGGTCTGAAAATTTAAACATATAATTGTTGCAAAATTTTGTCGAGCCATTTCAAATTTTATGAAAATCGGATGTATAGTTTAATGACAGGGACCGTCAAAAGTTTTCCGTTACAGTACGGGGAATGGGAAAAAAATTATTGCAAGTGCATTTTAATGATGTTATAGACTATGCACTTATGAAATTAAAAAATATATATATTGAGTACAGTATGGGGTACAAAAAATAATTATAAAACTAGTTATAGTACGAACGCACCTCATTTGCCACGTTTGACGAGCAATTTCCAACTTGTTATTATTCAAATAAGATTTTCACGTTAAAAAAACTAGGAATTATAAAAATTTTGAAAAGACATAGATTTTTGAAAATCTGAAACCTTATTTAAATTTAATTTAGTTCACGCATGTAAAGCTCGAATTTTGTTTGCGATTTGTTTCAGTCCCTTTATGATATGCTTGAATTATAAAGCTTGTGTAAACTATGAACCTATTAATAAAGAGGAACTGACATATCCTTAACCCTTTGAGGGACAAACAATAGTGTTTCTGTAATGTTGAATTCCCACCGGAAATTTGAAAAAAAATTATTTTAAAATAAGGGAAAGTAAGTTTCTAGCACTCTTTCACCAAAGTTCTAAAAGTAAAACTTAATTAAAATTTTCTGGTGCAAATCTGAAATAAAATTAAGTGGGATATAATATGTCTCACCGCCTCTCAACTGTAACCGCTTTCGCAAGGGTTGATTAGCGCCGGGGCAAACTTCCGCTAGGTAATTTAAATAAACGTACTCTCCTTATTTAAACGACTCTTTAACGCAAAATTTGAGCTATAAATAATCAAAGAACAAATGTTCATTTTTACTGGTGGAAGTTTAATTTGGTGATGTGTCAGGCAATGCGTTTTCGCCATATTTTGACAACCTTGACAACATCCTGTCAGTGTAAAATAAAAATAATATAATACCTAGGAAAACCACACCAGTAATAACAAATAAAAAATTTCAGGATATTTGTGAGAAAATATTCCCTTAAATAACTATCTTAAATAAGACAAGATGTTATATTTAAATTTACTAGTTGAAAGTTTGCCCCGTCTGTAATCAGAAACTGCTGTTCTGATTTTAAAAAGACAGCCGCCATCTTGTGACAACCTCCTCAGTTACTTCACTCGCAACTGGTAGACAGTACGCTATGACACTAGTTCACTATGACACATACAAACAAAAGTTAAATGAATAAGTTAAATAGTTTTAAATAAAAATTCTGTTATTAAATATTTTTATTAAACTTGGGTAAAATTTCCCACCGCTCTAGTGTTAATCTGCTGGTTTGCTCACACACCAATGATTTGTACGATTTTCTCGGTTTAACTTGTAACATTCAGTTTAATTAAAGATATTATTAACCCCTTGAGGGGCAAGCAAAAATTACTCTGAATATTGAACTCTTACAGGAATAATAGAAAATTTTATTTTTAAATAAGGAAAAACAATTATTTTACAATTTTCCTCCAAAGTTAAAAATATAAAATTTAGTAAAAATTTTCCGGTGAGAATCTTGTTTAAATTAGGTGGGTATATTTTATCCAATCTCCCCTCAAGGGGTTTAGAAAATATTTCGTTTGAAGCCCTAGTGCTATCTCTAGGAACTTCCGAATAGATAACTTTTGACTATAAAAAACGTATTATAAAAGGTTAGCGCAAAAAACTATATTATTTTAGTTAATCACGCCATTTATTCATATTTCGATCAAGTGGTTTTAGATGCATGGAACTATTAACCCCTTGAGGGGCAAGCAATTGCGTTTGTGAAATGCTGAATTCCCACCAGAAATTTAGAAAAAAGTTATTTCAAAAAAAAAAAAAAAAAAAAAAAACACAATTTTACGACCTGTTTCCACCAAAGTTAGAAAAGTAAAATTTCATAAATTTTTTCTGGTGCAAATCTTCATTAATCGTAGGTGGCATAAAATATATCCCACCGCCCCTCAAGGGGATAATAAAGAAGAACTGACATATCCGAAAATACTAGTAAAGCTTTTACTGTAACCACTTTCGAAGGAGTTGTTACCGCCGGTGGAAACTTCCGCCAGAAAATTTATATAGAAATTTTCTCCCTATTTAAACGCCTTATTAATGAAAATTTCAGTCATAATTAATGGCAGAAAAAGATTTTCATTTTTACTGGTGGAAGTTTACTTTGGCAGTGGTAAGACTCTGTGTTTTCGCTATATTGTGATAATCAGGGAAACAAATTGACTGTTTTAACCCTTTAAGTATCCTAACAGTGTTTTTCCGTCATATAATCTTTGAATTCAAGGGCTCATTTAACACGAAATTGTTTTTTTTTCCAGTGCATAAGATAAATAAATATGTAAGCTAATCATAAGCAAATCCTTATATATATTACTTTTCATAGCTATTATTTAATGAATGAACTGTGTTACTTCTACTGAACATACCTGAAAAATTTTGCAGAACGCTTAAAGGGTTAAAAAGCAAACTGACACCAGTAAAAGCAGATAAAAAAATTTACCATATTTGTGAGATTATATTTACATGAATAAGACGAAATTTTATATTCAATTTTACTGGTGGGATGTTAACCCCGGCGGTAATCAAAAACAGTTGATCCGATTTCTATAAAAACAGCCGCCATCTTTTGACATCCGCTTCAGTTACTTTACTCGCAAGTGGTAGAGAGTAGACTATATGTCTCCTCCTATTTATTCATAACTCCATTGTGTAAACTGGTATGTTTCCGATTATATACACAATACAAAGTTTTAGGATGTTTTTTTCTAACTTAACACTACATAAAGCGAAATTATTCACTTAAAAAGCCGTTCTCCTTGTATTTCTTCTATAGCTTCTTTCTTTACCTCTCACAGTCATTTTTTGAGGGGGTCCAGGACACAAAAATCTCCAAATTTTCTAAAAAAACTTTTATTGCATTAAAAATTTTTCTGTGTTTTCCTGTAAAATGACGTTTAAATCATGTTTCGATCTTAATTAGAAGAGGAAATATTAAATTTTTCATTTTGGTGTGTTTTCAAAATCTAGCTTTCAAGCAATGGTTGTTATGAAAACGATTTCTTGTGGAAATGAGTTTTTCTTCATGATGGCTTTTTTCTCCGTTTCTCGTATTTAAATCGTTATAAGTCCAGAACAGTTAAAGTTAAATGGATCAAACTTGGAACATGTCTTTTTCAATTGCTTTACTTTAATTTTGATTTAGCAAATAAGAAAAAAATATTTACTTTTGAAAATATGATTTTTTTTTTTTTTTTTAAGTTACATCATATTTTTTTCATTAAAAAAAATATTTTTAATTTTTTTGAAATTTAATATTTTTAAAAAATGATGAATCTAAAATAAAACTTATATATTTCTGTTTATTTAAATGAAAAAACATTGAAATTCTACGAGTAATATTTCGAGTTATAACGATTTCAAATTATCCCACTTTTTTAATGAATTTTAAATTTTTAAAATTTAAAAAATATATATGAGAAGTTTTATCATGTGATTTTGTTTACAAATAACGTGGTTAACCATCACAAAAAATTCAAAATTTGAACTCAATAAATAAAAATTATGTTACATTGTGTACCGGACCATCTTAAATCATAAAAGTATTGCCAAAATTGGATTAGATTCTTCAAATGATTGACTCTGCTGGTAAAACTAAAATTAATGACGCTACCGACCATAAAGACACTGATGAGGAGTTTACCCTTGTTAACCCCCTCACTGACAAGCCCGTGTTAATACGTTCACTAAGCTCCAGGTTTCACTGCAATACAAGCAATATTTAAAGTAATATACTTCTATTTATTTAATGTATTTTTAATACATTGAACAATGATTAATACTTCCAAGGACTGCATTCATATTCGTTATTAAGTTTTTTTATAAAATGTTCAAAGAATCATTTTTGTTTAGCATTTAAAACAAAATGCAGAGAAAACAACATCACAATTTTGCCCTTTTTCAAGACAGTCTAAGAAACGTAAAAGTAAATTGCCTGGTAAAGCTGCTGCTAAATATGATAAAATCTCGAGAATTAATGATTCAGAAAGTAACGTCGACGATGTTGAAATTATATCTGTCGAAAGAGATTCAGCAAATTAAGTCCTAAATATATATGTGAAAATTCCGAAACAGGAAAATACTAATAAAAGACCAAATCCAATTATGTTTACCAAAATCCCCAACATTATTTAATGAACTATCCTCTAGTTTTCGATATCCTTTAGTCTAGATAGTATCCTCTAGTTCGAATTTCAAGCAAAAATAGCTGGAAATTACTTAGCCTAAAAGGGTAAAATTTGGCAGCTATGCTTTAACCTTAAAGGGGCCCCTTAAGGGGACCAGGTAAGCGAAATTTGGGGGAAAAATCGATTTCTACTTTGCTATATCATTAAATAGTTTAAACTTTTATCTTTTTAACGATGTGTCACTCATGTTTATTTATAAGAAAAATAAGTGAAGGAATTTTTCATCCTTTCTAGGAGTACTTCACAGCTTAACCCCTTAGGGACGAGCGACCAGTATTCGTGCCGCGTACGGTGCTAAGAATCGGGGATTATTCTCACCAGTAAATTTTTATTGTAAATTTTGCCTTATTTAATCCAAGCATTTTCCCGATTCAATTAGGCAAAATTTTCTCTTTTAAAAGAACCGGTGATTAAAGATTTAAAATTTCATAAAAGACACTCGTCCCGAAGGGATTAATAGCCATTTAAATCTTTAACTGACTTTTCTCTAAAACTTGGATTTTTCATGTATCTTTTCCTTTTTTTTTCAATATCTATTAAACTTATGAACTCAGTTTTTTTTAAATACTTATATTATGTTATATTGCATACTTTAACACAGGGATTTAATGATTTGTTGAGAAATATTTATATTAGGCACTGAAATCTTACCAAAAATTCTAACTTAAAAATGACTTTCAATAAATAATTAATAATTAATTTTCAGGTTCACTTAGAAATAAAATGACCCGTTAAAATACGTAAAGCATGCTATTGTAACTACTCTAAAAAAATCTAAACCTCTACCTTTCACCATTTCTGAGAAAAAGGTACATAAAGTTGGTGAATTTAACATGGGGGAGATAGTGCTTACCCAGTTCCCTTAATTCTCGCTCCCGTGATGTTCACGGTCTGTGTCTTTTATTCTTTTTTGTTTGATTCCCACCAGTTTTATAAAATAGTGTAATTGGCTTTATTTTGGTATAATTTTACCTGTCATTAAATAAGGTGAATATTTCTTTTTCAAAAAAATGGTGTCAATAAGCAATTTGAATTTTTAAACCGTAATTTAATGCGACCGTTAAGGGGTCTCAGGAGTCTTACTTTTCATTGATGGTGCAATTTAGCAACGTGTCGCATTTAATTTTATTTCACATTCCGTATGAAACGGAAATACATAATTTTTTGCAACTGTCAGCTTAATATCTGTTCTGTGTAGCATAATAATTTCAATGTTCCATAAATATTATTTTACACTTTTTAAAATGTTTAATTTTGAGGAAAGTTTTAAAATTGTTTTTTGACTTGCATTCATTGCGCGCAACATTTCTCAAGAACTAATGAAGCAATTTGTACAAAACTTGAAACATTTATTCACTTTGATATAAGGAATAATTTATACCTCAAATTTATTAATATAATTGTATTGAATATTTAAAATTAGCATTTTTTTCAACAAAAAATGATTTTTTTTTCTAAATTTTATAAGTTAAAGGTATATATTTAAAGAAAATAAAATTTTAATTGCTTTAAATTGAAGTATACGTTCCAAGTACATTAGTTTTACATCATTATCAATATTATAGAACCTCTAGAACCTATAGTTTCGCTGCAATCTTGCGCGCAGTAGATGCAAGTAAAAATGCAATTTTGATTTTTTATAATAAATAAAAATTTAAAAAAATAGCGAAATATCAGTTGTATAATATTGAAATAATTATGCTACATAGAACAGATAGTTAGCAATCAATGGTAAAAATTTTATGCATTTGTGTTTTATAGGGAATCAGAAATAAAATTCAATGTGACATGATGCTAAAAAGCACCTTCAGTGAAAAATTAAGACTCCCGAGACCCCTTAAGGGGTTAAGTAAAATAATATCCAATATTGTTCCTGATCGTGACATACCAGTCAAAGTAGTTGTCAGTGGACTCCCAAGGACCTTCGATATAGACTCTGTAAAAGAAACTGTTTCCTGTAGAGGTTTCGCTATCCTTAAACTATTTCAAATAAAGCCGTAGTGGCGTGAGGCCCCTCTCTCTCTACCTAATTGAACTCCCTAAAAAATGACTTCATTTAAAATATTCACCGTCCATTCCATCTAGAATCTACGTATTGAAATGGAGATGCTTTGCCCCTCAAAGAATGTTACACAATGCTATCGTTGCCAGAGGTTCATTCATGTAGGTTCTAACTGTCATAACAACCCTAAATGTGTGCGATGGGGAGGCCCATAGTTGTTGCAAAATTGTAATGTTAAGAACAAAACATCAAACGAGGCTGTTAAACCCACACCTAAATGCGCTAAGTGCTCCTTAGAACATCCTTCTAGCTGCCGATGATGTTAAAAGAGTTGTTCTCAATTTCCCATAAAACCCCAATGTTGTAAGTCACATGATAATGACACTGTAATGCTAAAAAACAAATATCAGAAAAGAAAAGTAAAAAAAAAAAATGATTCAAAAGTTCTTAAAACTACCCCGCCAAGTTTAATTAAAATTCTCTAAAACTAAAGCTGCATACCACCAGCTGATAATCCATTTAACCCGAATTTAGCAGTTGTACGAATTACGTGAATTTCCAGGTTCTATCCCTACGATAGCTGAAATTCTATTAAAAATCAAAGACGAACTGAATGTAAGTTCTTATCTAAAACTTCCTCAAAAACTCAACAGTGTTCTAGAACATATTAAAAGTTAAAAAAGCACCTGTATGTAAAATTCTTGCCTTCAGTGAGCTGTTTACAGGCTCAAGTTATCTTTTTTCTATTAAATAAACTTTTCATAAATTAACTTCGTCATAAATTAACTTTTGACTTTACGTTTGATTTAAATATTTAAAAAAAATTATTTTTTAAAATATTTAAATTATGATTCAGAAATTAAATTTTGTTATAATAAAATAGATAAATGTTGGGAAAATAAGCTAATATTTAATTAAAAAATTTAACTAATATTTAATTTAACCTATTTTCGTTTAAAGCTGATATTTTTGCAAATGTATCAGATAGGACCATACATATACGTATGGATTAACCACTTCCCTGATTATCCTGAGTTTCCCCGGGTTCGTATATATATTGCAATTAATTATTATCCCGAGAAAACCCGGTTTTAGCAGAATGTGTTAGTACGATTTTTTGTGACGTTTTCACTCGGCCTAAAGCTTAAAAAAAAAAAAAAAAAAAAAAAAAACAATATTCTTCTTTGATTGGTAGTTTCCAAATTTTGTTCGAAAGCTGAGAGCGGGACTGAACACAAGTTTTGTCGATGGAGTTATGAATAAAAAAAAGGAGACATATACTCTATTGTCTCTGAGTTGCGAATGAAGTAACTGAGGAGGTTGTCACAAAATTGCGTCTGATTTTGTTAGATTGGATCAAAATTTTCTGATTACTGCCAAAACAAATTGAAACCAGTAAATTTTGAATAGAAAGTTTTACAGTATTTAAGAGGCCTTTTTTGAAAATTTTCTCTCATAAATATGGCTAAATTTTGCATTTGTTTTTACTGGTGGAAAGTGCCCACGAATTATAATCTTTTTCACCGACACAGAGAGACTCTTGTCTAGGTTCTCACAATATGGCGCTAACGTAGGACCTGGCTACCGCCGAACTAATCTTCCACAAGTAAAAATGAATATCTGTTTTTGCCATCATTTCTGACTGAAATTTTGCGTTATCAAGCCGTTTAAAAAAGGACAAAATTTATATTTAAATTTACTGGTGGAAGTTTTTTCGTCTGTACTCAATCCGTGCGAAAGCGGTTACAGTTGAAGCTTCACTATTTTAAGAATATGTCAGTTCCGTTTTATTAATAGTTCCATGTTTTTTTCTGATTGCATGTACGCTGGCCGCTGTATAAGTAAGGACAGTTACGTTGAGAAAGAGTAAAAAAATTGCGAATACGAAAGCGAAAGCGATGCAGATGATTTTTCAGACAGCGATTATGAAGAGGTGAATTTTGCATACAATGGGAGTGATTGTTCTGTAAGTAGCCTTATGGAAGTGATTCGGACGATTACCTAAATAATTTAGGATGGAAATTGTTGAAGAACTAATTGCAAAAAAACTTTGTGATGAGATTTCTGCCACATCAGGAAAACCCAGCATTAGTCTTTCACTACTCAGGCTAACCTCAAGACATTTTTCAGATGTTATTTCTACTACTGAGAAAAAATCAAATCTAATGAGGCAGTGTGCTCTATGCTCCCTTAAAAGAGATTCCAGAGGTAAGCCCTTGCGAAAAGAGACAAGATACCAGTATTCCGGATGTCAGATATCAATTTGTGCTGTCCCTTATTTTAAAAACTATCATAAAAAGATTTAAAATTTATCTTTTTTAATACTTTCCAACAAAGTTGTAAAGTTTTTATGTCTTCGGTTTGTCTGTCCATCTGGCCGTCTGTCCACGCTCTAACTCTCGTAAATGTGCTCGGATCGTTCTGAATTTTTTGGATGTTAGTGACCTCTACCATAGCACATTCCCTATTTCAAATGATGTTTGTAGCATGTTTAATCCATTTACAGGGACAGTCAAAACTTTTCCGTTACATTACAGCCAATGGGAAAAACTCGTTTCAAATGATTTTTAATGGTGTTACACTCTTTCAAACATAGCAAAATTGATATTCATTTATGAAGTCCACTAAAATATGTATTCTGTTGAATATGCGGTGCAAAGAATAGTTATTTTTCATTTACAGTGCCACACAAAAGAGTTCTGTTCATAATTGTATAGAGGGAATCGTTTGCGGTGTATTTGAAAAGATTTCAGATACTATATTATATCCGAATTACTGTATATTGGTAATGATTGCTCGAAATGCATTTTTAATTATGATATGCACTTTTTCACTATATTTATGCATACTATAAAGTACGTATAAATGCTATAGTTCATATACAGGGCTACAGAAATGAATTCGTAAAAGTTACTGAGTATGAGCATAAATCGCTTAAAAGTGGGTTTTAAAGCAGATATGCATTTTTAAGCTGAACTGAATTTAGCTTACTAAGAAATATTTGTAATAAAATGATATACAGGGCCACGCAAAGAGTTGGATACATGGACGTCTAAGGGTGATAATTTCTGGAAATTTAATTATAGTAGTTTTAAGAGTGTTTTATATTGAATTAAATTTTAGCTAAATAGTGACGTGTAATAAATGTACTAGGTAAACTGCAGGGCTGTACAAAAGTATTCAAGTATGTTTCCATCTATTAGTATAAATTGCTGAAAGATGAATTTCAACCTGTTATGTATTTTCTTGCTAAACTAAATTTTCCCATTATATAATATATACCGGGTGTCCTAAAAAAAGACTGACTGATTTTAAAATTCAATAACTTGCAACGGTGACAGATATTTACAAAATTCTTGCAAGATGGTTATGCATGAGGTCAAAAGTCTGTTTACAGTGATTTTCGATTTCAGTTCGAATTACAAACAATAGATGGCGCTGCAATGAATAGACGCCAAATTCAGGCTCGATTTTTTGCACTTCGGGACCCACTCAATACATTTTAATCTCCTTTTTCCGCATGGAAGAACAGAAAGGCAAAAAAATCGAGCCTGTATTTAGCACATATTGTTTACAACTCCATCTGTTGCTTGTAATTCGAACTAAAATCGAAAATCACTGCAAAAAACTTTTGACCTCATGCATAAAACTCCTGCAAGAATTTTTTAAATATATGTCACCGTTTGCAAGTTATTGAATTTTAAAATCAGTCAGTCCTTTTTAGGACACCCGGTATATCAACCTACAGATCAAATACAGGGCTGTTCAAAAGAATTGGAATACATATTTGGCTATGGACGGTAACTACTGAAATCAGTTTTTCAAATGTCTTATGCGTTTTATAAAATGTTTACTTAGTTATCTTAATTACCTTATTTCCCTAAATAACGAAGTTTTGTTAAAGCATTCAGGAAATGTTGAAAGTGTTTCATAATCTATGCTTAACGCATGATTTTTCTTTCTTGTTTTATTTCGCGGAGATAACTCGTGATAGAGAACGGACGATAAAATTACATGTTTTCATGCCTGTAAAAAAATAAATAAATAAATAAAAAAATAATAAAACCTGCATACAGGATTCGTATGGGTACCGTTACTTTCAAGGCAAAATATCAGTATTTTTTTATAAAAAAATAAATCTAGTTTAAACGCTCGGAATTTCGCCTTATTTCAGGAGAGATTTTCTACACTGTAATAAAACGGACTAAAATACGGATTTAATACTGGTAATCGAGACTCCAGTACTATTTCCGTATTTTAACGTAAGTTTCCCCCCATAAATTAAAAAAAAAAAAAAGAAAGAAAGAAAATTTTTCTGTTATTTACCGGGAAAAAATTCCGTTAAAATACAGAAATAGTACTGGCGTCTCAACTGCCCGTAGTGTAACGCGCGCCACCCGTTCTAAAACAAATAGACTCTACCGGCAGTCACGTGACCGTTTTCCGTGAGCTTTGCCGAATGAGAAATGCTGTGAGTGGGAGAGTGTTCTGTTACAGCGTTGACTGTAGTTGTGTTCTGTTTTGAGTTGTGCTAACATGTAGAAAGTTATTCGCGCTTTTATTATTTTGTGTCTATGTGTTGTGTGCCGTTCTACTTGTGATGTGCCGTCTTATCAAGATTAAATAAAAAAATATTTAAAAAGCTACCCCGAGAAATTATTATCTTGAAATTATGTGAAATTTCTGTGAGATTTGAAACTGAGCTAGCCTGACAATTTGGCTACCCAACTCGGGCCACGAATTCGATGAAAAATGTTAACATCCAAATTTTTCAAAAGTGTTCGCAATATTATTTCATCATTCTTCAAGTCAAGTGATATAGTGATATATTTTTATTCAAGAAGTGTGGTTTTCAACTAGCAGAGAAAAAAAAATGGCACGACCGGTCTTGTGGAAGTGAAATATGTTCCTAAAATTCTACGGATTAGGTCGTGTGCTTGAGAAATATGTTCTGAATCTGAAATGTTTCGTTATCTTTGTTCTTATTTTCTCAAGTTAAAGTTCTACAAAATATTTCGTTAATGTCCTAAAGAAAGTTCTAGGATGTTTGTGCTTTAAGGGACTCTCGCTTCATTTGTTCTTAGAACGGTGCCTACAGTGTTTGTGCCTATAGTGGTTTATTCTACAAGATTTGTTTATTCTACAAAATATTATCAACAAGTAAGCTATTTTTAAATAGAATGGATCCATAATATTTTTATTAAAAAAGAATGCATTCTTCAGATTCTTGACTTCGTAACATTGTTCATATTCTAAAAATTCTAAATATTTTTGACATTATTAAATTTTAATTCATTCTATTATTTTCCTGTCATGTTTGTATTGCATATTTCCCCTTCCCCCCTCCCTCACCCATTATTCTGAAAATTTTACTTTGATTCTGTTCATGTGTCTTTAATTTTTACTTTGCTTTAAGTAAAATATTTTGATTCATAAAAAAAAAAGAAAGAAAAGAGAGTGAGTGAGAGCGGAAGCGAAAGAAGTATTTATTCATTTACGTTTTCGTTGATTTTTTTTTTCTTTTCTTTTTAAAAGAGGAAAATAAACTGTTGTCAGTCAAATTAGAAGTTGGTAAAATGATTCATAATTTTATCGCAATTCTCATAAAGATATGTGCTTATCTTATTTTTATTATTTTTTTATTGGTTTCGTAAGAGAAATGATTACTATTTTTATTTAAGTGTTTGTTATTATTTAAATGCTAAACGTAAGTATTTAATTTTGAGTTGCTGATTTATTGATGAAAAAGCCTTGAATGTGATTAATTTCCAAAACGGAATGAGTAAGTTTTTGCATTTATTGTTTGTTTATAAAAGAAACCTTCTTTTCTTTTAAAGTTATATTGGATGAAACTGATATTAAGTAATCTTAGTAATATAATGATAATATTGGTTGCAAATTTAATTATTCATTATGTATTTGATATTATTTAGAATAATGTTTGAAAGTGTTAACTATTCAGTAAATGTTTTTATATTGGATAAAATATTGTTTAGATTAAGTGTCGCGGTATGGCCATACTGTTTATTTATACCTGCAGGGATTTAAAGTTTGTTTTGTTTTTAGTAAGAGTTTTGTTATGGTTAAAGCTTACTATCTTTTTTTTTTATTAAAGTCTTGTTTATATGAGTTGTAACGGCAAAGCTCATGTGTGGGGTATAATTTAAACGAATTTTCGGCATTTGTGGGGTACTCGTTTTGTTGTTTTGCTAAAGTTTAAAATGTCTGAACTTAATAAAGCTCGCAAAGAGGATTTATATCAGGTTGCGTTAGAAATGAATTTAGATGTTCAACCCTCTATGACAGTTGTCACATTGCGTGAAAAAATTAAATCCTCCCCCTCGTACGAAGTTGATTTTGTAAATTCATTAGTCAGAAACCAAATTTCGACTCGCGAGGAAGAACAACGCAGACGGGACTTAGAGGAAAAACAAAAAGCAGCTGAGTTAGAACAGCGCAAATTAGAATTAGAAGAAAAGCATAGAGGGGAAGAGTTAGAGTTAAAAAAGCTTGAGATGAATTTTGAGCTTGAGAAGCTCAAGTTACAGGCTCAGGGCCAAAGTATTTCCAGTGGAGCGGTAGGTGGTAATGCAGCAGGGGTAATGTCTCACCCGGAGAGTAAGATAGATATCCAAAAGCTGTTGCCTACATTCAGGCCAGAAACTGATGATGTAACCTTGTTTTTGGTGCTCCTGGAACGTCAATTAAAGCTCTCGAAGGTACCAGAGCATATGTGGGTTTCGTATTTACTCAGTGTTGTACCGTCTTCTATCTCTACGCTTATCGCTCGTGAATCAGAAGAAAACGCTTCAAATTTTTCACATGTTAAAGATTTACTCCTAAAAAGGTTTAAAATTAGTGCCGAAAAGTTTAGACAGCTGTTCTTTACGCATCGCAAGTCCAAGGAAATAACTTGGCGAGATTATTATTTCGAACTTCGAGCTTATTTTGAAAACTGGCTTAAAGAATTAACTGTAACGTCTTTTGAAGCTCTTCAGGATCTTATCATAGCTGATCAAATGAAAAGGCGCGTGCCTGTTGAATGCAAACAACATATGTTAGATGATTGGGAAAATTTAAATTCGCCAGTCGACCTTGCCGAAAAATTAGATGCGTATGATATTATTAGATCTACGTTTCCTAAAAGGGATCCGGTTGTACCCCAAGAGAAGAAAGAGTTTTCTCGTCGAGAAAATAATTGGAAGCAGAGTAAGCCTCCAAAAGAAGACAGATCTTCCCCTAAGTTTGCTAATCGACGCATAGAATCCGATATTGTTTGCTATGGTTGTGGTAAATTGGGATTTATAAAGAAGAAATGTCCAGATTGTTCCCCTACGGTTAAAAAACAAACTGTTCAAGCACATCGTCTTGAGCTATATAGTTTAAATACATCAGCAGTTTCAGCTCCAAATGTGCCTATCACGATCTGCAATAAGAAGGTGCTAGTCTGTGCAGATACGGGAGCGAATCGTTCTATTGCAGGAGAACGTATGTATAAATTATTTTTAAAAACTGGTGTTGCATTGAACCCTCATACTCATGAAGTAACGTTAGCTGACGGAATTACAGTAGTTAGAAACACTTTGTCTGCCACTGTACCCGTAGAGATTGAAGGCCGAGTCTTCGAAACGGAGTTCATCGTATTACCAGATGCCAAGGGTAATAGAACTCTTTTAGGTATGGATTTCTTACGTAATGCTAACATAGTGTTAGATACTGCCACCAAAACATGGTATTTCAATGATAAACCTAAGGAAAAGTTTTATTCTGTAGATGAATACGAAGAAAAAAATAATACTTCAGCTGGTGCTGTCGAAGTCAGTCCGTACGCTGTACCTGAAGATGAAGGGAAAAATCTAAATTCAGGTGAAAGGGACAAAATTAATGATGTTCTGAAAAGGTATGAAAAATGTTTTCAACCAGGGGGAGAGACAACCCCGTTTGTGGAGCATCGTATGAATACAGGTGATAGTGCTCCTGTTGCTGCACCACCTAATCGGATGACTCCTGCTAAGAAAGAAATTCTTAAGAAGAAAATAGAATATGAACCTGGAAAATCAAATGTTGTGGCTGACATGCTGTCACGCCCTGTCTGTAATCATCAATCTGCTTTCTGTGAGACATGCAATTTTGTCAGCATAGACATGCCAACAAGAAGTCCAAAAGATATCAGAGAAGCACAGTTGCAAGATGAAAACCTTAAAAAGATCATAGATTCTTTTGAAGACGAACAGAAAAGCGAAGATTTCGCCAATTGGACCGATAGAGGATTCCTGATGAATCAAGGTGTGCTTTATAGATATGCTCCCGAATCAGTGGCCGAAGAAGCGCAACTGGTCATTCCAATACAAGAAAGACAAAATATTTTGAAACTTCATCATGACGACCCTTCAGCCGGACATTATGGTGAAGCAGGAACTTATCAGAGAATTGCTAAAAGATATTATTGGACAGGCATGAGGGCATACATTTCTGAATATGTGAAGAAGTGCCCAGAGTGCGCTCGTTATAAAGCAACAAATCAGAAACCAGCTGGTTTATTACGAACACCTGCTTATGCTCAGCGATTTGAGACCCTCAGCATTGATCTCTTTGGACCATTGCCTCCTAGTAAAGATGGACATCGATGGATTTTTATAGTAGAAGATTGTGCCACTAAATGGGTCGAACTATTTGCCTTAACAACTGCTACTGCACAAGAATGTGCGACTACTCTGATTGAAGAGATCTTCCTTCGTTATGGTATCCCAAGAAAACTCATAAGTGATAACGGCCCTCAGTTTGTGAGCGCTGTTCTACAACAAGTTTGTTACATTCTTGGAATAGACCAATCATTGACACCTTTGTACCATCCTCAGGCCAATCCAGTCGAACGCAAAAATAGAGACTTGAAACCTCGAATAGCAATCCTTGTTGGGGATGAACACACTTCCTGGATTGATAAACTTCCTTTTATTAGATTTGCTATGAACTCTGCCAAATCTGATACAACAGGCCAAACTGCCGCCTATCTGCAATTTGGTCGAGAATTAAGAACAATCGATGATGTGGTGAACGATTTTAGAGCTGTTGTGGAAAATGACAACTTTGTTCCGGAAATAACCCCATATCTTAAACGTCTTGCAAATATTTCAAAAAGTGTGAAAGAGCGTGTTGAAATGAAACAAGATCAGCGGAAGAAATATTACGATAAAAATCGTAGACGAATGTATTTCGCACATGGTGATAAAGTATGGGTTAACCTACATCCTGTGAGCAAAGCAAGTAAAAATAAAACAGCCAAATTTATGCCTAAGAGAGATGGGCCATACATAGTTTTGACTCAAAAGTCACTAGTGACATATGACATTGCTAGCTTGGACAATCCTACTGAGCGAATTGGGTCTTACCATGTTTCCGCTTTGTCACCATTTCAAGAAACTGAAACTATTCCAGTTGCACCCTTAAGGAAAAGAGGAAGACCCAGAAAGCATCCTGTTTCCTCTCCGAGACGTAAATCGGAAACAGAGGGGGAGGATGTAACGCGCGCCACCCGTTCTAAAACAAATAGACTCTACCGGCAGTCACGTGACCGTTTTCCGTGAGCTTTGCCGAATGAGAAATGCTGTGAGTGGGAGAGTGTTCTGTTACAGCGTTGACTGTAGTTGTGTTCTGTTTTGAGTTGTGCTAACATGTAGAAAGTTATTCGCGCTTTTATTATTTTGTGTCTATGTGTTGTGTGCCGTTCTACTTGTGATGTGCCGTCTTATCAAGATTAAATAAAAAAATATTTAAAAAGCTACCCCGAGAAATTATTATCTTGAAATTATGTGAAATTTCTGTGAGATTTGAAACTGAGCTAGCCTGACAGTAGTATTTTCGTATTTTAGTCTGTTTTTTTTTTTTTTTTTTTTTTTTTTTTTTTTTTTTTTTTTTTTTTTTTTTTTTTTACAGTGTATAACAAAATACTGGTACCGAAAAATTTCTTAGTCAGGAAATTCAAAGACCCGTATGAACCCTGGGAATATTATGTTGTGTTTCAATTACATATATTTAATAATGGAATAAAAAAATATGTTGATTTTTTGCAATTTGTTTCAAACAAATTGACAAGGGAAGCCGTTAAACCAATTAATTTCCTATTGTAGTGTCACTCAGTATTGCCAAACCTTGGGAATACTTTAGAGAAATTCCAAATTTATACGACAAATTTTAATTACTTATGTTTGCTTTTTTTATTATTATTATAGATAATTGGCGAACGAATTGATCGACACATACGTTGTAAAATTTCTGGTGTAAATGTGGATTTTCTGAATAAAAAATCTACTATATTTGGCACGAGTGATCGCTCATACGGATTCGTTGCTTCTTTTTCGTTTCGTGTTTTCTCCACAAAATATATACTACTTTTAACACAGTTTTAAGAACTTTTATCTAACGTTATTTGAAATAACTGCAATTCTATATCGTTAAATTTATGAAATTTATAATACGTGTATAAAGTAATTTTTTTAAGGTAAATATACAACATTCCCTTGTAAATAATCATGTTTCGTATTTTTCACTATCTTGGATACATCGCGCATCACATATATCACGTATTTGTCTTGTCATATAATAATCATTTCTTATACAAAATTATTATTTTTTATTAATTCTTTCTATTCTACCACTTCTTAAAGTTCTTCATATCTTTTTTGAATAACACTGTATACGGAAATATTATCGCTATATAACAGTAGTTTGCACGATATATTTAAATAAAATTTTCTAAATTCCAATTTAACAGGGATTTTAATTTCAAACTTAATAAGTCACCAAAAATAAATATTTAATACCACTATAAAAAATGTATTGACATATTTATCAAATGTTAATTAAATGCATGCTTGGTGAGAAACATTAATTTTAGCTTTACTTTACTGTAACTAATTTTCCAGGTTCCGCTTATAATACCGTTTTCGTGTCTTTGAGTTATTTAAAATAAGTACGCCCACATATTTCATTATATCTGATTACATTAATAAATCATTCTTCCGTGAGAGTATTTTCTGCTTGAAGTTTTAACATGAGAGGCATATAATTTAATAACACACTTTTAGGTGTATTATATTTGTAAAGACGAATAGAAGGATTTAACCTCTTCAGTTCTGAGGTACAGAAATGTAGGCTGCTCTTCATAAAAATTAAACTATTTTTGTTTTGTTTTTTACATTTTGTCTTCCGTTCTATGTAGCTTAAAGTGTTTTTTTATTTAAAGCGAAACCCAAAAATGACAGCATCGACTCTGATTTTTTTTCATAAAATAAATGTTATTCGCATCTAAGTTTGCAAAATACTTTCAAAATACCATAGAACTATTAATAAGGAGGAACTGTTATGTCCTTAAAATAGCGAAGTTTCAGCTGTAACCGCTTTCGCTGTTGTTTATCACCGAAGAAAAAACTTCCACCAGTAAATTTAAATAGAAAATTTCTTCTTATTTAAACAGCTTGATAATTCAAAATTTCACCAAAATTGTTTTTTTTTTAAAAATAATGATTTCATTAAAATTCACAAAAATATATATGCTTTTTAAATGCACTAAATAGTAGAAAAGGGTACTATTTAGTTATCCCTTTTTAGTTATCCTAGTCTATATTTTATGTCTGTGCCACTAACTCAAAGGGGTGCAGGTGCAAAAAGCGTTCTAAAAGTGCGATTTTTGTGTTACTTAGAAACATGAAATTTGGCATGATAATTAAAAATTAGATATAAATGATCACTAAGAACATTTCTTAAATATTCGAAATTTAAAAAGGGTGATAATGCGCGAAAAGCTTTCTAAAAATCGTTGTTAATGGCGATTTCTAGGCAATCTCAGAAAATATCAAACCGATTTCAAAAGTAAAGGTTGGAAGTAAATGGTGCTCTAACTCCCTTGCTGTGACATAGTCTCTAATTTATGTCGGTATCACGATCACTTGTGGGTTGCAACATCAAAAAACGTTCTAAATTGAAATTTTTGTGTTACTGAATTGCCTAGAAACGTAAAATTTGGTATGGTAGTTACTTATTAGATATAAATTATGTCTAAGAACATTTCCTTAAAAAATCAAAATTTAAAAAAGGGTGAAAGTGCACGAAAAGCGTTGTAAAAACTTTATAAATTGCGATTTCTACGCAGTCTCAGGAAGTACCAAACCAATTTCAAAAGTAATGGTTTGAAATTGATGGTGACAGCACTTGCTCTAAGGTAGGTTCTATTTCATATCGGTGTCACTACCATATGGGCATTGCAGGAGCAAAAAACGTCCTAAATCGCAATTTTTGTGATACTGCAGGGTATAGTAAATTAAAAATAGGCATGGTTACTTATAAGCTATAAATGATCTCTGGAAACATTTTCTAATGCAATTAAAATTTAAAAAGAGTAAAAATGACAGAAAAACGTTTTGAAAACGTTCTAAATTGCAATTTCTACTGAATCTCAGGAATCATCAAATCAATTTGAAATGCAATGGTTGCAAATTGATGAGGACAGTCCCTGCTCCAACAAAGTATATACTGTACGTTGTTGTCACTACCACCAGGGGGTTGCAGGAGCAAAAATAAAACTAAATTGCTTTATTGCGATACTGAGGGGTCTAACATTTTGAAATTTGCACTAAAAAATTGAAAAATGCTTTCTAAGATAATGCGGCTAAGATAAAGAATCGGCGAAAAGAAATTCCAAATTTAATTAATGAAGTGAGCGAAAATCGTTCTAAACGTTCTAAATTACGATTTTTATGCAACCTTATGAAATACGAAACCGATTTAAAAATTGCTGATTGCAAATTGGTTGCGATAGAACCTGATCAAACTTAAGCTATTGTATATGGGTGACCACCATAGGGTTGCAGAAGAAAAAAACTTTCTAAATTGCGATTTCTGCGATGCTGAAGAGGCTAGAAACTTTAAATATAGCACGGTAGTTACTTATAAAATATAAATGCCCTCTAAGAACTGTCGAAAATAAATTCAAATTTTGAAAGGTGTGAATTGAATAGAACGAGCGAAAAGGATTCTAAAAACGTCCTAAATTACAGCTTCTAAGCAATCTCAGGAGATAGTAAACTGATTACAAAAGTAATTGTTGAGAATCAATAGTGACAGTCTTTGATCATAAAAGGCTGCACTTTATGCTGGTGCCACTAACACCTTAAGTTGGCAGGAACAACGAACGGTCTAAGAAAGACTTTAAAAACTTTCTAAACTGCGTTTTGCATGGAATATTAGGTTGGTCGTGTTTATGACGGCCAATTATCAGCACGAGGGATATAGGCACTAAGGGGGGTGTGCCCTCCGTGGGGGTCTTTCTAAGGGAACCTAACCCGTATTAACGCTTGGAAAACCAAGGTTCGAAGAAAACCACGAAAACTCCGAAAGATTAGGCCGACGGGCACGATTGGGATCGAAACCAGCACCTCCCTTCTACCAGCTTCGAGAGCAGAACCTCTCGGCCACTGGTGGGGCCATGGAATATTAGGAAATAGAAAACCGATTTCAAAATTAATGGTAACAAATTAATGAAGTTAGTATCTGTTTCAACCTAAACATTTTATGTTAGTGCTACTACCACCAGAGAGGTGGTAGACCATTAGACAAGTAACTTGGAATTTTACATGATGGTTAATTTAAGATTTAAATGCGTACTATGAACGGTTTCTAAAAGATTAAAAACTTCAATTGAATACTGAAATGCGCGGATGAAATAAGCATAAAAGCTTCAAAAAAATTTCTAATTTATCCTTTATTTAGAATTAGTTTTAGTTCTTATTAATTTTACTCTCATTTCTGCCTACTGCAGTGTAATAATGAAGTTCAGTCAAACTGTGGCTTAATTAGTAATTTTTTAATTATTCTAAAGTATAATTTCTTTTAACAAAACTTAGGCATCAAAATATGATTGGCATATTTCAAATATTGCGCGAGCAAAGCTGCGGGTTTTGCTAGTCCTTAATATAACAATAGAAAACACAATTCTAAAAGAATAATTCATGCATTTACGGGTTAAGTTTTACAAAATAAAAATTTATATAAATAGATTCATATTTATTAAACTATTTACCTATTTGAAATATTTCAATTATGGCCGCAGTTTTTACTTGTCGTTTTATACGGAAAATTTACCTCCGATTTTTTTCACTATTTTTCCTGTGTAGTAGACCTTCATGAGAATCATATATAATTTTTCAAAACAAAATAAAAAGTCATGCATTTAAGCGTTTAAAAATGATGCGAAAATTAGACGTTAAATGAAAACATTGTGTTTCAGCGATTGCACGGTCCCTTGAATTTAAACACCAATGTTTTTAAAAGATTTTTTCACTTTATCTTTCTGTGATGAGATAAGCACAAAAAACTTTTGGAATGAAACTGATGTCTAAATAAGGGGTGCGTACAAGCGTTTCACACCTTTATTTTATGTGGTTAATTTATTTTATGTGGGAATCAGCTTGCATGCTGTCATTTATTTGTTTGCTTTGAACGCAAAAAACATTCAGCTATTAACCCCTTCGGGACGGGAGCCTTTTACGAAATTTTTAATCTTTTGTCACCGTTTTTTCAAAACAGAAATTTGTGTCTTCCTGAATCCAGAAAATGCGCTGATTAAATAAGGCAAATTTTACAGTAAAATTTTACTGGTGAGGAAAAATAAGGATTCTGAGCGCTTCATGCGGCACGTATACGTGTCGCTCGTCCCCAAGGGGTTAAAAACAATCCGCCTACGACAGCAGCTACTTTTGTGTCAGCACGTAGGCCTAATAGCAGGGGCAGTGATCTATGAGACACATGACGTAATATATTTTATACACAACCAATTATCGATCATCTACCCACTGTGCGTTAACCCTTTCCGACACAGGTGACCGAGAGGTTCTGCTCTCGAAGCTGGTAGACGGGAGGTGCTGGTTTCGAACCCAATCGCGCCCGTCGGCCTAATCGTTCTGAGTTTTCGTGGTTTTCTTCGAACCATGGATTTCCATGCGTAAATACGGGTTAGGTTCCCTTAGAAAGACCCCCACGGAGGGCACTCCCCCATTCAGGGCCTATATCCCTCGTGCAGGTAATTGGCCGTCAAAAATCAACCCAACCCTTTCCGACACAGTGGTCCTACGTTGGGAAACACTTATTTTTAATTCCAAACTTACAAACAGCAACAAGAATATTTTAATAATATTTTCATTTTGCAATGAAAGTTCAAATTAACAAGTTTTTAATTTCTAAACAAGGTCGTTTGTATATTACGGTGTCAGTCAATCATTTAATCCTTTTACGAAACAAAATATTTCTGAGTCGGAAAGGATCAAGAAGATAGAATGGGTGGGGGCGTTTCCGAATTCCAAGGACGCCTTTTGTAGTCAGCAAAAGTCACTGTGTGTCATAGGGACACAAGGTAGTAAAAGAGTGTCAAACTTTGCTTAAATTGTCGTCCATATATAGATATCGTGCAGAATTTGTAAATTTTTCATACTGATACCAAACTTTGACATCATATCTAGATTTTTCGGAAAATTGCACCTTCAGAAGTCATTCCGTCGAATATTTTTAAAATATGCATGTTTAAAACTTTGAAGTGTTTAAGTTAAATTGTTTTTTTTTTTTTTTTTTTTTTTTTTTTTTTTTTTTTTTTTGTCATTGCTTAAAGACCTCAATACGAGTAGCTTTTGAGGCGTAATTCAAAACTCGGTTCGTACGGGTCCTGGAATTTCCAGTGGAGGAAACTCTTGATCCCAGTATTTTCTTATAAAAAAATATCCTTTAACCCTTACATTTAAGGGCTAAGGGATATTATTTGCATTTATAGCATTCTATTCTATGCATTCATAGTGATGCATCTACATCACTTTTTAATTAATTCTCAGCAACCAGTATATTTATATAAAAGTATTATTCCTGTAAAAATTAGTAAAATATAAAATGAAAAATTTGTCTTAAAATGTCTGCTGTCCAATCTTTAATATAAGAGTAAAAACATAATTCTAAAAAATAATTCATGCATTTAAGGGGTCTCAGGACTCTTAGAATTGGAAAAAAGAAAAAAAAAAAAAGACTATTTTCAACATTTAATATCCTAAAATGTACATGATTTTAAATCAAAAATTTTTGGGGGCATGAAAGCTATTAGTAAGTTCTTTCATTTCATGCATTTAAAAATTTGCAAGATGCAGAATTAGCATTTATAGGGGGCTGCAGACTGTCAGATATTTGAGGAGAAGAAAATTGGTATAATTACGCGCAGGATTACAAAATGCATTTTGGAACTAGTATGAAAATTTTTGTGCCTACTTATACTTCGGATTATAATAATTACTCTGAATCTAAATAAATTTCTATTTAGAGCATTTTTGTATTTTTAATACAAAGTTGTATTTAGTTAATGCCAATTTCTGAAAATTTCAACAGTATAGTCACTTTAAAAAATTTCTTGAACAATAAAAAGAAAATTGTGTGTTCAAATTATACAGACTGGGGTGAAACACATGTTTTGAAAATTTTATTTAAAAAAATATATAGAAGTTTTTGAGATATCGTGCGCGTTATGCCCAAAACGTCCTTTGGAGAAATATGACTTCAAAGTTTAGAAAACGTCGCTTCAGCCATTGAATGGATATAATTCTAACATTCTTCTGTTCTAATGGGAATTTCAAGAAAAGAATTATATCAAAATGTTCAGAAAACATTGTAGTTTATCATCTAAAAAAATAAAGTTTCTAAAATTTTGTAGCTTTAAGAGTCCTGGGAGCTCTTCAGGGTTTTATAAAATAAAAAAATACATAAAATAAGATATTTTTATACATACTCATTATAATATTTACTAATATGCAATATTTTAGTTTTTGCTTGTATCGCAGATGTGAAACATAAGAAAAAGCTGACGCATAATACGAAAAATGATACGAAAAATGTATCTCTGATTTTTTTCATTTTTTTTTCCTGTGTTATAAACCTTTCAGAGAATTCTGTATAATTTTTTCGAAACAACATTAAAAACCATGCATTTAAGGGTGGTTAAATAAGGCGAAATCTCACGTGTTTAAACTAGATTTTGTTTTCTATAAAAACAAATACTGATATTTTACCTGGAAAATTCCCTGACCCGTACGGACCCTATCAAAATCTACTTAGCAGAATGAGCTGCAATTTAAAATTTTTATGTTTGAAGCTTATAGAAATTCATTTCCGTTAACAACTTCATAAGTATACAACAATCATACAACTTCAAACTCAATATATCTAATTTTTCTTCAAAATTTAATTTCAAATTTATACACATAGATATGTATGGGTCATTCTCTGAAAAGTGGCTGTTTTTAAAAAAAAAAAAATTGCGGCCCAATAAAATTGCCTCAAAAATCTCAAATTTAGCCTACAAGTACTTTATTGCTATATATATATCAATATGTAATATGAACCAAACTGTATCTCATAACCCTTTCGATATTTTAATTTCAAAGCAATTCCATTGCTAAAATGTTCAAATAAATGATTGGCACCGTAATTTAAGAACAAACTTATTTGTAAACATTTCTATATTTCACATACATGTTAAATAGATAAAAATTTATAAAAAGTCCGATGCCATTGTGGCGCTTGGGAATTAAAATTAAGTGATTTCATAAACATACCACTACCCTTGAAAGGGTTAAAAAAGAAGAGAAATTATAATTAGAAATCATACTGTCAATAAATAATATTTTTTTTTACTCTATGTCAATTGAAAATAAAAAGATAAAGCATTAACATTTAGAAGAGTTAATGTTTATTTGAATTAGTACATTTTTTTTTTAAACTTCTCCCTGTAAAATAATAAAAATTAAAAATGTATTATCTTTACTTGCGGTAATTAAAAGTCTTATGAATTTTTTAATGTGTATTTTATTGCATTGGATTTTCTTATTTTACTGTTTAGTACATGTATAAATGGATTTAGATCATTCCCTCATATTTGTGAGGCAATGACGAAATACTTCTGAAAACCATGTTATACAAAAATGATTAGTCTTAGGTATATTTTCAATTACTAAATATCTTTCGAAACACATTTCTAATAATATAACAACATAAAAAGACATTTCATTAGTTTTTATTAAATTTATAATAGATGAGGGAATGACGCGTAATAAAAATACATACATTCATCTAGTACTTCATCGCGATATACTAACTATTCAAGAACGTTTTTGAGCAAACAACAAGATGGATACTTCACTTTACTTTTGTACAAATTGTCCTAGGCATATATAAAGCATGTGCTGCTTTTTACTAAGTAAATAATGGCAAATTTATAGTTATGCGAGGGAATGACGAAAAATGCTAGGGACATCATTAAAAAGTGCCCTAATCCATTCATTATATAAAATACAAATATAATTAAATGGCTAAATATGTATTTAAGTCTGTTTAATGGATTGAGAAAAAATAATTATAAATATACGTGCTACAATGACAGAGAATGCATTTACTTTCTAACATTTGTGAATGGGGACATAGTGAGGGAATGACTTTTGCATTAAAAAATACATTAAATTTATCAAATTTCAATTTCAATAAGCAAATAATTGTAGTTTATGTGTATAACTGATTAATATTGATAGTTTAAATCACTTTTTCTTTTTGTAATTTTAAAAATATGTGTTCAGGACCCCTGGAACATAAAATTGCCACTTTTCAGAGAATGACTCATATGTACAGTGGCGGTAAAAAGTTTCCGGCCAGCATAAAATTTTTGGTTAATTTGTAAGTATACCCATATGAAGAGGAATCTCAAAGTGATACTTATACACATTATTGACATAACAGTTAAGAAATTATTTATGGAATAAAAATTAAATATTAATAAATTTAATTGACAAAATTAATTGCAAAAGAAAACGCATGTTCTCAAAAGTTTCCGGCCACCTTGACAAGTTTGGAAAAAAATTGTGTTATAACAGAAAATAACAGTGATCAACAATATTTACAATTAGTATTTTGTATTCATACATTTAACAATAAGTACTGCGGCGCAGTAACGTGGCATCGATTCAATGAACAGTTGTAGATCATCAATGTTAGGTTTTGTCCACGGTTCTTGCAATTTTTGTGAAAATGCTGCTAAATTGGAATATTTGTAATTCCACACACGTTTTCAAGTTAGTTTCAAAGATTTTCGATTATGTTCAGATCGGATGATTAGGCTGTTCATTTCAAAAGCGAAGTTTTTTAGTGCGAGAGCCACTGCTTGACGAGCATGCTTGTATGCTTTTGGTCGTTATCATGATGAAACAAATAGTTGCGACCACAATTTGTCCTCCAATCAGGCAGCAAATGATCTTGCAAGATATCCTTATGCATTGTACTATTCATCTTGCCGCGGATTTCAAATAACAGACAGGCGCATTTTCTAGAAAATGCTCCCCACAGCATAACGTGTCCTCCGCCTTGCTTCATTGTATGAATAAAATATCTCGCATCTTATATTTTGATTTTAGGTCGTCGGTTGTAAAGTTTTTTTTATCATTCACAATAAGATTGAACGTCGATTCATCTGAAAATAGTACTTTATTCCAGTTTTCACTTGACCAGTCTTTCTATTCCTTGGCAAACGCCTATCGGGCCCTCTGAATTTTTTTACTTATGAAAGGTTTTTTAACGCCGGCTGTTCCATAATGTTCTACGTCACATAAGCTTATTGACACTGTAGATAGACTTGTTTCAGCAATAACCATAATACCATAAATCGCTTTTAACACCATAAATGGCGTGGAATAGCAGCGGCATTTTTACGCGGGTCATCAACTGCATTTCTTCTAATAATTCTGTCCACAAGAATAGTCGTTTTCCGGGGTCCCCCGGACCGTGGCAAGTTCCGAAGGCCATGACCATCTTTATATATTTTTTAAATATCGTTCACAGCAAATTTTCCGAACGACAACTTTGCCGCAATCTCACGAGAGGATTGTCCATTTAGCGACAATCAAATCGCTCATTTAGGAACAATAAATTGTTAAAATGTTCATTTTTGAATTTCAAATACATTATTCACCTTGATTAATTATCAAATATGGCCAAAAAAACACTTTAGCGATAGCAAAAACTAATGAATGACGAATGGCCGGAAACTTTTGCACGCGCGAATTTTGAATTCCTCCCCTTTGCATCAAGTATCTTAAGTAACCAATCAAAATGATCACGTGGTCAGAGGTAATTTGCTTATTCCTAACTTTTGGAGCAATTGAACATTTTCTTCGCTAAAACGTTTTGTTAAACGAATCAAAAAAACTAACTGGCCGGAAACTTTTGACCGCCAGTGTACATTTATGTATATGTTGAAACAGTTGCTAAAAAATATTAATGTTAAAGTATGAATTTAAAAACAGAAAATTATCTACAAAAGCTTCAAATGTGAGAATCTAAAATTAGATATTATTCCACCAACAGCGTTACCAATTCTCCTGCTTTTTGCCCACCAGTATTACCTTTGGTAAAATGTTGTTCTTTTAAATCACAGAATATTCCAATTAAAATAGCATTTTCTATATTAAAATACTGGTATCCAGAAAACCGGAGACTTCGCAGCTCTGCAACAAGTAGTTTTTAATTTATGCTTCAAAAATTACCTATATTGTAATCTGGTTTTCTACGATTAAAATTAATTTAACGTTAACAGTTCCAATTTTTAAACCTGAATAAGTCCAAACCTACTTTAACCCCTTTGAAGGGCACCGATATATTATATATACCAATTAATTTTAATTCCCATATGCCACATTGGCACCGGGATTTTTGAATTAAATTTTGCTTTTTATAATGTACGCGAAGAACAGCTTTTATTTACTGTCATATAAATGTGTTTGTAAATATCGGTGTGAGTCAATCATTTTAACGTTTTAAGAGCAGTAATGATTTCCCCCTGAAATGGTTAACGATTGATTTCGGGTATTGTACTCCAAGGTAAACATCGCTGAATAATAGCATAGATGCCAACATCTCTTAATTATTCCGGAGTCTGATCAAAGATAAACACGTTTTCAACCAGAAATTTTATTTAACTAAAAAATTCAAAATGAAATCGAAAATGTACCTCATAGAGAGAAGATACGTTTTCTTATATATTTTTTCTGGTTCGTCAATGCAAATTTTAGATCAGACTCCGGAATAATTAAGAGATGTTGGCATCTATGCAATAGAAGTTTGAAAACAAAATTTGGTTTTGGTATTGAGTAGCCTCAAGTTCGGTAAAATTTCTGCATGTAGACGAAACCTTTGGCAAAATTTAAGTACAGCAATAATTCGCAAACTTTATTGGTAATCGAATGGTTCCTGTCACATTTTTATATGAATACTAGGCGGCTGTGCCCCCTGCAAGCTACACTCGTCAACCTCCGTTCAGACACTGTAGGATCTAAAAGCATGCTAATCTGATCGGTTTTAAAAAGATGAGAGAAGTTTGAATTATACTGAAAAAATCTGTAGCGATCTGCCTGTAAACGGGTTTCCATTCAATTCCCTTTGATTTCAAAAATTTTAGGTAGAATCAGTTGCTGTTAAGACATCCAATGGTTGTTTTCGTGTTTGGTTAAAGAAGATCAGTTAAACATTTGAAAAGAAGCTAAAATAAAATGAATTAAGTAAACAGAGTCTCTGTCTCTCAGTATTTTTTAACAGCGTTATAAAACGATTGACATAATACAATTACTAAAATTTGCTACTTTAACCCCTTCAAGGGCGGTGGTTCATTTTTGGACCATTTAATTTTAATTCTTGAATGCCACATTAGCATCAGAATATTGGGATGAAAATTTCCCTTTTATTAAATTCGTGAACAAAAGCATTTTTGTATTTCGAAATTTGTTTGTAAATTCTGGTGCCTTTCATTTATTTCAAGATTTTACGAATAGAAGTGCTTTGTCCGTGAAAGGGTTAAACGCATATTAATGTATTTAATATTTTAAAGTTTCCTTTCCATTTTAATATTCACGTGTAAATACAATTTTCAGGACATAATTTTCAATATTTTCCTGCCTTTAACACGTACACATTTAATAGTAATTTTAAAGTTTTTTTTTCTGTTTTTAATAGTCACGTGAAAATAAATTTTTAATCCTTAGGAAATATTATTCTTTGCGCTGTTTTTAGGTGCGTTCGTAATTATATAAATACGTAGCACCTATAGTCGTCGTTCAGTCCGTCTGTCCGTCCGCCCGCATATAACAGAGCAAAAACTACCCGACCGAATGATCTGAAATTTTTAATATATAATTGCTGCAAAATTTTGTCGGGCCATTTCCAATTTTATGAAAATCGGATGTATAGTTTAATTACAGGGACAGTCAAAAGTTTTTCTTTACATTACGGCCAATGGGAAAAATTATTGCAAGTGAATTTTAATGATGTTACGATGATGTTTTAATGATGTTACTTCCGAATGGTCTGAAATTTTTAATATATAATTGTTGCAAAATTTTGTCGAGCCATTTCCAATTTTATGAAAATCGGATGTATAGTTTAATTACAGGGACACCCAAAAGTTTTCCGTTACATTATGGCCAATGGGAAAAAATTATTGCAAATGCATTTTAATGATTTAACAGCCTTCCGAATGGTCTGAAATTTTAAACATATAATTGCTGCAAAATTTTGTCGAGCCATTTCAAATTTTATGAAAATCGAATGTATAGTGTAATTACAGGGACTGTCAAAAGTTTTCCGTTGCATTACGGGGAATGGGGAAAAAATTATTGTAAGTGCATTTTAATGATGTTACAGACTATGCACTTATGAAGCGCAAAAAATATACATTCAGTACAATATGGGGTGCAAAAAATAATTATAAAACTAGTTACAGTACGAACGCACCTCATTTGCCACGTTTGACGAGCAATTTCCAACTTGTTAAAATTGAAAACAATATCTATAATAATAGTCTAAGTCATGTGACTATCATCAACAGCTCCAGACGGATACCTTCGCTTTTTATATTCCAGGCGGCCATTTTGGTACTTTAATGTTAGCCAGCCACAGGTGTGATAAGTCTCCGAATATTATTCTATCTCCATTATTTCGTTTATATTATAATAGTTCAAGTCATGTAACTGCCATAAACAACGGGCTGATTCCTTCGCTTTTCATAAGAAAGGTTTCCATTTTGATTAAAGAATCAAAATTATTTTTTCGAATAAAACTACATAAAAGTGGCAATAATCACAAAGAATTCCTGGTACTTTTATGTTAGCCGGGTGAAAATCTCGCCAATAGTTTTTTTAAACTCGCCAGTTAGCATTTTTTAATTTTTCAAGTGGTAAATTAAAACGGTGCTACTTGGTTATCCCATCGACCAAAAATCTGTCGCCAAACTATAAGATTAAATGTCAATAATGGTTGATCGTAAATGTCACATTCACTTGACTTTAACCCCTTCACGACGGGAGCCTTTTACGAAATTTTTAATCTTTTTGTCTTTAATCACAGTATTTTAAAAACAGAAATTTGTGTCTTCTTAAATCGAAATGCGCTGATTAAATAAGACAAATTTTACAGTAAAATTTTACTGGTGAGGAAAAACAAGGATTCTGAACGTTTCATGCGGCACGTATACGGGTCGCTCGTCCCCAAGGGGTTAAGGAAGTTACACATGTTCACGCCATCAAGTGATTTTTATTTCGACGTTTTATTTGTATTTTTATTAATGTTATACTAATTTATTTGTTTTTTTGTTATTTAAATTTTAAAAAAAGTATGTCAATTTGTATAATTTGGCTATTTATATAATTTGGCGAATTTGGTCGACGGTAGAAGTAATAACTATAAAACGTTGCTTTGAAGTCGAAATTAAATCTCATGATTTGTTGCACTGTCACATTCGCACCGGGTTTGTCGTGATTTTTTTTACGACAATTTGGCGAAAACCTCGTTTTCAAATGCCTGTTGCATATGTATTTTTAAATTATTTTCTGTTATTTTTAAAATGAAATAACAATAAATAAAAAAAATAATTAACAATTATAGAACAAAACAATTTATAATATTTTTTGTAAATAAAAAGAAAATAAATTCAAATAAACATTTATTAATAAATAAGCAACAACAGCCGGGGTACCATGTCAGGCAAAATAACGCCATTTTGGCGCCAATTAGGTACCCCGTTGCGTATATGACATCTGTGTCTAATATTTTTCTTTTCGTTTCGTTTAAAAAAAGAATGAAGTAAAAGCCATTTATTTTAAAGGTTTCAATTTTAAATGAAAGTTTTGTATTAAATAAAATGATAATGAAATACAAATTGAATTCTGAATAAAAGTAACATGATGCATTTCTTAGCATACATTTAAGGGAGGCCAAACTCGTCGCCAAATTAATTTAAAATAACCTTTTCTAAAATATGAAAAAAAATATATCTGTTATGATTAAAATTTGAGTTGCCATCATTAGAAAAAAAGTATTTAAAATTAGAAAAAAATTAATATTTCGAAAACTAATTCCAATTTTAAAATTCTAATAGCAGTTTTGAGATCTGTGGATCAATACGGATTTTTGGTGTTAATTTCTTCTCAAAGTATTCCATATTTTAGGAGAAATCGCAGTGAAACGTAATCAGTTGTTTAATCAGTGGTTTCATAGAATCGTTACATAAATTCCTTTCAATTCGATTCATTAGGATTTTATACATATAGGGTAGATTTGTAGATTTAGCAGAGGATGTGCAGGGTTTTCCTGTCTAAGACTATACAATAATTTTATAGAAATCTAATTCATTTTCACATATTAATTATCATGTTTATTTTACAGTCTGTACTATAAATTCATATTTTACTGTCACTTACTCTTGAGCTATATTTAATGTTTTAAATATTACAAATTAATTATGTCTATGAAACCTGCATTAAAATAACTATCATAGTAAAATTTCACTAGGAAACGTTCATTTCAATTCTGTTGATTATTATTTTAAATAATGAAATTTTATTCAAATTTAAAGTTATATGTACGAGACTTAAATAAATTTTAAAAGTTTCAAATCATCAAATTTCTACCCCAAAAATATTGCCTAAATTAATTATGGTTCAATAATCCCATAAAGGACATTTGACGTTAGGAATATTGACGCTATTACTTTCGTTTAAATTCTCCCTTTTAATATTAGTTCATTGAATATTGATTTTTAAATATTATAGTGGGTTTAAAAGGTTGCATGAAAGCTTTTAAAATTCCATTTAAAACTCAATTAAACTTCATTATATCTTTACTCACTTGCACTTAGAGAGTAAAAGTCTGGTATTAAATGGAAATTAAATTTAATTTCTTTTGTCTTGCCAAAAATGTAAGAAAATTTTCCGTTCATACAAAATATTTTTTCGATGTGTCTGGAACATAGGTACATTTTTAAAATGAATTCTAAAATAGATAAATGCAGGTGTAACAAAATACGTCTAAAAATATAAGCCAAAACTAACTTATGATTATGCGAACTAGAGTAAAATGATATGTTATGATTATACGAACTGGAACTTCTAGTAAAAAAGACTGTCATATGAACTGTACAAAATTGATCGTATAACCCTTTCAGGGGCAAGATACTTCTAATCGTAAAATGTTGAAATTAGGGAGTGGCACCAGAATTTACAAACAAATTTATTTCGAAATACGAAAATGCTTTTGTTCACTTACTTAGTAAAAGGAAAATTTTCATTCCGACATTCTGATGCAAATGTGGCATTTAAGAATTAAAATTAAGTGGTCCAAAAATGAACCACCGCCCTTGAAGGGGTTAAAAGCATTTTAGGCAAAAATATAAAAGAAATTAAACTTTGGCCAAAATATAATAATTGTTTATACGCCCAGAAATATTATATACTTTATGTATTAACTAACTTCAGTTGAAATTAAGCCCTTGAAATGTGAATTAATTAAAATGAAGTAAAATACTAGTTTCATTTAGCAATGGTGTTTTAATTACGTCACGTGTTTTTTAACTCTTTCCAACGAAGTTGAAAAGTGTTTATGAATTCGGTTTGTCTGACTGTCTGTCCGTGCTCTAGCTAGCGTAAATATGCTCCGATTTCCATGCAACTGATGTATGTTGTCATGGCTTACTATCAAAGCGATATAAGTAAGCGTCCTATCTTAAATGGGAGAGGTAACCGTAAAATTAAAGGCGAGGTCACATCAATCAAGGTCGCACGCCACGTAGCGGACGGGGTTAAACTACATGAAGATGTCTAACTGTTTTCTTACTCACACCACTAAAATTGTAAAGTTTTTTTCACCTAGATTAATAACTTAAATGTACAGGAAAAGGAGAAGAAAACTTTGTGATGCCGAGTGCATCTGGACGCCCCTCTCGCAACGCCACTATTTTGCAATAAATGTGGTAAAGCAAATTCCGCTGCATGAGGCGTGAAAGATTTAGAAAGTATTCGCAGGTGGTAGATGTCCTGTCCTATATGACGTCATACTAAAAGCCCGCGTATGTGGATTATCACCCCGTCCACAAGATGGCGCAACTGTGTTAATTTACGCCCGATTCCAATTTTAAATTTGTACGCTTACTTATATCGCTTTGCTTACTATGGCATATTTGCAGGGCTTAATTTGCGCCGGAGCCCGGCTCCGGTACTTCTCTGTTTTTAGTAAATATTTCAATATTGGTCGGAATTCACCGGAGCTCATAAGTACAGGGCTCCGGAGCCCAGTGCAATAGCGCTTCCGAAAAACCGAAGCCTAAATTCCTTTCCTTCCCATCTCCAAGCTTTTGCATTATTTTTTATGAAAACACTTATATGTGACTTAATGTGTCGCACACGTACAAGATGGAGATAAAACGGACTCGATTTTTATATCAGTTTTTGGGCTTGGACTGAGTTGAGCTCAATCTGTATCACAATTAAAATTTTATTTATTCATGTAAAAACTTTTCCTCCTTTAAAATTACGTATTATATTCTATTTCAAGTCATTGTAATGATGGTTTGATCAAAATGAAGGGCAAACAGAAATCGTGTTTTTCTATTTTAAATTTATGTCGGTGGCGACGTATGGATATGGCGCCACCCAAGAGACTGAACAATGAATTTGCTTTCAGTTCGATTTTCTTTTGTGACAGTAGGATAATTTTTTATTGGCTGCTATTTTTAAAGATATCTAACCTGAAAAGAATATTTTCTGTTTTAGCCAACGAGCATCAGCTTGAGGTTTTGTTTGTTTGAGGTTTTTTGTCTTCCAATGCGTACGAGTATAAAAATCACGTAAGTGATTTTTCTATTTATTTTGTATCATGAACGGTACCCATGCTAAGACTTTGCTCTGCACATTTATGAAGTCACTTTCATTTGTAAGTATATGTAATTTCCACGCATTGTTATTCTGATAGAAAGCAATCGAGCAGTGTTTCCCCCTTTTCCATAAAAGCATCGATTCTTTCCGATAACGGTGTCAAATTTTTAATTTAATCTGATTTTCAAAGACTCACCATAAAAGATTGTTATGCGAAAGGAATCGATTATAGTTTAATATATGCACCTTTTATAGGAAATTGTAAAACATTGCTCCATTCTTCAGCATATAATTATTAATTTCAGTACATTTCATTCATTTTTTCTTAAAAATGCATAGCTGCGAACTATCTCTTTTTTTGTATTAACACTATTTCCTAATCATAAGCCTTACCATATTGAATCGCAGAATTCTGCAATTAATTAACTCTAAAATTAGTCAAAGATTACCATTCAGAAGGAGTGATAACTAAAAAGTGGAATAGTTGACAGCTAAGTATATGCTGATAGCTATATTTAACATTATTATTTTGCTAAAAAAAAAAAAAAAAAAAAAAAAGAAAAAAAAAAAAAAAGAAAGAAAAAATGCTTTAAATTTTACAAATAATGTACGAAATATAAATATGCAGATTGGAGTGACAGGGGGGTAGGGGGAACGGTACGGTTGTTCTACGGTACCACAGAATATTAGGGCTCCGGTACTTTTTTTGTTAGAAATTAAGCCCTGCATATTTGGTATTAAAACTGAAGTATGTAGCGGTAATAGCTCGTTTACAAAGTCACTCAAATGAATTCCGTTAAATTACGATGTTTGAAAAAAAGAACGTTTGCAATGTATTAATAATTTTACACTATTTGAAGCATATTGACATTTACATATATCTAAGATACACTGTAAGATGTTTTCTGTAGGATATGATTTGCATAGCTTATAGTTCATTTACATGGGCATACAAAACCATTTGGTTACCGTACTGTACATGAAAAATAATTGCTGGAAGTTCGATTTTGTTGTAGTCGACGTTTTTAAAGGATCAGGGTCCTTAAGCCGCGTTTTTGGTCCATGAAATAGACTAAAATTCGATTATGTTATTCTGACTTAATTATTTCAGTTTTTCATATTAGAAGGTATATAGTGTACGATTTTAACCCTCCGTCTACCAGACGGGTCCATTGGACCCGACAGGTACATACAAAATATTCATTCAAACCAGAAATTTCTTTAAAATAAACTAAGTATATAAACAAGACAAAAATAAGGTAAATAAATAAGTTAAATAGTTTTAAATAAAAATTCTGGTGTAGAACGTTTTATTAAAACTTGAATAAAATTCCCGGTAGATCTAGGGTTAACTATAGTTTTTGTATTTTGTTTTGGATTTATATGACTTACACAAACTTAAAGTTTGTATAATTCGCAGTTTTGATGAAAAATTCGCAATTTATGCTATTTTTACCTCAATTATTTGTATGAGCGCAATCGTGCAACACTTTTTTCTTGACATATATTATAAGACACATCAAAATGTAAAAAATATGTTAAAATAAAAGTGTTTCAAATCTGCGCTCATAGTAAAATATTAAAAATAGAGAGTAAATTGAGGAAAAATGATCAGAAATTGCGTATTTTACATCAAAACTACGATTTATACAAACTTTGAGCTTGTGTAAGACATATAAATCTGAACAAAATATAAAAACTTTTGCAGAAATCGTACACTATATACCTTCTAATATTATAAAGTGAAATAATTAAGTCAGTATAACATAAGCGAATTTTAAACTATTTCATGGACCAAAAACGCGGCTTGACCCTGATCATTTAACATGTTTATATGTATTTGGTGTGTATAAATTCCATAAATCATACACAAGATTGCACAAATGATCGGAGGTACATTTCTGTTTATTGACAGAAATCGCTAAAGGGGAAATTTGAACTGTGCTAAAGCATTTCCTAAATGACCTAAAGTTTCGCACACTATGTAGTATATATACAGATCTTTGGATCATACACAGTGCTGCACAAAATAATTCGGATTTTTTCCGATTATTGATGGTAACTACTCGAATTGGGATTATAAATGTGTTAAGTGTTTTACAAATTGTAGACTTAGGCATCATTTTTCAACATTTTAAACCTTTATGTACTGAATTATGAATTGATGAAAATTTGATCTTCTAAAGCATTTTTCGTGAATTTTAAAAACTACATCAGAAGATTTACATAATTATTTAACAAATTTTAGAAGGATGTTGAAGGATTAATTAAATTTGAATTTATAGGGATTTTGTGCAATATTTGAAACCCCATCATCAATTGATTACTGAGAATCACCTCTTCCTGATAAGCATTAAATAATTATGATGCTGGACTAAATTAAATTCTACAACAAAGGCACATACAAAATTAAATTACGGCGTAATAAACATTACTACATAATTACTTACAAAATAAATTCTAATTTCGCATAGCATTTGTATGCTTTAATTCGCTTGTCTGTTTAAAGTAGTAGATGTTCAATTCACATTTAACGTTATGTAAATTTTAAACAGTTCGAATTATTAAAATTCTTCACTCAAAAATTTTCCAATTAACTCCTTAAGTGTGTCATATGTTTGACACAATAAACTGAAAATAAGGACGAAATTCCACATTTTCCGTACTAAAATATCTGCCTTCTGCAATCGAAAACTCTCCGTCAATTGATAAACCAAAAGTTATAGTTGTAAATTTGTGGAGTATTAAAAATTCCCCAATTAATCATGGTTAACAAATTACAAAATGCCATGTGACAAAAGATATGTAGGCTTATTTTTTGTTCTGTAAAATACTCATTTTGCTAAGAAGATAATCAAGAAATATTGATTCAAGAAATATCAAATCCATAAAACTATAGTGGTAATAGAAATTTGTATAATAGATTTAAACGCTCTGATTGAAGCATCAATCAAACTTCATCGTACTCATTTGCCCTGGCACGCACCGTGCGGGAAAACTAATTTTCCTACTTTTTTAAGCCCCACCAGTGGCTGAGAGGTTATGCTCTCGAAGCAGGTAGACGGGAGGTGCTGGGTTTGTTCCCAATCGCGCCCGTCGGCCTAATCGTTCAGAGTTTTCGTGGTTTTCTTCAAGCCATGGATTTCCATGCGTAAATACGGGTTAGGTTCCCTTAGAAAGACCCCACGAAGGGCACTCCCCCCCCCCCCTTGGGCCCATATCCCTGGTGTAGATAATCGGCCGTCGAAAATCAACCAACTAACCTACTTTTTTATTCTATTTTTTTTTTTTTTTTTTTTTTTTTTTTTTTTTTTTTACTAACTTTATGTTTGTGTTGTAAATTTATGTTTCTCTTTTGTCCAGGTAGCTTGACAATAGGGATCATTAAAAATGATTCTTCCTGCGAGGTTGAATGTAAGAAATAAATTATGAGACGGTTCCACGCACAGCGATATAAGTAAGCGTACAAACTAAATACTGGAATCGGGCGTAAATTTGCACAGTTGCGCCATCTTGTGGACAGGGTGATAATCCGCATACGCGGGCTTTTAGTGTGAAGTCATATATGCCAGAATATCTATCATCTGCGGATATTTCCTAAATCTTTAGTCACTCATTGAAGTTTGTTTACCACACTAATTGCAAAGTAATAGCGTAGCGAGAGGAGCGTCCAGATGCACTTGACACAACGAATATTTTTCGCCTTCTCAGAGACACGTCAGCTATTAATCAATGTGGAAAAAACTTTACAATTTTAGTGGTGTGAAGTAAGAAAACAGTTAGGCATCTTTAGGCATCCCGTCCGCTACGTGGCATGCGACCTGGATTGATGTGACCTCGCATTTAATTTTACGGTGACCTCTCCCATTTAAGATAGGACGCTTACTTATATCGCTTTGGTTCCACGCTTCAGAATCGGACCTGTTGAGGTCCCCCTCAAATGTGTCTAATCGGGGTTTTATTGCCTCGTCCGGATTTCAGAACGATTTAGTGTGATAGCCAGTAGCGGCTGCGTACACGTATAAGTGGTATTACAATGCACTTGGAGAGTGAAAATTTTTATTTTTTTAATGAAACTGAAATTTAACCCTTAGCGCACCGTAGCTTTAAATACAGGATTCTATTTTTATACTCTATTCGCACCACAGTATTTTAAAAGTAAAATTTTCAGTAAATTTCCCTTGAACATGTTTTTAAGTACAGGTGAAAATGCTTATAAAAAAAAGTGGTGCCAAGCGAATAAATTTGGTTAAGGGTGCCAGTGCCGCTGATATGGTGGCTCAAAGCGGTATAAGTAAGCGTCCTATCTTAAATTGGAGAAGTAACCGCAAGATTAAAAGCGAGGTCAAGTCAATCAAGGTCATGCGCCACGTAGCGGATGGAGTGTGAACTACAGGTAGATACCTAACTGTTTTCTTACTGACACCACTAAAATTGTAAAGTTTTTTTCACCTTCATTAATAACTGAAGAGCCTGTGATAAGGCGAAGAAAACTTCGTGGTGTCAAGTGCGTCTGGATACCCCTCTCGCTACGCCGTTATTTTGTGCAAAATGTGGCAAACGAAATTCATTTCTATGAGTAACTGAAGATTTAGAAAATACGCGCCACACTAAAAACCCGCGTATGTGAATTATCACTCCGTCCACAAGGTGGCGCAACTGTGTTAATTTACGCCTGATTCCAGCACTAAGTTTGTTCGCTTACTTATAACGCTTTGTGGTGGCTTTTGTCCGTTAAGGGTTAATTTCATTTATGTAGCCAGGTGTTTAATTCCTTACGCAATTCACGTGTCGTCAATATCAAGCTAACGTTAACATGCCCTTTTCAAATTTGCATCTGAATATTTTTAAATGCTTTTTTTTTTCGTATGATGTCAGAAGTCGATGCTTCACTTTATTTTATTTTTTCGATTTTGGATGTAGCTCTAGTTATGATGACTCTTTCTATCTTTCTGTTTTTCAGAACCTTTTTTCACAACTAGCAAAACAAAATTGAAAAATAAAAAAGAAAAATATCCCAGTTAGAGCTCGACCACAAACGCAATATTTAAAAAAATCATTTTAAAAAATATCAAAATTCAAACGAGAAATTTGAAAAGAACGTTGCCATTTGTTTAACATCAGATTAGAAGTGGTTTCGCGTGATTATTCTCAGTTCTTTAAATAATTCATTCACAAAGAAACATCTTTATTAACCGCAGAAGATGAACGCATCGTTAACTTAAGCAGTTGATTCAATGGTATTTTTTGTAAATAGGTACAAATTCTGTTAAAAGTATTTGTCATGAAAATCAACAAAACTTTCATGGAAATTTTAAGAGTAACATGAACGTAAATGAACTAAACAGCGTTTGTAAAAAAAAAAAAAAAAAAAAAATAGCGCAAAACAGACCGAAAATTTAACTTGTTGAAAATGATTTAGTCAAAATTCTAGAATGCAGTTATGAATAAAGAGAGGAGACATATAGTGTATTGTCTACCACTTGCGAATGAAGAAACTGAGGAGGTTTTCACAAGATGGCAGCAGTTTTCTTTAACCAGGTAAACAATTTCTGATTACCGCTAGGGAAAACTTCCACCAGTTAATTTGACTAGAAAATTTCGTCTTACTCAAGCGCCTTATTCATGCAAAATTTCTCTCATAAAAGTGGTAAAATTTTCTATTTGGTTTTAGTGGTGGAAGTTTGCCCAGGTTTTATAATCTTTTTCACTGATACCGAAGGAGCTTACTTAGTTTGTCACAATGGAAACGCAGGGCCTGACTACCGCCAAAGTAAACTTCCACCATTAAAAATGAATATCTGTTTTTGTCTTAATTTACGACTGAAATTCTGCATTAAAAAGGCGTTTAAATAAGGAGAAAATTTCTATTTAAATTTACTATTGGGCGTTTTTCCTGGTGATAATCAACCCAAATCAATCAAAGCGGTTACAGTTTAAGCTTCACAATTTTAATCCCTTACTTCTCGCTCCCGTGATATTCACGGGCTGTGTCTTGTATTCACATTATTTGATTCTCACCAGTTTTATGAAGTAGTGTGATTGGCTTTATTATGGTATAATTTTACCTGTCATTAAATAAGGTGAATATTTATTTTTCAAAAAAGTGGTGCCAATAAAAATTTGAATTTTTAAACCGTAATTTAATGCAATCGTTAAGGGGTTAAAGATATGTCAATTTATCTTTATTCATACTTGCATGGATTCTTGAAATCTATATTTGGCAATAATATGAAAAGTGACATTATTGCAAAGCTACTGGTTCATATATAAACTTTCAAACTAATTAAGTCCCTATCCCTGAAACACCCATAAATTTCCAAAATAAAGACTAATTTCTTATAGAAATCGTTTTGTAATTGCTTGTTCTGTTTTTCAAGAAATTAGGTATTAATTAATAGAAATTATCTGCAGGTGATAGGCGATAAAAGATATTTTAAATAGTTAAAATTAATTTATTTCTCCAAGCTATACATTAGATTAATTATAATTTAAATGTTTTCAAAGTAAAATAATAGTTATTACATTAATAAAACGCAAACAGTGTTTCAAATCTAGCAATTTTTTTAATTAAAAAAATTTCGAGTTTACACCACAAAACTTTTAAAACTAATTGTCATTTCATTTATTCACGAAATAGTTATACATTTTAATAAATTAAAATAACTATTTAAACTTTCGGTGAGGTACTTAGGATTATTTTAACGATAATTTTATAAATGACGCATAATTGTGTCAGCAGCCTGTAGAGTATTAATAGAAATATGTTACTCTAATTTGATATAGAAATCCTATATATTATTTTTATTGTTTATACTAGCAGGTTACGCCCGCTGCGCTGGTCGATTTTTCCAAATGAACCTTGAGTCAAAGAAAATGTTAATTTGACCATGTATTTTAAAACGATATAGACCTTCACCTGGAATATACAGGGTTAGCGAAATTAAACTTCCGCTACTCAAAGGGCCCTGTAGGCCGTTCTACTACTCCGAAGAGAAAAATATTTGGACAACAGACACTTCGGAGGATGCGCTCGAGATTTCCGAAATAAAAAAAATTAGTTTAAAAAAGCGCTACCAGATGGCGCAGCGGAGCAGCACATTGCAGCAACATATGCAAATGTCACGCACGATAAAAGGAAGAAGTTCGTGCCCCAATCAGACGAGCATTCCAAAATGCCGACATTGCCGGAGAGAGCACTGCTAGTCAAACTGTACTACCGCAACGGTGATAATGCAGAGGCAGTCGTGAGAGAGTTCTACCGTCTCAAGAACCAACGACGTGGACTAATATCGGAGCGTGCTCTGCGAACAGGAAGTTAGGATATTTGCCGGGAAATGGAAGTTAAAGGGTACCACCACCGTCGTAGATAATATTGCTATAGCGGTCGTGGAAGCAAACACTGAATCGCCTAATGGAATTGCCAGTATACCGACGATATCACGTATCTTTGATATGCCCTACTCCACTGTCCGACAATGCGTAGAATTCTGAATTTCTACCCGTATAAGATTCAAGCGGTTCAGCAATTGGAACGACAAGACCCGGACACTCGCAAATCATTCACGCTACATTTTCTCGCGAGAATGGCAGTTGATGATTCCTGGCAATGGAAATTCGTGCCCACGTTTTGTCCTTATTGTGTTCCTTTTGTGTAAGACTATTGGTCCTTCGGTGTTTCGGGATCTCAGTTTGTCCTCTCTTCACACGATAACTCGTAGCGCCATCTAGTGGCGATTTTTTAAACTAATTTTTTATTTCAGAAATCTCGAACGCATAATCCGAAGTATCTGTTGTCCAAACATTTTTCTCTTCGGACTAGTAGAACGGCCTCCAGGGCCCTTTGTGTAGCGGAATTTTAATTTCGCTAACCCTGTATTTCCACAATTCTGAAAACGATACGAACGTCATTGCGATATTATATTACCTTATGCGTTGCAGAAATTTTGAGCTAATAATAAGCAATGCTTTCAGTTGATCCTTTACGGTGCATTTTAGTAAGGAAATGATGCCATTATAACAACTGGAATTAAAATGTTCTCTAATCTGACGCTATTAAATTAGAGAGCATTACAATGATTGCAGAGATTGATCATTGAATACGAATAATGTTCGAATAGTTAATTTTCGGATGTTTGTTCTTGAACTCCTGGCCTCTTAGCTTGAGCATATGTGGTTTTGGTAGCTTAAATGCAATCTCTCTGAATGTAACGTTATACTTCGTAATAAACGTCCTTTCTTGACAGTTCTATTACTACATTTTTCCCTCTTTGAAATTCCAGCAGAGTAAATACCATCGAAAATGTATTAAGATGACTGCATGTACTTTATTAAATGATTGCAGACAAAAAAGAGTGTTTAACTTTCATTTTTAAAAGAAAAGTGAAGTATAAAAAGTGTGTGTTTTTAATATGAATTGTTCGAATAAAATTAAAATATATAATTTTCATTGCCTTTTCATTTTGTAGACCAGTTGCAATCATGTGACCGTTAACGCAGGAAGAAACTCGGTGACTTAGAAAAATAAACCTCTTGCATCCAGTAAACTATTTCTAATCATCCATGATCGACTTCATTGTGAGGATTGGGCCAAACATTAAAAGTGATGCAACAATACTGTCACACATGCACCAGAGGTACTTACAAAAAAAAATAATAATTACCGGTTACGTTACGTTCCAATAAATAATGCAGCTGTTATTGACTCATTTATAGATCTTTTACCAATAAATCTCCATACCTTAAATAGGACTGTCAATGATAAATAAAGTTAGTTACGCAAAATGTTTAGCAATATGCATTTTGGTCAATATTTGGATCGACGATTTATTTTGCATTTTTCTAAAGAGCATAATAACACGGAGAAATAAATAGGCTTGCTATTTCCATTATTAAGTGTAAATTATTCTTCCGTCTATTGTGTAAATAATCCAGATTATGAAAAATAACTCATAATTTATTACTAAGATCATCTGCTAGGGTGTGCGTCAGGACAATAGGCTTCATGATGATCGAAATTTGAGGCACTTTTGTCCTATGCAGACTAAAATATTAAGTGGACAGATATTATTACATTTGCCACCATTTGACTCATAATGTTATTCCCCTCCACTGAAAGTATTGTTTTTTATCAGATAAAATAATTTAGGATAAAAAATAAATAACAAAACCTCATTTGTTCGTTTGCTTCATAATGAAACTCCATAATTTCAGTAATAATGAAAAACCACGAATTTAATAATCGCTAAGTACAAATAACATGTAATCTTCTGCAATCGGGTTCACTGTCCAGAGTCTCTTTCAAATATAAAAGAAACATACCACGGTATAGTAAATACGCTAATTAGCGGGTAATCTGATTACAGAAGATTAATTCAATATCTTTAAAAACCTTCAAAAAGAAGAAAAGATATGCCAAAAAACTGAAATAGGAATGGCGAATTAAAAGGATCATCGAAAATTTATTTCAGTAAGCAATTGTTACTCTAAAATGTTTTCTTTTGTGGCGGTAATAACGCATAATTGCATATATTTTCTTACGAATAATCTTTAGTTCTTAACATTTGAAGCAGTAGACATTTATAAAAGGGAAACTGGCCATATGTATTTAAAAAAAAAGAGTGGAATATATTCGCTGATCTATGTTCGATCTTATAAAAGTCACAAGTTTGGGAAAAACAAACCAGAATGTTTCCGTAGTAAAGTATGTAAAAAATATTTTAAATGTCTGAAATTAAAATATTTTACAATATGTGTGTGTGTGAGGGGGTGGGGCTACATTTGCACTAAAACTTAAGTATTAACTCCACTTTTATAATTTTTACTGCTATTTATATAGTTTACAGTTGAACATAAAAAATTGCTCAAATAAAAAAGAAAAGTGCCCAGTTAAACTGATGGCATTGAGCTCACAGGCTATTCACACAAATTGTGTATTATACTCTTATTTGAAAGAATAATGCCCCTCAAAAAATAAATTAAGGGGGGCATTGCCAACACTTCGTTTCCCCTCTTTATACTCAACCAATGAGCATCCAAATGTCATCAGGGAAGCGTCTTATCGAAATAAACCGGTATACCAAATTTGAAGCAGATCGGTTAGAAAAACCCATTTATCTAAATTAATGGGTTGTTAGCGCCCCCTTTCCTCTCTTTAGGCTTAAACAATGAATCTTCAAGTCTATATAGGGAAGTGCCTTATCATAATTAACAGTTATACCAAATTTGAAGAAAATCTGATAATTCTGCATGAAAAACCCATTTATCTAAGTTAAGGATGGAGATTAGCCCCAGTTCCATCCTTTATACTTAACCAATGAACCCTCAAAACTAATCAGGGAAGCGCCTTATCAGAATGATCCTGGAAAAAATGAAGCAAATCGGATATTTATATCAAGAGTTATCGCGTTAAGTACATACATACGTACATACAGAACCGGCGGGCATATTAGCCCTCAGGCTTTGGTAGCCTGTGAACGAAAAAGCTGTCTTGCGCTTTAAAAATCACCTGTAATCGCTGGGCCTGATCTCAGTTTTACGCTTTTTAACACTTTCCAACAAAGTTGAAAAGTGTTTATGACTTCGGTTTGTCTGTCCGTCTGGCCGTCTGTACGCGCTCTAACTCCCGTAAATATACTCGGATCATTCTGAAATTTTTGGATGTTAGTGACCTCTACCATAGCACGAACCCTATTGCAAATGAAGTTTGTAGCATGTTTAGTTCATTTACAGGGACAGTCAAAAGTTTTCCGTTACATTACGGCCTATGGGAAAAAAAGTTTAAAATGATTTTTAATGATGTTACATGCTTTCAAGCATAATAAATTGATATGCATTTATCAAGTTAACTAAAATATGCATTTTCTGTACAATATGCGGCCCAAAATATAGTTATTATTCATTTACAGGGCCGCACAAAAGAATTCCTTTTACATAATGACATAGAAGTGGAGGGAATTTTTTCCGGCGTATTTTAATTATGTTAAACTGTTACATGTATAATGAAATAGATATACGTTGCTAAGGTTTACTATAACTTATTTCATGGATAATACGAAATGCAGAGCATTTACAGGGACACACAAAAGATTTCAGATACTATATTGTACCCGAAGTACTGTAAAGTAGCGATGATTGCTGGAAATGCATTTTTAATTATGTTATGTGCTTTTATGTTTCACTATATTTATGCATTGTATAGGGTGTGTATAAATGCTGTTATTGATATACAGGGCTACTCAAAATAATTCGTAATGATTACTGGATATGGTTGCAAATTGCTTAAAGGTGATTTTTAAATGAGTTAGGCATTTTTACGCTGAACCGCATCTGGTTTACTAAGAAATGTTTGTAAAACATATATAAAATGACATACAGGTTCACGCAAAGAATTGGATACATGGCCGTCTATAAATGATAATTTCTGGAAATGTGATTCCGGTAGTTTTAAGAGTGTTTTACTTTGAGTTAAACTTTAGCTAAATAATGGCGTGTAATAAAGGTATTAGGTTAACTGCAGAGTTTTACAAAAGTATACAAGTATGTTTAAATCTATTAGTATAAATTGCTGAAAGAGAAATTTCAACCTGTTATGTGTTTTCTTGCTAAACTAAATTTCTCCATTATATAGTATATATATCAACCTACAGATTAAATACAGGGCTGTTCAAAAGAATTGGAATACATATTTGCTATGGACGGTAACTGCTGAAATCAGTTTTTCAAATGTTTTATGTGTTTTCTAAAATGTTTACTTAGTACACTTATATACCTTATTTCCCTAAATAACGAAGTTTTGTTAAAGCTTTCAGGAAGTGTTGGAAAGTGTTTCATAATCTATGCTTAACGCATGATTTTTCTTACTTGTTTGGATTAAAATCAAATTGTTTGGCGACAAAAGTAAAATCTACTAGTTTTTTTTTCTGTAGGGGATGCATAATAAAAATTTTAAATAAAAAAAATTTAACAAATCAAAATTATTACTCGCAAGGAAGGTCTCCTTAACCCCTTCGCGACGGGAGCCTTTTACGAAATGTTTATTACTTTGCTACCGGTTTTAAAAAACAGAAGTTTGTGCCTATTCAAATCGGGAAAATGCTCGGATTAAATAAGGCAAATTTTACAGTAAAATTTTACTGGTGAGGATAAACGAGGATCCTTAGGCCTATTTCCGGCACGTATACGGGCCCAAGGGGTTAAAGCGCATACTCAAAATATTTTTTAAAAGGAAATGATAATAGAATTACTCATGTATGTAAAAAGAATCAGTCAGATGTAGGGGCAGAATCCCAGTAGAAAATCTGTAAAAAAATATAATATTTTCGAGTATTTGGCGCGAAAAGACGAACGCTCCACGTTATTTGGCAAACCAATACATTTCGTGGCCAAATGCAAGAGATTGAAATGCCTTTATAAATTACTTGTTAAATAAGTATTGTAACAAATATTTAAATACGATACACTAGATGGCAGCACACGACAGTTTAGCGGGCTGCCAAATAGATTTTTCCCCCTGATTCATTTCGGATTTGCTTTTACGCAGAGAGATTGTTTTGAGACGCACAATGTAGTGGTGTTAGAAATACAAGCTGTTTGCATGATTTTTCCCCCGGAGTTTTTGGGAGGCGGGAAATGATGGAATGTTTTTTCCAGATTCAGAGGATTTCTTCTGAGCTTTGTGATGTAAATATGTACAGTAATCCTGTAAATAATATGTCTTGTAGTACAGAGATCCATTAAACATTACTTTGTACTAAAGTATAGAGTGGCGTTTCCTATTTGGAGTGATGAGTCCATTTTTAAATAATGTAGCGACTACTTATGGAAAGTAAGCTGGCTATAAATTGCTACCTAACTTTGGGCCCTGAATCAACGACCGACCGAGTAAATAAATGCTGATGCTCTACGAGTTTTTAAAAATGCGTGTGCTCTTCATATTTAATAAAAAGAGGTGCTGGTGTTTAACGTAGAAAGATGGAGTGTTTTTTAAAATACTGGTGTTTAATTCACAGTGTCGTTTTCTACAAATGGTGTGCTATAATGGTTGGTGCTTTGAGGAAGGAAAAGTAGTGTCTTAGAATCTTCTGATCAGACGTCGCTTCTGTGATATCGGCTAAGGCAAATTACAAATGCAGTGTGTTCGCCATAGTGTTGCACGAAAGGTGCTTGTTCCGCATAAGCTTCACGTATATGTTTCACAGTGTTCTACTAATGCTCTTTTAACCGAACGTCGATTTCGGAATAGAAAGTGCTTTATATCCTTAAATAAGTTTCACTGCTTGAAGACTTATAAAAATATGGATGCGTGTAGCAGCTATCCGAAGATAAGTGTTTAATTCTATTTTAGTGAATTTTGTTTATTGCATTCTCATATTGATTATTTTATGTTATTAAACTTTTGATATTAAAATTGTTTAAGATAGTATTCATAGGCGTAACCAGCCTTCTGAACGGGGGGGTGCCCAGACTTCTTAACCTGAACATGTTGGATACAAACAATATCTGACATGGTAACACCTGCTGAAGCTGAAACAGTACCTCATAAAAGCGGTCGAGTTTCCGTTTTAGACAGGTTTTCATCTTAGAAGGTATAGATGTGTGGTATTTCTTTTAAAAAGGGCTCGAACGCGATTTTTGTTTGCATGAGGAGGGAGGAGAAGGGAGTCAAAGCATCAAAACTAGATCTAATGGTTAAAAAAAAAAAAATGTAAATCTCCTTGCAGCAGTGACATAAGACAGTGACTAAGAGTGGTCACAAGTGTAGAATATTTTGGTACCCTAACTTCTTATAAAGATTTAAAAAAAGCTTTAATCATACTGGAAACATCTATAGGCACAGGGGAACACTGCATGAGATCTAAAATTATCTCAGTCAAAGTCTTGTAGATGAAATTTTGCGGGATGATAAATCTCAGATAATACATGCAACCAGTACACACGCACGAAAGTTTTTCAGAATGTGACTACATGACTTCTTAGGGATCACCGGAGGGACCCAAGAAATTTTGGAGGAAAGTCTATACAAATAATTACTTTATTGTTATAAATAATTATAATATTCATTAATATCGTAATTTCCTGCCTTATAATCCGTAGATCAAACCATCATGTTTCGATCCAGAAATTTTATTTCATTATTGAAGTTAAATATTTATTACGATTTAATAAGTTACGTTTTATGGAACAAGATTTCTGGGTTCGAACGTAATTGTTTGGTCCGCGGATTATAGACCGGGAATTGCGGTATTTCATGTTTTTACCACAAAGTGTGTCGAATATATTAAGTAGGTCATGATACTAAATTTTATCAAGATAAAAATTATACTATCATGATGCGACTGTAATAATAAAGATAGGTACTTGTCTGTGTATGTATCTGTGTATGCGCGAGCGCTGAACTCTGTAAAAACAATGCAGTCCGCACAGCCGTAAGATTTGACAGGACCTGTATGCCTGAAGTCATGCTTATCGAAGAGAATTTCTGGAATTATTCAGTTAATGTTTTATGCGAATTTTTTCGCATTTTGTGGCTTTTTTTTTTTTTCAAATTAGCAAAAAAGAATCCGATTTCAATATTTTATCCAGTATAAACTTTATCTTCTTTTCAGTAAAGTATTTTCGAGATTCTTATAGCGATTTTTCAATTTTTAACAATTTTTTAATGTTTATTTTTAGAGGGGTTTTTTTTTCATATCGTGGTTTTTTTTTTTTTTTTTTTTTTTTTTTTTTTCTTACATTCCTAATCGGAATCGATCCGGTTTAAATCTTTTACCCAATCAGTTAATTTCGTTCCCTGCAGTTTTTTTTTTTTTTTATCTTTTCCGAATTTTTAATGCGATTTTTAGCGGTGGCTTTCGTGCTTTGAAGCGATTTTTTTTACTTTTTTTGAAGCAGAAAAAACTCTCCGGCAATTTTTACAATTGCTGTGATTAAATTCGAATTATGAAAATGTCAAATAAATTCTTATAAGGAAGCTGAAAATTTAATTTGGCTCGAAATACAAAGCGCAATAATTCAAGATTCGCTTCTTTCGATACAGAAGAGGTCGTAGCTTGCTCGGGAGTACGTTGGCGAAGAAAGTCCCCACCTCAATCCTAGAATTGTTTAATTCTACGTTCGTTAAAAATAAATAAATAAACCCAACCAACGAAACTCCACTAGTCGTGAACTTTTCTTTGAGGGATAGGGTTTGAAATAACGAGCGGGATCGCGCGATTTGCGCACAGAAAAGGAAAGTCCCGCATAATAAAAAAAGCTGTGCAGTATTTCCCCCCTCCAAATTCTTTCACAGACCAGTGATTCTTCAGTGAGTATTTTAAAATTCTTTTGAAATCCGCGATTTTTATTTCTTTTATGGAGTTTTTCAAAGCCAATTCGTGAATCGGCCCCGGAAAAATCTGAGAATTTCTTCAAACGATCGTGGAAAAATATCGGGAATTTCGATAAAAGAGTGCAGAAAATAATCACGAATTTCGTCAAAAGATTGCGCAAAAAATTACGAATTTCGATAAACGATTGACGAAAATTTTTTGCAAATTTCGTCAAAATGTAGCGGAAAAGAGTAGAGATTTTTTTAATTGGGAACGGAAAAATAGCAAGAATTTTCCCGACTGGCCGCGCAAAACTATCGCGAATTTCGACAAATGACCCCAGTAAAAAAATCAGTTTCGTCAATCGGCCGCAACAGAAAATAAATTTCATCAAACGATCGCGGTAAATGCGAGAATTTCGTCAAAGGATCGCAGAAAGAAAAAACGAATTTCGCCAAAAGATTGTTGAAAGAGAACGCGAATTTCATTAAAAGATCGTGCTAAAGAAATGCCAATTTTTTCAAAATATCGCGGTAAAAAAATACGAATTTTATCAAAGGTTAGTGGTGAAAAGTGCGGATTTCGACAAAAAATCACGTAGAAAGACGTGAATTTCGTCAAACGATTTTGGGAGGAAAATTGTAAATATCATGAAGTGATCGCAGAATAAAATCGTGAATTTGGTCAAAATTTACTGCACTGGGCTAAAAGATTGAAACCGGGTTCCCTTTTCTTACTTTCAACAGAACGCCGCGAAACGAGAAGAAACTTTAAAAATCATATAAAAAAATTTCAGAGGAAAAAAAATTACTATATTGATTTGAAAGCTTGCAACCATATTCTTTTTACGAATATCAAAAAATGGCCGCGAAACACGAAATTGAAAACAACCAACCAACCTCCAGATTAATTTAAATTTTCTGTGCTATTATTTTTCATTTTCGAAGGAGGCAGGGTCTGTACACTCCCTCCTATTTCCCCCGGCTAATCGCATTTTAGAATATCGTTTCACATCTGTATTTCCTTTCAAATTTTTTTGGTTCTTTCTAGATTTTAAACTACGAAAGCAAAGAGACAAATAGTTTCTATCCTCGTCAAGAACTTGCGTTAAGGCTGTTCTCAAATCCAAAAGGGCAACTTTGTGACATAAGTTTTAATTTATTTTTGTTCGGAAATGCATGAATCTAGCTGATGTTATTGTTCAGAAACTATGTCATCGAGCTGTTTTTTCGTTTTTTTGCAAACGCAATAGATCTTTCAGATCAATACCCACTTTGATCAATAGTGTCAAAGTGGGCGTTTTGAACGAATTTCCGCGCGAAAGGAGAAAGAGCAATCAAGAAAGGGCAAAAAACGTGCTTGTCACGTGATTCAAATCGCTTCTAACGCAATACATAATTGATTGATCAAAAAATGGAAAGCACAGTTCGATTCCAAATCGCTTCCCTGGTCATGGTTTCCAATTTTATATCTTTCTATTTAAAAATGAATTTGTAAATGTGTCAGAACGTTTTGCGCTTGTTGAGCGTAAGTTGAGAGCAGCCTTAATTTCTCATGAAATTGCAGAAACATGAAATAGAAAGAAAGGTGTTACAAAAAATCTCCCCCAAACAAAAGACGTCAAAGTGGGATTATAAAGTCACCTTTTCGACATACTATGACTAATACAGATTCTTGTAAATATTCTAGTTTTAAAAAAGATAAACAACATAATTTTCTTAAAAAAAGAAAGAAAAAAAGAACCTGGGTTTCTTTTTTTATCATATTTCAAAACTTAGGCTGTTAGTTTTCTGAACGAAGCTAATTTGTTAAACTAACTAAACTCTGCTTTCACTTCTTCTTTTTTTCTTTTGTAGATTTCGATTTTTTTTTAATAATTGTGCTTGAGTCTGCGCAAGCGGGGGGGGTGCCCGGGCACCCAGGGCACCCCCCCTGGTTACGCCTATGGTATTTGAAAGTATATAATTTTCTCTTAAAGAAAATAATTTGTGTCTCTTTTGTCATGACATACAGACGAGGTGAAAATGTTCTGAAGTTAGAAATCTTACATAACGTAAAAGTTTTCTGCAAGAATTAAATTCTGAAAGCAAAAATCTTTGATCAGTTTAGATTAAGGGGAATTTAAGAACAAAATTTGTTCTGTTAAGATATATTTTACTTACTGATGTGAAATATATATTTTGTGTTTCAATTTGAGAAAACTTTTTCATTTTGAATTTAATAAACTGTATTTTATTAAAATGGTATCGTTTGACAGATATTCACGATAGAATAAATATATTTTTTTTCTTAATAAGTTGAATTTCGTTTTGAATAACGTTGATTTATGAAATGACGAAATTAAGTTCGGAACAGAACTTTTATAAGAATAAGTTTTCTTATAAGTTAAACATTTAAATTTGAATTTGTTTTAAAAAGTAAAAAAAAAAAAAAAAAAAAGAGAGAGAGAATGAATTTTGTTTCCCGGAACAAAAGTAAATTGTGTTCTTTTGAGAACAATTTTGAATTATTTTGTTAGTAAAGTAATTTTAATTAATTTTGAATAATTGTGTTCTTAGAACATAAATAGAAAGGGTCCTTTTGAGAAGAAAGATTTTAAAAATTCTTGCTTAACGTAATATTATTTTTTTTCTTTTCTTTTCTTAAAAGATATTGAAAGTTAAGAACTGTGTAATAATAATTTAGTTTTGTTTTATTTTGAGAGTTAATATTGAAGTATAGAATTTTTTTGTGTTTTCTAAAAAAGTATAGTAATATCGTATTACGTAACGATAAATTGAAATAGTTCAATTTTGGGTTACGTTCCGAAGGAAAGAGTTAAATAAATAATGTTTTAAATTTTGTGATATTATATTAATTTGCATTTATATTTATATTGTATTTTGAATATATACATATTTTTTGTTAGTGTGTTATGATTTCTGTAAAGAAGAAATCCCTGAGTGTAAGGATACGTTTGCGTAGAAAAATCTAAAATTTTGTTCTTGAAATTGAAAATTTTTGCTTGAAAATTTAAATTCAAATTCTAGTTCTTGAAGTGAATTTTTTAAATCAAAATTGTATTTTGGTTGTTAGTTTTATTAAATTTAAACAAAATGGCATTTTTTGGGAAGGGCAAAAAAGAGGATTTACGTGTCCTTTGCGATGAGTTAGGCTTAACTGCCACCGAAGATATGAAAATGGTCGTTTTACGTAATTTAATTACAACGCACGCTGATTACGAGGAGGATTATACTAAAAACCAACTTACAGCAATAGTTGAGAATAGAAAAACTGAACAACAGCGCTTAGATTTAGAAAATCAACGTGTTTTCGAACAAGAACAACGTAAAATCGAGCAAGAAAATTTAGAGCGCGAGCGGACTTTCGAACTCAAAAAATTACGCCTTACCCATCCGACTTCGGCATCTAACTCGGAGTTAGAAAATAATAGGGCCACTTACGAAAAACCGCGAATCGAACCACAAAAATTGATTCCCCGTTTTCGCCCAAACGAAGATGATATGAACATCTTCTTAGTGCTGTGTGAGCGACAGTTAAAGGTCCTAGGGGTTCCGGAAGAAAATTGGGTTACGTACCTCATAAGTGCTTTACCTAGTGATTTTGCTAGACTCATTGCTAGGCAACCGGAAGAAAAGGCCCAGGACTATCAACACATCAAGGCGATGTTGTTGAAACTATTCAAATTGACCACTGAAAAATTTAGATTCCTGTTCGTTCAGCACAAGAAAATTCCAGAAATGCCTGGAAAGACTATTTTTTCGAGCTTAGAACCTACTTTGAAGGTTGGCTATCTGAACTCAACATAACTTCATTCGAAGATTTGAAAAATCTTATTTTATCTGACAAATTAAAGAAAAGGTGCTCCCCACAGCATAGAGAACATTCCTTAGACGTTTGGACTGATTTAAATGATCCAAATGCATTAGTAGAGAAGCTCGATGCTTACGATGTTCTAAGGGTAAATCCCGTAAAACCCAAAGAAGTGGAAATCCACCAGAAAAATAAAAACTGGTTAAGACAGAAAGAGACCGTACTCTCGAACTTTTTTAATAAAACATTTCAAAATGAATCCTTCTACTCAAAAAGACAACTCCGTCAGACAACGTAAAGGTGAATCCTTCACCACTGATTGAAGGTCGCCCAGCCTTGAAATGTTATGGTTGTGGTGCTCCGGGATTTATTCGTGCCGGGTTACCATATCTAGCAAAAAACGACACTTTGGCGCCAGTTAAGTGCACGTTGCGTATATGACTTTGGCGTCAGAAAAAAAAATCGCGCCAATATGGGGCGTACATAACATCTGTGCCCTCACTTTCTGATGCCCGAATTGCCGCAAGCTTTTTTTAAAAATGCAAAATGTCCTATAGTGAAAAAGTACCTAAATAAATAATTAACAATATTAAATATATGTATAAACAAAAATAAAAAATCATAAGGGTCGTTTTCATAGCTGTTTATATATTTTGGCAACATATCCCAGTTTCTGAAGCCCGAATTGTGCCAAGATTTAAAAAAAATGCACTATAATGGAAAAGTACCTAAATAAATATATAATAGAAATAACCAATTATATGAACTAAAACATTTTATTTCGAGATCAAAGCATTGTTTTTAATTTCGATTAAAAAGTGCATATATCCAAGGATAACTTCAGTTGAAATTAGGTTGACAGCTTAATATGTCATTCCATAAACCTAAACAAACAAAAGTGATTCATTCATCGTGAACCGTAAAAAATATTAAACCATTTAGATAATTATTCACAAAGTGAGTTCTCCAACAATCAATAGACAATATTCTTATGACGTCATAGTAGGTAAAATGGTGGCGGTATCGTTTGTTTATGGTTTGGATTCACAAAGATTTTATTTTGCAATGTCTCTTAGTTAGATTACTTTGTCATATTTATGAGCTCAGAACAAAAGCATATTTTTTTCATTATTTAGTTATTAAATAATGAAAAAAAATTTAAATGCATGATTTAAAAAATTTAAATAATTTTCTTTCTTAATACTAAAAAATAACATTGAAGTAACAGCGAGTTTATGTTAAATAAATGTAACTGTTTAATTCTGTTTTAATATTCAAAGTAACTGTATTTATTAGATTTCAGTAAACAACATCAGGGCCCGTATAAACTTTGAGGTTAGAAGAATTACAATGTCATTTCAGGACCTTTCTTTTGGAGAAGCTTTTCTAAATTCTACATACACATGGAAATTCTTCAGTGTTACAAATATTATTCCTAGGACTGATATAAATAACATCAGAACGACCGGCAATTTTACAGAAGTTTTTGAAAACTACTTTATATCAGAAAGTTTATTAAAAACTGGTTTTCTTTGTTATAGCGGCCCACACAATTATGATTATGACAAGTTGCAGCCAATTTCGCCAACGTCGTAACCAAGATCGTGAAGCACACACGTATAATACCATTTCATTAAATCGTATAGTCTTTAATAGTCTTTACTTACTTCAAGTGTGCAATTTATTTATTTTTAAGGATTAACAATCTAAATTGTCCGATATATGAATTGAAAAAAAAAATGTAAACAAAGATTGATTTGACATGACCGCAAAAAGCCTGAAATCCGCAGAACACTTGGAACCAAACTGTGCAGATTAATGGTATGCTACTGTACACTGTTTTTCATATGTGTTTAGTTCTTAAAATGTGTTATTTTCATCTATCACTGCGCAACAAGCGAGAAAAACTCATTCTTGCGCAGGAGTTGTATATATCTAAATTTCCGCCATTTTTGACGGGCTACCTTTCTAGTTAATTTATAAAAGCTAACATTGGGATTGTACTTTCAGTTGATTTTTGTGACAATTTCGTGCTTTTTTATAAATTTAATTTTCTTTGAGTCATTTTCTTCAGTTCCCGATACACAAATCTTGACGAATAAAAAAAGCTTTTACCGCTAACAACAAAAATCTTAATGAAATTTCCGGAGAACTAAATGGAATTAAGTGAAAGTTTCCTTAAATAATAGTGTTTCATTTTTTGAATTAAAGAAAGGGGAGATACAATGAAGTTAACTGATGCATTTAATGGAATTTCAAAAGATTCTGTACTACTTATTAAAACCACTTCCTTTTTTAGAAATCAATATTTTTGGAACTAATCTTAAAATTGAAATTTTAAACAACACCAAATGTATTAACATTTCATCTACCAAATGCTACTATGAAATTTTTTAACCATGCATTATTTAATGAGTGTTTCAGGGTTAGAATTCCAATAATCTGGATTATTGAAAATTATTTTAATGCAAGTGATACACATATATATTTCTCTAAATTTGAATAAAAGATTCGCTACTTAAAATAAACAACATAATTAAATTAAGTTATTATATAGAATTTTTATTAGCATAATAATGATTAATACACCGTAATTACATTTATATTACATAGCTGCCAACCTTCCACTAATCTTTCATAATGTCTGGATTAATTTGACCCAGGTTAACGATGTTTCGGACCAGAAAATTTATTTCATAAATGTTTATTTATTTAATTCCAGGTTTCTACGTGGAATATATTTAATTTCCTCACCTAAAAAAATTTCTGGTTCGAAACGCATTAAAACAGGGTCAAATGAATGGCAGTATTACTCAAGATTAGTTGGAGGTTGCACCCATGATATTAATATAAACTTTTTAGCCTCATGTCAACTCGATTTTTGGCATTTGCATTGCATGAGATCCTTCGATTTGAGCTGGTACAATGATAATAATGTCATTTTAACTCACTTATAAAATTATTTTAGCTTTTTGAGTTAAAATACAAACTTTATAAGAAATCATTTATGTCATTTTTACCCAAAAACACATTTTACTTAGCACCCTTGTGAAACGTTTTAACCACAATCTGTAAAAAATAATTAATTGAAGATGATACGTTTTTTAAATATTCAGTTCTTGTAAATAGGATGCGATAATTTTCAACCAAAATAGAAGAATTTCAATTCTTCCTCCTTTGCTGAATGTAAAATTTATTTTCCTATTCTATTGACACCACTATTTAAAAAAAACAAATTTTGTAGTATATTTTTGCAAAATGCTATTGCAAATGTTAAACAGTATGTCATTTTTTTTTTTTTTTTTTTTTTTTTTTTTTTTTTTTTTTTGCTTTATTTGAGAAATTGGTGCAAGGTAGAATTAAAAATTAGCCCTGATGATGTAATGATTTCTAAATGTCAATATGTTAACATATGATTGCTTCTTTAGAAAAAACCGATTCACGAAGTTTGAATCTGCAAAAAATGAATGTTTTTTTTTTATTACCAAGGAAATATAATTTAATCATGATATAATTTTTACCTTATTTAAATATTTAAAAAAAAATTATTTTTGCAATTTCAAAAAGTGCAAAAATCTATAAATTTAACTTTTCTCTATTTTATCCACAACATTGGAATGATTTATTTGCCACTATTGCAGAAATATCATTAAAACAACAATAACAATAAATAAATAAAATAAAAATTCGCATGTAGATAGCTATTTTTCCTCCTGTTCAGTGTTGCCAGATGAGCTACTTTTTTAAAAATCAGATTCTTGATTGGCACCACTTTTTTGAAATGGTATAATGCGCCTTATTTAATGTTATATTAATTAAGGCGAAAAGAAAGGGAATTTCACCGTTTCCAAAAAGTGATGCCAATCAAGAAATTCGAATTAAAAAAAAGTAGCCCAAAGGCAACAATGCTCCTGTTAATGAAATATCTGTTCACATTTTAAAGGATACTTTAACTTCTGAAGAACGGAACTGTTTTTAACTAGATTAAATTTAAAAAATCCCACAGCCTAAAACATGCTACATTACACTAATAGTAATAGAATAATTATTTCCTTATTTATTTGAACTAACGCTATATTCTTTGATATTTGAAAGTCACTTATAGGTGAATAATACTATAATTATGCATTCAGGGTGTTTCAGTACAACGGTTACATAGTTTCAGGAGAGAAAGTAAAGAGTAATGAGTACCAATATAAAGAATGGAGGAATACAAGTTCTCCCAGCTGACATGCAGACTTCAAATGTTTTTCTCTGCAGACGTTATTGCCCGATCTGTCTTCTTTCTCTCAAAGGAAATATTTTGAATAGCATTTTGTTATGAACAATGAATAAAAATAGTTTCCGGTCAAATTAGTCATTAGGCCAATTTGCCCGATGACATTGTGGCCTCTTTGCCCGGAATGATGCCACTACAAAAACTGTGGCCTACCATCTAATATACATGACACATTGTTTTCAAAAACACATCATTTGAAAGATCATTTCAAATAGCTCAAACAGCATAAGAGCAAATAATTTTATGACTATATATTATTTAGCTATAATCAAGAAATTGTACTACTTGCCTATAATCAAAAAAAAAAAAAAAACAATAAAATGGATTCAGAACTAGAAAAATTTAGCCTTCCGCTTCAAAATCGCAGATAATTCTAACAGCATTTGCTACTCGCTTTCGACCAGTTTATGCGTGGTAAGGGAGGAAACAAGAAAGAAAAAATCATGCATCAAGCACTGATTATGAAACACTTTCCAACACATTCAGAATAATGCAACAAAACTGCACCGTTTAAAAAATTAACATATTACGTCTAATTCAACTCTTTGGAAACGCATAACATACTTCAAAACCCAATTTCATCTGTTCCCATCTGCAATCGGAAAATTATCAGAAATTTTTCAGCAACCATGTTTATGATATATAGATTTGCATCAATTTGGGAATGTAAATATTCTCAACAATGCAACTCGTCTAACTCAAGGGTTTATTGAATCGATACGCAATCATATATGAAATAAAAAGTACAACACGAGGAGCGTGGAAAAAAGCGAAAAATGTGTGGCAACGTTTTTGATGGAAAATAAGTAAAAATTCAAGAGATGTTTTATGTTTTTTAGAAGTTCGTTAGTTTTTATCTCAACATGAAGGTTGAAGATTCGTTGTGCGTCAAATAAAAGATTTGAGTAAGAATTCTAGGTGAATTCCACTATTTATGTAAACAAATGTATTATATTAATGATGTGGATGAACTGTTGTGATCTTCCAAGCATAATATTTGTTCTAGTGAATAATAAATGTCGTATTAAATTGACGAACTAATAGATGCATTTATTTATAGTTATAAGCCAAGTGAACCTTTTAGTAATTTTCAGATAAAATCCTACATCTATTGACTACTTGCATGCCAAAATTTAGTTCACTTAAGAAATACATGTACTTCAATTGAAAATTCCCCTTCAGCCATTTCCTCTAATAAGGAGAATGGTAGTTGAATACCTTTGTGCAGCCCTGTATATGAGGTATAGAATTTACATATAACGAATAACATGCAAAAGATTAATTTAATTTAAAAGCGCATACCGAATTTTAAACTCCAGCCATTATTACTGAAATACAGGTCTGTAACCGATTTCTTTTGTGAGTCCCTGTAAATGAATAAAAAATGTTTTGAATGTCCTGTTCTAACGTTATCGTAGTGAAATTCAGTTATTTATATCAGTTTCAATACATTTGAAATAGCGTAATGCCATTAAAATATTCTTTAAACGATTTTACCCATATACCCTAGTGTAATGGAATCCTTTTGAATGCCCCTGTCAATGAACTATTAATCCTACATACTTCATATACAATACCAAACATGCTTTGGTGACCCTGTATAACCTTTATCAATTACATGAAAATCCAAGTATATTAACGGGAGTTAGAGAGTGGACTGCGGGGAGACGGCCAGACAAACAGACTGTTGCAAAATCACGTAACTCCTCTTACCCATAAAAAACAAAAACAAAACGCAGCTGTGGTGTGTTCCGTCAGACCGAACGATCCTACTGCGCAAGAGCAGACAGAACTTTTTTTCCTTTTTTCTGTGAGAACTGACTGAGATTTAGAAGAGAATAGAAATCAGATATGAACGTAGATGAAAGGAAAATAACTTTAACCCCTTGGGGACGAGCGACACGTATACGTGCCGCATGAAGCGTTCAGAATCCTTGTTTTTCCTCACCAATAAAATTTTACTGCAAAATTTGCCTTATTTAATCATCGCATTTTCTCGATTCAAGAAGACATAAATTTCTGTTTTAAAAAAACGGTGAAAAAAGATTAAAAATTTCGTAAAAGGCTCCCGTCCCGAAGGGGTTAACCCCCTTGAGGGGCGGTGGGATAAAATATATCCCACCTAATTTAAACAAGATTCTCACCAGAAACTTTTAACTAAATTTTATAATTTAAACTTTGGGTGTAAATCCATCTGCTTTTGCTTATTTAAAAATAAATTTTTTCGATTATTCCGGTGAGAATTCAATATTTTAGAGACATTATTGATTGCCCCTCAAGGGGTTTAAAAGAAACTTTAATACTCGAATTGTAACTTGTATATAATGTTTATTTTGTGAGTGTCTAACCATGTTGTGTGTAGTGTGTATGTCTCTTCATGAATATTTAACGTAATACAGCTTTCTTTATTTCGAATATTCAAGATTTATTATTTCGATGTTGTTTCATTTACTGCATAGAATGCCCGGCTATTTCCCGTTATACAAAGGAAAAAACAGGTAGGATATTTAGCTTTTATTTTATGATTGTATAAGTTGAAAGCTTTTTATTAGATAATAAGATTAATGAGAAAATTAGAACCACAGAATAAGATAAGTAATACAGACAAACCGAATGCATAAACAATTTTCAACTTTGTTGGAAAGTGTTAAAAGTTGAATGGCCACTTTGCCCTTAATGACCACTTTACCCGTCCTTCTCTTAAGGTAATTTTTTATGCTGCAATCTCATATGTCAATCATTTAATTTAATTTTCTTGTTTACTTTACGTAAAATTATGTTCATTTAAATTACCCGAATATCCGACTCTCGACTATTTAGAACGAGAAAAATTATTCTTTCACTGTTAAATTTCCAGAATGAAAATTATTCAGTCATTTAAATGTTTTATAGAAAACGAATACATAAACATAATTTATCTATATTCTAGACCAATGAAAATGCTTCATAATACAGGATGTCTATAAAAGAATGTTCGAGTTATAAATTTTAATACTATCAACTGTAAGCGTTGTAGAATGTTTGTTCAAGGTAACAAATAAAGAGTAACTCAAACAGATTTAGATAAGCAAGAGTAACTACTGCTTCGCTGTTTATTCGCTTGCAGTTCCACATTTTCCTGGCCGTAAAGCGTTATTTTCGGTTTGAAGATTTAAAAGTTGTTAGAGTCATACAAATTTTTTTCCTTTGGGGCTTTACAAAAGTTCGTGTCTACGTTCTGACGCTACATAATGATTTGCGAGAGACATGACATTGCGGTGCTTAACCCCTTCGGGACGGAGCCTTTTATGAAATTTTTAATCTTTTGTCATCGTTTTTTAAAAACAGAAATTTGTGTCTTCTTGAATCGAGAAAATGCGCTGATTAAACAAGGCAAATTTTGCAGTAAAATTTTACTGGTGAGGAAAAACAAGGATTCTGAGCGCTTCACGCGGCACGTATACGTGTCGCTCGTCCCCAAAGGGTTAAGGAGTGCCAACGCGGCGTGAAACGCCGCCGAGCGTAACCTCCAACTAAATATGAAAATGAACTAAGGATGAATTTTGAAACAATGCACGGCCTAAAAGTATAATTTGGAAGGTCTGGTGGAGTCCCGAGGGCCATTCCAGAGTTAGAAGCACGAGGTTAAATATAACCTCCAGAAAAAGGGGCGCATAAGGCATCCAAGAAAATTTAGTTACCCTATACTTCGATGTCATTTCACCGACTGGCGTAGGTAAAAAACGGAGAATCTAAAGGCAGTAGGGTACCAACGAGCACAGGAAATTCATAGCATAAGATTGCCAAGCCGATCTAACTTCTCTCAAATTAATAAAAAAACAAAGTGGGCCACATAGCTTACTAATTTAGATGTCAAGCCTAGTGCGCATTACAGGTCGCGGGTCTCCCGGCTTTCGCACAAACCGTTTAGCCTTGAGAAAGGCTTTGTGGCACTAGACATCGAGAGAGCACCGCTATTGAAAATTGCATTTTGGCATTGACAGTGTTCGAAAATGGGAACAAGTTAAGATTAAAATTAAAAGCTACAAATTAAACAGATAACTTCAAAATTAACTATTAATCTGGGACATGAATTTAGTGACCGGGATGCCTGAGCAACGCTGGTCGAATGAACCAAAAATGGGAAGAAAAGAGTATAAATAGCCGGGGTGCAGTGAGCGAACACACCAAGGCCGGTCGGGAATGAAGTAGGCAGAGCCTAACCTCAGTCTGGGTGGAAGTATCGAAACTGCTCGAAGACAAACTAAAATTTTGAGATAGTATAGAGCACACATTACAATAATAATAATAAAAAAAAAAACATGAAGTAAAGGAAATTCTAAATAAATAAAGATGAAATATTACTAACTTTAAAAAAAAAAACTATTCAGTTAGGAAGGTTGATATACGCGGCTGTTGACAATAAACAGTATGCTGCATGACGTCACGGGGAAAGCCAATACTAGATGAAAGTTTCTTTCAATCTACAGAAAAGATTAACAGAGAAGAATTTTCCCGTGGAATTCTGCATTTACGTGACTCCTGAAGCATTTCTTCTTGAAGTTTTGGAGAATGGGACGAAGTCGTCGTCCCGAGTGAGTATTGCGAGGGGGTCGTTTCCGGTTCCTCCCCACTCTAGCGTCATAACGACGGGTGGCATCTAACTCAGGATTCCTCACGGTTGGGGTTGACCTGTGAAACTTCAACGCAAGTTTTTTAAATTCTGCAAATACAGGTTTAATTTTGACGTCCCGACGAATGACGTCATTTCGGACATAGTGGGTCGCCTTGGTAAATCTACGCAAAAGTTTATTTTGAAAAATTTGAATTTTATTAAGATTAGATTTTGATGCACTACCATAAACTGCTGACCCATAAGTAATATTTGGGCGAATCATTTATTTGTATAGTAACATTTTATTTTTGATTGACAGGGGGCTGTTCCAAGCTAAAAGGGGGTTAACCCCTTTAGGGTCGGTGGAATATATTTTATCCAGCCCACGATTAATGAAGATTACACCAGAAAAAAATTACAAAATTTTACTTTTCTAACTTTGGTGGAAAAAAGTCGAAAAATTGCTTTTCCATATTTTGAAATAAAATTTTTCTAATTTTCCGGTGGGAATTCAGCATTACACAAACGCAATTGCTTGCCCCTCAAGGGGTTAAGGGAGCCCACGGCGCGATCAGCACGCCTCAGAATTTCTGTGATGTGCTTGCACCATGTCAATTTGGAATCTAGGTTAATGCCTAGGTATTTATACTCAGTCTTCCGGGGGATATTTTCATTATTCAATTTAAAGTTAAGATTAGCATCAGGGGTAACGTTGATTGGTGAAGAAGATGGCGGCGGCACTTTTGACACTGTTCGCCTTAATTTTCCATTTTCTTAACCAGACCGAAAGGATATTTAGATAATTCTGAAGATTAGAGAACACTGTTTGTGCATGTTTGTGTTTGTTAAGCATGACGGTATCGTCAGAAAATGTTGCTAAGTCGATATCAGGCACTTTAGGAATATCGTTGACATAGATGTTGAAAAGGGTGGGACCACTCAGGGAGCACCGAGGTACAGATCTAGAAATAGGTTGAGGATTAGAGTAGGAATTTCCGACTCTAAAGACGAAGGATCTAAGTTTAAAGTAGTCATTATAGATTTTAATTAATTGGCCAGGTACTCCGAGCGCAATCAGTTTAAAGATAAGAGCGATGTGCCAGACTTTGTCAAAAGCCTTCCACATATCGAGAAAAATTGCTCCTGTCAGCCCACCAGATCTAATACCATCGTGAAGAAGTTCAGAAACTCTCCACAACTGGTGAGTTGTTGAATGACGTTCCCAAAAACCGAATTGCTCAGGTATAAGCACATCATTTGAATTTAAGAACTCCTTAAGGCGGTTGACAAGACATATTCATAAACTTTAGAAAGACAGGATAATAAAGAAATAGGTCGAAAGCTGGAAGGGTCATGTTTATCGGCTGAGCCACATAATTGAAGAGACTATTGCTTCCATTACTCCGGACTTGTTAACTGAAGTGTGGGAAGAATTGGACTTTAGGTTGGATGCGTACCGTATAACGAAAACTCTCCATATTGAATATTTGTAAGAAAGGTTAGGTTAATTTACCTTCAATTTTCTGTATGATTTGTTGTAAAAAGTTAAACAGTTATAATATACCATTGAAACTGAGACTTTATTATGGACACCCTGTATCACGGTTGCCAGTTTGGCCTCCGTTTTTATTAAGAAATTTAGTGTTCATATAACATATAAAGAATAGTGTTTTTTGTTTTATTTAATAAGAGACATTAACCCCTTCGGGACGGGAGCCTTTTGCGAAATTTTTAATCTTTTTTCACCGCTTTTAAAAAACAGAAATTTGTATCTTCTAGAATCGAGAAAATGCCCTGATTAAACAAGGCAAATTTTACAGTAAAGTTTTACTGGTGAGGAAAAACAAGGATTCTGAGCGCTTCAGGTCAGTGCACGTGTCGCTCGTCCCCAAGGGGTTAAGGTATCACATAAAATGAAAAAAATCTTTCAAAATTTCTGGTGTGAATTTGAAATTTCGGATTAAAATTGGAGGTCAAACTGGCAACCCTACCCTGTATGGTCAAGTGACCGTCATCTTTAAGAACGTTTAACCCCTTCGGGACGGGAGCCTTTTGCGAAATTTTTAATCTTTTGTCACCGTTTTTTTTAATACAGAAATTTGTGTCTTTTTAAATCGAGAAAATGCTCTGATTAAATAAGGCAAATTTATCAGTAAAGTTTTACTGGTGAGAATAAAGAAAGATTCTGAGCGCTTCATGCGGCACGTATACGTGTCGCTCGTCCCCAAGGGGTTAAGTGGCATGACAGTTTGCTTCAGATTTTTGAAGCTGTAAAATAAATTAGGAATTACTTTACCAAGGCATTGTACGAGGATATCTCCTAGAATCCACGCCCCCCCCCCCCCCCCCCCCTACATGCTACATGACGCTTCTTGCGTTTCTAAAAAGTACAATCAAACTTTCACAAAAAATTTTTTCAAACACTAAAAACTGTTTTGACTCTTTTATCTCAGATGCAACTTTTACATTTAAGTAGTAAGTTAATGAACTGTAAAATAAATTTAAAACATTTTTAGAAATTAGATTTGCGTTTTAGGATAATTTTTTTTTTTTTTTTTTGAAAATTGTATGTACCGTATTACTAAAGTACAGGATATATGATTTAATGTTTCCTGATATTAAGTTAAACATTCAAAAATTGTTCTTAAAACGTGTATTTTATTTTCATTTTTGGACTTTATTTTTTTTTTTATAACAAACATTTCTAAAGACCAGGTTTATTCTAACTAGTAAATTGTCGGAAAATACTTTTAAGAATGCGTTTTACTATAAAAAAATATGTTTTTAACGGTGGTGGTATCAGGGTTGCCAGCTTGGCCTCCATTTTTATTCAGATATATCGAGTTCGTACCAGAAATAAAGTATAGTATTTTATGTTTTATTCAATAATAGACCTTTAGCGGTCTCATAATCTTGACTTGAGTATAAAATTTTAATTTTTAAATCATAAACTTTTATATTTTTTACAAACTTTAAAAATTTTGTTTTTATCTTAAATTTTCTGTCATTTATTTCTTAAGTAGTCTTAAACTACACTTTTCCTTTTCTTAATGGCTTACAACTGTATAAGACATTCAAACAATAGGTTACTGGGTGTTACAAGAACGCATTGTGTGTTAAATTGATCACAATTATAGTCCAGGCAATAGGGAATTTTACCTAGCAAAATTAATGGTAGTTCTGGACATCAGCTTACTTTATGTTTTTTGGGTCTCTGAATCCGAATTTGTAACTTCCCACCAAAGTTTCCCCCGGCAACCCCCCAAATTTTGGTAAAAAGCCCCCCAAAAGGTTTTTATTAAAAAAATCAATTTTTTTTATTGTTTTAGGGGAAAAGTATCTAGAAATTCAGAAAGTAGACAAAATTTGCAACAAATTAGATACATGATATTATGACATAGGATGAAGAGGAAGGGGGTATCTGCCTCGGAACATGCGCGCGGTGCTGCGTGGACTAAGATACGCAATTCCACTTAACCACTCACACATTTACATTCGCCCTCCCATCTCCCCTCCGAACTTTCCTTATAAGGTTTACTTTAAGTTTTTTGGGTCGCTGAATCCGAATTTTTAACTTACCCCCCAAAATTTTTCCCCCGAAACCCCCCCCTCCCCCCAAAAAAAGTTGTTATTAACTTAAATTTCTTATTATTTTAGGGGAAAAGCATTGCGAAATTCAGAAACTAGACAAACTTTGCAACAAATAGGATATACGCCATTATGACGTAGGATAAACGGGGAGAGAGGGGGCTATCTCGGACCATTCCCCGCGCGCTTTTCTCGAAAACCAAATTTTTTCAAAAAATCAATCTTTTGGGGGGTTGCCGGGTGAAATTTTGGTGGGAAGTTAAAAATTCGGATTCAGCGACCCAAAAAATATAAACTGAGTCAAAATCCAGAACTAGTATTAATTTTTCCAGGTAAAATCCCCTATTGCCTGGACTTCATAACTTAGTGCACCTAGCGCCGCAGTGCATGTTCAGAGGCAGCCCTGCCCCTCCCCGTTCTTCCTACGTCATAATGTCATGTATCCTATTTGTTGCAAATTTTGTCTAGTTTCTGAATTTCGTAATGCTTTTCCCCTAATACGATAAGAAATTTAAGTTAAAAACAACTATTTTGGGGGGGTTTCGGAGGGGGGAAATATTGGGGGGAAGTTAAAAATTCGGATTCAGCGACCCAAAAAACTTAAAGTAAACCTTATAGAGAAAGTTCGGAGGGGAGATGGGAGGGCGAATGTAAGCGTGTGAGTGGTTAAGTGGAATTCGCCAACTTAGTTCACGCAGCACCGCGCGCATGTTCCGAGGCAGATCCCCCTTTCCCCTTCATCGTAAGTCATAATGTCATCTATCTAATTTGTTGCAAATTTTGTCTATTTTCTGAATTTCTAGATACTTTTCCCCTAAAACATTAAAAAAATTGATTTTTTTAATAAAAACCTTTTTGGGGGGGGCATTTTACCAAAATTTGGGAGAGTTGCCGGGGGAAATTTTGGTGGGAAGTTAAAAATTCGGATTCAGCGACCCAAAAAACATATAGTAAGCCTTTTTCCAGAACTACCATAAATTTTTCTAGGTAGAGCCCCTATACGGTCTCTATTGCCTGGACTATTAGGTAACTCTTCAATGCTGCTCTACTGCTCAGCGGTCTCACAAAATAAAAATTCTTCTTTAGAAACTAACGTTATGAATTTGAAATTTCAGATTAAAATTGGAGGCCAAATAGGAAACCCTGGGCACAATATAGGTAATTATACAACACCGTCTATAGCTATTTATTCGTACTCAGCTTCTTTATCATCTTTCTCGTCCTTCCGCTACATTACGGAGAATGTTCGGAAGTCTAATGTAAATTTAAATGAAAGGCGTTACAATTTATTAAATCCCAAATCTGAAACATGCATTGAATTAATTCTGGATCAATAATTTCATAATGGTATGTGATAGAATGAATGTTATCAACTTTACTATCATTTAAAACTGTTATCTTAAAATTACTTGAAGGATTATTGATTTCTTGAAGTTATATACTTTTTAAATGTATAAAAGTGTTTAAAATGCCGCTTAAAGAATCAATTAAGCTTCATTGTATCTTTACTTCCATGCACTTAGAGACGGAGAAAAAACTTTTATTTAATGCAATTTTAATTTAATTCCATTTACGGTTTCAGGAATTTAAGGAAATTTTCAATTGATTCAAAAATACCTTTTTATCAGAAAAGGTAAATGTGTTGTGAACTGAAAAAAAATTGTTTCAAGGGAGCTTTTTACAATAAGTAGAAATATAGTGAAATGGGATTCTTTTAAAATAATACTTTAATGACATTGTTAGATAAGTATCAACCTATCAACTAAAGTGCTTTTTTGAGACAGTTGTGGCGTGCGGAGAGTAAAACTTGATTTTTAGAGAAGGTTTTAAGCAAAAATTCATAAGTTGCTTTAATGATAATATGAATCTAAATATTGTTCATAAGCGAGTGTTTCACTGAATCTTTTCAGAGATTGTTAACAAGTACGTTATACTAGATTAATATTAACACAATTATTCTAATTGGTAAACAAATCATATTAGATGTAAATTTACAACTGGGCGAAAAATGTCCGGACAAGGATTCCTTGTCCGGATATTTTTCGCCCAGTTGTAAATTTACATCTAAGTACGTTATATTTTCTATTTATTTATAATAAAAAAAAAACGTACGCGTATTACTTACAGAAATAGAAGAATTGATTTCCTTTTGGTATTAAAATACCATGTGTAACATTTGTTCTTAGTCTGATATTTGCGCAATAATAATAATGAAAAGAAATACCTGAGCTAAACCTTTACTTCGTTTGTTATATCATTCGTTTCCCTAATATATATTATTTATTTGTTGGTATAGATTTAAAAATTGAATAAATTTGATAGTTTTTATAATAACAAGATTTTATTTTTATGAAGAATATTGTTAAAAATGTGTATTTAAATATAAGTAATATTTAAAACTAATTTTTATGACTCACTTGCAAGCTCTGTTAAGGCTCATAATAGTTCTAAGCATTTAAATTCATTCAGTGTTTAAATATATACGTGCTCATTCCTTTTCAAATGTATATTCTTTAGTTTTATATACATCCTCTTTCACGAATGCGCCCATAATAAATTACTGTCCTTCAAGGATATAAAGATAACTAGAAACATATAGTACAATGTGCATTGGATATAGTTTTTTCTTTGAGTTAACTTTATAACCTCAGAATATTCAGGTACAATACCGGATAAATCAGAACTGTGTAAGCACAATCTTTAACCAATCATTCTCAAAAACTTTAGTTTTAAAAATAGACTAATTCTGGGCTGCACAGGCGACTATTTTTATATTTTGTTCGCACAAATACTTTTCTAATATAAATTTTGAAGTACATTTTTCTTTCAATGGTTGTCAAAGTACCAGTTAAGGTTTTCTGTTTGCAGAAAGTGGTGCCAGTTAGAATAATAAAATAAATGCCTGTGGCAGCCTGCTAATTCAAATGTATATTTGTCTGTAATGAAAAAAACAAGGATATTGCTTACAATCTATCATTAAGCATCTTTGAACATATATAATGGAATACTTCATCCATTTTATGATACATTTGTACTTGAAATAAAAAACAAGTATATCCCAGTTCTCCTTTTTTTAAAATTCCAATTATCATGTTTCTCTGTATAAAACAGTAAGTCCGGGTAAGTCCGGGCTTCAAATGCTCTGGACAGCAGTACATTAAAGTAATTTTTTCGCCTATTCTTATGAAAGAATTATCTGCAGTTAAAGATGGCGAAATAAATTGTACGAAATTAGTGGTGTCCAGACTATTTGGAGTCCTGATTTACGCGGGAAACCTGCCAGTACTTGTCTTCACTTATCTTTTCGAACCTATTTTAAACTAGCTTCCTGCGAACTAATTTCTCTTAGGTTTTCAGAATACGCTTCTGACATGGTCAATTTTACGTTTTGGTATGGAACTTTATGCAGGGGTCGTACTTGTCCTGAAATTTCAAGAACGAGAAATTCTTCGGTACCAGTATTTTCTTACAGAAAATCTCTTCTTAAATTAGGCAAAGTTTCACGCGTTTAACCTAGATTTATTTTTCTACAAAAAAAATACTGATATTTGTCCTGAAAAATTAACTGAAACGTACGACCCCTGCTTTATGTGATAGAATTTTTCATACTTGCAGTGCCCTGCTGGGAAATTTCGTAGCTATTCAATTTAAACACATTTCCACACACGGTGTGTATTGGACATTACAGCAACGCATTTATTTGTCCTAAAAGGATTTTGTCCTGATACCGATGATTTTATATAGCTAAAATAACTACTTAAAATTTAAATCAACATCTCTTTAAAAGGATAAGTAAATCTTTAGTATAGCAATATTTATAAAATGCATCTGATTTGTAATAAGCACTAACGCATCAAATGCCTTAAAATGTGTAAAATAATAGGAAATTTCATTTAATAAAATATATTTAAAAACTTTTTTGTCGCTTCAGATAAGACTAAGAATGTTATTTGCCGTTCACACACTATGAATGCTAAATAGAAAATGAATTAAAAGCGAGCCTCCAGCTAGATGAATAGAAATTTAATTCATTCGAATGTACTAAGATGAATTTCAATAAGCATCTGAATAATGAAATCGAGTCATTAAAGCATGAAGACAGTTTCAAATAAATGGAGTTTATTAGATAAAGTTTCGAGATTGTGCATTCAAATGAGATTAGTTTCATTTTTAAAACCGAGATCTATCTAGGTCACATAGTAATACTCTATCAAATTAAAACGTCATAATTCTTTATAG